>BSBM01000130.1:6250000-6872500 GCA_027924585.1 Larix kaempferi
CAGAGCTAAAGAAGAGATAAAAAAAAACAGTGAGCAAAGAGACAAACAGTGAAGCAAATGAGAAGCAAAACAATGAGCAAAAGAGATCAAAAAAATCAGACCTCAACAAGCTGAAACAAAGTGAAAAAATCAGAGATTGAAGAGCTGGAAATGATGGAAAAAATCAGAGATTGAAGAAGTTGAAAACGATGGAAAAAATCAGAGATTGAAAAAGTTGAAAATGATGGAAAAATCAGAGATTGAAGAAGTTGAAAACGATGGAAAAAATCAGAGATAGAGAGGACTGAAAATGAGTGAGGAAAAAGAGAGAAAGAGGAGTGAATGAAAGTCAAGAAGAGAAGAAAAGTCAAGGAGAGAAAAATGCATGGACAAAAGAGAAGAGCAAGTAGGCTAAAGATGAGATCTTTGAGCTAGAACAACCTACTTACCAAGTGAAAAAGTGTATCTAAGTGAAAAATTGGAAAAATTTAAGAGTAGAAACACTTGAGTGACCAACCGAAAATGAAGAGTATTTGATTTTAGCTTTTAGATGGGTGATAGAGAGAGCTCCTTTTAGCTCAGTTTTGGAGGAAGATTGGAGAAGTTTGAAGATCTTGTAGAACAAAAATTATTAGTGAAAAAAACTTTGCTTGTGAAGTCAAGCTAGATGCAACCTAGCTCATGCTTGTCTTCACCTTTGGCAATCCTTGTAAAACCACAACACACTCAAGCCTGCAAGTGCAATCAAATACTAGTATGCTAGATAACCAAAACTAAATCAACATTGGTATAACCGAATACTTCTTGCTCATTTAAAACTTGGAAACATTACACACATAATCAATTTGAAGACAACAAATGACTATTCTTATGGACTAGAATGATAGCCTTCCTAAGCTAGCAATGATAAAAAAGACACTTGCATAAGTAAGAGGAAGGGTTCAGAAAGATATCACCTCAATGCATTAGACAAGTTCACCACAAAGATTGAAACCACATGGACCTCCCAAGTCTTGATCTTTATTCCAACATGAGCAAAAACAGTATTACAATTCTCAGCAAAGGTCTCATACAATCCATCCCTAACAATGGAGATTGAGCCTTGCTTTTATAGAGTACAGAGACTACAAAAAACCTAAATCCAATTGGCTAGGTGGCTAGGGCAAGGAAGGCGCAATCCTTCATGAACTAGAGCTCCAAGCAATGATTTGGTAGTTGAACTGAGCTTGGAAGGTAGGATAGGGGTGAGGTGGCCTCCACCTAGGCAAGGCGCCCACCCCTTGACTTTGTAACCATCACCCAACCATCCAACAAGTGCCACATCACAAACTCGTGAGAGCTAAGGAAGGAGGGCACATTCTTCAAGGAGGAGTTGTCTGCAGTGCTCCAAGCTTTGACTGAAATCAGTTTGTGTTGATTGGAATCAGCTTAAATGCCATGTGCCATGTCATCTAGCACTTTATTTTATTCAATTTGGTCTTTTTTGGAGGGATTTGGATTTTTTCCAAAATAATATTTTCTGAATATTTTAATTAAATATTCCTCATTTATTGATTTTGAGGAAATATTTAATTACAAGGCCAAATAATTATCTGAAACTTAGGATAAGTGGGTTTAGGGGTTAACTGGATACTTTAGCTTAGAAAATGATCACTTATTTGCCAAAATCCACCCACAAACCACTTAATTATTACAACTTGAAATTTTTCAATTAAACCATAGCAAAATGGCTTAATTAATTGAAAATTTTAATTATTAAAATAATAAAAAATAAAAATCCAACGCGTCTGGTAAAAATTTTTTGGACGAATTTTTAAAAGTACCTAGGGACCTAGGAAATGACCATAGGACATAAAAAGAGTGTCTAGTAGGTTCATATTTTACAGTTGGGCTCTAATAACCCCCCAAGGCCTAACCGCCAAATTCGGGCATTCCAGCCTTGGAGGTTGTAGGAGAAAAATTCATCGATTATTACTCGGCTAAAGGCAAAGCATAATCGACGAGTGAAAAAACTCCTTGGAATACCTTAGTTGACTGTCACGTCTTAGGGAACCGAGCCACTCAGACCCCCATACTAGCACACTTTATTACAAACCCCATGGGGCATGGTCACTTCAACACAAAAATAAAAATTCTAGCCAGAATTGGCTAAAGTTAGAACACATTGAACCTCCGAACTTTGGAAACGAACATGAATCATGTTCATCAATTGGCGGTTCGATAGAAGTTCAACTATTGTACAAAATAGTTGGTAACATGACCCATACATCTAACAATTCTTCCACATCCAGATATTTGGCCAATTCGAGTGCCAGTTGAGTCTTACAAGTGAAAGACTCAATCTCGTTTTTCTTGATCTTATACCATGCACGTAGGAAAAGGTGGATCTTTATCCCTAGACTGATGGGTTTCTTGATTAATTATTCAACCTCTAAAATCTGAATGTACTCCAACTGTTGAAGCCGCTCTTTGGACTATACACATCTCTCATCAACCTGCTCAATTGTAAGCGTGGGTGGACAGGCCTTTTCGATGAGGTCCATGGTTGGAAATTCTAGCATGATCATAATGTTATCCACTGCATACCACCTCCTACCACAAACTGCTTGAGCTTTCTGGATTGTTTCCTCAACTGATTCAGAAGCATGTTCCCATGCATCCAAAGAGATTCTAATTCTTCTGAACTTGAAATTGTCCATAACATGGATATCATCAGGCTTGTCCTTGATGTATTTATGTCAATCAACCACATCTTCAATAGCCTTGGTTGCTTCTCCCCTCCTCTCATTATGTTGTTCAAGAATAACAAAATGTCACTCAAAAACATTGTGTGTCTCCTGAATGTCATTCGGGGCTTCAAATAAGTCAGTCAAGAGTTTCTTGTGATCTTCATTTACTTTAAGGGCTAGCTCCTTGACTCTTCCTTGGAAAATCTAGAGAAGGAGGGGATAGATGCCTTGGTCACTGAATCCTTCACCTGTTGCTCAAGTAATGTGATCTTCTCAACATAGCCAATGTTTAGCACTTGTTGCAAGTTTTGTTTCTTAAGCTGCAGATCACAAGCTACAAAGAGGATTGGAACTCGGTTGTGTCTTCTTCTCTTTGGGCACCTTTCTTTTGTTAACACTTTGCTTTCAGATGCTTTCCAAGAACAATTACAAGGATCTAGCTTTGGCTTGAGATCTTCATCCATCTTCTCAAACAAATTTTCTTCCATTCTCTTTCAATTTCTATTTTGTTAATTGCTTAAGAAGTAGATTTATGTCAGTTATGAATATTATTTCAGATCTACTTATCTTTAGCATATTTAAAATAGTTAGATCTTAGCATTTTCAAGAAGATTTACCTATCACTAGATCTAAGTTAAATTTTGTACTTGTATTCAAAATATTTCAAATATTTTCTAAGTACAAAAATTCTTAAATTTTTTATTTTTATTTTTGTTTCATCTTTCCCATCATATTCTAATCATATTAGCTTGCTGGTTTTTAGCAGGTACAAGGAAAAAGAGAAGGAGGTTCTGGCCGTTTTTCCCCAGAAAGTGCCAAAAAGACATTCCGTGGACCCTCTTTCTTCAAGCTTTTATTTCTAAAACTTTGTAAGCCCTTAGATCCAAGTTAAATGGACTAAGTGGCACTTCTTTGAGCAAGCATTGTAATATCTTTTAAACGAGAGCAAGTGGGCTACACAGCTTCCACACCCCATCCTCCCTGGGGGGATTTGCAGTGTCGATTTTTGTGGTGTGATTTTGTCTGACAAAGCACAAACACACAAACGCGTTTCACTACAGGGTTGTATACTTGCAAATAATTCATTTATGCTTTTATTTTATTTTCATTTCGCAAAATAGATTAAAGAGAAACGAATTGGCATTGCTTTCCCGAAGTATGCTCTCGCCATCACATAAAGGATTTTTCTGAGTACGTGAGTGGATGATCAAAAAAGAGACGCTTTGCCCGTAGTAATTAGCATAATATTTATGTTTTCATATGCTTATCTTTTACAAGTAAGTCGGAACAAATGTTTGGTCTACAACTCAAAGTATGCTCTTTCCCCTTGCGGGCATTTGCCTGGCCATGTGGGAAATCAGAAAGAGTTGTAACCACTCTTTAAATTTTCACATTTAATTAATAACTCATTATAATAAAAGTAACAACCCCTTACATAGTGAAAATACGGCACTAAGATTATTGAGTTTTGCATGGGCAAATTTCTCAGAAGAAGCGGGAACAATTGGGAGGCAACCTCAGGGCACAGTTAGGCTACACCCTTGTTGGTGTAGTGTTGAACACCGCCCTAGAGACTCCATTCCAGCCCACACGTCTTCGTGAGGAACCACCTTCATTCAATTTCCGGACATTGCCCCTTGTACCTCACGGTACCTCTGGAGTTTCCCCTTGTTCCCGTAACAACTTTAAACCTTTAATAATTTAAAATCAACCAAGAGACATTTGCAAAACTTTCCCGTTCAGCAGCATCTTTTTTACATATATATTGACTCCATTGGCACTGGTCCACAACAACAATCATTTCACATTTGCTTAATATCTATAAACTGTTGTGTTATCTTTACATGTTGGTGGTCTTTTATTTTCTGTTGCTAAAAGAAACTCCTTAAAACCCTTTTGCAGACAAACTTGGACTATTGTAATCATATCCTTGAAAAACTCCTAAAAATAAATCACTAATTAAACTTTCTATTAACCTTAGAAACATTCCATAGGGACTACCCCCCTTGGCTTCGGTTAGGAGTTGGCCTAAACGGAGGAGTCAAGATCAGGTGACAGCCATGATTCGAGACTTGGCCCCAAGGGCGCACCGAGCAATAGCAAAGATTTATGCTACGTTAACCAGGTGCGCGATCCGGGGGCAACAAATAATATAGCACAACCACCAATATTTTATCAATCAAATCAGTATATGTATGACTGTGTATAGGTACTAACAGTATGATGACAGTCAATTTCAGAAGTAAAAATGCAGCAGCTGTTAGATGATTGATGATAAAAAAGACTAATTTTGCACACACGTTACCACTGCTTTATTCAAGTACTAATCATGCAAAATCTAACAGTAAAATCCCAATCCTTTAGAGTAATCTTCAGACCTTTTTATACAGTAAGACAGCCTTTAAATGGCAACAAATTTGAGTCAATGATTAACACTTGTTGTTGTTTTTGTATGTGCAAGTGTTAAGGTAAGGAAAGAGGCCCTTATGATGATGCTTGTTTGTTGCCCTAGAAAACTTACGAACAGCAGAAGAGGGCTCCGTTTAAAGGATGTTGCAACCCTCAGAAATGCCCCAAAATGAGACAGAGACCCCTTAGGTGAGGATCGAGGGCAAGGAGGCCCCAAAGAAGAGAGGCTGAGGGTTCCAAAGGGTAGGCCAAGGGTGGAAGAGGTAGAGAGAGGGAAGGAAAAAAGGGAAGAGAAATGGGAGATGGGGGAAGAAATGGAAGAGGAAAAGGGGAGGAGGAGAAGAGGATAAGAGAAGGCAGCGAAGGAAGAGGTGAAGTAGAAAATGGGGCAGCGAAGGAAGAGGTGAAGTAGAAAATGGGGCAGCGAGGTAGAGAAAAAGTAGGGCGAAGGTCTTAGGAGGGATAAGGAGAGAGGGAGAACTCAAAGGGAGAGGGAACGAACCCTAGGAATAAAAAAGGAGGAGGTCGCTAAGGCTAAGAAGTAGATGCAGCTAGGCTTCAGGATTTAGGTTTTTAGGTCTTAGTTTTTTCTTTTATGAAATTTATGTACAAAAACAAAAATCAGACCTAATTAAACCAAAAAAAATGCAAAAATTTAACCTAAATCAATATTTACACATGTACAATTGGGGTTTTTATGAAATTTTGATATTTTAAAATTTTTAGGGCTTCCTAAAATTTTGCCCTAGGGTTTTTAGGGCTAAATAAGGCAGAGCGAAATTGTAGGAGAGAAGGCCGAAATTTTAGGAAGGCCAAATAATTGGAAAAAAAATATTTTTTTGATTTTCTAGGATTTTTAACATAAAATTGCAGACCTAATTAAATGGCCTAATCTAGAATGAAATAAAATATTTACACATGCATATGCAAGAAAATTTGGTAGAAGAATAACAACTTAGAGTTTTTGTGGATTTTACCCTTAAACCCTAGCCCTAGAGGAAGATGACCAATCTTCCTCTTGGAGGTATTTCTCCTTGTCAACTAGGTTAGCGCTTCTTGGAACAACCTCTAGGGTTCGTTCCAAGAGCCTAATCTAGGGCAAAGTTGGAGCTCCAAGGGTAAAACTTTGAAAAAACCCCCTCTTTGGAGCGTTTTTACAATGCTAAGGGGATAGAAAAGTAGGTAAAGGCCTTATTCAAAGAGAATGCATCCCTAGGGCTACCATTCAATCATTGAAGATGCAAAAATTACCTACCATTCACCAAGCAAGGCTAAAAATGCAAAAGACTTACTTGAGCATGAGTTATTCCAACCATTCTAGCATCCACAAAGCATTAGCAAAGCAAACAAAGCATCCAACTTCATCCAAAAGAGCAAAGATTCATCCCTCCAAGAGGTGCGCATCAGTTCATAAGCTTAATCTTGGTTAAAAAAGTAACATAATGAATTTTGTCCCATAAGTTGTGATTTGAAAATGAAGTGAGGAGACTTTATTTATATGTTCTCACACTCAATTTTACAAAATAACCACGCCTACATGCCTTAAAATGTCAATTTAAAATTATAACATGTCAACTTAAAATTATAACATAAAATAATATAAAATAATCAAATATGTGGGTAACTTGTGGCATTTTCCCCAAAGTTCACCCAAACATGACTAGAATAGCTAAAAATGAGCAAAATACTCCAAACAGAAGGTTGGAGTAGGCAAAGGGGGCGTCATGCCCCATCTAAACCCAACAGTGTTGATAATCCCTCAACGCCCCCCCCCCTCAAAACAAGCAGTACGGCCTGGTGGAGATGATGATGTCATCAATGGAAGAGGCCCAAGGAGAGAGGGCGTTGGGCTGCAGAGGGACCAGGAGGGTGCCTGAGGTGACCTGGAAGAGAGGCAAGGGCCTCACAGCAGAGAGAAATGTCACCAGAGTAATGAAACGGGTGGGGGGTCATGTGACCCAGTGACCCACCCCTAGGAGCCCCGGACACCAACCTCAGGGCTACAAGCCCTTTAATGAGGCAGTCAGCAATGCCACTAAGCCATAATGCTCCTAAGAGAGGGACCAAAGGGTCTGGCCATAACCTCCACTCAGAAAATTGCTGGACAACACCTCTCCTGGTCTGAAAAAAATGACCCTCTCTCCCTAGGGACACATCTGAAGGTGCATTGGTACTAGTACCACGCAGTGTTTTGAAAACCGGTCCGGTTCGAAACGGAACCGCCCGGTTTGACCGGCCAAGTGAAATGGAACACCGAACCAGCGGTCAACTCGGACCAGGGTCCGGTTTGGTAATGAACTGGTCCTGAACCGGCCGGTTCATTACCAAACCGGCCCTAACCGGCCGGTTCCGTAATAACCCGGTCGGCTAGCTGAAAAAACACGTCCGCTTTAATTTTTAATTGTAATTTTTCCGGTGGCCTGAATCTCCATTATTTCGAAAGAGACCAGAACGAGGATGTGTCATTGGACAACTTTTAGTACACGATAGGTAAGTTTCAATGGATGGGATGCATTCTATATTTTAGACCAAAGGAGATGTATGTTGTGTCAGGTCAGACATTGCATTATAAAGTACAGTAAAAATGAAGATCTATGTTTTTGTTAGTTAAGATGTGGCACCTGCCATTTTGAAGTTCTATTTGTGATAATTAGGTGTGTAAAATCAATGTTCCAAATATTGTTTTGGGGAATATATCATTGAGGGTCCAGAAAGAAACTTATCGGAAATATAGGAGAAAGTATTGGCAAGCATAAGCTCGAACCTGAAAAACTCAGAAATTTTTATCAGATATACTATTCAAGTGAGCTAGGAATAGTGATCATGTGGTTCATAAATTACTGAAATCAGAATTATACATAATGTTATTAATCCATTGGACACTAGAATGGATTCTAAACTCCCTGACAAAATATCAAAAAGCAGTCTTCTAAATGTGAAGTCTCTACCTGAAAGAGGCAATGGAAATTTTTAAAAGTTCGCTGATAAATTTGCAAAAATATCTGTGTACTGAATTCAAAGTCCCTAATATGTGTCTAATGGTTTCAAATATACATATTATGTGTCTAATGGTTTGAAATATAGCTTGGAATGTTAAATATAATTTTTACGATTAAAATTGTAATTTTTTTTGTATTTTTTAATAGTCCGGTTCATTACTGATTCCGGTTCCGGTCCGAGTAGACCCCTGACCGGTTTGATTCCTGGTTCTGGTTTTTAAAACATTGGTACCACGTAACACAGAGATTTACCCTGGAAACCCTTAATGGGAAAAACCAACAAAACATAGAACCGCACCTCTGTCTAATCCAAAATCCTAATCCGTTAACCCATGTTAGATTTAGACCCCAATCCCTTAACCAGGATTAATTACATATTTTTCTATAAAAAAGCAACAACAAAAAATCGGGGCATTGCCCTGAAGAGAACTAGGTGGCCCACGGATAAGTTGTCCTCGTGCGCTTCACCCTGTTTGCATGGCTCAGTTAAGTGAAATAGCTCCGAGTTAAGTTGACCAAATCTCATGCATGCATCCTGTTCAAGATTAGTTCACTCCAATCTCCTGCATGTGCCCATGCATGCTGCCACCTGCCGCTCACGCATGGATGCCACATGTCACACATGCACGGATGCCACATATCACGCATGCATGGCTCACTGCTAAAAATAGAAAAATGCCTACATGTTTGAATATTTGGCATGCAAAAACATGCAAGTCTATGCATGCCCCTGAAAGTGCCATGCAACACCATTCAAAGCCATGCAAGTCAAACTCTATCTACCAAAAATAGAAGTATCATGCATGTCATCCAAAAAAGGCTCACTGGAATCCTGAGCTCGCAAGGATGCCGAAAATGTGATCATCTTTGTTGTGCAAACCTTCGAACTATGTCTCCTAAAAAATAGGAAAACTGGTAAAATAGACATCTCCAATACTGATGAAAAATCTATGCAATGTCTCTGACGTTGATCCCGAATCATATCACTGAGACAATCTATATATGAACCCTTTGGGAACCAACCTCTGACCTATGGAAGTTGTCTCTCTGGAACAAGTTTGAGTACCATCCTCATGAAATAAGTTGGCTCTTAACCCTTCAATTTGCATTTGGGCAAATTTGGGGGTTAACATTGACAACTCAAGGGGCCAGGATCCCCTTAAGGGATATTCGAGAACCTCAAGATCTCTGTACTTTGCAACTCTAAGATATGATCTCTATATCTCTGGTCTGTAGATCAATGATGCCTTTCCTAAGGGCTATGGAATTAAAGGTGTGGCCCTTTGTTGATCAAAAAAAGAAAAGAACGGAGACACACACATACACATCTACAACCACAACCTGCAACCACCAAAATGTACGATTCCCCTGGCTGACAATGAGTTGAAGTCGACACACAAGAGTAGGATTTGCATCTAGTGCTACAAGAGCAAAGGAAATTTTAGAGTTAATACATAGTGATGTGTTTGGACCTTTGCTTGTTCCATCATTAGGTATATAAAGGTGTTGAGTGCACAAAGGGAGCACTCCTCTCGGTAATGTCTAGTTTTAAGGCTCTTGTGGAGAATCGGGGAGAGAAAAAAACAAAGGTGTTGAGGATAAATAATTGTGGGAGTTTTGAGTACATATATGTCAAAACTAGGAAAGGAGCACTGTACATTATTCATGCAGCGGAAGTTTTGAGTAGATATATGTCAAAACCAAGAAAGGAGCACTAGATCTTTGTAAAGAGGATCTTCATATATTAGTTGGCACCAATTGGCACCACAAATTATGCAAATTGCTACCAAGGAAGACCTAGACTAGACAGAGTAATAAATGTATAAGAATTTGTTGATGCACGTTGGACTAGAAATCTTGATTGCATAAGATCTACAAGTGGATATATAACCTATTTGGAGGGGCTATCAGTTGGATGAGCAAGAGACATGTTGTAGTTGCACTCTCAACTACAGAAGCTGAATACATGGCAATCACCCATGCAAGTAAAGAAGTTGTATGGTTGCAGAGATTGTGTTCAAGTATTGGGTTTGTACCGAAAGTGTAAGTTTAGATTGCGATAGTCAAAGTGATATATTTCTGGTAAAGGACCATGTTGATCATGCTAAAACAAAAAATATTGATGCTATTAAATGCAAAGTGGCCACAAGATTTCTAAAATTGGTTATAATAGAAAATCCGATATAAATTGAGCAAGACAACATTTCCAAAACTGTCATTTAAGGAGCCACATTGTATTTTTGCCATGAGTGCCTTCTGGAGACTTTTCATGGAGAGAGTTCACTTTATTTGAGTAAGAACTCCCCCTTTTGAGGACCTTTACATGGACCACTACCTTTGGAGAGCCTTTGGAGGCTAGGTTTGACTTCTTGTCATCATTCAACCTCATTTGATGGATACACCCTCTCTTACGCAAGTTGGTTAGCGTTTTGTTATTTTGACCATTCCATGAGGAGGTTTTATTATTTTCCTATTGAAAGTTAGTCTCTCTTCCTATATAAGAGACCCTTCTCTCATTGTAAAACTGGTTAGAAACTTGTGGAGAACTCTCTCTTTTGACCTTTTGCTTAGCTATTGTGTTGAATGCTTATGGATGGTTGATGCTCGCGCTATCTTTGAGGATGTCTTGTTAATGCAATGGTGTATTCTTGGATCAACAATTGTTTCTATCTTGGAATGATTTGCAAGTAAACTCCTTACTTTGTAAGGTTAAATTTATTTGGTTTATGGTTGAATAGTTGATTGTATGCCCTAGGATTCCATGTTTGATGAATACTATGCCCAAGTTAGTTTGAAAATACCTCTTAGGTCTTTTCCCATATAGATCTTAGGATCGATCTAGCCTTCGTGGATTTGATAGGAATTGGTTTTCATACCCTATTTATCCTTGAATGTTTGTGGGCTCTTCATTACTAACCTTGATTGACCCCATTTACCCAACTTCAACCCTAGGCACTAATCACATATTTCTAGCCACGATAAATTTAATTTAAACCCCTTTTAGCTTTTAGTTTTTTTGTTTGCAAATCTGGAATTTAACTCATATTATGCATAAATTATTTATGCAAAACCCTAAAAAATTACATCATTAGGACCCTCTCCTAGGGCTGCATCTCATTTGCTTTTTTGGCCATACCATTAGGGCTATACCTTCCACTTTTAAATCTGATTTCTAGGATAGCTAAGAGTCTGTTTTCTTGCTGGTTATTAACAGAAAAATAAAGGTGAATTTAATTCTAGATTTGGCCAAGACTTTAGCCCCATTTGTGCTTATTTCATATATCTTTTGCTGGGTTAAATTTCTGAACTGTTTAAGAGTGGTTCGCTGGTTTAAGTAACATCATAGAAAGCACTTTTACAACATTAGTTTAAGTAGATTTAGGTCTGGTATATTTTTTGGGATCGTTACAAGTCCTTAGAAGCATTTAATTCTCATTTTCTCCTGCATTTAACTGTTAATAATGATCTGAAATCTGTTGTCACTATCAACCTAAATAATCTCACATAATACATGAAGTTGATGGTGCATACAAGTAACTAAATGGTTCCATGAATTATTGCTTCCAAAACCTAGTTGCTTGTTCTATTCTAGCTCAATTTGCACTCACTTTCATTCACTTTAAAGGGCTGGAATCTTTTGTTGTTGTAACACATTTATTACTGGTAAAATCTACACTGTATGACAGCAAGCTAATTTCATCTTAGATCCAGAAAATAAGGGTAATAAACTAATAATCAATACTAAAGGACTCCTAATGAAACCCTAAATCAACCTTGCGTATATAATAATCCAAATCTGAAATTTAAATTAATCTTTCCAACTTAGTTTTGAAGTATCTTCTTAGGGAGTTAATTCTCAAATCATATATCTCAAGTCATCTCCCTTAGAACCATCCTTGAGACTTAATTTAGATTAGGGAATCCCCCCTTGTGATTGGCTCTTCATCCAAGTCATTAAAGTTGAGAGAAGTTGTTGTCAAGGTCATAATGGCAACACTTCTAAGAGTTGCCCTTAGCTAAACCCTAGTGAAGACCTTACTCTTTACGGGTGCTAGTTCGTGTGGTAACAAGGTGCACTAGCTTACTCCGATGAATTTACTAGGGATGTCATCCACAAATGTAGAGAAACATCCTTTAGGTTTCTCTGCGACGTTTTCCTTGGGAAAAAAATAGTCAAGGTGCTAACTCACAAAGCCTTTAACACTCATGATCTTGGTTGCTTCAATTTCATATGCTTCCTTTTCATACTAGTCAAATAAACAAGAATTAAATGCAAAGCATTCTGTATGACTAAGCAAATAAAATGAAACCAAACATTCATGAGAACTAAAGACAAAATTCTATAGATCTTGAAGAAAAGTATAGCCAGTTGTGTACCCTTTGTGTTGTAACTGCTCGCTTATCTTTAGTGCCTGAAAAGCCAAATGACCTGGGCTGTTACAATGAGGAAAAAGAAGAGGTATTAGCATGCAAGCACATTCGGGAAAATCAATAACTTAAGTCTCTCGCTTTGTCTCCAAATAATTTTGATTCATTTCAAATCAATAAAAATCACCTAGCAATCATTTTTTTTCTCCACGAGTAAGCTTTGGTGGCTTTAGTAGAATGTTAAATGCAAAAGCATTCAAGCAAAGAACCCTCAACACAGGAAAAATTCAAAATATGATACCTGCACACCAAGCATCCTCCCAATCACAATCAAAGCCTCTTGAGTGTCCTTATTTTCCTTGCATAGATGAAATCTGAACCAAGTGAAGAAAGTACATATAGCAGTCAAACAACTCGGATACTTATAATTGTATCAATCCTTAATGAATGGTGCATGTTAAAATTCTATCTATGCATGTCAAAAGTTTTACAGTTTACTCCTTCCAAAATGTAAAGTAATCATGATAACCTTAAATCTGTCACTGGCATCCTCGATCGTTAAATGTTGCCTCGATAAAACTGCACACCAAATATATCAAGTGGATACAGGGATTCGTTTACCACAGAATTGTTAGATAGTTCCAATACGGTTTCAAATTTGCAGGTTAATCGAAGGGCACGTTATTTAAGAATAAGTCGCTTTTATACGGTTCCTTAATTTGGTCATAATTAATAATTTAATCAATAATATTACTGGATTAAAAAGGATGTGACTTTTTATTATATTTCGGTTATTCTAAGTATTATCAAGGGAGTTTGAGTTGAAAAAGATGGATTACAAGGTGTTTAAAAAAAAAAATCAAACAGGTGGAATGAAGAGACATTAAAAGGTGTTATATTATTAAGAGTTATAAAGGGGTTAGGGACGTTTTGAAAAGGTTGCATTACAAAAGAAGTGAGATAATAAGTGTGTCCACTTACTCTTCTTCAGCATAAAAAGGTAAAAAGAAAGTGAAGGGTATCAATTAACATCAATTCTCAAGCATAAAAAAGTTAAAAAAAGTGAAGGGTATCAATTAATGTCAATTATCAAGCAAATGGAGCCATTAACGAAGAAAAAGGAAGGTTCCCTAAAACTTCAAGAGTTTTTGCATCGGTGTTAATTAGAGTCAAAGGGACAGTTGGAGGTAAAGATATCAATATCTCCATCGATCCCACCGGACGTAATAATTATATTAGTACTGAATTCGCTAAGCAGTTAGCCACTCCCGAGTCAAATATAATTGAAAAACTAGATCTGTGGAATGAAAAACAATATAGCATAAGCAATTTACAACTGAACATTGGAGATTATACTGTCATCTCACAATTCAGTGTTAAATATTTTTGGAACATTGACGGTGACATAATTTTGGGTGCAGCATGGATGGAAGCACTAGGGACATTCATTTTAAACACAGAAGAAGTTTTTGACATTTTCTTATGAAAAGAAGAAAATCACATTGCAGGACGTTAAAATGAAGTCAGATTCAGAGGTCGTGACATTTGAAGATTTCAAAGATATCTCAAAGGTGATTTCACAAGAAAATCAGAAGTCAATACAGAAGATGCAGAAAGAATTCGACAAAGTTGTCGTCGATTACGACAAAGAGATATCTCGTCTAAGAGATCATAGTCAAAAATTACATGTTCAAATCTAAGAAACCGGATTCGTGGAAAAGGGTCCACGTGTCCAGTGGGGTCGTGTCGGACACGGACACGATGGGAAATCGTGTCCGACACGACTTTTGGTTGTGTCCGAAATCGGGACACGACCAAAAGTCATGTCGGACACAATTTCCCATGGTGTCCCCGACTGTGCGACTCGTGTCCCGATTCCAGGACACATTTTCTGCGGAAAAGGGCGACCAGGTTGAGTTTAAAAACGTTTTTTCATTTCTTTTTTGTCATTTGCAAGTGTGGAAAAGCTTGAGAGTGGGTTTTATGTGCAGGTGAAGGAGACTTGAATGTTATCCAAGGGAATCCAAGTGCACTGGGGGTGGATTTGTGGAGAGGATTGCAAGCTTAACCATCAAACAAGAAAGGGAATGTCTCAATCAACTAGGGCAGGAGCTAAGGGGCAAAGGAAAGGGAGAAATGCACCATCTAGTGCCTCCTCTCCTATTACTCCAAGCACAAGCAGTTCTCCTCCTCCTTCAAGTGCTCCTTCTGCTGCTAGTGGAGCTCATGCTCCATTTAACCCTGTTTTAGCAAGACAACAAGCCCAAGAAAAAAAATACCCTTTGTAGAAGTATGTGACAAGGAAAGATGGACCTAGGGCAAAGCTTGGTGGGGGAGGCAATGTGTCTTGGAGATGCAATTTTTGCAAGAATGAGTTCAAGAGCACATATTACCGGGTTAAGGGCCATTTGTTGGCCCTTCCTTCTTGTGGGATTTCTTCATGCAAAGCGGTGAGTGTTACCCAAAGGAGGGATATGGAAAGAGAGGATCATGTTGGCTTAAGGAAGGTGGTAGCAGCAATCAAGAAAAAAGATGAGGATCCTCTTCCATTCTTGAGGAAATCGTCTCGCACCAAGCCTCCATTTCCACCTAGCATATATGGGAGTGGGGATACTTATCAAACAAGAAAGAGGCAATCTCCAAGTGGTCCAATGGATAGGATTTTCCAACAAGAGGCGCGAGAAGAGGTGGACCCTACCATTGCATTATATCTCTACCTCAACTTCATCTCTTTCACTGTTGCACGGTCACCATTGTTTATTGAGATGTGTCGAAGTCTCATGGAACGAGCTCCAAGTGGTTATGTGCCTCCTGGTTCAAAGAAGCTTAGAACCACATTGTTGGTTAAAGCAAAGAATGAGGTAGATAAAATTCTTGATCCAATTAGACCAACATGGCCCTCATCCGGTGTGAGTATTGTTTCTAATGGATGGACGGATCCAGCACACCATCCACTCTTCAATTTCATGGTATCTTCCCAAAATGGACCGGTGTTCTTGAAAGCGGTGGATGCTCTTGGGAAATACAAGGATGCACAGTATATGGGTGAGTTATTCATCAAAACCATTGAAGAAGTAGGTGTTGATTCTTGTGTACAAATCATCACGGACAATGCACCTGTTTGCTAGGCTGCTAACATGATTGTGGAAGCTAAATATCCACATGTATGTTCATTGGGAATGACTCTAATTTGCTCGTTGTTTGAATTTATCACAAGATTCATGATTCATATAGGGGACTTTGACTCATTTGAGTTGTTAGTGTTGTAGAGTCATTTATACATACTTTTATTGCTCTTACAAGTTTTTTGGACACCTTGCATTGTCCATTCCTTGAATTTAGCATTGAAATCCATTGCTTCAGATGTGACATGGATTGGCAACCTTATTAAGAATGCACGCCATATCCGTAACTTTGTACAAAACCACACAAATGTCCTCACCATCTACAAAGAGTACACACAGCTTTCATTGTTGAAGATTGCAGATACTCGATTTACTTCCTCATTCATCATGCTCAAGAGGTTGAGGGAGGTCAAAACCGCTCTTGTGTCCATGGTGATTTCAGAGTTTTGGTCTTTTTGGAGAAAGACGGATCAAATTTGCTTCACAAAAGGTGAAGGACACGGTGTTAGATGATGGTTGGTGGGATAGGGTAGATCTTAGCATTAAGATCATGGAGCCAATCATTTCTTTGTTGCGGTTTGCAGACACGGCCCAGCCCATCCTAGCAGATGTTTATGAGGGGTGGGATTCCATGATTGAGTCCATGAGGTCCATTGTCATGGAGAATGAGTGTCCTGAGTATGGGACATCGGCAGAGAACTTATGGACCATGATTCAGGATATTCTTATCTCCAGGAGGGATACGAATTGCACACCTTTGCATTGCTTGGCTCACTGGTGGACCGGGGCCCTCACACAGAGTCCCTGCTCACATGGATGGAGAGATTGCACATGGGAGGAAGATAGCACTTAGATGGCTATTTCAAGATAGAGACCTACTTGAGGAGGTGGAAGAGGGCTTTGTAGATTTTTCCACTGGCACTGGGAGATTTGGAGGCTATGAGGTGCTTAGAGACATGGGGGTTAAGAAACCCTATGTTTGGTGGGCAACTCATGGGGCAACATGCCCTATTCTACAGGAGTTAGCCTTGAGGGTCATCTCTCAAGTTACATCATCCTCTTGTTGTGAGAGGAATTGGAGCACATATGGGAACTTGTACAGTGTGAAGAAGAGCAAGCTTGAGCAGTCTAGGGTAGAGACGATGGTGTATGTGCACTCCAACCTTCGTCTTATTTACAAGAAGAGGGAGGAGTGGGTGAAGGGAAAGACAAAGATGTGGGATGTCTTTCCTGATTATATGGGTTTGGACAGCAGTACTGAGTTGGCATTAGCCAACATGGATCTTAATGATCCAGTGCTAGAGCCGGTCACTTTTGATGATGGTGATCATATGGAGGGGTCATCCTCCACAGCAGCAAATGCAAATCGTCAGATGGGCAGAGAGGAGGAGAAGGAGGAGGAGGAGGATCAGGGCAATGCCAGTGATGAGTTTGTTGATTCAGGCATGGAGGAGGACTATTGACATATGAGATTCTTCCATCTTGATCCACCCCTTTTTGTATTTACTATTAGTCTATTTGGCATTTGCCAGTGCCCAGTGGCATTCCGACATATATGTAATACATTTTGATTTTGATGACTTAATGAGAAATATGGTTCTGACATGCATCTATGTGTCTCATTGTGATTTGTGAATGACAAATGTGTAATCATTAATGTGTTTTGATTCTAATTTCTATTGAATATTTGTAAATGTTCTAGTTTCTAAAAAAAATTGGATCTATATGTCTATATTTTTAAAATATATATATATATGTATATAAAACGTGTCCTGATTCTGGGGGTCACCGTGTCCGTGTTGGACTCTCGTATTTTCGTGTTCTTCGTGTCCCATGTCCTTGTGTCAGGTGACTTAGGTTCAAATCAAGAAGACAAAGGAAAAAATGTTGTGCAATCAAAAGTTAGAAGAGGAGAATCAAGATCTTCAGAAAAAATTATCAGGAAAAAACGAAGAAAATTCCTCCTTAAGGAAGATTAATCAGGAATTGCTAGAACAAATTAAAAGGTTAAGAGAAGGAGAGCAAGAGAATCAAGATACCCAAATTGAAGTCAACAAGTCAAATTATAAGGAAGAACTCTTATGCTTAAGGAGACATAATCAAGACTTAGGGATCCTGGACAATCCTTCCTTTCGGAACTTGGGATTCAGTCCAACAACTTTGGTGATCCATCCTTTCAAAACTAGGATCATGGACAATCCTTCCTTTCGGAACCAGGGATTCAGTCCAACAACTCTGGTGATCCTTCCTTTCGGAACTGGGATCATGGACAATCCTTCCTTTTGGAATTCGGGATTCAATCCAACAACACTAGTGATCCTTCCTTTCGAAACCAAGGATTCAGTCCAACAACACTGGTGATCCTTCCTTTCAGAACTGGGATCATGGACAATCCTTCCTTTCGGAACTAGGGATTCAGTCCAACAACACTGGTGATCCTTCCTTTCGGAACTAGGGATCATGGACAATCCTTCCTTTCGAAACCAGGGATTCAGTCCAGCAATCTTAGACAATCCTTCCTTTCAGAACTAGGGATTCTATCTAAGGATCAACATTTAAGACTATCCTTCCTTTCGGAATTACAGGATCACTGTCTAGGGATGATCAATCCCACCGCAAATCAGGATCAACATTTAAGACTATCCTTCCTTTCGGAATTATGGGATCACTGTCTAGGGATGATCAATCCCACTGCACCACAATATCATTAGAACTAATCCCCCTTTCGAGGGAAGTCCTTACGGACTACACCAAGCTTGTCACGGAAGTGCTCAAACTTCACACAAGATAGAGGCTTAGTCAACACATCTACAACCTGCTCATTCGTGCTCACATATTGGAGCTTTATAGCTCCCTTCTGCACCATATCACGGATGTAGAAATGTCATATTTCTATGTGCTTCGACTTATCATGGAACACAGAGTTCTCTGTCATCTTTATACAACTCTGGTTATCACATAGAATCACTGTGGTATCCAACTCCAGATCAAATAGACCTGATAACAACTTCCGAAGCCATATAGCTTCACAACTAGCAGAACATGCTGCAATATACTCTGCTTCTGCAGTGCTGAGAGCAACACTGGATTGCTTCCTGCTTAGCCATGAAATCATGGCTGACCCCAGACTGTAACATCCACCTGAAGTGCTCTTCCTGTCTGAGACACTTCCTGCTCAATCGGAATCTGTATAACCATACAATTTGAACTCATGATCTCTAGAATAATTGAGACCATAGTCTGTTGTACCTTTTAGGTACCTCACCACATGCTTTGCAGCTACAATGTGAACACGTTTGGGCTCAACCAGATACTGACTCAAGGTGTTCACAGCAAAGCATATATATGGCCTAGTATTCGTCAGATACATCAACGACCCAATAATCTGCCTGTATAGAGTCACATCCACTAATCCTAACGAAGTATCAGATAATAAATTCAAGTTGGTATCCATGGGTGTGGCCATGGCTTTACACTCCAACATATCAAATCTTTTCAAGATTTCTACTGCATACTTCCCTTGGCTAAGGAAGATTCCTTCTGGGCTCTGCCATACCTCGCGACTTAGAAAATAATGCATTAGGCCAAGGTCTTTCATCTGTAGCGAGCTTCTTCTTGCACTCTGAGATTTGCTTCTCATTACCTGTCAGGAACAAGTCATCCACATATAGCAATAATATGACTAGTTCATCATCCATAACCTTGAAGTAAAGGTTAGGATCATCTTTACTTTTGGTGAAGCCCAAGCTCATCAGAAAACTATCAATTCTTCCATACCAAGCTCTTGGAGCTTGCTTCAACCCATACAAAGCCTTCTTCAGTTTGCAGGCATGCGTCTCTTTGTCTTCAACCTCAAAACCTTGTGGTTGTTCTATGTACACTTCTTCTTCAATGACACCATTTAGGAAAGTTGTTTTCACATCCATCTGGTGTAACTTCCACTTCATCGTGGCTGCAAGTGCCATGATGGTTCTAATTGAAGTGTACCTTGCTACAGGAGCAAATGTTTCTTCATAATCGAATCCTTCCTTTTGAGAAAATCCAAGAGCCACAAATCTAGCTTTGTATTTTTCAATACTTCCATCCGCTGCATGTTTTATCTTGTATATCCATTTGGAAGATAGAACATTTTTACCTTCTGGTTTGGGAACTATGTCCCATACATCATTCTTCATTATAGATTGGTATGCTTCCATCATAGCTTCTACCCATTCTTTCTTTTGAATGGCTTCTTCAAAACAAGTAGGTTTATAAGTCTTCTTGAATGTCATTGTCACTTGTTCTCTGGAACAAGTCTCGTCATTATTCTCTTGTAGGAGAGGACACATGATCTTTCCTACAAGTCAAATTTAGTAGCATGGTTAGAAACATTTCATAGTTTCCAAAACATATGCATAAAACATAAGTCACACTGCCATAATGCTAACACAACATTCATCCACATCCTACATTCATATGGTAAACTTTCTAGATGCCTTCCATCTCTACCATAACATTATTAAGAGCGTGCACTACTCCCAATATGTCAACAAAGAGGTTTCACTCTGGATAAGTAGCAATGGAATGTTGTATAGCACCATAGGCTACTTACCCATCACATGCATATCACTACAAACATTCTGACATGCATAACACACATCCTAAATAAATGTGTACACAACTGGACACTATCATTTAAACAATTTGATGAAATGACAATTCAAATACTTATCTTTGTTTGTTTGGTAGGATCTCTTTTGATCCTAGTCTCCTTGCAGGGATTACTGGAATGTCTGATGGTGAGCTCTACTCCATCATCTGATTCTGAGGTCCTGTGCCTTTCTTGCTTATGATCTATAATGTTGATCATAGATCAGATAGACTTGTAGTATCATGAATTAAGGTTGCTTCTAAGTGACCTCTCAGTTTATATAGACCTCCTTCTCCTATTCCAATAACGAATGCATCTTCTATAGATCTTCTATAACACATATTCTTCTACTTCTTCCCTTGCTAACTTCCTGGGAGGTTCTTCTTCTTCTTCTTCTTCTTCTTCGGCTAGGTGAGCATGATGTCTTTTGATGCTCTTCTTCTTGTATTCTTCTTTTCTTTCTGGACAATCTTTGGCAATATGTCCCATCTTATCACAACGAAAACATTGATAAGAAGAGAAGTCTTTTCGCTTGCAGTTTCCCTTCTTATATTTTTGAAACTTCTTAGGAGGATGAAACTCCTTATGGTTTCCTTCTTGAAATGAGGTTTTCCCTTTCCTCTTTTAGTATGGGTAGCTAGAGCTTGATCATCATCTCT
Source organism: Larix kaempferi (assembly GCA_027924585.1). NCBI lineage: Eukaryota > Viridiplantae > Streptophyta > Pinopsida > Pinales > Pinaceae > Larix > Larix kaempferi. The sequence goes on from BSBM01000130.1 coordinate 6,270,899, forward strand.
GAGTAGTGCTTCTCGATTTGCCACTCTAGTCGCCTCTTGGATACATTCTTCCCATACAACTTCAAATAGTAGACTTTCCTTTCTTGCACACATTGTCTGGATAAAAGAGTCCCGAGGTCTAGAGAGACCATTGAGAGCAGTCATCACAAGTTCATCTTCGTGCTTTTGAGTTGGGTTCTCATATTCATCTTTCGATTTATGTTTCTCCCTTAATACATTGTTGATAGGGCATCAAACATCTCGTTTGGGGTTTTCTTGGAGGACACTTGTGGGATCAAATGATCCTTTATGGAATCTGCTATGATCGTCTTGGCTCTAATCATATCCTTCTGATGTTTTTCCTTGGCTTCAGCTTCTACGGGTTCTGGTAAAACTTCTTTAATAAACTTTGAAAGATCATTCTCTTCTAGAATGAGTCCAGTCCTATAATTCCAAGCACGAAAGTTCTCTATGCCTTCCAACTTGTCATCAAGCTTAGTGCTTGGGGCCATCTTATCCCGGAGAGTAGAGAATAACCAAAAATTAAAGTTTCTCAAAATTGAAAATTGTACTCACCAAAAGATGCGCTTGACTGAGGCGAGTATGCTAGTACACTCGGTTTCTGAAGATTCCAAAATTTCACCCTTGAAATTTGACTTGAGAAATTTTGGTCTGTAGTTTCTGGCTTTTTATGGTTTTCTGGTTTTCTGGTTTTTTTGTTCCAAAGTCAAACTAGGGTTTGACTTTCCGAGAGTTTCACCCACTGAAAAACTTCAATCCTGGTGCCAAAATTTCGATCTTGGAGAGGCACACTTCCCTATGCCAATTGCACTAAAAAATTCCACTTCTGTGAGAAGCACTAATTTTTATGCTCGAAGAGAGAAAGAGAGTTTTACCTTGTGAAAGTTGCTCTTTTCAGGCTAGCTCTAATACCATGTTAAGATTATATCTTACTATAGATTAAATTCCAACTTCATTAGCATTCAATACATTATTCACAATAGCAGCATAATAAGGATCTCTAAAAGATACACAATCACAAAGAACAAAACAATATACCCTGGGAAACCCTCAAGGGGAAGAAAACCCAGCAAGAACTTCCTCAATATAGATGAACAAAGTACAATGCCCAAAATAGGTCTCACAAATAAGAGAGACAAAGATCAAACTCTAGACCCAAGCCAATCCTCCTCCTTCGCAGATATCTCTCTCTCTCCTCTAATGCGAATTGCACAAGTGAGTAAATGAATAAATGAGGGAAACACTCCCTCTATTTATACTTTACTTTTCACTTGACCTTTAACCCAGCTAGGTCGGCCTCACTTTAACTGACCAGGCCGACCTCTCCTATAAAGACTCAAATAATATTATATTACATTCTTTAGGGTACTAACGACCTGACTTACTATGGAGGCTTTACCTCATGACTTTTACATGACCAAATATAATAATGACATCTCCGAACGGAGGTAAAACATCCCCGGCGGAGTTACAATAATAAAGTACAAGTAGAATATTCTTTGAAGTTACATTAATTTAACAAGTAAAGCCTTTTCATCAATATGTTTCGAGGACAAAGCATTTCTAAAGAGGAAGGTAATGTTATGAAAATAAATAACATGAATATACGTAGGATAATATAAATAATAAATAATCATATTAATAATTAATTAATGAAGAAATGTGATGAAAAGATGTGTCTTATCGAAAAGACATGACTATTAATGAAAGGGCATTCGATCTAGGATATATATATCGGCCACTCAGTGGTAATTTATCGTCTTATTCATACTCTTATACATTTACTCGATATATTATTATTTTTAAATGGCTTACTATATATTCCAGATAAGTTGGATAATTTGTGTGAGCGAACTTTATTCGTCTCAATTTTTAAGTGTGAAGGATTTCTTCTTTTGGATTTATTGATGGTTGAGTATTGAAGTAGCATGCATCTTTTATCATTGTAAGATCTCTGAACTAGTTCACTTAAAGGATAAATTTGTTCAAGTGGAATAATCTTGTTTAATTTGTGGTTTAGCCTTGTGGATTGTCTTGCAGTTTGGCTACCTTAGGAGGGTTGGGAATCAAGTTTGCATATGCTAAGGTACAAGCTTGAGTTAGAGGTTGCAGGTTTGTACCAAAGACCCACCCTTCCTAAGTAAAATTTTGCATGAAGCTTGAATAGTTTTGGGGTGGGAACTTGTGCTAAGGCTAACTCTTCAAATCACCTTTTGCCCTTATTGCCATCGCCTAGCAATCCTATCTAGGGAAGCCCCCCTCGACTTGGAGAAGAGCCAATCGGAAGTCCAGAGAGGTGGTTATCGAGGTGACAACGAGTAACACCTCTAGGTTGCAATTGGGCTAGCCATGTTCTTTGGAGCTTTAACTATACCTTCTAGTTCAAGTTGTAACAAGATCAAAACATGTGTTGTTAGAATTTATAGCAACATAACCAGGATCATTAAAAGAATGGCAAAGCACAGAAACAAAATGAGTGTGTAGCTCGTTTAACCATGATGATAAGAACAATCATCTCCCAACCATAGACAAAGCTATTTGTCTCCCCCGAGCTCACACCTTCCAATAGAGAATGATGTACATCTAGATAGTAGTAGCGCAAACCCAAGAAAAATAAGAGAGAAACTTATCCAATAGTGGAGAACCCCAAAAATCAGTCTCCTAGCTGTAGTAGCGAACCTCTCTTGACTAGTGCGAACTTGTCTTGAGTGAATCACCAAATGAGAGGTCAAACTCTCTATTTATACCATAGTAGCATAATTCGGCCATATTGGCACTTCCCGTACGGAAATTCAGAGCAATTCGAATTCGTCGAATATTCGGTATAGATATGATACGAATATAGATTCTTACTAATGAAAAGTAAATTTTAAAAACCAATTTTAAAAAAAAAAAATTAATTATTTAATAACTATAAAATATAAATAACATTCAATTTATTACTTTCTTATAAAAACTAATGGCTTTTACCGTACATTTATGCTAATTTGGTTTATATATTTGATTAAAAGTATTATATATAAGTCTACTTCTGTATTTTATCCGTATTAGATTTTTTTATTATGTATTATTTCTGTATTGAATCGTATTCGTACTCGAATTATGCTACTATGATTTATACACATCAAAGGTAACTTTTTCTCTTACTGGGCCAACCTGACTTGCCCTAACTGGGCCGAACTAACTGGGGCAGTTCTGCCAATTTTCTGGGGCAGACTGCCCACTATTTTAGGGTAGTTTACCCATTGGGCCAACCTATCTAACTGACAGGGCCGACTTGTCTTGGGGAAAGATAAAATAACATTTAAAGATACTTTTCTTTGTGTGTTTTTCACCCCAAGGTTTACAACTTCACATTAATTCTTTCAAGGGTTTACACGATCAAATACATCAATATCTTCTCTCGTAGGAGGTACAACAATAATATAATAAGAATAGCTTCCGAATTTGCACTATTTCCAACACTCCCTCTCAACAAGGAAGTTATTCTAATTTTATTCTTTCTTGGGTCGACCTATGAGATGATGCCTCATGCAGCTACTACTCCAACACTCCCTCTTAGATAGGGAGGCATCATCAGTGTTATCATACTGGAACACATCTAGATATCATTTGTACATCACGGTTATCTCTAACCTCTCTATATCATATGGAAGGTCTTCCAACACAATCTCAGTCCGTCGAGAAGTGTCAACAAATCAATCTTTGTGCATCAGCTCAATCTAGTCCATCGGAGAGTCAATACAATTTGCCTCAGCTCAACCCAGTCCTTTGGGGAACATGCACAAGGGCAATGTGCCTTAGCTCAACCCAGTCCTTTGGGAAATATGAACCAACTCAACCAGTCCTTCGGTGAGTCAAGACTACCAGTGTGAGCCAATGTGCGTTAGTGTGCACCAGCTTCTTCATCCCGTCCCAGGATGTTCTGAGAGATCTCCTCACTCTTTTCAGAGTGATCTGGAGAATGCACTAAATCTCTCCATCATGTCCTATGATGTCGAGAGATCTCCCCACTCTACTGAGTGTCTGGAAGTGTGCGCTGGCCTCTCCATCCTATCAGGATGTCCGAGAGATCTTCTCACTCTATCCTAGAGTGATCCGGAGAATGCAGTGGCCTCTCCATCCTATCTAGATGTCCGAGAGATCTCCTCACTCTATCCTAGAGTGATCCAGAGAATGCAGTGGCCTCTCCATCCTATCTGGACGTTTGAAAGGCCTCTCATACACGACCATTTGCTACTTGTCTGTCTCTACTGCCGATGGGATCCTCCCATTCTTGGCTGAGATCTTGGACGAGCATAAGTACCTGTGTAGAAACAAACTTCACACAACCATCTACTACTTGTCCGTCTCATCTGCCGATGGGATCCTCCCATACCTGGCTGAGAACCTGGACGAGCAGAGGTGCACAACCATCTACTACCTGTTTGTCTCATCTGCCGATGGGATCCTCCCATACCTAGCTGAGAACCTGGACAAGCAGAGGTGCACGACCATCTACTACTTGTTTGTCTCATCTGTCGATGGGATCCTCCCATACCTGGCTGAGAACCTAAACGAGTAGAGGTGCCTATGCCAACTTCACATGACCATCTACTACCTGTCTGTCTCATCTACCAATGGGACCCTCCCATACCTGAACAAGTAGAGGCACCTGTGTAGAACCAAACTTCACCCGACCATCTACTACCTGTCTGTCTCATCTGCCGGTGGGATCCTCCCATACCTGGATGAGTAGAGGTACCTGGGTGGAACCAAACTTCACCCGACCATCTACTACCTGTCTGTCTCATCTGCCGATGGGATCCTCCCATACCTAGCTGAGAACCTGGACGAGTAGAGGTACCTGGATGAAAGCAAGGTAAACATTTCCATGTGATCTTTCCCTCTCAAAGAGGGATGCGTTCTCTTCCAATTTTTCCACGAAAGTATTCAAACTTTATCCTTGGAAGAGGCTTGGTGAGAACATCTGTAGTCTAGTCATCTGTCAGAACATACTGTAACTCGACCGCACCTTTCTGCACCATGTCACAAATGAAGTGATATCGAACCTCTATATGCTTCGACTTGTCATGGAATATGGGATTCACTGACATCTGCACACAGCTTTGGTTATCACAGTGAATCACAGTTGGCTCTGGAATCTGTCCAAACAATCCTGCAAAGAGTTTCTGAAGCCATACAGCTTCTCGCGTTGTTGTACTAGCAGCCATATACTCGGCCTCTGCAGTACTGAGTGCTACTAAGGTTTGTTTCCTGCTACACCAGGAAATCACTGCAGAACCCAAACTGAAGCAACATCCGGAAGTACTCTTCCTACCTGCCGCACATCCGGCCCAATCTGAGTCTGAAAATCCCTGCAATCTCAAGACACATTCTGAAGCATATCTCAGGCCATATCCCACAATGCCACGCAAGTACCTCAGCACATGTTTTGCAACAACCCAGTGAATCTGTCTCGCCTCGCACATGCATTGGCTAAGGGCATTCACTACAAAACATATATCTGGTCTGGTATTTGTCAGGTACATCAAATATCCAATCAGCTGGGGATATATAGTGGGATCAAACAAATCTGAATCGGAAGCAGAGTCTCTCAGCTTCTTCAGATTCGCATCCATCGGTGTGGTCATGGACTTACAATCCAACATTCTAAATCTCTTCAGTATGTCAATGGTGTATTTTCCCTAACTCGGGAAAATCTCATTGTGCCTCTGCCATAATCAACTCCCTTTGTGCTGGAGTGTCATGCTCCCTCTGCATCTAAGCATCCTGCTCCCTCTCTAGAGCTATCCACAGAGTTTCCTGCTCCCTCTGCATCTTAGCATCCTACGCCCCTCTCTGGAGCTATCCACAGAGTGTCCTGCTCCCTCTTTGGAGCTATGCATAGAGTGTCATGCTCCCTCTCACTTCAGGTGTCAATCTGAGCACCAACTTTCACGAAGCAGAAGAGCACAGTTGCTTACTAAAATGTAAGTATTCATCCTGGTGACAACCAAGTACATCGAGGATCCTCTCAACTGTCGGTCTGAATCTACCAGCAACGCTATCAGTGTAGTCAGGTACTCACAGTCATCATGTTGGATTTGCTCAGGATCTCAACTGTGATCTTCCTTTTCCTAGGAAGATCTCAACACATCACCAATAGGCCAAGATCCTCAACTCAAGGGCTAAATCCTTCTTAACTACTAGAGGGGGAGATGATCTCATCTCCTTAGGATCTATCAGCTCCTCATCCTCGATATTCAGATCGGATCCTCTGGGCCTGTGGGTCATGTATCAAATATAGTTGGATGTGTTAGGTCCTCATCTGTTTGCATGACTTCCAACTAACTGCTTTGTCTAGGAGTCATCCTTCTAGGTTGAGAGTCATGCTCCTAGAAGATTCTTGCCTTTGATTAATCTGAACATCATCAGGATTCATGTGTCTACCACTTGTTCATCGGAACAAGTCTCACCATACTTTTCTTGTAGGCCATATCATATGGTATTTTCCCTATAAGTCCAATCCCGTCAAATGGTTAGCAACATACCATAATCAAATTTAATCAATTCATATAACAATCATTCACAAATATGTAGGAATCTTAGCTAATGCTTCGGCACAACACATATATGGAACTATCTGGATGTCTGTTATCTCCGTTAGAACATACTACCAAGAGTGTGTGCTACTCTAAGCATGTTAGAAGGAGATATCATCCAATATAGGTTCATAAAAGTTGTGTAGCATTACTGCTATTTAAACAATCATATACATAACAAATACTATATGAGCCTATTGTTCATCAATAAAGGAACTAGATCACATTGCTCTACATCCTTCCTAATTCTAGGAATATAGATCTGCATACAAATTGTTATGGAAACATATTCAAAACCAACAAACCTAATCTACAAGAGCAATAAATCCAAATACTTATCTTTTATTGTTTTTGAGGGTGGGCTCCCACTGCCTCCTTGTGGGAACCATAAGAGTCCTCTATTCTTCATTTTCTTGCTGGGAGATCATCGCAATCTGGATCTCCATATCATCACCTCAACATACTAGAAGACCTTTATTGAATCCACCAAGATTCTTCTTGCTCTTGCATCATTCTTTCTCCATTGAGAATTGTCATCTTCTACTTCTGGTTCTGGGACCTTCTCATTGACAAACTTCAAAAGATCATTTTCTTCTAATATGGGAAAAAACCTAGACTTCCAAGAAATGAAATTGGAAGCCCCATCAAGTCGATCTTCAACCTTCATTCCAATCATCTTGACTGCAGAACTAGATCAGAAACCCTAACAGGGGCTAGGTCAAAAATGAAGTTTGGAATCTTGCAAAACTGACTCCAGAGGAAATGCTCCCTAGCAAGGCGAGTTGAAAGAAGGTAGGGTCGAGCCAAGCCTATGGAGGGAATATCATGAAAATTGAAACCCTAATTTCTGCAGTAACTGCCGCAGCTGCAGAATTAGGTCAAAAATGAAACTTCTCTGAACTGGAATTTTCCTTCACCAAAAGATGTGCCTTCCCTAAGGCAAAATTTCTAATGCTCTTTTCAAGCTAAACTAAGAAGGGAAGGCCCTGAAATGTGAAACCCTAGTTTCCGACAATGGCTTCTTTTAGAACTGCTCTGATACCATGTTAGAATTTATAGCAGCATAACCAGGATCATTAAAAGAATGGCAAAGCACAGAAACAAAATGAGTGTGAAACTCGTTTAACCATGATATGGTAAGAGCAATCATCTCCCAACCATAGACAAAGCTATTTGTCTCCCCCGAGCTCACACCTTCCAATAGAGAATGATGTACATCCAAATAGTAGTAGCGCAAACCCAAGCAAAATAAGAGAGAAACTTCTCCAATAGTGGAGAACCCCAAAAATCAGTCTCCTAGCTGCAGTAGCGAACCTCTCTTGACTAGTGCCATTGACACCGCTACTCAGTGGAGGGTGGAGTTGGAGGAGCCTGAGATGGAGGAGGCACCCGAGTGGTTGGAGGAGGGGGAGGATCATGCAAATGATTTGGGGAATGAGACCACAGTGGAGGGGGAGGGTGGGGACAAGCAGGAAGATGATCCAGTGTCTACAGATGTTCAGGAGGAGATTGATCTTCCGGTGCAGCCAATGCCACCACCACCACCACCACAGAGACTTGTAGTTGGGGTTGGGGTTGGGAGGGGACAACCCACTTTATCTCCTACCTCAGCTGGAGTAGTTGGAGGCTCTGGATCTTCCACTCCAACCTCATCCCGAGCACCTCCACGACCACCTACTGCTTCCAGAGGATGAGTGGTGCCCTTTACCCGTAAAAGGGGTAGAGGGAATCGATGATTGGGATTCCTATGATCTATCATTTTGATTTTATTATGTACTATTTAGTATCTAGATGCCTCATGATGATTCATCTCCTGAGATACATTTATTTTGAGCTTTTGATGTGATTTTGTATCATCCTATCAGGAACATGTTTCAGAATTTTCAGTTTAGTGAAGATATGTGACCACTTGACATCATATGCATCTTATTTATTACTTGAATCATGATAATTATGTAACAATGTGTCTATTTGATGTTGTTGTTGCTTTATATGTTTTAAAAATTGAAAAAAAATGAGTATTTTAAATTTTTGTATTTTTTGTGGCCTGCAGACATTTTCCGATATTTTTCGCCGATACTGCCAAGAAGTTATATTCCAGGCCCTCGCCGATACTTTCGCCGAGACGATATATGCAACATTGCAAATTAGTCATGGGGATGCTCATTTTTGAACCCAGAGTCCCCACTTAACCCCTATACCCTCTTTTGAGAGTCAAATTAGTGATTTTCATTTACTAATTTTGATTTTCTCTCCAAAATGACAAAAAGTGTAAAATAATTGAGAAATATGGAGAAAATCCAATTCCCAAATCAAAGGGAACTTGTCTGGGACATGTCTCTGAGGTGTCAAGGTAGTTGAGGATCACGTCTGGGTCTTTGATTGAGGTGTTGGAGCGTCTAATCTCACAAGGAGAGGGGGATCCAACTTGTCACCAAGACGGGGGGCGCATTCTCTCCATGGAGGGCGCGTTCCTCCACTTAGCAAATGGTTTGGGATAGGTGGAGGCCTTCCAAAAGGAGTGGGGGCACCCTATGAGAGGTGGCAGTCTCCCCTTCCATGCATACAAACAACAATCCACCAATCTCTCAACCTCCAAGCCACCTCCTCTCTTGGGAATTGCGCCCCCTTGGGGTTTCTAGCTCATTTTTCTATAAAAGCAAGCTCTTTCCTCTTGTTTGTGATGGAAGGATTGAAGCTCTGCCAAAACTTTGTAGGCATTTTGTTGAATTGCTTATGAATAAAGAAGGCTTTGGAGGCAGATCTATGGTGTAATTTCTTCATGTGTGGATGCTAATTGTCAAGGGTTTCTGAGGTATAATCTTTCTTGTTTTTCTTCTTGCTTTCAATGGTTAGTTGTAGGCCTACAAGGAGAGATACCTCTTAGTAGGGTAAGAGCTTATGCTTTTTTGTTTTATGCTCTTACTAATTGCTTGTCGTGGATCTATTGGACATGCATGCACATTTTGCTTAATTGTATGCTTTCTAGTTTTCTGCTTCCGGCAACACTATTCCTTAACCATTTGTTTGTGCAAGGATTTTCAAGTTTCAAGTGACTTCACTTGGAGAAGGGTTAGAGTTTGCTTGAATCCTCCTCATCTTCAAGATCTATCAAGGACATAGCCCCTCAGTGTTCCACTAAAGCAAACTTCAAAGCCTCTTCTTTCTAGTTTCTTTGCTACTTCACCTTCTTTCTCTTAAATTCAAACTATCTTCTTTGGTTACTTTCTAAGCTTATGTTCTAGATCTCTTCTTCTCAAAGTTTAAATCATTTTCATATCTAATTCAAAGTTTAAATCTTAAGACTTGTTAAGTAGTTAGTTTCTTTGAGTTTAAAATTTAAATCAAGCAAATTAGTGCTTTATATTGGCTGCCCTTTAAAGGTAAGCCAAGATCCTCAGAAAGTTGGTCTCACAAGCCTACTTCTCTTAGTTATTGCTTTCTTAAATCTAGCTTAACTTAGAATGATTTTTGGTTTATTTTTCTAACTTTGCCCAAAACACTTTTAAAGTGATTTTGGGCACTTTTCTACTAAATTAGTTGCTGGTTTTTGTTTTCTTGCAGACAAGTAGAAAGGAATTTGTGCCAATTTTGGGAGAAATTCGAGTAATCCAAAGCTCCATAAAGCCTTCTCTATCTTCTCTTCTTCTTTTCTTCCAAACATTGTAACCTCTTTCATCCGAACTTATAAGGATAAACAAGCCTTCTTTAATTATTGTAAAAACCATAAATAAAGAGAGGAAGTGGATACCCAACACCCACACCCTTTCCCCCCTGGGGGTTCTTGCGTCATTTTCATGGCATGATTGTTTTTCCTTTTTTTTGCTTTCTCCCTTTTTGTTTGGATTTACTAAGCTTAGAGTAATTTCAGTTTCCTTGTTTAGTTAGCTTTCCTTTCAAGTTATTATATTTTGTACATAAAAATAATCGTTTAGCTACTAGTCTCCGTATGCTCTTGTGAACACCGTAGGCCTCTGGGATGGAACAATGGGACAATCAGAAAGAGGCTCTTAGCACTTCACAATTCACTCCACAATAAAATTAACCTCCTTGAAAGGACAGAAATCCGAAGTCTCCCTTTTGTTTCATGTGGGCAAATTTTACAAAGAGAAAGGAACTACTAGGTAGTCACCGCAGGGACCCGTAAGGCTACACCCTCGATTGGTGTGGTGTTGGACATACCCCTGCGACTCTGATCTAGCCTTTCCTCTTGAGTGAAACCACATTTAGCAAAATCCAGACCTTGTTCCACATACCTTACGGTATATCGAAACCCCCTTCCCGTAATCCACTCATCATAATAATTTAAAACTGACCAAGATACACTTGTAAAACATTTCTTATTCTCAGCAACACTATTTTGGCTCCATTGGCACTGATCTATTTTCAACAATACTATTTGCTTAAAGTCATTTCTTGTTGTGAGTGATTTATCTTTATATGTTGTTGAACTAATTTAGACTTTGCATTTATCTTGTTTCAGTATTATATCTCAAAAATCCTAAAAAACTCACTCCCATTTAACATTTAAGAACCAAAGCCTTAGAAACTTTTCTTAGGGTCTACCCCCCTTGGCTTCGTTAGGAGTTAGCCTAAACGGAGGAGTCAAGATGAAGTGACAATACCTGACTCGAGACTTGCCTCCAAGGACACACCAAGCGGCTTGAAGATTTCTGCCACGTTATCCAGGTGTGTATCAAGCGGCAACACAACCTATGTCACAAGGTTCGACAGATTTCAAGCTTGAGGTTCAAATTCAAGCGAATCTGAAAGTTGGCATTTAGGTTCACTGAACCTCTATTCAAGTTCAGCATATAAAGGTCGAGTGCCAACAAGGTAATCACTCACAGGTTGAGTGCCAACGGCAATAGGGTGGCGACTCAAGAGTTACACACAGGTTGAGTGCTGACAGGTTGAGTGCCGACTCAAGAGTTACACACTGGTTGAAGGACTCAATCCACATCTCCTCGGGTGATAATCTTTTTGATTCCTTCTCGAATGCTTTTCTCGTCCCTGGTCCTAGTTTATATCGATACCAAACCATAGAGTGCGGGTCCTTTGGAGACAAGGCTTGACTTAAGTTTTAATAGGTCAAAACACTTCCGCATTTTGAGTCTTCGATTGATTGTGTTGATTCCATCTATGTATGTTGCTGGATTTTTTTATTGGGATCTTGTCATATCTTTGTTGTTGTCGATCTTGTTCTGCATGCACCATTTTTCCTTTGTCTGCAGATTCATTACTTCGTTCTTTATCTGTGTATGTTGCTTTGCCTTGAATCTTTTGTTGTTAGTCTTGCCTCTATCTATCAAATCTCTAGCGTTCATATTTCATATTTTGTTCCATATAACAAAACATTCTCGTATAATTTTATATGTAAATTATATTACATATATTATAAATTACTAAAAGTTTAATTTTATATGTAAATTATATTATATATATTATAAATTAATAAAAGTTATATTTGTAAAAAAATTATAGGTTTATTGATATAATTTATATTAATTTATATATGATATATATTTTAGATCACTAAAAGTTACATCTATAAAAAAAATCATCAGTTTATTAATGCATTTATATATGCATCAATGTAAAGTATAAACTATATAAATTATAGATTAAAAAAGAGAGAGCTATATATTTTTTTAATATTTTGAAAATTTTAAAAAATGTATATGGATGAACCTAATGGCAAACCTCATTGAAAATTCAAACCCGAATCGAATTGAATGGATGTCGAACCCGAACCTTGTGACATACCCTATATCTAGTAGCAATGCCTACAAAATAGCTATCTAGTACAGGAAACACAGACAGTAGCTCATAGAAAGATGATAAAGTGTAAAACCTTTAAAATTCATACTGAAAATTATTATATCCAAATTTGTACTGAAGTGCAGCATGGAAATGAAAAAGAAAGGTTGCTGTATGGAAACACAGACAGTAGCTCATAGAAAGATGATAAGTGTAAAACCTTTAAAAATAATACTGAAAATTATTATATCCAAATTTGTACTGAAGTGCAGCATGAAAATGAAAAAGAAAGGTTGTCGAACCCGAACTCGACCCTGAATCTTGTGGCATAGTGTGCAAACTATATCTAGTAGCAATGCCTACAAAATAGCTATCTAGTACAGGAAACACAGACAGTAGCTCATAGAAAGATGATAAGTGTAAAACCTTTAAAAATCATACTAAAAATTATTAAATCTAAATTTGTACTGAAGTGCAGCATGGAAATGAAAAAGAAAGGTTGCTGTGTATATAACGAATTAAAGGGCTTATCAATCCAACTTAGGAGATTAAGAAGAACCTAGGACTTCACCGTAAAAATTTGCCCCTATCCTCTGGCCATTCATCTGCACCTCTGCTGTCAAAAACCTGGTCTAAATCTCCAGGTAAACTACCATCATACTTTCCCCGCTTTACATTTCCAGCTCTTCTGCCTCCCCTATTTTTCCGCTTTTTATCACCTTGTCTTCCACAGCCCCTATTCCTTCCATGTTCCTCTTGTTTGTTATAATACCTCACACGGACAGATTTTGCACTAGGATCAGTTCCTTCAATAGTGTCAGTCACAAGAAAACTTAAATTGGCCTTGAAGAAATTATGAACTGCCTGCAAGCAGGAATATGCCACATTTAGGACACAAAAAATATGCAAGAACAATTAATACTATCTAGAAGACCTGCACATTCTAATTATTAGAAAACGAAAATGTCCATGAAAAGGTAAATAGCACAAGGTTTAGAATATACTTGCCGCTCTATGTGCTTTGTCAGGATCTGGTAAAAGGACAAGAGGAGCAAGATTCTTGATATCTCCTGCAGAAACTTGAGCAAGCAAGTCTTTCAACTTTTCTGCATCACTTTCACCAGCTAAATTCTTAAATGTTTCAACATGTATACTGTACTCTGAACTGTTTACATTGTTTAGCTGGCACTCCTTGCTACTGACTTCATTTTTCAACATAGAGCTCTCTTGAGGCACCTTCTTGTCCTAATAAAAACAATCGCATGTCTCATATCTCCTGTACAATAAACGAAAAATCAAAATGGCTATATCCAAAGGCACAAGAAATAGGTTTTTACCTCTGTTGGAGCATCCAAACATGTCAGATGGACCACTCTCCCATCAAGGTCGACTTCATTTACAATGAAATCTGTATATCTGCAATACATAATTCCAACAACATCATTGTGACATTTACTGGTCAAGATAATTCTCAGCCTCAGTCAATAAGAAAGATAATTTTTGCGATGCCATATTAAGATGAGAACCATGCAAGAATACCATATAAACAAGTAGATATGCATCAATTCGCCCTCAAAGAGAAATCTTCATCAACAAGAAGAATATGTAGCTCAAAGCAGTCATACTTTTGATTTCAATGACAGAATCAGAACTAGTACGACAATTATTACATGAATACTCATTAATCTTTTAAAATATAATCAAGATGGTAGGAGTCCCCTGTTGTATAGTGAAAATGTTGGGTGCCTGAGTTAGATGAGTATAGTGAATAATAAGAAGGCTTGAGGCTTGCACACGTTCAAGTTTCCTCAGTCCTGTGTTTGTATTTGCTGTGCCCTTTTGCTTTATGAGTCTGTGCAGGCCCTTGCTGGCCACTTTTTCCCACTCATATGGTTCTGTTGAGCCTATAACGGCTCAATATGAACCCAAAGAATCCTTGGAAATTTATACTGAAGACGTATTGCAAGGCAATTCCTTGACTCCCTTGAGAATGAAGAGACTGCTGTTGATATTTATTTTCTGAAAATGAGAATACTTACACTGGGTATGCACAGCACACATTACTCAGCTATGTTGAGGGCTGGATTCCTTCAGAGGCCTTGGTTAAATTGTGGAGGAACCTCATGGTTGGCAGTGATAGAGAACACATACCAGGAGTAAAGACCTTTTTTTTATCAAAAAGCTTGTGAAGATATTGTCTCTTGTGGAATCTGAGTTGCAGGAATACCCTGGTTGAATTTTCCCGATGGTCCCAGGTATTAACTCTACAGGAAAGTGTGCAGAGCTTCACTGTACCATATCGGGCGAATCTTCGGGCCTTCCCATGCAATATTGGCACTTCAAAGTGCATCTATAGGCCTCTATGTGATTTTGTTTGCCATGAATTGATGAGGTTCTACAATTCCTGTCTACAGAAATGGGATTGTTTGCAAGCCATTGTAGACACCTGTTATCATATATATAATAGCTGGAGCTACCATGATGCAGCAGACCATATTTTGCTTCCAGTCAGTGCCAGTCCTGCACGAGTTGAGCATAATTTTCATACAGGGATCATCAGTGGTGGATTCTTTTTGAGCTTGTCAGAGCCTACAGAACAACCCGGAAGTATCCCATGTCATGACTTGGCCTCGCATGACCCCATTGAGAGGACTTGGTTTAGTTATGGTTCACTTAGCAGGCAGGCAGCTGATATTTTCTCCCTTGCCTATGAGCAGTCAGAGTTAGTCTTCATGATTGTATTCAGAGACAGGTATATGGCTGAGCAGGTATACATGTTGCATTTGGGTTTTATTACTTGTCTCTCTTACTTATATTATTAGCTTTGACTTAACATGGTGACTGGCAGTGGTGATTGCACTATTCATTTCTATTATAGATTTTCTGTGAGTGGATAGATGATCCTGAGTGTCGGGGCTTTTTCATATGCTAACTAGTATTGCCTACCTTATGCAGACTTAACCATACCCGGCTATGTATGGCATCATTTTCCATTGTCTCCATCCATCCGGTATCTTCCATCCTTTGATTTGCTCCTTGACTTATGACTTCGACTTGTGAGATTGAGGAGTTTTCCCCCACTTTGACCTCTGTATTGGATAGACTCCATGGTGTTTTGTCACTTGTGTCTCGGCTCTAAGTTGTGCGACAAAACTTGCTAAGTTGTGCGACAAAACTTGCCAAAGCCTTGACCCTTATGGGCCGAAGGAACCCGTCGATCTTGGGTCTTGAGCCTAGGTGAGTTGGGATTCTGAAGCCTTGATTTCTGGTCGGTTACCCCCAATGTCTGGTCCTTATTGTGGATGATTCCCGACAGTTGACCCCATGCTTCACTTCTGGGCTAGGAGTACCCACTGGTGTTGTGACATGAGCTAAGGCTAGCTAGTTGCCTGGGTAGTGTCAGCTAAACTTGAAGCAAGTTGTCCTATCATCATTACATGCATCAGTATGATTTTCTATATCCAAAGGAATGTAGGCCAAGAAGCCTTATGAACATAAAGAAAAATCATCAAAATAAAAAGGCAAAATAAAAGTAGATGTACAATTATTGAAAATCAAAATGACTACTGGCAATTGTTATAAATGTAATGATTATTCCTCACGGAGCCCAAAAGGGCGTGGATGTGGGATGGAGTAAGGGACTGCTAATTCTAAGAGTCCCCTAGAACCTGGTTTTAAAGCTACAATCAGTTGTGCACTCAGCACAATGGTTCTAGAAAAGATCCTCATGGAGCCTGAATCAGGCCTGGAAGTGAATTATAGGACACTTGTTAGAGTTGAATGGACACTTCTCGATCAACTTATTCCATCTGTGAGACACCTCCTTTCCCTAGTGTTATATGTCCTATACATGTCATTGTGGATCCCCTTTTGTCCCATTATTCTCCAAGAGATCACTATGTTGAAGTCAAAAAGTCAATCTCCTTTAACCTAGCCTTGTTTTATCCATCTCGCCCATCATAACAGTTTGGTTAAGTTTGTAAGTGAGCATATGTAAAGGGCTTCATGAAGGAGCATGTATTTATTTCCAGACAAGTCTTATCTTTGATATTTGATTGATATATCACCATTATCATGTTACTAATGTATAGTTGGCTAATAATATGAATAAGAGAGCATCATCCACCCTTTATGCATTGCAGGATCATTCAGATTTCAATTGAGTCATCAATTTGGCTATATTTGACACATAGGTCCCGAGGCTAATGTGACTACAGTTGTTCGATATTGCTTATTTGTCACCTACATGTACCCAATACACCATTTAAGGTTTGGTTTGATTATTATTAGTCATGATTCATGATTATCATGGTTGATTATTATTATTATGGCCATATTTTTATTATTCGACATGGTGTTGGCTTCCAGATGCATATCTAGATGGATTCATGTGGTGTTGGTAGTCATTATTAGTGGATTTGAGGTCTCTGATTCCATTGGCATACTTAGTTCGTGGACTTGGGCAAAGGAAGACAAGTTATGAGCATATTTATTCTCCGGCATAGAATATCAGCATTTTTATTCATTAAAAAAATGACCATGGCTACTCCAGGTATTCAATTTGGCTAGTGTATGGTTGGGAAATGATGTGGGATGACCTGATACGATGTTTAGAGGCTCTATGGATCATTCCTCATGTGTATTACTCAACATTGGGGCCAGCACTTATTTCATGACTTGCCTAGGGAGGACGACTTGCATGGGGGCGCACTTCTTCATAGCATTGTTGTGATATCATGTTATATCTTATGCTATCGTCAATGGGGGCACCTAAAGGGAGACGTGACCCCTTGGTGACCACCCACATCATGTACCACATGTTATATTGCATTATTATGATGTATCTAGCTTAACTTGGGCATTAGAGGCAAAAGTGTGCCCCCCTCTTGAGCTTTATCCATGTATAATTTAAAAAATAGATCTCCACCGTTGGTGATCTTATAATTTCAACCGTTGGATAAAAGTTGGTTAGAATGTGGACATCACTCTTCTCCTATTTAAGAGAGATGATCCTCCATTGTAAAGGGACTTTTGGCATTGAAATAATTGGAAAAGAGATAAATCTTTCGTAATCAAAATACTTGTGTACTTATGGATAAATGTTTGTGATGGCGATTGAAGTTATCTTTTGCTTGCATTGAAAGATCTTGGGGAATAGTTCTTGCATATTTTGGATCCATATTTTTTACTGCAGATAGAGAGGCCAATTTGGGAGGGGCGCATTGGTTGAGGAGACTCACTCTGTCTCTCTCTCAAAAGTTGGTTTAACAGGGAGTGGTTCTATCATAGTTATCAATCATTCTCTTATCTTTCGTCTCTCATTTGTATTTACTAGTTCTTCTTTCCGATATAATTGATTGTATTTTGGCTTGGCAGGGAGGAAGGGCGCATTGGGTCACTGGGTGTTTCACTTGGACGAGAACTCCATCAAATCTTTCATTTGATCTATGCGGGGATAATCTCCATCATTTCGGCACTTGTCTACAATAACCAGGTAAGAGTTCTACACTAGTATTCCCTATTTTGTTTTCTATCCACTAATCACATTGCAAAATAAACATTAAAACCCTCACTATAAAAATATAAAAATTTAAAATTCCCTGGGTCACACAATTTAGATTTTTGGCAAAAATTTTCTAGGTTTTATTCCTTACCCCCTATGCCACAAAAGCTAAGGTGTCATCATTGGGGACTCCATTTTCCCATCACTGAAGGCACTAGTCACTCAGGCAATTCGCCCTTCCTGAATAGTTAGCCTTTTCTCTGGTTGTGATCCTATTTTTACTTGTGAGTTTGTACATTGTCATATCTATCTTCAAGCAAGTCATCTCAGGTATTAGGAAGCTTTAATTATCATTTAAATCATTGTTTTGGGTATTGCTAATTTTTCCCTTTCAAATCTCCCCAGGGTAGTGACTTAGCCATTTTCACCTAGAACCATTATCTTAGACCTTGTGCATCTTTCTCTAGTCATCAAATAAATCTATTGGGATTGTTTTTCCACTCCTTTAAGCCTCACGATCCAAAACCTTTTCATTATCGGTGGCTATCTATAGTTGGTCTAAGGTTTCATCTGCAAAATACCTTACGTACTCTATTGCTATAGTTTGATCTGGTGTTTTGTCTTTAGATCTCTCCCGCAAGGTTAGATCAGGGTCTCCCCCTTTGTCACTTGGATTTAAGTGGCATAAAGCGAAGAGAATCATGATCGGCGTGACAACCGATCCATTTCGGGGATCAGGATCCTTTAAGATCACCTCTTTAGTTGCCTAACTCCTCTACCGTTTTGAAAAGGATCATCATAAAAGGGGCAACTACAAGTTACGTGATAGCAAGACCTTAAGAAATATGTGCTCATCCAGTTTGGTGATAAAATGTTTCATCATCCAATTCACCATATCAAACTCCCCAATACTTGTTTCAAGGGTCAAAGCCCTGACCAAAAAATTAAAAGTTGTCCCTTGATGATTAGGCCTAAGCCCACATAACTTCAAGCCCCTCAAGCTCCTTATCGGCTGCTCAGGCCCCAGAGAAAAATGAGGAAGATTGGACTCAAATAGTTAGGAAGAAATCACAAGCCAACAAGGTTAAGACAACTCAATGAACTCCAACTTCTCGGCCCCGAGCTTCAACCTTGCAGGTTAATGGCCAATTGCAGTCTCAACACTCTCAATCTAGATAAGGTAAGATGAGATAAGATAATTTTATTAATGTCTAACTAATGACCACAAAAGTATGTCAAAGGGATTGTTGAGTACAGTGATGTCATTAGAGATAATGTTCATTAATCTTAAGGAGATGCTCCTCAAAACAATGCAAATAGGAGAATTCACTAAGTTTAACGTAGCTCTGAGACAGTCAAAAGTCAGCACTATGGATTACTATTTTGCCCATGTCCCTTTTTTTGAGAAATACATCATATATTACTTAATGGAAAAAAGAGCTACAACGTGGAACATAAAGAGTTACAGCAATCTAACAACATGGTTATTAGGAAATTTCCATCCTAGAAAGGCAAGAAAATGCTACCATATGACCATTTGCCCCAATAGGAAGGGATTCAACATCTTTCTAGGAAAAACTTAATTTGGCTTTAAAAAGCAAACCAATTCCTGCTCAAAAAGACTCCATTCCCCTAAATCAATAGCAATGAAGCACGACTCCCGAGAGACTCGCGAGTACTCGCAAGGGCAAGTCAACCCCCACACCGAGCACTCGTATAAGACTCGCTCAGGACTCGTACTACTCGCCAGACTCGATGTACTCGTCCCAGACTCGACGTACTCGCCCAGACTCGTACTAACTCGCTCGGGCTCGTGGAACAGGAGGAAAAATATCCCCCGCAGAAATGAAGGCGGACACAAAAAGTTTTAGGGATTTGCTTGATTGTTGGGGCTCGGGGTTTGTTTTGAAGGGAATACCATCGTGAAAGAGGCTATAAACACCTCTGTTGAGCCTCACCCTCTCATTCCCCATGCTATTATTCACTGCTAAGTATTCTCCTGTTCACTGCCAGTGGTGAGTGGACTCGTGGAATAGGAGAATGCAAGGGAACACCCTTGGTTTGACCATTGAAGGAGGCTAGTTTTTTCCCTATTTGTCGAGTCTTACCAAGTCTGTCCAGGGTCTTTCCCGAGTCGACGAGTCAAGTGCCAGCCGAGTCTTTCTTGAGTCTAAGTCATGCAACATTGGTCAATAGTGGATGGTTCCTCACGGAAATTAGCATTACACCTATATTTTCCAGTGAAGCACAACTCACCAGAGACTCACAAGTAAGGACGAGTCAACCCCCACACTGAGCACTTGTAGAAGACTCGTCCAGGACTAGTGCTACTCGCCAGACTCGATGTACTCATCCCAGACTCGACATAATCGCCCAGACTTGTGCTAACTCACTCGAACTCGTGGAACAAGAGGAAAAATATCCCCTGCAAAAATGAAGGCGGAAGCGAAATTTTTTTAGGGATTTGCTTGATTGTTGGGTCCAAGGGTTTGTTTTGGAGGGAATACCATCATGAAAGAGGCTATAAACACCTATGTTGAGCCTCACCCTCTCATTCCTCATGCTATTATTCACCGCGGAGTATTCTACTATTAACTGCCAGTGCTGAGTTGGACTCGTGGAATAGGAGAACGCAGGAGAACGCCCTTGGTTTGACCATTAAAGGAAGCTGGTTTTTTTCCTATTTGTTGAGTCTTGCTGAGTCTTGTCGAGTCTATCTAAGTTCTTTCCTGAGTCTTTCCTTAGTCGATGAGTTAAGTGTTAGTCAAATCTTTGTCGATTCTGAGTCGTGCAACATTGATATTTTCACAAAAATCACATAGCAGACAGTAGAACTGTGTGCCATAAAGATTTATAGTTGTTCCTAAGAGTGGACCTTTCCAAGAAAGAAGGCCAATTAAAAAATAGTTACAATTAGCTCAAAGTTTTAAAACTCGGAATGGAGTCTTAACCGACCGAGGGTCAACTCAGCTCGGACTCAAAACTGACAATTACAGAGAACAATTTGATTTCAATGACTTGGACTGCTAAAAAATAAATAAAATTTTACAATTTTAATGAAAAATATATATAATAAAGATCACAAATGATGAATGAGAGAAGTGTGAGGCAAAAGGGCGAGGGGTCTATTTGTAGTTTTTTTAGGGTTCAAGAACGTTAGGGTTGAGTTTTGTTAGTTGTTTTCTTAAATAAATGTAATTGCCTCCTCTTTGATGCTGCACCAACCCGCGGGGACTGTACAGTGACCAAACTGGCCGATTTTTTATGTGCTCAGGCAGTTTAGGCCGGTTCGATACTGAACCAACCGAGTCAAAAATCAACTTGGCCAATTCAGTACCAAATTGGCCTCCGAGCAAAGTTTTATGGCAGTTCGTTGTTGTTGAGGGTTAGACCGGTCAACTCGATCGATTCTAATTCCGAGTTGACCGATTTTTAAAACACTGATTCAAATTAAAACCATGCCCAAAAAGTCTTGGCATGCAAGCATCTCCAAAAACATGCTCAATGATTCATGCCTGCTGCAAAGCATGCATACAACATTTGTAACACAAATTTTTTGAAGCCTAGTCTTGACAGCCAAGCCTTGATGAGCATAAGCCTCCTCAATGCTTTGTGCTCGAAAGAAGATTGTGATCCAAATTGGATCCACACAATGACAATTGGCTCCCAACTCAAGCTCTATGATGATCAACAAGGTAAGGTTCGAAGCTATGGACAAGGTAGGAGACAAGGTTGATGGCGTGAAGGGCCCAACGCCATCCCAACCAGTCTCCACCCCTGCATTAATATGGTACTCTAATGATAGCATGGGAAATGTAATAGTTAAAAAGAATTGTATTGAAGGAAATAAAAAGATGTATTTTTAATATAAAAACATGAGACCATTACTCAAATTAAAAATGAAGAAGGGACAAAAGAAGTAACAATTAGCTCCCAACTCAAGCTCTACGATGATCAACAAGGTAAGGTTTGTTATCCACTAAAATTGCACTTAGTGGATTCCGAGTGAACCGTCGAAGACTTGAACAATCTAATTGTTCATTATCAGAGTTCAAAAGTCCATCGGGTCTTCTAGGCCCTTTTCTATTTTTGTACCACATGTTCATACCCCTCGAGGAATTTGTAATAATGTGCTAGCATGGTATCTCTTTGTAAAAGACTCGACTTCTAAGACTTAAACGTTAATTTGACTAGCCCATAGTGTTTTTTCCTTGGAAATTATTTGTTGTTGAACAAACAACTAATAATTTTCGAGTTTTTCACTCAATCCTCCAAAGTTGGGGTGGTCGGCGTAATTTTTAGGCCTTAAGAGGTTATTAGAGCCTATGTGTCAATGTATTAAACCATGTTAGGCATAGTTTTTGAGTCATATGAACACGTATTAAGTCCCCCTAGGTTTTTTTTAAGTTTCGAGAAAAAAATATTTTCCATAAAAACAAGCCATTTTTTAATGGTTTGGATAAAAAAAATTGAAAAAGTGATAAAATCATGGTCTAGGGGTTGTTTTGGCCATGTGGGTGCTCATTTTCTAGCCTAGAGCACCCACTTTACCCCTAAACCCACTTTCCTAAGTGTTTAGACACTTTATTTTTCATTTATTTTGCAAAAAGTCAAAAATGAGAGAAAAAATGAAAAAAAAAATGAAAAATCTCAAAAATCAAAATCCTAAATTTTGGGGATATGTAAGAGATTTTGGATCAGCTATGTTTGGGGGCATGTAAGAGAGATTTTATGACACTTTTTGGGCAGCTAACTTTAAGGGATCACTTCCCCATGACTTGGGCGCATTTCCCAAAAAGAGTGCCCACGATTTGGGGATTGTTGCAGCTGATTTTTAGGCCCTCTTTGTGCTGAATTGATGCTGATTTTTGGCAGCCAAATAAGTGGGAGGAAGCCCCATCTTCTCCTTAACTCATGGCACACTCTCTCCCTCAACTAGTGCACCCTTCCCTCTCTTTTTCTTTTATAAATAATGAGCTCCTCTCTCATTCCAAACTAGTTAGAGTTGGATGAGAGAAGGCTTGCTCTTGTAATCTGATATATCATCTTTGCATTGAGAATAAAAAGCCTTGGAGGCTAAAAGGTGTAGTGCATTGGTGTGTGGATCAACATTGTGATGCTCTTCATATGGTAATTGGTTTCTACTTTACAAATTTATTTCTTACTTTTGTTGTAGATCTTGCCTTGATAATTCGGTTAAATTAATAGAAATAGGAAGTTGTTAGTAAGCTTACTTTCATTTTCTATTTTCATGTATGATTGGAAACCAAAAATTTGCATGATAAATAGGTTTATTTTCATGCTATTTTAATTTATGGTTTATATGTGTTTACAAGATCTCATGGGTATGCAAGTGTTTGTGATTTAGATTTCAGGTTTGGTGGAGGATTGGATCAAGCCTGACTCCATTCCATCTTCAACAAATCTTCATGAACATTGTCCCTCAGCACTTCACATAGAAGCAATCTCATTTTGATATTTTCTGGCACAAGCTCTCTTCTACTTTCTCTTTCTCCTTATAAAAAAATTTCTTCTTGGTTACTTTGGTTTGGGTATTTTCAGATCTGATCTTCTTAACATGTTTATAAAAAACCAGATCTGAAATTTTTATGCATAGATCCAAGATACTTCAAATTTTTTATTTCATGGTTTGGGTCTTGCTTAGAAAAGAATCGTTAAATCATTTCTTCAAGTCAAATTTTTAGGATTGTTTAAGGATTCCCTTTTTCAAAGTTTTAAAAGTTTATATCAAGCATCTAAGTGCTCTATTGGCTGCCTTTTCAAGGCTGTCCAAGACCCTAAAAGGGTGGCTTTTTAGCCACTCCATCTTAGTTCATTTTTGCAGTTAACTAGTTCTTTTATTTTGCCCAAGTCACTTTTAAAGTGATTTTGGGCACTTTTTCTACAAATATCGTTTGCTGGTTTTTGTATTGTGACAGTAGATAGAAGGTTTTCAAGCACACTTTTTGACCAGTTTGGATGATCCAGAACCTTCATTGAACCTTACATTTCCTTCCTTACTTTGCCTCTATCATTTGTAACCTCTTTTCTCCAAGTCTATAAGGAGAAAGAGGAGTTCTTTTATTTCAGTTTGGCATTGTAACTAATAATAAAAAGTATTTTGGAAGCAAGCTCACAAAGCTTGCTTCTCATCCCCCCAGGGGGGATTGGTGTTGGTTCATTTTTTGTGATTGTTGTCTACCCCAAGAGGGTTTCCCAGGGTAATCTTGTGTTCTCTCTGTGATTGTCTTACTTTCAGTGATCCTTACTTATGGAGGTGTATGCTTATGAATGATATATGTTACAAAAAATTAAAAAAATCATAAATACATCTAGTTTTTCAACAGAAATATTCAGGGTTGCAATCATCAATTGTAAGGCCGTTGTTGTGTCTTGTTTTGCTCTCTTCTATGCTAGAAGTTTTATTGTGGTTATAAGGTTTATTTTCCAGTATAAAAGGTCTAAAGGTGACTCTTCTGTCCTCTCAAAAACCCTTAATTTCAAATCTGGATTATGCTATGTACCTGGGCTGTTTTTCTAATAAAAAGCTGTCTTTTACTTCATATTTTGGAATCTGATGTTATGCGATGAAACAAGAATATAACAAAAGTACTGTTTCATCTTTATGAGCTTAGAATGCTGGCTAGAATTTGAACGTGCAGCGCTGTAAGAACTAAGAATGACTGTTGTTTTTTGCATCTTTATTGGTTGAATATTGTCTATTACCAAATCTTCCATGTCTCAAAGAGTTTTGACTCCATTACCCAAGGATTAAGCACTGATCTACTTGAATTCACCACCATATATCCACTGCATATCATAAACTCTTAGATTGCTAAGTCTGATTTTGTTTTAAGGGTTGATAAGGACTGATTTAGCAATCTCATTTAAACAAAAAACTTGTGCCAAAGGAGAGCCGGCCTAAAGTGAGAGAGGTGACAGTGGGTGGAACCTCAAGTTGCCCTGAGCTTGCTACTATATTCTTGGACTTGAATTATCTCACAAGTGCAGGTTTGAAAGGTAACACTAGGCATTTCATGGCCCGTCAAATTACCATTGCAGAAAGTTAGATACTACTTGCCATGCGGCCCACAAACATTTAAGCAGGATATGAACCAGAAAGAGTGAAGGTCTTAGCATTACCGATTATGTAACATAGAGGGAAGGGACCTTTAATACCCTACATATGCTGAGCATTTTGGATTCAGTGACAGAATAAAAGTTGTCATGGAGCATTCCAATGCTTGTACTCCCCATTTACCAACAAGAGTGGCTCCTTGAACGCTTATGTCAAGAATGCACAATCCCCCTTGATCCCTCGGTAAAGTACAAACATCCCAAGGCACCAAAGAACTCCCTTTTGCCCTGCCTTGCTTGCTCCATATAAAACTTCGGAGTACCTTCTCCAGTATTTTATAGGCTGCTTGAGAGGGGAAGAGACAAGATGAGTAATAGATCTACCTTGCTGCTAGAATTCCATCAACAATTGTAACCTTCCCAACATGTGGAAGATTGAGAGCATTCCAAGCTTGAATTTCTTTTAACTTCCATTTATGATTCTAAGGGCCCATCCACCTCCAACTTGTTTGACGCCCTTGCAGGACTATGATAGAACTTAGAGAAAATACAACTGAATCTCTTGCCACCCCATCTAAATGAAGGTGGCGTCACAAATATTTGGAAGTTATCCAACCATTGTCATCAAGTTTAACATGTTTGACGCCCTTGCAAGACTATGATAGAACTTAGAGGAAATACATGTTGATCTCTTGCCACCCCATCTCAATGAAGGTGGCATCACAAATATTCAAAAGTTATCTAACCATTGTTAGCTTAGGTTACGGTGTGCATAAAAAAGAAATTTGTTTCAAGAGAGATACTTTTTGTCTTCAAGAAGTTAAAGTGTCTACTTATACTCTTAAAAATTTGTTGCACTAAGTTCGGCCAAATGTTGGTGTTTTCTATTCTAGCCATGAAGAAGGCAAGGAAGTTTCCAACCTAATATCCCCTAAGTTATCAAATCATGTCTCTAATTCAGTAACTGGCCAATCTTAAATACTTATTTGGATTATGTTAAATTTAGATGGTTGAATGCTTAGGTTGGCTAACCTATGCATGTCCAACAATGAAAAAAGGGCAAGCTTTATGAGATGGATAACCAATCAACTCTTTGAAGTGCATTGGCTACTTTGTTGAGATTTCAATATGGTTGACGTAGCAGAAGACAAAGAAGGCTTTCTTCCCAACAAGAACTAGGGAAAAAGAAGCCTAAGCCAATCTAATAGACCGGCTTGGTCTCTATGATCCAGACATATTCAAGGGAAACAACTCAACTGAGCTTCAGTTCACCTGGTTGAATTTCAAAAAGGGCAATGATCAAGTTCTCAAACAGTTGGCAAATCCATGTTCTCAAAGCATAATACATTCTATTTAAGTTTTCACTATACTAATTTCCAACCTATGCAACTATTAGACAAAGCTACTCTCTCAAATCACCAACTAATTCACTCTTCTATCTTCGAGGATATTGAGAAGATGAGAATGTTGCATTCCCATTATATCATCAATGTTTGACAACAAACCACATCAAGTGCACTAGAAAGATTTGGAATCTCATTTTAAGGCAGAGGGATGAAGATGGTTGGATTAGTTAGGGGGAGGATGCCATTCTAGAAAAACATCCTTTCTTAGAGGCTAAAGCTGTCACAATGTTGTAACTTGTTTTCAGAAGGAAGCAAGATAAAGCGTTCAAAGAGGAGTTGGACCATGTTGCACAAAAACTCCAATCCAACCCCTTTGATGAAGAGCTCTATGCTAGTGCACTTAAGCTTCAACGTCTATCAAAACCAATGAAATGAGGTGTGAAAAAGGATCTCAATCGATGGCTTGACTTCATTTCATTAGCTTTAAATGGGACAAACCAACTACAATTTTTTTACAATTTTTTTTCAAGGAAGCCCTCGGAAAAATATCAAGGCTTAAAATGCTTGAAGGCAGAAAATCCACTAGGCCAACATCAAAAAGGAGCTTCTAGCACATTAAAAAACCTTATGAAAGAATCAAGCATGCTGATTGGTTATGCAAACCTATGTGGATGTGGTCCCCCGCAAATGTTCTAAGTTCTAACACTCAAACAAGACTTTGTGATGTTGTAATATGCTTCTAGTTTGTATTGTCTAGTGGATTTATCAAAGCTGACATTTTGAGTTCTCAATCAAGACCCATCTTCAAAGAACGTGAGGAAAAGAGATTTAATGTTGAGAATAACTATCAAACAATGAGATATTTAGATAAAATAAGGTAATTTTATTAATGTCCAACAAATGACCACAAAAGTAGGTCAACGGGACTGTGTAGTACCGTAAAAACAATACAAAGTGGGAGCGTAAAAATAGCTCCTATAAAAGATAAAAAGCAGAACTTAAATCAAACCCTAGTTCTATAAAAGGAGAGTAAATCTCGGAGAAGAATATGTACAAGGAGAGATATGAAGAGAGCTAGTCCAAGGAAAGAGAGTGGATCCAAGAACTGTGACGCAAAAATGGTGATGGTGAAACTGTCATGGGCCACTGAAAGCACTAGAAGCACTGGAAGCATTGGGAGTATCTCTCCTACCATTCAAGGCCGACTGAAGAAAGCTAAAAAGAGTACTCTATCAGGAGGAAGAGCTAGAAGAAGAACCGCAATGAGTAGTGCGCCACTGCCTAGAGGAGGGTATTGGATGCTGCAACTTGGAAGAAGTCATCTGTCTGTCGCGATAGGGCCGAGACTATCCCCATCGTTGGTGTTGGGCAGAGGTAGAGGTGGAGTGTCGTGTCCTAACTGAGCGATCAAGGTCTGTGCCATCAGCCCAAAACTTCTTGAGTATATCAATCCATGTGTTATTGATTGTTGAGTTTATGACAACCTACATATGATGTTGATCACCATTCCTTGTTTAAATACTTCCATTTCTTTTCAATCTCCAAAGCTTCCCTAACTAATAATTTTGGGAGTTGGCTTTCTTTGACGACCACCATTGTATTTTCAATGCAGATGTTATGTTGTCTTACGTGAATGTTCTACCAGCACAGATTTATGAACTCTATTATGGTGCATGTTTGTCATGTGTTCTTTGATTCTTGTTTGAATCAAACGACAAGTTTCCCAGTGTATGAGAGACCACAAGAGCAAGGAATATATATATATATATATATATATATATATATTGTAAAAGAAGGGGCATGAGCAGATCTTTGATGGATTTCAGGAGGCACCTCGAGTTGTTGGGTAGAGTAAAAACCACCTTAATTTTTTCTAGACAATTTTTTTGTGACACCCTCGATGAATGGAAGAGAGACAGGTTCAATGCATAGTAGCATAATTCCGCCGTATTGGCCTTTCATGTACGGAAATTCGGAACAATTTGAATTCGTCGAATATTCGGTGTAGGTAAAATACGAATACATTGGAAAATTGAATTTTGAAAAACTAATTTTGAAATACCACATTTTAATTATTTAATCACTAGAAAATGTAAATAACATTCAATTTCATACTTTCTTGTAAAAATAATTATTACTAACTAGTTGTTATCTCTCACACTCTCTATTCCCACTACATTGAGATTTTATATTTTTGTTTTTAAATAGTAATTTTGATTGTAATAACATGTCTAGAAATAAACAAATGATTTTAAATGTGCATTTATGATATATCCATGCATATTTCAATAAAATTATTATTCATATAAAAAGACTAATTCCGTATTTTTTCCGTATTGGATTTTTACGTTACGTATTTTGCTATTTTTTCCGTACCGAATCGTATTCGTATCTGTATTCGTACTCGAATTATGCTACTATGGTTCAATGGTTTTGGGAGGACAGGAGTGGGGGTTTGTGGCTTTGTGAAAAGCTTTCTGAATTTGTTCATGTTGGTGGAAATTATTTTGGAAAGCGGATCTGAGGTGTGATCTTTCTCTAGAGCTCCAAGTGTTCTTGACCCAGTATGTTAATGGCTCTGGTTATGATGAAATTTAAGACAGCAGCCTTTTGTGCAGGCTGATGATGCGAGTTGGCATGTAGATATCTATCTGCATGGGTCTTCTTTTTGTAGACTTGGTACGATATTGAGCCATACATGTTCTTCGTTAGCCTCTCATTTAAGGAAGCTTAACTGTTGTTCTCCTCCACCTTTACGATAAAGTTGATTGGTTTCATTGTGAATTGAGGTGGTCGAGAAACTTGTCAAAGTTGTTCTTTTCCATGTATCCTACTTGCAAAAATGTCATCTATGAATCTCCGCTGCATATCATGTTTAAGACGGTATGAGTTTAGCTATTTTTGTCCAACATACTCAATGTCGAAGTTTGCAACGACATGAGAAAGAGGAGAGTTTGCTCCTGTAGGATTCCTATGAATGTGAAGAATGTTGATGCAAGACAAAATTTATTATCCTGGCTTCAGAAAAGCCTATTAATATATATGACACAGGGAAAAAATAAATAAATACATCTGGCCAAACCAAGCTGATGAAACCATCTTGAGTACAAACTCGGATATTATGATCTTTCCATCATCAATGAATTTCTTCGCTCATTTTATAAAAACATTGAACGCAAGAGAAAACAGAAAAGTATTTACTATTTTTGGAGAACATGGTTACATTCGATTTAATTTCAATCTAGCATAGCATTATGTGTGTGTGTGTGTTCCAGAAAAAAAATGACACAGAAAATGAAGAGACCTCTGCTTTAGCACCCCTCGAAACCCGGGCACATTAGTTGTATAACAGACAATCCCCACATCGGCTTCCTCTGCCATTGTTGTTAAGTATTCTGAACCTTATTCGATCAAGGGAAGGTTTCCTCCGTTGTGCTTCGCAGCTGTAAATACAACAGATGAGCTAAAACCCATGTAAACCACGATTGTGAGTACAAAGGCCGCAGAGCTCAAATAGCTGCTGCCATGTTTCGAAGCATTTCTGAGACTTGCCCTTTCTATTCTGCTAGTATTTTCAAAACCCAAACGAAAAATGCATGAGTAAACTATGATAAATATGTACCTCTCGTGTAAGTGAAATACTGGTAAAACAGTAGAGAGTTTCTTCAGAATGATGGTTGCTTTGGTTTGATGAGTTGGGTTTCTTCGGAATGCTGGAGAAATGTATTTGCGAGTCAACAACTGAAGCATACGCACCTCAATAGAGTATGGCATCCAGTGGGCAACTTCAAACCTTCGGTGTTACATATATATGAATGAAAGAAAATCAGGGTTTAATAGAATGATCAATTTTGTTGCTAAAACCCTATATATAGGGTTGAGAGATAATAGAGTTAAAATTCATAAAATTATATAATAATGTTAACTAGGGAGTATAAATGGGGGTAACTTCAAACTTTCGATGTTGTACATAAAAATATATGAATAAGAGTAAAGAAGGGTTTTATGGAAAAATCAATTTTGTTGCTAAAACCTTATATATAGGGTTGAGAGATAATGGATTTAAAATTCATAAAATTATATAATAATGTTAACTGTGAGTATAATGGGGAACAAAATTCCAATGTCATTTTGTCAAAGAGTTTGTTAAGAAATATAGACCTTGTCTTTTGAATTGCATAGAATTTTGGTTAAAGAAAAAGAATCCAAGCAAAACAAATTGAAAACTTCAAATAAAAAGAGTGGTGAGAAGATAGAAATGTAAAATAATGGGTTAAGACAATAAAATAATAAGCGCATAACAAACTTAGATTTAAGCAAATATGATGAAGCACTTTGGCTACCAAAAGAGCATTAAGGGTGGCATTGGATATAAGTAGTTGTGACCAATTGAAGAGGTTGTTGATTTTGTACCTAGGAAAGTGTTCCCCTAGTGATTTTGTGCCTAAGTCATTAAAAGGGGCAAAGTGGCATGATCATTGCATTAATTACATAAGATGTATAATTAATTTCACTTTGGAGACTTAAATTGACTTTTTATTAAATATTTATGAGGGGTTGAGAGAAAATAATTAATTATGGAGAGAAAAGTGATTTATTCACATCCATTGATTTTATATCTCAAGATTAAATTAGGGCCCTTGATCTTGTGACCTCTCAACTACCCTCGTGAGAAAAACAAAAAGGCAAGGTAAACATACATGTATATTCATTCATTCACTAAGAGAATTGGGGAAGTTGAGTTTTAGAGAGAGAGAGAGAGAAGAAGGTTGAGTAAGAGCACGAATTCCTAGGAGTTGAGATTGGCTCGAATTCCAAGACTGTACAGGTGAAAACATTGGCATGGTTTTCTAGAGTGATTTTGGAACTGAAATCGAGGCATAATCAACAGCACAGAAATCAAGGAACTACACAAAGTTTGAGGAGGAAATTTGGCACTGTTTTCGAGGAGTTTGACTGCAAATTTATTGCAATCCGTACAAGCATTCGTACAGTTTTTTGAGTTGATTGGGCATGAATTTCAAGGCAGAGAAGGCAAGAAATTCGAGATACTTTGTTGTTGTACCAATGGACACACAAATCGAGGTTGAAGACATTATCTGGAACAAAATTTGAGGAGTTGAGAAATAGTTCGAGCGGGCCTGAGAAGGGCACGAATTTCCAGAAATTTAATGCACGGATTTTGAGGCTTCTACAGCACAAATTTTGAGGCATTGAAGTTGGTCTTCTGTTGGTTGAGATAAGTTGTACTCATTGTGTAATATTGTTGTGCATTTCCTTTTAAGAAGAAAATAATAAAAGAACTCTCTCACACAAGTTTTCCCCTTAGGGGGGTTTTCCTGGGGCATTACCCAAAACACTGAGCCTGAAATATTTTTATGTGTGACTAAGTTTCATTTATGCTCATTAAATTTGTAAATTTTCCATAGTGTTTCAAGCTACAAAATGGTTGATGCGAAAAACGCATTTGTAGCAGTCTTATATGAATGGGGTTGGGCATTAAACTCTATGTTTTGAATTAAACTTGAAACTGGGTTGGGAAAGCAATGAAATTTTTAAAGAGGTAATTGTAGATAAAAAAAAGTTGTTTTAGATTGATATGACCCGAGGGGGGCATATATGGGCTTAAATGTATATGATATGATCCCAAGGGGGGCATATATGGGGCTAAATTTATATGTAAAAAAGTAAATGTGTATGTAATAGTGCTTGGCCTAATGAAGGGGCTTCATGTGCAATAAGTGAATAGGTATATTTAAGGTAATGTAGTCATTGTTGATTATTTTACTTGCTCTTCTTCCAAATCTTCCTCCCTACCCTCTCAATTTGTGAAGCTCAACTCCATTCCTAAGGTTAAGCTCTCTTCACCAACTTAGCATCACAAATTCCTATCCCTCTCAGAGCGTGGAATTATTGGGCGGTTCAATGGTCTATAGCCCTCTCCTAGAGCCATAGAAATGTGGATTAAAAGAATTGGAATCCTCTTATCAAAGGAGATCTACTTCAAATCTCTTATGTTGGGGCGTATTTTGTTTTCCTCTTCGGAAAAAAAAAAAGAGGATGGAGATCTTATTTCCAAAAATGGTCCATACTTCGTGGGACCAAGAGGAATGAATTTGAACATGTGGTCTATGGATTGTGACCCTAAAAAAGATATCTTCTTTGTTGATCCTTTGTGGGTTCGTCTTCCTCATCTTCCCCTACACTGTTACAGTGATTAGGATCTGGAACCCATTAGAAACACCTTGGGCCGCTCTATTAACATATTTGAACCAGAGCCCCCTATGTTCTTCGCCTGTGCTTGAATATATGTTGAAGTAGATCTAGAAAAGGGACTCTTGTAAGCCATAAATCTTACCATGGGCGAATGGACTCATACCAAAAAACTAAACTATGAGCAACTTCCTTTCAAGCTATATATAATTATCGGTGCACGTTAAAATTTGGTGCTCTTCGGTGCTCTATCTGTTTGAGTGTACCAGTGTATATTATTCATATTGTTCAGCACTAGTGCGTTGTATGAAGGTATGCACCAGTGCGCAGTTTTCCAACAAAGCGCACCGGTAAAAAAACATCCACTAAAACCTCCTGCCACAAAGTTTTGTTATTTATAGAATATATATG
This sequence comes from Larix kaempferi, assembly GCA_027924585.1. Classification (NCBI taxonomy): domain Eukaryota; kingdom Viridiplantae; phylum Streptophyta; class Pinopsida; order Pinales; family Pinaceae; genus Larix; species Larix kaempferi. The sequence goes on from BSBM01000130.1 coordinate 6,303,793, forward strand.
TAATAACCTTTGTTAAAACATGTGCTACCATTGGAGGAGGTTGTAGCGGAGGTTTTTTTGACAATTTTTGCCAATCTTGTAACACTAAAATCCTCTGCTATAACCTCCACTACAGTCTCTTTTCCTTGTAGTGTTGTGTCCAAAGTTGTCTAAGTCACTACTGTGTTGTGCTTATTGTTCAAGGATATTATCGATGTCATCCATTCTGCGGTGACCTTGACTTCATATGTCAGTCATTCCCCAGTGTTAGTATGTTTCATCATGTACTTAGTGTCGCTCCAAATCAAATCAATCCGCTATTGTTCCTCGTGTTAGATGACGGAGGATGCCTTAAGGCCTCTCTTCCAACGAACTTCTTCCTATCGACCTTAAATCATTTTTCTCTGGGAATGAAGTTTAGAGTTCTCGTACTATCTTGGGGACTGCAGTCATCAGTGGCCTTTTCCCTCACTATCGGGTTATGGGAATACATAAATGTCTCTTACTCGATGGATTCTGTTATCAACTGATTTGTACAATAGTTGAAACCTTATTGAGCCGCCGGTGTTGGAACACATCAGTGTTCATTTCCAGAGTATCTGGGTTTCATATATTTGGGTCTAGCCAGTTTTGGCTAGCTAGTTTTGTTTTTGAGTCGACATGACCATGGCCCCATGGGGGTTTGTATCAAAGTGTGCTAGTAGGGTCTGAGTGGCTCGGTTCCCCATGACTGGATTAAACAACTAAGGTATTCCAGGGATTTTTTTCACCGTCAGATTATACTTTGCTTCAGGCGAGATATAATCTCTTGGTTTTTCTCCCGCTTCCTCCAAAGCTGGAATGCACGATTTTGGAAATTTTTGCCATGGGGGGTTATTAGGGTCCAACTGTAATGTATAAACCTACTAGACACTATTAGAATAGGTTCTAGTCATGTCCTAAGTCTCTAGGACCCCCATAAAAAATTTCGAAAAAATTTTACCGGACGCGTCGGAATTGGGGTTTTTAAATTTTTAATTATTTTTAAATTTAATTAAATTTCTCTATAGTTTAAATAGATAAATTTGAGTCTGTAATATGTCAGTCATCCTGGGTCCGAACTTAGTGTTTGATGGCTCGTTTCATAAGCCAAAAATCACACATGACCCATGGAGCAGCTAAACCCAACTTTCGGATGTCAATTCAGCCTCATAATTAATATTTTCTCTGAAAAGTCATTTACAGAGAAATTATTAATTAAAATAATAAAATTGAATATTTTGGAGATAATCCAAATCTCTCCAAAATTAATCAATTTGATTAAAATAAAAGGCTAAATGACATGGCAATGGACATTTATGAGGATTCCAATCAACTCCCAGTCATTCCAATCAATTATCCCGTCACTAGAAGGTTATCCACTTGAACCAATTCGCCCTCCTCATGCAAAATTCGATTTTATGTGTTGTCAATTGATAATTGGGTTGGTGGTTTGCATTAAAGCCTAAGGTAGGCGCCCTCGTGACTCATCAATCATCCATAAGCTTGGCTCCTTCTACCATTGAGTTAGCACCTACACATTCCACATGTCTCTCCACCATGCTAACTCGCACCTACCTCAAGCTAACGTCAATCCTCATTTAACTTCACGTCTAGCCTTGTTGGAGCTTGCTTATTGGTTGTGGATACATCCCATGCCACTCCAAGTCGATTTATTGCCTACCACACTACAGTTGTCATCCACCAAACTAGCTCGCACTCCACATAGCTCACGCCATTCCTACCATGCCTCACGTCAATCCTTGTTGTAGAGTGTTTATTGGATGGTGTTTTCATTCAACCTACCTTCCAAGTCGAGTTTGCCACATATCCAATCATACTCACCAATGAACTCGACTTTGACCATTGTTTAGCATGCCAAGCCTTGCCTTGATTGGAATTCGACTCACTAGTCTATTTTCCAATTCGACCTAGGGTTTAGCTTATGTTTTTAGTATAAAGAGAGGCCCTTCGGGGGTTATTATCTCATGGAGACTTTGATGCAAGATTACTCTGCAAAAATTTGTAACAAGCTTTGGCTTCATATTTTCAATAAAGATTTTGACTTTGGAGGTCCATGAGCTTTCAATCTTTAGTGTGAATTCATCTCTTGTTGAGGTGATATCTTCTCTAAACCCATTTCTTGATTATGCATAGTATTTGAGCAATGGCTAGCTTGTGAGGACTATCTTTAGTACAATAGAGTAACCATTTATAATTTAAGTTGGTTATTTATGCATAGTTTATCAAGATCTAAATGGACATGAGTAGTTGGTTATACAAATTGTTGATCTAATCTTGATATTTCTAGCATACTAGCATTGTTGATCTCACTTGTTGGTTGAGTGGTTTGGGTTGTGAGTAGGTGTTGCTTAAAGTGAAGAGGGGTAAGAGCTCGGTTGCATCAAACCCGTGCTTCATCTTCAAGTTTTGGCCTAACACTTTGTGGTTGCAGGATCTACAATAATTCCAAGATCTTTCATTCTAAGAAAGCTAGGAAGAGCTCTTCTCAGGTTTCTCATCAACCAAAACTTTACTTTTAAAACCTTGGTTACTTTAGGCTTCTTTCCTTCAAGCCTTCTTGTTTGCTCTTTGAACCTTTGTACTTGCTTGCTAAGCCTTTTCTAGCCCTTCCAGATCTTGATCCAAAATCATTGTTTGTCTTTTCAAGCCATAGATTAGTTAGCCATAAGGTTGAAGCTCCTTCAACCTTGGGGAATAGCTTGGGATTTGTTCCCTTGTGTGCTCTTTTCAACACTTGTTGTCGGCGTATCACCGGTTAACCGGAGGATTTCCAAGACAGTGTTTTTTCCCTCTCAAGTGTTCCACTTGAAACTCCTTGCCCTAGTTTTTCTCCTCCTCTTCCCATTCGTTTTTGCCCTTCTTTAGCCCTAGCTTCCTCTCTCTTTTACCATTCGTCCACCTCTTTTGGTCATCTTCTTAGTTCTCTTATCCTTCCATTCGCTATTCCTTTCTTGCTCTCGTTTTACCATAGCTTGGTTCCTCTTTCCTTCTCGTCTACCCTACCTTGAGTGCCCTCATTCTCTTGCATTCGTCCCTCTCTATTTTCCTCCCAACTTTGCTTTCGTCCCATTTCATCCATACCTTCTTTTTCCATCTCCCACACCCTTTCGTTGTTGCTCCTCTTCTCTCTCGTCCCATTTCACATTTGTCCTAACACACACAAAACAACACAAAAACAAATAAGTGTTAAGTGTTAGTAGTAGTTAGTATTCGGCTTCATACTTAGTTTATTGATAGATAGTTTGTTTGATTTTCAAATAGTTAGTTTACATCATTGCAAAGTTAGTATTTTATATCTCATGCTATGCTAGATTAGTTGTTAGTTTGGTTTAAACTCTAAGAGCTAGCTACATTGTCTTTTCAAAGTTATCATCATAGATCTTTTTCCTAGTTGTTATCTAGTTTCATTTTGTCAACATACTAATCCATTGAACTTCATTTTGGTTGATTTGTTGGCTGCCACTAAACATTGTTGTGTTGACTGTCTAAAACACTTTGGCTGCCATATAAACTAGGAGTTGACTGTCCTAAACATTGGCTGCCATCTAAACTGTCCTAAAACATTGGCTGCTATCTAAACTATCATAAACTTGTATTGGCTGCCATTTAAACATTTTCAAGTTGACTGTCCTAAAGTTAAAATATTCATTGGCTGCCATTCAAAATAATGTGTTGACTGTCATGAAGTAAAGGTTTATTGGCTGCCCCTTCAACTTTTTTCATTCAACTTGCAAGTAGTTTAAAAGCTCAAGGTCTTAAGAAGTATATCATTTTTGCTTAGCTTACATCTCATTAGTTTTAAGATCTAGTTAATTTCAATTTGTTTTATTTTCTAATGCTAATGGTTATTGGAGTTATGTGTTTTTGATAGAGCTCTCCAAAGTAGAAGTCAAGACTTCTAATCCAAGAAGCTATCAAGACAAGAGGACAAAAAACAAAACAAAAGAGATTAGTATTATCCTTTTTTGTAATAGATCTTAGGAGTTTATTTCAAAGTTCTTATAATTCATTCATTTCAAAGTCCCTACAAGGGTTTCATCCCCTAGGGCAATTGTACTTCCATAATAAAGTTGCAAGTGGGGTTTTTAAGCCCCCACATTCACTTCCCCATTTGGGGAAGCCTTGGGTCTCTTGAGTGGTTTGACTTTTTTGCTTTAGATCCATCATATGCTCTTAGACTAGTTTTATTTCAATAAGTCATCTTGCTCTATTTTTCCATATTTACTTACCCCCATGCTCTCCCGAGTAGGGTCTTTGACCTGAAAGAGACTCTTGGGTAGATTAGATTTATTTTCGTTTAAATATTATCTCGTATCTTCTCTTCCAAGCCGTGACTAGAGAATAGCTAACTTTGGGATTGTATCCCAAAGGCCACATAATCTTGTGGTAGCTTCTTGCTCCCCCATCAACTTCTTGTGGACATCCAGCTAGCTGGAAGGTTTCCAGGATTGGTGGCTTCTAGTGATTGATCTTGTTCGGAGATCGATCCCACCTATTAGATTAAAAATTGTGTGATACAACACTAGACTTTTCAAGTTTCATTTTATCTTGCAAGTAGTGTTGTTAAGTAATATTCCATATCTTGTTGATCTATCATATTATTTAAATCAATTTTTAAGTTGGAATTTATTGCTACTACAATCTACTTTCTGCTTGTTTAAAATGGACCAAAGTCTCCTGAACTTGGCCAAATCCAAGTCAAGAGCACCCTCTATCGGAGGGCATTTTTAGTTTTGCATTATCCCTGCATTAGGCATTTGTTAAAATAGCAAGTCTCTTGAACTGTGGTCATAAGATCAAGTCAAGAGCGCTCTCTGTCGGAGAGTTGAACTAAAGTGCTCTTTAATTAAAACTTTTCAACCCACACACCCCTTTAATTAATTTACCTTGGTTTCTGCTACACCCGTGTGCTCTGCCAACCGGAAACGGTTGGGCTAGTACTTAGAAAGGTGGAAGACTTGCTAATTCACAAGTGAAAATCTAATTAAAACTTTACCCCAAAACCTCAACCAAGACAAATTACTGTTCTTCCCACAAGAGGTGGTGCCGGAAATCCACTGTCAGACTCGAGGGCGGTCAAGCCGCAAACACACTTGCCCTCTTTGCAATCTGGGTGCTCTCGACCTATCACCTAGGGTTGCCAGTAGTTTTCTTGGACAAGGTTCCACTACCTTTTTGATACCTTGTTCTTAGCCATAATAATCAAGACAATTAAAATCTTAAATTTACCAAGATAAGCTGCACAACGTTTTCACAAACTTCTATTTCAAGCACTTGTATCAACCTTTTTACAGTCACTTTTTTATATATTTGACTCCATAAGGCACTGGTCCTTCATCATATATCTTGTTTGCTTTAAAATATCAATATTGGAGTATTTGCTTTAATTGTCGTAAAGAGTGATTTATTTATTGTCCAAGTGTATCTCTCATTTTGTGTTTGCAACGTGGATTGCGCTATCTTGTTTTACATTTAAATACTATATTGTCTCTCATTCAAAAACTCCTAAACAACACCCATCCGCATCACAACACCTAAAAACACTATAAATACTAGAGCCTTAGTGAAACTCTTTTATAGGGACTACCCCCCTTGGCTTCGTTAGGAGTTTGCCTAAACGGAGGAGCTGGGATTCAGGTGACAGTACCTGGCTCATTGCTTGCCCCCAAGGCCACACCTCTCTCACTTGTAGTGAAGAGACAGCTTTCGAAAGATTTCCGCTGCTGGTGTGCATATTGGCGGACAACAAATTCTTCAGGTGTTCGACTTCAAGAACATATATTCTAACCTATTAGAATGTACTAGGTACCTTAGGGCCCATTTTCATTATTGATGGGTTCCCTCGCGTTTGTTAACAATTTACATCATTGGCCGGTAATCAAATGGTTTCCTCATTGTTCGACGCCAGTTCATTTATTCACATGGTTAGGACTATGTTGCAGCTGCAACCACCCCCCAATATATTTCTTGAAAGACTGGGGCCCCTCCTTTTTTAGCCCAACTTTTTGCTTGATCCACTCTTTTAGTTTTTCTATAAACAAAGTCTAGTACTACTTGAAGTTAGTTGTTTGATAGAAAAAAGGGCTACTTAGACATTTTTCCATTTTTTGACTTTTCCTTTTTTTACGTTTTAGTGACTTTTGTAAAACTCTCTGAAACACTGGAGGATTTTTCAGTTTTTCACCAGAACATTGATGGAGTTTTGTAAAACTCTCCGAAACATGTCAAAAAAGTTTTCAGTTTTGTTCTGAAACGTCAGATATTTTGTGCAAATTGCGCCAAAACATCGAGAATTTTGTGGATTAGCTCCGAAACGCCGGTGGGAATTGTTCATCTCCTCTAATTTGTCGTCTCTTTTCTTGTTTATTGTCGAACTATTGACTTATAAATTTTGGAAAAGACCAAGTCTCGTCGAGTTTTGGAAAGGTCATCGAGGAAATGAACTAGTTTCACTAGATTTTTTGTTTTATCTCCGAAGCTCATCGACAAGCTTTACGTTTCTTTTTCCGAAACTATTTGGCATAAAATCATTGTTTTCCCCGACCCTGTCACAACACTTTTGAATTCTTTGTTGAAACATCGTTAGGCCTGACTTTCGAAGTTTAACTAGATTCTTTATCGAACTATATCGGCGAAAGATGAGATTTAACGCCTGTATGCTTCGACGATTATTTGAGTTCACTATTGATATGTCGTCACAAAATATTATGATTATCCTCCGGTATGCGTCGGAGTGAGATTGTTTTATAACTCCAAATTTATTTTTTCTGAACTTTTTAAACGCACAACTCAACTGCTTTAGGTTCACTTATAAGCAATTTAGGGCTACTAAAGAAGTTATACTAGGATTTAAAACCCCGTTAGCAAGCCTGCACCATGTTCTCTTCAACGTCGTTTACTTCCTCTATGCCACCTGGAAGAGGAATCTCGACCAGCACAACTGTAGACTAATCGATACACTTTTCATCTAGCCAGGTAAGCATTTTTGTCTTCATCCTGATTGTTTTTTTCACCTGGATTTAAAGGATTTGTGTCATAGAAGGTGAACGTGCAATTGGATACTAGGGTAGATCGTTTTTTGGGGGGTGTTGTCTCTTTCATTGGTTGGTTTAAATCCATTAGAGCCCAAGGGATTTAAGTTTGCAATTTTACATATGTTTTTTTAAAATAAAAATAAAAATCCCTAATACTTGTATTGAAGCACTATTATGAAAGAAATGTTGAAACCCTAGTATCCAGATTCCTCTCTCAGATGCGTTTTTTGTTCAAAAGATCCTTACAAACTACCTAAACCCTAATTTCATAGCACATGCACTATTTGCGTTTCTTGTAAAGGGATTTTGGTTTTACGATCATCTTGAGGAGGATCTGCTGCTATTTACATTGACAAGACATTACATATTCAAGGCTCTAGTAGCTTTGTTCATTGAATTCTTTTACAACTATTTCGTGTTCATGTGAATTGCATTTAATTTAAAGTTTTACTGGAATCTATGCAACACAATGATGTTTATCTTGCTTCACAGGATCCAGAGATGTCAAAGAGGGATCCAAACCATACCACTAAGATAATATTGGATTCAAATGATGAAGTTGCCCCAGAAGTGGCTTTAGAAATCCAAATTGATGTTACTCAGTCAATCACAAGAGTGGCCCCTAAGTTCAAGTGGGGTGAACTATATCATTTGATTAGAGATCAAAATATATCGGAAACAACCATTGAAGAAGATTTGATCTACCAAAATATTAAGAAGTCGGGTATTCACAAAGTTGTTGCACGACCAAAATTGTTCCCATGCGCCGAAGTGATAGGGTGGATTCTCCCCTATGTTGATATTAAAGCTCGAATCATTGTGAGTGCTATAGGAAGAGTCTTTGCTTCATTCTAACCAGCCCATATAGGAAAGGCTTACAAACTCCCAACACCCAAAGTCTTCTTGATAGAAGATTGGATTAAGAGCTTGAACATAGATCATGCGGAGTGTGCAAAGAAGATGTTATTTCCTAGAAAACAGTTGGATCAAAGAAGTAGTGGAGAGTGTGAGAATAAATTACTGAAAAATTCTTTCAATATTGTTGCCACTCTCCTATGTAGATTATATGGAAGATCCAACTCAGCCAACAACAAACTTAGTTGGATGCCTCTGTTATATCACATCACAATGCATGGTAGAGTGTTCAATTGGGTCAATATTATCTCTGAGAACATGGTGCAATCTATCGACGATACATAGAAAGGAATTAAAAGAAAAGAAGGTTGAATTTCAATTGTCGTCCTACCTTATAGATAATATTACAACCTTGAATCCTTTTCTCGGTCTTGGGTGTGGATGGAATCCTAGCGAAACTCCAGTGTACGTGGCATATCAAATTCTATGAATTAAAAAACATGCAAGTTTTTACAAGCAAATTTGCGAATATTTCATGGTTCCATTATACAAGTTGATTTTTCAGAAAGAACCAAATTGTATGTCCGATGAGGCCCTTACTGTAGAAACACGGTTAGGATTATTTTTTGACTCTGGAAGGTACTTATCTGCGTGTGTACATAGGTTCAAAAGGTCCACTATTGATGTCGAAATATGTCACAGATTACATCATTTTAAAGGAGATAGTGATACAAGTATTTATAAATGGTATTGGGAATTTCTTACATGAAAATAAGAAAGCTTCTTAGCCCCCACTCCCACTCACAGTTGGAGCATATAAATTTAATAAATTAAAGGAGGCTGGAGAATTTTTGAAAGAGTTGGATTCTTATCATTTCGGTGAAAATATTTTTGTCATAATTGATATCCATCAGAAAGTGGCTTTACATTGTTATTCAGTTAGAATTAATTATGAATATGTAGATCAATTCTTATGAGAGGAGGAAGTGTATAGACAGATAAAGAATATTGCAGACTTAAACAAAAGGATCAACAAAAGTAAAGGGACAAGTTCTAGCAATCCATCTGATACATCAGCACAAGAAAATATAGAGGAAGCTGCAAGAAAAAGGGCAGTAGAAGAAGCTCTTTTGGCTGAAAATGCTAAGAGACTACAAGAAGAAGAAATGGATAAGAAGGCAGAAGAAAAGACAAATGAGAAAGAAAGAGATGAATAGCTACAGAAAAAAGGATGGACAAGAAGAAATCGACAAGTTGGCAGCCGAACAAGAAGATAAAAGACTACAATAAGAGGCATTGAAGAAGGAAGAAGAAGAAGAATTGCTCAAGAAAGCCGTGGAATCCCGAGATCTACAAGAAGGTAATGGAAACTAAGATATGGAAATTGATAATACAATAGATAGAAACACAGAATTTCCTCTAACTGGAGGACATCTTCCTCCAGTTGAACAAGGACTTACGACATTTACACCATCCAAGAAACATGCAGTTGCTAAATTGGAAACAATAGCCTATGAGCTAAAAATAAATACTACTATGAAAAGGACAAAAAAGAGACTCAAAGTTGTCTCGCAACCTGATATTGTCACTATACAAGAACTCCCCGTAGTTGAGGGCACAAATAAAGATCCAAAATTCACGACATCTATTAATGTTGTCGTGGCATTATCGAACGAAGATAACATACATAAGCTAATGGAGAACGTAGAAAGCAGCAAGGCCAAAGTGGTCAAATTGAAAGATAATCTAGTGTAGGCTAGGAGTGAATGGATTGAGATGAGAAGTCATCTAGATGCCCTGGATCTGCAGAAAGAAGAAGCCATGCAAACTATATAAAGCTTAGAAGATGAGAAGGACTCACTTAATGTACAGGTAGTAATATTAGAAGGTGAAAACGTGGATCTCCAGTCTCAATTGAGAGATCTACAAGAGAAAGAAAATCAGTGGGGCCAACAGGTAGAATCTCTTACCATATAGAAAGGAGCTCTGCAAGCACAAATAACGGAGCTTAATAGAGAAAAAGAATCACTAGTGATTTAGTTAAATACTGCACAAGAACGTAAGCAGGACTTGACACCATTTTATGACTGTGCTTCTGCCCTTCAAGAAGAACTCTTCCATTCTCAAGAATTGCTCACTGAACAGACTTATGAGGTACAAGGGATTGTAACTTGGCGCAGGAAAATATCCGATGAAGGCACTTCTACTAGGCAGAAGCTTACAAAGGTTTACAATATGATGAAGAAGCTGGATTATTGGAGGAAAACAACCAAATAAATCTCTCCACATTTTCCCAAGAGATCCATAGCTGAACTCAAGTTCGATTTTGAAACCTTGGACAACTGTCAAAAAACTGAAAAGAAATTGCAAAATAAAGTAAAAGATTCCATGTCCAAATGTGAGGATATTCACTGAAGCATTGCCAAAGCTTTCGAAAAGTGTCATTTGCCGTCTCCTGGTACATTTGAGGACTCAATACCAAAATAATAGCGGTTGGCGGAATTGAGGATCATCACGGATGAGGACATTGCGGATATTAGAAGCATAAACTCCATCACTCCCGAAGATCTGCATGAGCGCATTGGGAAAGCCACTATGAAGACACATTACTTGGCCAATGGTCATAATGCAACAACCAAAGGATAAAATGTTATGGTCAAATATTTATCATTTCACGAAGTGCCCTTAGGCTATTAGAACCCCAACAATTAAATGTTATATCTTATGAAAGTATCCTTTGAGATGAATATATCCAAACTCAAGGAAGTGCTCCACCCTCTTAATATAATATTTTATTGTATTTTAATATTTTTGCTCACTTATTTTGTAATTAAGATAAGACAAAAGTTTTGGAAGACAAAGAGTCTAAAGAAGGTGAAATGATAAGTCACCCAAAGGTTGGGATTGTAAAGATAAATAGGAGAGATTAGATGGGGGAAGGGATTTTGCTTGTGAAAGAGTGTACTGAGACTCATATGTGAGAAACTATTTTCTGCTAATGACAAAGACAATTTTCTTTGTGGAAGCATACATGGAATATTGTGGAAGCATGTGGACAAATGTGTAGAACTAATTTCTTCATTTTGTTAAGATCTTTCCTATTATGTTGAAATATTCTAATAGTTTTTTAATCATCTTGTTTTATGTGAATGCAATATATAATTTTATGTGTTATATGTGAGCAATGAATGTAATAATGTTAGTGCTCAAGCTATCTATGCATTGGCTTTATTCTGTAGCTGTTAAATGCATTATTTTCAGTAGTTAGCTTCTGAAATTGTATGATGCAGTTTACTGTTATTGCTCCTTCTTAAATTTGCTCCTTGTAAGGATAGGTTAGAATAGGTAGAACGTTGCATTTAATTAGGACATATTCTTGGTTGACTAATAGTAAAGAGGTGACAAGATGAGGGGTAAGAACCTGTGCATCATTAAGTGAGGCCTATTTCTACTAGTCGAACAAGCATACGTAGAAGCATGTGCATTTAGAATTAGTAATCTGCATTGCATATAAAATTCTAAAACTTTAAACGGTGGATCGGGCCATATCCGATAAACCAATCATAAGATAATCTTATACGGTAGCCGGATCGTAAATCATACGGGTTCCCTAATCCAAACAGTGGAGAGTCTAATTGGGAATTTTTACTGGGGAGAACCCCTACTGTCGACGCAAGGTTTTTTCCAGGCATCAACAGACTGATACCTCTAGGCAGTTTGGATTGAATACCTTGGTCCTATAGTAACATCATCATATTTTTTTATTGCCCGAGTTGCATAAGACTGAGGCATACTCCATTTGGATACCGATGAGACATAGATCCACTTTGTTCAGTGTGGCAATGATCTCCAATTTTGACATAGATCCACTTTGTATTCCTATGCCTATGATCATTTGTTGGACATGGATCCAATTTGTCACGTTGTGGCCATGATCTAGTTATTTCTCATGGATCCACTTTGTATCTTCGTGGCCATGATCTAGTTATTTCTCATGGATCCACTTTGTATCTTCGTGGCCATGATACTTGCATCAGGTATACATGTATATTGGATTATCATTGTATCTTTTGAGAGATCATGTTCTAGCATCTTGAACATTTGACCCAAGATTAAGATTGTCTGTCATCCTTTTATTGTTTTGTGTACTTCGTCAAGACTAAGATTCTTGGATTTTTCAGGTTTCTCAAATTCACACCCAAATTTGTTTATAATATATTTCGGCCATCATATTCCCCTCTAACCTCATACATTAGGAGGCATCTGTTATAGCCCAAATCGACACTTCTCCATTCATGACGACATTGTTGATCACACAAAAGAACAACGTGGATTGAAGAGCCTAGATTTGGTTATAAGTGTGTTGACCCTGATCATTCATTGATTCCCCAGCACAAATGAATTTTGTAATTGAGTGTTAACATAAAAACATTGTTGGTGGTAATGCAAACTGTGTGCTACAAGCTGGTGGTGTGTTTTCCACTAGTATTTTCAACAAAATATTGAAAATGCATCTTGCTTTTGGATGAACTGTGTGTAAATCGCATGTTTCTCCTTTCTCACCAGCGTTTTTTTCCCAAAAAACCAAAAGATAAAATAAAATTCAAAAATGGGGTAGTTGGAGTAGTTTTGATAACTACCCATCGGTTGCAACTTCTCCTCATTCGAGCCTATCTACCCACAATTAGTATAAAAACATGGGGGTAAGGCCATGAGGATGACCTTTTCCCACAAGCAAAGTTATGCTGGAAGAATAGTGTTATCTCCATCCCATTAACCATGTGTATATGCTATCATACCATTGGTAGACTTGGAGACTAATTTGGTGTGTTGGAGAAGAGAAGCAAGGAAATCCATATTCGAGGTTTCATGAGGTGCCAGAATAGTTATAAGGTAATCTTGTACTTGTTTATTGTTATCAATAAAGAATTGGCATCCCTTCCTTCCATGTTTTCCCAGTTTATGATCCGATTGGTAGAATGATCAATATATTATATTGAGAATAGATCCATATGATTATATGTTAGCTTTATTCTCAAATTTTTAATTATTTTGTTATGGTCAAAAGATTTTGAGGAAGGTATTGATATGTTTTTGCAGGTTCTTTGATCAAGAAGTCAAGAATTTGGAGCAAAACTAAGGAGCAACAAAAGCTTGGATCAACCTACCTAAACAAGGTGCATCATTTTATCTTTTGAACTCCTACTTTAGCTCTTGGTTGAACGCAAACCCTTATTTGATCTCTGCAAAACCCTATATGTCTTTCTTAGTAACCCTAGTATGTTTGTGACCTCAACCCCAGTCATATGATAGAATTCCTCACGACACTTTACCACCACCCACCAAAAATATCAAGTATGGAGATCTAAATTGTGGAGATATTCATTTTTATCATAGTAGTTTTCGAAATTGTCAAATTCATGAATGTGCCAGCAACTCTTTAACGATTCACTTCTTTCTCAAAATATATGATGTGTGTATGTTTGATTTTGGTACATAGACTCTATACATATATTTGGAAAAACTCATAAAATATCTCAATAACCTAGGTAAAAAAAATTAGAAATTGTCAAATTCAGGAATGTGCCAAAAACTCTTTAAGATTCATCTTTTTTCTGACAATCTCTAATGTGGGTAGGCATGATTTCTAGTACAAATACTTGGACATAAATTTGGAAAAAATCACAAAATATCTCAAGAACCTAGATCATACTTTAAGATATTTTAATTGTTTATCAGAGTTGAGCAAAATTTCCTTTGTAACAATCAATAACAATGGATGTTAACCTTTGCATGAGGGTGACTGGAATATTAGTGTGTTAATTATAATTAGTATTCATATCAGAGGTCTGAGTATGAATTCAACCTGATTCTTTTTAAGCTACTTAAGTATGTTTGTATTATTAAATATTGAATCCATGAGCCTTATAAGAGAGTGCATGCAACTTTTTTGACAAAATACCTTGATGAATTGCTTGTTTCCATAAGTTGATTATAACATGTTTGATGGATTAGGTACACATATTGTAACATAGATTGCACTGTATCTGAAATGACTTCATTTTTTTTATGAATCTATGTGTCAAAGAGGCAATTCACATCCTTACTATAAGTAGACATGATTATCCTAGAAAAGTTTTATGGATTTTATGTAACAATGTAGATGTGAATGATGAGGCAATAAGCCTGCGAGGTTATGAATTGCTTTCTTAGGTTTTTAAGAGCATTGAAGTGTAATGACTCTTGTATCTAATCGATGTTTATGATATTAAAGGCATGAGCTTAAACACCTTAAACCCTAATCCCTGGGAGTGCCATCCTTGAAATGCATTAAATCCTCCACCTAGGAGATTCTATGAGCTTGTTAGACTTAGTTGATTTGAGTTGTAAAATAAATGATGGTGCTTATGATGATTTGGTTATACCATTTATGCATGATAATCATCACCTTGGAAATGTGCGATGGGGAACATTGTGAAATACTAGTTTCTCATTGATTGGATATTTTGAAATTGGATCTATTTTAACCATAGAATTCTTAGCTAGACTTTGCATTTAAAGATCATAAACTTGACTAATCTGTACTGTATAAGGCCAAACATTGACACACTAATTAAAAGGAAGGGTTTTCTTTTGAAGTAGTCTTATATTATTGAAATTTGACTTACATATCATAGGTATCAATGAAAGTTTAGACCAACAAACCCTACTTTTGATGTTGGTACTAGAGGTACGTTACAATTTCAAACATGATGAGTAGGTGGAGCATTGTTTTCATTGTCACTTTCAATAATTAAAGAAGGAAAATTTGGTATAGAAGGGGTAAAAGGAGATGGCATGTGCATCAAGGATTCCTCATGGGTTGAAGATGGCACACATGTCGAGTCAGGCATGCAGGCTAAGCAATGTTCATCCAACTCAACATCTCTTCTAAAAATGACTTATGTTAAAGTAGGTTGAATAAGACTTTAACCTTTTGCATCTTCAGAGTATAAAAAAAAAGTTCACTTCGCACTCTTGGGTTGTAATTCTTTCCTTTTGAAGTTGGGGATGCAAGCCCAAGCTTCACTACTAAACACATGAAAGTGGCTTACATATGGTTTAATGTTGCTCCATGCTTCTTCTAGTGTTATGCCTTTTAGATCTATTGTGGGAGCGCAATTAATTATGTAATTTTCATAATGGATTCCACCCAAAAATGAGGACTTAATTCCTTATATTGGATCATACAAATTTGCCATTTATTTTAATGGTGTGATTCTTTCTCTCGGCAACACCATTTTCTTGTGACGTGCATCGAACAATGTGTTATATCTAAATACACTGTGAAGTATAGTGATTTTTAAATATGTTGTTAACATATTCGTAACCATTGTATATTCTTAACTTCCGAAGTTCAATGTCTAGATTGTTTTTCTACAAGGACATTGTAGGACAAAAACATGTCAAAAACTTCATTTGTAAGTTATAAGAAATAAACCCCAAGTGCATGTGGAGAATTCATTGTTGAAGGTTAAGTACTTAAACCTAGAAAGAAACATAAGGAAGCATGCCACATGAATCACTCACAACAACCTACCAAGGGTCGATACATGCTAAGAAGCACATTCGTCTAAAGTATCTCGATGTTGTTTGTTGATAATACATGTGAAACAAAAACTATCTCTAAAATAAATGAGAAGAAGATTGGTCACCATACTATTTTTACTTAACTACTACAATGAGCAATAGTTTAGATGAACAAAACACTTATGACAACGTCTATTCATGTCATTACTATGAGCAAAAAAAATTAAAGGAAGAGATTATGAGACAAAGTTGTCAAATCTATACATATCATGATTCTTAACCCTTAAAAATTGAACCACGAACACTATATCACAATTTTTCAACACTTTATTCAATATCAAAACCCTTAAGGCAAGGTAACACCACAAAATGATCATTTTATGAAAAGAACCACTCATGTTAACTTGCCTCTTTAAGGTGCAACCTCCCAATGAGCTAAGCTCCAATACAATAATATTTTCATACATGCTTTATAAGGAGAATTCCATCCTTATTTATAGCTAGCTAACAAACCCTACCCACAGCAAAATGTTAACTACCTAGCCTATCTTCTTTAATGAGGCTACATTACATTATTCAATTCTAGCTATCTAATGGGCCTTATTTAATAATAACTAAAATTTTATTTCCAAACTAGATTACATTAAATGGCCACCATACTTATCATATTGTTGACTATAATTGGAACCTATTACACCCATAGGGAGGGTCCCACCATTCCATCACCCTTAGAGAAACATTGTCCTCAATACTTGTAGAGAGTATGTACAATCATAAACCATGGTCCCATATACGAGTGTTTATCCCAACACTGAATTCATTTAGGAAGCTTGCTCATAAGATAGGGTTCCATGTACAAGTGTTGGATCAATGATAAAATAGTCCAAGAATCTCATTCATAAACCTAGGTCCATGTCCACATGCTCATGCTAACTCCCAACTAATGTCACCTATGATCGATGAATGGTTTGAATGTTGTACTCCAAACTCCTACCATGATAATGTAGATCGAAATAAATAGAATTGTCCATAATAAAAATATCTTTTGTATAGCCATAAAATGTTGCCTCTTTAAAGAACAATACCACTGTAGAAGAATATATATATATATATATATTGGAAACTATGGAAATCAAATACTTAAAGTCAAAATTAAATATTCCATATGTTGATCGTGTGTAAACTAGAGAATCAATTGCTATGTGAGAGGAGAAGGAGATGTTGGTTGCTGAAAGAGCCAAGTTAAAGGAGGGAAATCATTGTTTTGGTCTTGGGATTGATACTTTGATAAGTGATCAGAATACAATGGAAGTAGAAAGTTCCTTAGAAATTGATAGATTGCAAAAATAAATTGAAGAAAATGCACCCCCAAAAGAACTCTTTCTAATCTACTTTAGTTTCCAATATGCATGCCCATTGAGCATAAGACAATGGATTTATCAACTAGTGAAGTAAACCCCGATGATTCAATTAATTATATAACTTCTATTTATGATAAGATTCGAGAATCATAAAAGAATGTGATATTACAGAAAGAAAAAATAGTTGGTCTCAATGTTACTATAAGTGAGAAAAGCTAGTGATTCAACATTTGCAAAGTTAGATATCTCTTGAGCAACAAGTTATTGTGGCTTATAATGAATATATGGAGAAACTAAGGAAGTCTTTAGATGATGCTTCAAATAATTTTTTTTATGTAAAAAACATTACAATCAAATGAATCAATTCAAGTGCCATTTTGACCCTTTCCAGCAAAGTGAAGGCTTGATGCAATATGCTAAAATTGATATCAACAAACTATGGGACAAAATAGCTCAAAATGCTGAATTTTTTTGCCATGCGATAAATTTTATAAATAGCATGACTTAGCAGCCTTTAGTGCCTCTTAGAAGCAATGATGGAACAAATATGATAATGAGTGCTAAAATGGTGAATACTAAGAGAAATTTAATACAAACAACTCACGATAAGTGTTATGATATAGATCTGGCTAATAAAGCTTTTAAGAATAAATTTACTCCTCTATGTATACTGGGTTTACCCTCCCCCTCAACATAAAACCAATACAAAAATACTACTAGGAACATTATAATATATTTTAGATATGATGGTTTGAAGGAATGATATAGAAGGATTGAGTGACTTGACAAATGCACTCAATGGAAAAATCAGTTGATAAGCTTCTTCCTAATTTGAAGTTACTTGTTTCTAATCTTAATCGCTATTAAGATAAAGCTCCAACCTCTTTTGATTTAGTTGGATATTGCTCATAGGAAAAGTTGGATATTGCTCATAGGAAAATGGATGATTTCTCATATCCCATGGGAGAAGCATTGAATAATATATCGAGGTTTCAATTTGGTAACTTGAAAGCTTCATACAAGGATGCCTCATCATTATTAACAAAGAAGAAGAGGGGTTAAAGAAGTTGTAATGGATCAAATTATTTAAATATTACTCCCTATATTTTTTAAAGAGGCATGGTGTGATTTTGTTGCAAAACCTAACTACCATCGGGAAACCACATTAGTTGTTTTGGGATGGTCAATTAGAAAGATCAATAAATGGTTGAATGTGAAGGGATATAAAGCAAGGTGTTAAAGCCATTCCAAAGGATTGACAAATTTTGAGAGAGAAATAACTTTGTATTGCTTAGTCGGGAGAAAGAGAATACTAAGAGAATTTTAATACAAACAACTAATGATAAGTGTAATGATATAGATCCAGCTAGTAAAATTTTCAAGAATAAATTTATTCCTCTATGTATATTGTGTTTACCCTCCCCCTCAACATAGAATCAATAAAAAAGTACTACTATGAACACAATAATATATTTTAGATATGATGGCTCAAAGGAATGATATAGAAGGATTGGGTGACTTAAAAAATGCAGTCAATGGAAAAAGTAGTTGATAAGCTTCTTCCTAATTTTAAGTCACTTGTTTCTAATATTAAGCTATTAAGATAAAGCTCCAACCTCTTTTGATTTATAAATTGCTCATAGGAAAATGGATGATTCCACATATCCCATGGTAGAAGCATTGAATAATATATCGAGGTTTCAATTCAGTGACGTGAAAACTTCTTACAAGGATGCCTCAACATCAATAACAAAGAAAAAGAGGGGTTAAAGAAGTTGTAATGGATCTATTGTCCCTAATGTATGCACTGGACTGTTATAGGGAAAATATAGGGCATTTGAGTTTAAGTTTGGGTTGGAAATGAATTTCTTTTTCAAGGGTTGGATATTTTATTAGTCATTAAAGGCTTTAAGAGAAGAATGGAAAAAATAACAATAATAAAACATGCATTCATAGGTTTTACATCATCAATACAAGTAACTCCTTCATTGATTTATTGCCAACAGTTTAGCATATAAAATAAGATAGACATTCATTCGTTCATGGCCTTCATTTCATAACAGTGTTATAATCTGAAGTGGTGAAAGAACATGACATCTTCAATTCAATGAATAATAAATATTAAAATCATTTTACTGGAAATAGACCATTATGCAACACATACAAACTTTCACTTTCAATTGAAAATTAGCAGTAAAGTCAACAAGGAGCACGGAGTATTCATTTGTAAAAGATCTCTGAACATATATCTCTATTACTGTAAAATAAAACTTACAATTTTATCCTAGCTTTGTACAAGCGAATCTAAAAAATTGAACCCTTTTTTCCTTTCAGTCTTTCTACATATACTTTCTTGATTCTTTAGGGTTTCGAAACTACCTCCTAAACGGATAACTAACTTTTATTTATAATCAAAATTAATAAGTTTAAAACCGCATATGTCTTGAGTCTTGACTTAAATATTTAAACTTTTTAATAATAATTCTTAACACAACCTAACTATGCTTAACAAGCTCTTTCTAACCGACATGCAAAACAAACTTAAATGGACTCAGGACACGATGAAAATGACTCTGTATACTTCATAATAGAAACAAAAGTGGTCTTCAATTAGTTGGGAACTGCATCTTGATTCTCGTAGCATCGAGGGTACATTAAATTTGGTTCAACTCCTTGATTTTGGGAAGGATCAACTCTTTGACTCTGCAATGTATCTTGAAGAACGTGGGTGCCCAATTCAGTTAGAATTCCTAATTTGTCATTTTTAACTTGATGTTTCTTCCTACCGAGCATGCATTCTTTCTTCCAATATTTCTTCTGCATGAGAAATTTTTATATAATTAGCTGAGAATCCGCAGTGAAAATTCATGGCCTCTTGTGGAGAGTCTGCAGTAGGTGAGTTGTAGTCGACGTTTCGAGCCATCCTTGGCTCATCATCAGGACAAAATTATTCTTCTTTAAACCTTGAGAAAATTTACACAATTTGTTGTATTTCATAAGCAACTTATTCCATTCTTTATTGGTCTTGTTCAATATGTCTTGTACCTGCTTATTTTCTTGTTGCAATTCTTTAATTTGACCTTTCGATTTATTTAACTTCTTCTCAAGCCTTTGACTTGCTTGAAGCTCCGAGTTTTCACGTCATGGCGTGTCTAATGGTTTTTCTTCCTGGGCTGTCGAAACCTCCACTTCTGTTTTTGGAATATTACCAAATTCTTTGTTGGAATATTCTCTCCATCATTTTTCAGATTTGCATGTCTCCATGCATTTTGCATGCATCCAGTCATCATGCATGCATTTGCATGCAACTGTATGCATCCAGTCATCATGCATGCATTTGCATGCAACTGCATGCATCCAGTCATCATTTCGGTGTTCTCCCCAGAACCTAGAGCCTAATTTCAACTCTCTAGAGCCTGTCTTCAGCCCCCAATAGCCCTCCTACCTACCTTATGCGTCCTATTTGACTCTCCTACATGACATGTGCGCCTTTTCTCACCTACAAGGAGTTATCATTCAGTTAGAGCGCCTTAACTTACCTACCAGGTGTCTGATAGTCAGTTAGAGCATTGATTGAGCAGTTCTTCCACTAATTTCTCATGCTAACTGCCTGTAGCTCCTAGTTGGCTAGTTCTGGAGTGCCACTTGACCTTCTGACAGCCTCATGCACCCTCCTTGGAGTCTCCATCCCCTGATTTGTGCTCACATGGCTCAGTTAGACTCATTTGACTGACTATTGACCATTTATGACTGCTACTACTGATTGGATGATGTCTCCAATGTTGTCCAAGCTAGACTTTGAGCATGATTCGAATGACCTCCTTGGTTAATTCAAATTCCCTTGACAGTTATTGTATTGTATTTTCATTATTCACAGTGCTAGCTTACAACTGATGTATGGTTTGTTTTAGTTGCTAGATCCTACTGCAGATTATCACATGGTGTCAGAGCTTGCAGCAGCTATTCGAATTGCAGCAGTTGCAACATTTCTTTGAGCAATTGTCTTTCACTTGAGCACCAGAAGCCTCTGAGTTTCCACAAAAAATCCTGGTGCCATTACCTTGAATTCACTGGAGAAATCTAGTGAGGTCTAGCTAGGTGTGAATGACTTAGTCATATGTGCTCAGTGTCCTAAGGTAGTGTTCATTCGAAGTGTAGCAAATCTCCATCAACAAAACTCTTATTGTTTTGCAGGTTTATTCACCCATTCAAATTCCTCTTCAATTCGACCTTCACTGCTCAGATGGATCTAAAAATCAATTCTTCCAACTATGTCGAATGGAAAGCCAAGATGTCTCTCTTCATGAGGTCCAAGAGCTTCACCAGGATACAAAATGGAACTATGGTCGAACCACTTAGTGCAATAGAGAAATCCAAGTACTTGGATAGGATTGATGAAGCAATATGATTACATCTTCTCTCAATTTCTGAAGATCTTCACTTCCATGTCATCGATATAACATCTCCAAAAGAGGCTTGGGACAAGCTCGAATCCCTCTTTGGACAAAAAGATGATTTGAAAGGTCATAAATTGGAGAATGAACTCATCTCATTGAATCCTGAAAGATTCGAATCCATCAATGCTTTCCTAACCAAGTTCAAAAGCTTGATTTCACAGTTGAAGAGATATGAGATAGTGAAAGAAGACAAACAACTCATTCTTGCCATTCTCTCCAAATTAGGGCCAAACTTCTCAGTTTTTGTCTCCACATTTCAGTCAGCTAAGATGTCCATTCCAAAATGGAAGTTTCCTACACTTGATGACTTCATCCAATCTCTCGCACAAGAGCAGGAGAAGTTAATCTCCATGGGAATGATAAAACCAAAGTTGGATTCGGCCCTTACAACTGCTGAGGCCAAAAGAGCGAATGCAAAGGGCAAGCAATTTTTTTTTGAAAAGAGAGTGAATGATACAAAGCCAAAAGATGTTCCATATTAGTCAGATGGGGATTCAAATTCAAAGAATAACAAACAATCTCAGAAAGAGAGACCCAAGTGCACATATTGTCATCGAGGATTTCATCCTGAGAGTTCTTCTATAGACTTGATGGCTCGGTTACTTGAGAACAACAATCTCCCTGTACCTGCATGTGCAAGGAAGAAAGATACTGATACTGAACCTTCTATATCTGAGGACAAAGAGAGATGCCATGCCCTCATGGCAAGTGCATCAACAAAATCCTCATTCATCATAGATCCAGGAGCTTCAAGACATATGTCTTCCTCCAAAGATCTCTTCTCCCACTTCGAATGCTCAGTTGGCCCTTCCATCAAGTTGGGCAATGATTCAGAAGTCTCCTCTCAGGGGATTGGAAGAATCAATCTTGACCATGGCTACTTTTCTGATGTGCTTTATGTTCCTTCTCTCACATCAAATTTACTTTCAGTGTACCAAATGACTCATATTGGAGAGCCCAAAAGAGTGATCTTTTCTCCAAATGAAGTTGAAGTACAACACATGGTTTCATGCGAAATCATTGCAAAAGGTGTTGCAAATCATAAGACAAAAATCTATGAATTTTCACACTTCTTACCTCTCTCAAAGCAGTATGCTCTTCACTCTCATGCAAATGAAGAGAGTAGGCTATCTCATCTCAACTACAAGCATTTGCAACACTTGTAAGCTCAAAATGTGGTTGAAGGTCTTCCAAATGGCAAGTTTGCTCATGGCAGCTTCAAGGGTTGCTTGAAGGGCAAGGATTCACCAAAGAAGATTGAGAAAAAGAGGACTCTTGAAGAAGTGTGAATGCTAGATCCAGATCCACAAGAACCTGAAGATCTAGCACCTATTGGTTCAACTCCTATTGCTACATGGGCCACCACTACTCCTGTCTCCACCATTGATCTTCATGATACAAGAACTACACTCTCTCCCTCCGATCCATTTCTAGCTGAGAGATGCTTTCTTATGATTGGATATGATCCAAAGACATACTTTGAAGCCTCCCAAGATCTGAGATGGGTAGCTGCTATGGAAGAAGAGTATCAATCTCTTCAAAGAAATGAGACTTGGGAGCTTGTTTCTCTCCCACCTGGAAGGAAACTTGTTCAATGCAAGTGGATTTATAGAACTAAGATGGATTCAGATGGAGTCTCCAACAAGTACAAGGCTAGATTGGTTGCAAGAGGTTTTTCCCAAGTTCATGGGATTGACTATTCTGAGACATTCGCTCCTGTTGCTAAGATGGATTCCATCCGTCTTGTTCTCTCTCTTGCTGCATCCAAGCACTGGGAAGTGCATCATATGGATGTCAAGAGTGGTTTCCTTCATGGAGATCTAGAGGAGGAGATCTACATGAAGCAACCTGAGGGGTATATTGATGATCCTTCACTTGTTTGCAAACCGAGGAAGTCTTTGTATGGGCTTAAGCAAGCTCCCCGAGCTTGGTATGCCAAGATGGATTCCTTCTTGCTCTCACAAGATTTTCAGAGGTGCAAATCATATTCGAATGTCTACATGAGACATGATGGTAACTCCTTACTTCTCATTGTACTTTATGTCGATGATTTGTTGATTACGAGGAGCAATCTTTCATGTATTAGATCTATAAAAACTGCTTTGCACAACTCCTTCTCCATGTCAGATCTGGGATTGCTGAAGCAATTTCTTGGTCTTGAAGTCACTTAGAGTGATTGAGGAATCAAAGTTGCTCAATCCAAGTATGCTTCAGATCTGCTTGATAGGTTCCATATGAGCAAATGCAAACCAGTTGCATTCCCCTTTCTTTCAGGGATCAGCCTTGATGATGGATCTTCTACACCTTTGGTAGACAGTACTTTGTATCGGCAGTTGATTGGTAGCCTATTGCTTCTTACACACACTTGGCCTGATCTATCCTATGCAGTCAATGCTGTCTCCAGATACATGCAAGAGACTCATGAGTTTCACTGGAAGGAAACAAAGAGGATCTTGCACTATGTGCAAGGTACCAAGACTCATGGTCCTCACTATTCAGCTGGGTGTCCTTTGAACCTAGTTGGATATACTGACTCTGATTGGGTTGGAGATAGCTCAGATCGGAAGTCTACATCTGGTTTTGTTTTCATGATTGGATCTGGACCTATATGTTGGTCGAGCAAAAAGTAGACTGTTTTAGCTCTTTCTTCAGCAGAGGCCGAGTACAGAGGTGCAGTAAATGCAGCCACACAGTGCATTTGGCTGCGGGGCATCATATCAGAGTTTGAGATTCGATTCAGTACTCCACCAGTCATCTATTGTGACAATCAGAGTGCTATCAGGATTTCCACAGATTCGGTTCTGAGAGAGAGAACCAAACACATTGAGATACACATGCTTACATCAGAGGATTAGTGCATGATCGGATCATCTCACTGCTCTACCTTCCGACGGAAGAGCAGATTGCAACTATCTTCACCAAGACCTTCACGGTGAAGAGGTTCACTTACCTTAGATCTCTTCTTCGGGTGAGTGATGACATGCTACATTAGCATCCTTCAGTCTATTTTGAAGGAGGGCTTTCTTCCCACTGGGTTTTCCCTCTTTCCTCATTTATTATTTACATTGTTGTACGGGGTGACCTTTGGTCTCAGTCACCAGGGCCCTATTTTTCAGTTTTCAGTTATTAACTCATAGTATAGCTTGCAGGGGGTGTTGGAATATTCTCTCCATCATTTTTAAGATTTGCATGTCTGCATGCATTTTGCATGCATCCAGTCACCATGCATGCAACTGCATGCATCTAGTCATCATTTTGGTGGTCTCCCCAACACCTAGAGCCTAATTTCAACTCCCTAGAGCTTGTCTTTAGCCCCAAGTAGCCCTCCTACCTACATGATGTGCCCTATTTGACTCTACTGCATGACATGTGCGCCTTTTCTCACCTACTAGGATTTATCATTTAGTTAGAGCGCCTTATCTCACCTACGAGGTGTCTAACAATCAGTTAGAGCATTGATTGAGTAGTTCTTCCATTGATTGCTCATGCTAACTGCCTGTAGCTCCTAGTTAGCTAGTTCTGGAGTGCCACTTGACCTTTTGACAACCTCATGCGCCCTCCTTGGAGTCTCCATCCCCTGATTTGTGCTCACATGGATCAGTTAGACTCATTTGACTGACTATTGACCATTTATGACTGCTACTACTAATTGGATGTTGTCTCCAATGTTGTCCAAGCTAGACTTTGAGCATGATTCGAATGACCTCCTTGGTTGATTTGAATTCTCTTGACAGTTATTGTATTGTATTTTCATTATTCACAGTGCCAGCTTACAGCTGAAGTATGATACAACAATTATTCTCCATTTTATGTGTTCATGAGTGATTATTGAGTGCATTCTTCTCTTCTTCTCTGCACTTCTTAAGTGAGTTTGTTTGTGAGGTTTGTTTCAGTTGCTAGATCCTACTGCAGATTATCACATTCTTCAACCCGAATACTCTGTTCTTCTTCAAGTTCCATGGGCATTTTGGGACGAATTAGAGGCGAACAAGGGATCATATTTATGGATTTCTCTAAATTAGCAAGCATTTCAACGAATTTCTTATCTACTTCCATGGATGAATCATATTCCTCCTTATAGTTCTCCTGAGTCTCTTTGGGTTCTCGAAATTGTTCATTTGTCCTTGCCTCCACAAACTTATTCTTTTTAATGGAACCCGAGTCCATTACTTCTTCGTCTTTGTTAATTCTGGAACTTGCCCTTGTCTGCGTAGGCTTTGAAGTTGAAGCTTTAACACTTGAACTTTTGGGTTTCTCCAATTCTTGATATGGTAGATTGTCTAACTCTATAACTTTTTTCTCTTTGAGATAAGGGTCAAATATTGCCCGAGAATTGATCCTCAATTTGTTCATAGCTTTAGTATGTGGTCC
Source organism: Larix kaempferi (assembly GCA_027924585.1). Lineage (NCBI taxonomy): Eukaryota > Viridiplantae > Streptophyta > Pinopsida > Pinales > Pinaceae > Larix > Larix kaempferi. The sequence continues at coordinate 6,329,461 of BSBM01000130.1, forward strand.
CCTGAGATAATAACGCTTTGGGATTTCGGGATTTCTCTTATGAGGTTTAGTCTCTTTTTCATCATCTGAAGGATTATCTGAATGTTTTGTCTTCTGAGACTGAATATTTTCAGGTTTTAGGGGTGGCTTTAGATCCCCTCTAATTCTTAATTTCATTTTCCCCTCTTCATTTTTAAAACTATGTTCCACACTCATCTCAACGCCATCACAGTCCTCTAGGTTTTTCAAACTCACGGAAACATTATTAACATCTTCTGGTAAACACTTATCTCCTAGGGTTCCAAACTCAAAATGTAACACAAAATGGTCCTGTTATCACATATATAGTAGCCGGACTACCATACACTATTTTTCAGATTCCAGTACACTATTCAGCCAGTTCCCTTACATTTGAGATGCTGAGATGAGCATCTATTATGGATCACTATCAGATTATGGACAATAGTTTCCTTCCCCATGCCATGACTGAGTCTCAGGACACTCAGAGAGATGACCGATGTAGCCATTTAGCCATTTATACAGAGCAGTCAATATTGCCCAGAGTTACAGCAGCAGTTTCAGAGGATAGATGTTGGTTCAGATGATGAGCATTCAGGTATATGACTTAGCAGGTATATTTTGGTGTTATGGTTATATTGATTTTATATTCATTCTTGTAGCATGTCTTAGCATTTAGTATCATGATCTGACGATCATATAGATATGTGGACCTGGTTGTACTTATATATATATATATCATATTGTCCCTACTCAGACTTAGAAGTTCTTGACCTATACTCATCGGTTTTACCCTCCTTAGGGAGATTAGAGGTGATCATTCCCACCATACTTTGGCTTGCTAGTGTTAGTCTCATTTTTCATTGTATTCATCCATCCATTACCTACCCAGTTTGTTATCTACCTTGACTTACTACTTGATTAGTGGCATGGAGGACCTTTCCCCGCTGTAGCCTCTGTATTGGATAAACTTCCTTGTTTATTGTGTCTTGGCTCTAAGTTGGTGACAAAACTTACCTTTGGTGAGTTGGATTGTAGGCCTAAATCATTCTGGTCATTTGTCCCGATGTTTAGCACTAGCACGAAGTCCCCCTCGTCACTAAAGATGTTGTTGGCTAAACCTGAAACAGATAGTACTGCCATGAATACAAATTGTGAAAAGGAAATGTTGTATCTATTGTGAAAAGCCAAATGAAACTGGCAAAGAAATATCAAATGTTATATCTATTGTGAAATGTAATACCCAGGTAAACAAGATGTCTAAAAAAACACACTTGGAAGTGCTCAGGTAAACAAGTGCCTTAAAAACACACCTGCAGCAAGAAGCCTTATGTAAAATGTAAATCTATGCAATGTGTTTATAAACACACATAGATCGAAGGCTATGGAAACTATAGGCCCAAAAAGAAATGGAACTTAAACTCTATACCAAAAAGATTGCTGGCCTCATTTGTATTATGGATTGTGAGCATTTGCCAAGGTGAATAAACACTCTTTGAACAACTTACCCATTTGTGAGACACCGCCATTCCCTGTGTTTATTGCTTGTCCAATATATGCTATGGTGTGTATTCCCTTTCCATATCCAAAGTGTCACAGTGTTTAAGTCAGTAAGTCATCCCTTGGCCTAGCCATTTTTATTTTTAGCCTTCACCCTTCACTAGCAAATTGATCACAACTATGGAGTGAGTATGGTCTTGAAAGTCTGGTCTGAGTAGTAATAATAACTAATGACTTTATATATTTGGATTTAGATCGCCAGTAATGATTACCTTTTGTTATAGTTTCTATTTGAATGGATTGTAAAAGCATGCTTTAACCTTTGACACCTTGCAACATTGTGATGATAGCCTGAGTTATATTTTGGGTCATTGTTGACTTGGTCAAACACAGTTTTGACCAAAAGTCAACCACAGGACATGAGGTGGCAGACCTCGGATGATACAGAGATATGATACATGGTCTGGTACAGATCACCATGGTGGTTCTATGCAGTGGTTTCAGGCTTATGATGATGATTTGTGCTTTTCAACACTTTTACAGATTATTATTATTTGGTCTATCGGATATGATGATCATTTATTTTAGACCATGCAGAGGTCTATATGGTGTATGAGTACACATCTTAGATGGATTTTGGACCTTCTGAGTCCCAATGGGACAATATTTTTTTCAGTTCCGGGCAATTACAGTGATTATTAGCCTCAGTTGGCTATCCTAGTGCAGTATTGGCCTATCAGAGACCCTGTCAAAGCATAGCAGAGAGTTGATGAGTTCACCTAGGGCACTGTGCATGGAGGGGGGTGGTCCAGCCACTTGTTATTACCGTATTACCCCCCTCCTAGACATCCTGGTGTCCTCACCTTGACGGAGCGCAGGAACTCCAGGAGGCAGTTTGGGCATGTTCACATTTCCCGAGGTAGTTAAAAAATGGTAAAAAATGGCTACTGAAGGATTCGATTTGGGTTACTGAGGCAAAGGATTGGCATGGGATGACTTGTGATGATGAGTGGGATGTCTTCCACACCTTCTCCAGCAGTTTTCAACTTTCAGTGGGACCCACACCCATCACTTTTGGCATTTTATATGATTTTCTGGAGCCTCCAAAGGCTCACGACTTTCCCAGAGAAGCACGATTTGGTGTCTAGATTGATTATTTTTGGATATTGTGCCATGGGGATTGACCAAGGGTGTTAGAAATTACCCCTTGGACCCACCCTGAGTTAGATTTTATGTTTTATCATTCACTTTTTGTGGGACCCCCTCTCCTAGGGCGATTTGGTCCATTGATGTATTATTTTATTAGTGATCCATGTATTGTATTGTTCAGCTCATCTCAACCATTGATTAGATCATTTGATCTTTTAATTTTAGCCACTCATTCAAAAAGTGGTTAGGATTATGGCCTCTCTCCATCCTATTTAAAGGAGAGAGCTTCTCATTGTAAAGGGTCTTTGGCTCTTGGAATCTTGATATAGAAAAACTCTTATGTGGAAATTCTTGTGGGTCTCCTTTGCATCTGGTGTTCTTAGATGGTGATTGGAAAGTCTATTGTATCCTAGCATTTGGGCATTTTTGGTAAGATCTATATTTTTTTGGAAACTTTTGTCTTGTCTACAGGGAGGGCGACTTCACTTGGGCGTTTTTACAAGGCTTCTTCAACTCGCTCCACTTAGCATTCGCTTATATCAAGGGGTTATCATTAGTATCATTGTGATCTATGCTATCTTTCTGTTATTTCTCTTGTGGCATTAGTCTTATCTCTTGTTTGTAGCAAATCTGATATGGTTGACGTTTGTTGTGCAGGAGAGAGGGCGCATTGGCTTCCTTGGACTAAATCGATCTCATAGAAAACTACTTCAAATCGCTCCAAATTGATCGGGTTTTGCATAGATCATCATCATCAAAGCATCTACAAGGTTATCTAGGTAAGATCCACAGGTTTGTTCTTCTTGTCTTGGTTCCAATCCATTGGCACAACTACTTTATTGTTAAAACCCTCATATTTCAAACCCTCATTTTACAATTTCTCAGATCTACTAAGATCTACTTGGTTTTTGGGTAAAATATTTAAAACCCACCTCTATAGCATCCACTGCAATTTGATCTATAGTTTGGTGTGGATTGGCCTTCATATGACCCATTTCCCAAGGCAAATTAGCCTCTCCAAGTGAGGTAGCACTTCTTGGATGGGTGAGTTTTGCTAGATCTAGCACCTAGGTAGGTGAGATCCCACTTGATCCTTAATCTCCATAGTTGATAACCTACCCCTCGTGCTTCACCTTGTTGATTTCTGCCTTGTGGGCCCCATTCCTCATTTTGAGGGTTGAGCCCCACTTGGGTCACTTGGTGATGCATTTCAATCTCAGATCTATTGAGATCTAGCCATTGGATGATCCTAATTTTCAAGACCCACCTAGATTTACACCTCAACACCCCTGATGTACAGTTTGGTGGACATCTGACTCCATTTGGCCCACTTTCCAAGGCATTGATCCTTCTCCAATCCCTCACGACTTTTATGGGTTGTTGAGTTTGCTTGTGGTTTGATCTTTGTCTTACTGCTTGAACACCTACATTGTCATATCCACTTATCAAGCCTATGTTTGGTACTGGTTAGCCCCAATTTGGTCCTTAACTACCTTGCATTGGACACGGTTCCCAAGGTAGTGGATTTTCTCATCTTTGACTAGTACCCTGATCCTAGATCTTGTTTTAAATCTCATAAGTCACTCACATAACCAAGTTGGACCAAATCTACATTGCTTAAACCTCTTGATCCAACTCATTACTCATCTTGTGACTTCATCCATAGATCTAGGGTTTTCCATACACCTTACGTATTTCATCCATATTTGATTTGATTTGGTGTCTTGGTCTGATCTCTCCTAATCGGGAGTAGATCCGGGTCTCCCCCCTTTGTTGTCTTGGGCCAGATAGCATAAAGTGAAGATTGCCTCGATTGGCGTGACAACCATCCATTGGGAGTTAAGGCTATCTTGGTTGCCCATCCCCTCCGCCATCCATCTTGGATCCATCTCTAGGGGCAACTACAAGTTTGGTGATATCATGTACCAACTTTTATTGAATTTGCTCAGCTCTTGAATTATTAGCAACTTAATCAAACCCCGATGAAAGATACTGTGTTGGCTTTTAGGAAAAGATACTGTGTTGCCATTTTGGAAAGACTCTTTAAGAAATAAAAGGGAAGATTCATCCTTGAAATGTCATCCAAATGTAACAGGAAGTGCATATGGAAAAGATGGATAGTTGCATACCTTCCCTCCCCTGTGATATATCTTTGTACCATTTTCAACAGGTCGATGTACTCTTGATTAAGCGAAGCTCATGGAATCGCGCCAATCCACATTCTCGTATCTGTCCAGGAGAAAACGATTACATTGTGAAATATCGACGGCTTGGAGATTGAAACCACTGCTCACCATCTCGTGGAAGTTCAGCTGCTATGGCAATAGAATTTTCTGAAACAAGAAAAGTTACATATCCCACTGTGACATTTTTTCCATCAAATCCTTCTACAAAATCTTTGTATACCTCTGTATGATGACCCTGTAATTTTTCGCAATAGCGAAACCAACCATCCCTTTTAAATTTGACACTGAATTCTGGATATGCCTCAAGAATTTTAGCCCCAATGGGTTCATACCTCATAACGTGACCGCTCCTATGCGCATACATAATGGCTGCGTTCAATTACTATGGATAATTCAGGGAACTTCTGTGTATGATATTTCAGTATTATAGATCAATCAACAATATTTGAAAAGAATCATTTGTGATTTCTTCAAATAGATCACGCTGGAAGCTGTAAATCATGAGAAGGAAAACTCGAATGACTTCATCAACCCCGAAGAATTTTTTATACACTTGAATCCATGATTCACCACTTGGTTTCATTTATTACAATTGCATGCTTCCAAAGAATGACATGATCAAAGGGGTTGTTTTAATGATGATCCTGACAACTTGTCAGTTCTGTAGCGCTAGTGGACAATTTGGTAGTGGCCCTGATTTGGTAGCTCATCCTTTGGCAGTTTTGTTGCGCAACTGATTTTAAGCCTCAAATTATGATTATGATCAACATAAACAAGGTTAAGCTATTTGATCAAGAGTCATACCTACAATAATTAAAGATGCAAAAAATAAACTATTTGTGCCACCTTATCGCATTACAGACTAATAATCAAAACTGAAAATAAAGAATGTAAGTAGCACAATATCATAGAACAAAATGGCAAATACTGCTTTGGTTAAATCAGACTCGCGAATAATTATGAAGGAAAGAAAGTTAAATTGAAAATTTTGGGGTTAAAACGTAGACAATCTGGAGTGCATACCTAAGTACTAACATGATCCAATCATTTAAATATCGCTCCCTAAATTTTTGAAAGAGGCATGGTGTGATGTTGTTGCAAAACCTAACTACCATCGGGCATCCACATTAATTGTTTTGGGATGGTCAGTCAGAAAGATCAATAAATGGTTGAATGTGAAGGGATATAAAGCAAGGTGTTAAAAGAAATTCCAAAGGATTGACAAATTTTGAGAGAGAAAGAACTTTTTATTGCTTAGTCAGGAGACAGAGAATGTATTCAAAATATTTAACTAGAGCAATTATAAAGTTTTTATAGGGGTGGATATCACTGGGAGAATCATCCTTGATCTTGATGGAAAAGAAGAATTGTATTTTGAATGGGGTCTAGGAATGGATACAAACAACCAAGCATAGTCAATAGCTATCTATCAAGGTCTCCTGCAATAGCTATTGGGGAACTGTCAACCCAGAGGGGGACTCACAACCCTTGCTTAACCCAATGTCAATCAATTCTTCTAATGGCTCCTCTTTGTATGTTAACACCTGTTTCAAGGCATCCAAGGATGGTCAATGAAAACAAAAAAAATTAAATATAAAGATCACAACCACTATGAAATCTTAATTTGATATAAGGAAATCACAAATGCTCACAAACTTTGTTATCAACCCCTTTTTCCTTGTTGTCCTATCTTGTGTGTTGAATGGGTTCCATTTTTTCTTTTTCTTTTTTGCAACAAAACAATTGAAAATTAATATTTAATGTTTAATTAATTAATGAGATGTACATATTCCAAAAAATCAATGATTCCATACATTTGAAGCAGGTTGTTGTTGAGATGTCTCCTCCCGTGATGCAATTATTCCCATTTCCTTGACCATCTCCTTATACACTTTTTTAGACATCCCTACTAGCACATTTCACATATCACCTCGTTCATCCTTTGGGATTTTCATAATTTTCCTGGAAATATAAAATGATATTAAACTATTTTTATGTTGATATGAAAAAAATATATAGTAGAATTAAAATTATTAAAGGAAAGGATGCTTTGTAGTAGTTATAAATACATATTCTACATAAAAATGTTTAGGAATCTTACTTTTTGAATGATTCCTTTTTGTTGTTGTATGTTTTTTCTATTGCAAGTTTGACAGGTCTCATTGACCATTGCTTTGAAAACGCCTCTTATAGTTTACATATAACTTGATTCTTCGAATCATTTGATTGATTTCTGTATTGTAAGTGAAAAGTAGGTCTATACGTTCTTTCCACTATATATCTCATAGTATTATAAAATTCTTTCCCCTTTCTATTAACTTTCAGCACCACTCCAAATAAACTAAGGACCAATTCATCATCATTTGCATCTTCCATATTTTTTTTTCTTATGATGACATTCACTTCTGTTGTTGTTAGTCCCTGCATAACATTCAACATATGTTAATTAAATTATTTGAAACATATTAGTGAATATTCTTAGGTACAATATTGCTCAAATTTGAAGAAATAATTCATACTGACTTATTTTTTATTCACTTGATTCATCCCTCTGCAACTTTTCCATTATGTTTTACACTTTTCTAGACTTAGATTGATAAGAATCTTAATGAGCTTCCTCATTTTTTGGCTCTGCATGTCACACATGAACCAATACATATTAGTTAAATTTATAAATAATTCAAACAAATTAATTTAAATACAGAAATTAAAAAGCACTTGCCTTCTTCGTAATTCTGGATGTGCTACCATTATGTTGACTAAAATTGTTGTTCATTGAACTCATACCATGCATTTTATATCGACAAACAACCTAGACCATTAAATACATAAGCTATCAATATATTACACAAATAAATTACATAACTTCAAAATAGAAAACAAGTAGATATCAGTTCGCTTAATCAGATAAAATGCCATATGCATTTATGTACATACACGCACTGATGCTTATATCAACACATGCACACCGTGAATGGCTAAATAAATTATTTAACGTTTTAGGAAAATAAAAAATAATGCATTCCTGCCATTAGCGGTGCGATATTCATATAAACACACTGATGTGTTACTGTGATACTACGGCACCACGAACCGAGAAATAATTTTTTGCGTTTTAAAAAATAAATATATTGTCATGCATATCAATTCTGGTTCTCTAGTTGTACAAACACAACAGTGCTTTCATGTTACATGGACGCATAAAAAATGACGCCTGTGTTTTTTATTGAATTAAAAAAAAAAAAACTTGACAGGGCTGACATAGTTATGGGTTCGACCCAAAATGTGGCCCCATCTCACTCTACACTTTGTATATATAATCACGAACTCATCAAATCTAAAATACTAAAAGGAAAAATTGTAATTGCGTAACAATAGAGGGATTTAAACCCTAATGTAAAATTTTGCAGCCACATAATTGCCGCCACATAAAACGAAAAGAAGTAGCGAGAAAATAAGGGTTGCAACATTGAAGGTAACTATAATTTTTTTTTCAAAATCTAGTTGAAATTTAATAAGGATAATAAGATCAATAGTAATATTTAACATACTTGAAATTTCTATATGCAGGTTTTGTTTGATTCACCATAACTAACAAATTTCGATCCTCAGAATAATCTGGTTGCTTCAAACTCCTTCCACGTAAGTCTCTCTTCCAAAACCCTCCCTTCAAAACTTCACCGAAAGAATGAAACAATGTTTAGTTTTTTTTTTTTAAAACACCTTTTAGAATTAGTCTTCGATTTTAAAATTACCACCCTTTTTCAATTTAGGGAAAAAATAACTTGTGTGATTTTTTTTTTTAAATTTTGATTTTTAGCATTTCCGGTGCATTTGTTTTTTGGATGCATCGATGCGTATATACATGAACTACAATGGGGCATTTGAATTTCAACATGGCACCGTATAAACATGAAATACAAAAATTAAAAAAATAAAACTCATGCAGCGGTGCTTGTTGAATTCATACGCACCGATGCACACGTATTTATATATATATATTTTTTTTCCTCGGAAAAAATCGTAATTTTATTTCAAATAGATGAACAAAATTACACTCTGCACATGTAGTAGAATCACAGAGATCCCTACATTGTCACATATTTACTGTCCCATATTAACATCATATCTAATGTCCCATACATAAAACAAAAACAAAACTACTGCTGTCCATTCAACCCGCATATATCCGATTACATAAAAACATATACTGTAACAGAAATGGAAGAACGTAACCATCATTGGTCAACAATAGCTCAACTATTGCTCAATTCTGTGCCTCAATATCATCATGAAAAGGTCTATGATAATAGCTGAAAGTGCCCCCTGGTGAATGAATAGTAATCCTCCAAGTGCCAAGTGCTAAGTCCTGCTGCGTCGCTTCTTTGGAGAGCTGATCGGCCATCCCATTCCTCTCCCTGTAAACATGTGTAAATGTAATGTGATTAAAGGACTGCTTTAACCGGATCACCTACTCCAGGATAGGTAATAGTACCATCACATGACAATGTGTCATCTCCTTTGCCCAGTCGATAACTAACATGGAGTCACCAAAAATCTGTAGAGATAGACATCCTTGTTCAAGTGCAAATAACATCAGCAGTTTAAGAGACACAAGTTCAACATAGTTATTTGATCCTCTCCCCAAACCAGCCACGAGATGATAGTAATGGGACTCTGCTTTGTAAAGGACTCCCCCCCCACCACACACCGATTGATGGTCTAATGAAGCTCCATCAAAAAAAGCCCACGGCATGGATTTATCGATCTGTTCCACACGCACAGGTCGAGTTCTAATCGCATGGACAGGTGCCTTGTAGTGTTGAATAACCGCCACAGCGTGAGCCACTACAGACTCCATCGGAACCCTGCTATCATGAAATATGATCCGATTTCTGGTAATCCAAATGCCCCAGGAGAAAATACACGGGAAGGCCCAGATGGAAGAGGACTTTTGAAATGACCACCATAAATGGAACGCTTCAAGGACGCTCTCTCCCCTCCACCTCACCTGAAAATCCATATAATTGTTAATATCTTCCCAAACAGCCTGTGTAAACCGACATTGAACAAAAAGATGTACAATGGTCTCTTCCGCATCCCTACAAAGTGGACAGATCCCCGGACCCTGGAGGAAACGTTTTTGCAGAATGTCCCAGGTAGGAGCCTTATTTTCCAGTATAGCCCAGAAGAGTAATTTTGCTTTACCCGGACACCTTAACTTCCACAGATATTTCCACCACCACACCAATTCCCGGTTATGTACTTCCACATTCAGCTGGATATATCCATCTTTTGGTGAGTATATTCCCGAGGGGTGGTGATCCCAGATAAGTTCATCAACCCTATTGGTCAGTCGAATATTTGTAAGTCTTAAGATCCGCAGAAAATCCTCCCAAGCCCCCTGCTGTTCTCCAGAGATCTCAAGTCACTGTGCAGAGATCCACCCCTGATGCCAAAGAGTAGATGATCCCGGATCCTCTATATCAGCCAGAAAATGACATCCTCTAGCAGCCAAAAAAGTCCTCAAGTCCACAGGAAGGACATGACCTCCCCTATAGCCAACCCAAGGGTCCAGCCCAATACGAATGAGACGCCCATTTCCTATCCTCCACACTAATCCAAAACCGACCAAAGAAAAATGCTGCACCATCGCTTTCTAGACCACAGAGCAATTTGCCCTCGACTTATTGCCCAGCCTTATCCATTCGAGAAGAGTAAGTGAGGAAATATATTTATGATATACCACCCTTGTCCAGAGACTATGTGTATGGATAAGTCACCACGACACTTTGGCCCCCAAGGCTTTTGCAAACAGAAAAATATTCTTTAACCCCCATCCTCCCAGTGCTTTTGGGACAACAATTTTTTCCCATCTGACCCACACCATTGCTCGATGCTCACTCTTACCCTTCCAAAGAAAGGCAAAACAAAACCTTCTAATCTGCTCCAGGACTCCTTTGGGGATCCAAGCAAGAGACATCCAATACACCGGAATTGCTTCCAAAACTGATTTAACCAGGACCAGCCTCCCAGCCCGAGAGAGCCATTTATGACTCCATCCAAGTAGGCGCTGTTCTAATTTTGCAATTAACCAGTGCCAATCAGCCTTCAGATAAGAATTCAGTTTCAAGTGAAAGCCAAGGTACTTTAATCCATCATCAATATCCAAAGTCCTATAAGGTAGTTTGTTAGCCATTCTTATAATCTCCTGCTCGGTTAAATTCGAGCATGTGATAGTAGATTTGTCAATATTCACTAACATATCTGCAGCAACTTGCACTAAATGGATACCTTCAACCACCTTATCAATATCCTGTCGCGTGCCATCACAAAATATCAGAATGTCATCAACAAAAAGGAGATGTGTAATAAACAATACCTGAGAAATGGATATGCCCCGAAAGGAACCATCAGCTTTTGCATTCAAAATAAAACGGCTGAGTCCTTCAACAACAAGGAGAAACAACAGTGGAGAGAGGGGACATCCCTGTCGTAGAACCCTTCCTGCTTGGAAGAATGGACTAGCAGAGCCATTGATCAGTACAACAAAGCTCACCGTACTGATGCAGGCCATAATCCATCTAATAAATTCGTAGCAGAACCCTAGGTGAGTTAGAAGCAGCCGGATATATAGCCAGCTAACCCTATCAAATGCTTTTGAGAGATCAATCTTAATCACGGCACCCTTCTGCTTCTGCACTTTCAGAGTGTGTAATCCTTCCTGGGCAACTCCAATGGCCACATGAATTTGGCAACCTTCCAAGAAGCCAAATTGCTCACAAGAAATCTGTTGAGACAATATATTCTTGAGTCTCCTCGCCATAACCTTAGAGATGATCTTATAGATACAATTGCAGAGAGAGATAGGTCTGAATTCATCAAAGTTGTCAGGCTTGTCCGTCTTCGGAATAAGAGCTATAAAGGTGGAGTTGAAGGGGCCATGGACAAACCCATCCTTTCTCGATTCTTCCACCACATTCAATAATTCCTCCCCGAAAAAGTCATAGAATCCTAAGAAGAATTCTATAGGCCAGCCATATGGCCCTGGGCTTTTATCTTTTTGAAAGGATTGCATTACCAGCGAGAGCTCAATCGGCAACACCTCCTCCATCAACAGTCTATTATCTTCCTCCCCCACAAAACGAGGGAAAAGCTGAGTCACCCGAATAACCTCAGCAATGGAGGCTCCAGGTTGAGCAGTGAATAAATCTCCAAAATGTCTAACACCCAACTCCGCTAATCCATCAAAGCTGGAGACCTGTTCCCCTTCTTCTGAAGATAGTTCCCAAATAGAGTTAGTGAATTTTCTCCCCTTAGCATATGCTTGAAAAAATTTTGTATTCTCATCACCGCACTGAAGCCATATCGCCCTACTTTTCATTCGCCACATCTCTTCTCTCTCACACAGAATCACATTCCTGTGTCGTTCCCACTCCATCAGCTCGCCTTTCTGCTGATCATCCAGATATCCCATTCCCAGACTATTAAGAATCCTATCAATATTCAGCTCAGCATCCCGCAAAGTCTGATCATCGATCGCCCTTTTATCATGTGCCCAGGAAATAGTGGCCTCTTTAATTCGCTTAAGATTGTGTTGAAAGTGTGCACCCGCATGCATCTGAGAATCATGAGGTCGATGAACCCACTGATCCTGAACCAGCTTAAGAAAATCCTTCTCCTTCATCCAGCTAGGATTGAATTTGAAGGGGCTTGGAGGTTTATTCCTTCTACCTCGTAACTCCAGGAAGATGGGGCAGTGGTCAGATATCCCACCTGACCCTACCCACTGTCTGACAACATCAACTCCCAGTGCCAACACATCGGCCACCAGAAACCTATCCAGTCTTTTAGCCACCCTATGTTCCCCTGCTCTCGTATTCCTCCAAGTTGGAGTTAACTTGAATGGTAAAATGTCAAGAAGATCCTTCCTGGCAAAGGCTTGAATGAAATAATTTTCTAATGAATCCGGAGCAGCCCGAGGCCCCCACACTTCAGAATACCCCAGAGTAAGATTGAAATCCCCACCCAAAATCACATCCCTTCCTTCAAAAAGATCCATACATAACAAGGAGTCCCAGAAGCCAACCCTATTTAAATAGGGCCCGTAGATATTGAGGACCGTGATAATTCTACCAATCTCAACATCCCAAAACTTCCAAATCGATACCAGAAGAGATTCCCCAGGAGCTAGCACATATGCAACTCTTTACCTTCCACCCCGAGGCCGGCCCTCCAGAGCGCCCTCGAGCATCCACGCCAACAAACTTCCACCAGGAAGCAAAGATTCTAAAGCCCTTACGACATCCTCACTGCCACCCAAAGTTTCTTGCAATAGTAAAACATCCGGTTGATTTAAGTCTACCAGCCGCCTAAGCGACGATTTTTTAATGGGACTCGCCAACCCACGACAGTTGAAGGACATAAGTTTCATATTATACCCCCTTCCTAGGCTTTCACTGCTCTAAGTGCCCACTCAATAGAAGATTGTGTACCCATCACTAAATCCACTTTAGCCCGTTCTTGAGCTTTAGACAAAAGGGATTTTCGGCCCCGACCTTTCCCCCCAACACTATAGGCCAATTCAGGAAGTCCCTTTCCCCCCGTTCCATCTACAGGGATCTCCCTACTCCGAAGAGCATATCAGATACTTCGACCCTCAGAGCTGGTAGAGAGATTGGTGGATACATTGGACGACGTGAAAACACTATCCACATCAGTCAACAGACAAGGAGCTACCAGACATCGTATGACAGTACGGGCTAGAGGAGGAGACCCAAGACTACCCCCCCCCAAAACATTAGAGACATCAAATAAGGAAACATCAGGAGAAAGGAGATGAGACATACCCGAGGGATTCGCAGATGAACCCCGTCGAATAATGGACAGCTCCTGTAGTATTCCGGAGGAGGCCCGAGTAGTAGGAGTCACAGAACACAAAGAAGCCCCCTTAGCTTCAGAATCCGCACTCCCAATAATCTCCATCCCTTTGTTCACCAAAGGTGGCAACAATTCCTCTGATGGTACCACAGAATCAAAGATCACCCCCCCTGTCAATAGCAGGCCCACTCCCATCAGCCACCACCGCCTAAGAGTTCACCATCGACAATGGATCTGCTCCTTCTTCTGCTGCTTGCATCGGACAGAGGCTTACTAGTCCGAAACGGTAATGGGAAACTGGCTACCAGATGTCCATGAACGTGGCAGCGGTGACACCTAAACGGTACACCCACATAATCTAGAATTTGTACAAAGTCCCCATCCTTGGATTGAACCTTAATCTCAGTAGAGAGTCCCCAACCGAATATCGATATTTACCAATATCTTAGCCACTGTGTATTTTCCAGTCTCATAATGGGAGGAATCTGAACACACATATTCACCAAGAAAATTCCCAATCTCAGCAAACCGAGTTTCATTCCACAAATGCATGGGAAACCCTGGAAGCTTCACCCACAGCGGTTCATTAACAATTTTCTCCCTTTTTGAGTCGAAGAAGGGGGGACCAACTTTTCAGAACAAGAGGGACTCCCAACATCGACCATTGTCGACTTAAAACTGCATCGACCTCCCCTTTGTTCCTTAAGATGAAGGAAAACCATCCTTTCGTCAAAACCCGTACTTCAGGGGCTGATGGCATGAAATTCCTCCACTGCTCAGCCGCCCAATGCTGAAGGAAACCGTGACCAAATCTTTTACCCCCGAACATGTCCAACCACAACAGTGAGAGAGAAATCCTCCGCCTCTTCCATCGTAACATCCACCCCCAGCACTAACTGGTCCTTTCTCTTCCATTCTTTAACCGTCTTAGCGGATTTTTTCAGTGAGTCAGCCGTAGCAGAGATCCCTGTTCGAGGACTAAGCAGGGATTCGACATCTGGAAAAAAGTCTCCACCTCCCGGGGCAGCCGCTACATGACCACTGGAAGAAAAAGCCCTGGGTACGGGCCCAGAAAATACCTCTGGCCCCCCACCTGTCATGGAAAAAATCACCAGATTTCAGAAGCCCTTAATCAAATAGCTCAGAAATCCTCGTTCCTTCTTCCTGGATCTTGGACCGACCAATTGAATCAAGTTATGCAAATCGCAAATTAATAACTAAATAGGCTGGCTCAATCAATGCAGAATTGGTATTGCTATATAAGAACCATGGTAGAGAAATCTGCATGGGATATTGCCTAGAAAAGGGATTTTGAGCTGGTGGTGATGAATCCAGGCCGTGTTTTAGGTCCATTGTTGCAATCGTCCAAGAAAATCATCCACAGGTCCGTTGCCTTATTTCTCTGTTGTATTCAAATCCAATCAGTACATCCTCAACATAAATCTTCAGATCCCCTGTTGTGCTGCTCACGTCCTTCAATCATCTGAACCCTTGATGTTCCATGGCGATGGTTGTTGAATCTTGAATTCTTTTACCGCTCTTCTTGTCGTGGGTGTCTTCTACCTGTATATCTCAACTCTTTCCACACGTATTTATATAATGCACTGATGTGAATTATTTTGTTAAAATGCATTGATAAATATATCTATTATCAAATGTAGCAGATATTTTATTCTGCAGGGTCTTTTGCGGATGTTGATATATGGTGCATTTGTTTTCAGGATGCACCGGTGCATTACACAGAAGGTGGGGCACTGGTGTGTGTTAAATAAATTAGGTGCACCGGTTTACTTTGAAAATCCTGTGGCTTGATGTGTCAACTTAAAATTATATATTCATCTCAAATGTTCTTTTAGTATTCAACGACACCAATTACGATATTTCATAGTATATATATGTTGCTTAAACTCACCTTGTTCTTACAAAATGGTTTCCAAACTATATTGGAAGTTATATTGTGATATAGTTCTTAAAACTATTTTAGGATTGTAGAGATGTATATTGATTGTTGATTTGGCTCAAATGTAGGGATAAAAGGTTATAATACCAAATGGCCAATTCTTCATATTCCAGCTCATTCCATCTTATTCAAAGTCTGATGAGTTCTCCCTTTCCATCTCTAATAAGTTTAGGTTTTATTTGTATTTTGACTATTTATTTGAATTTATGTTACGTATCCATGTGAATCTGAATATCAATTTATTCTATATTGCAGGATACCGATTCAAGTTCCATTTCAGATGCACAAGATATTCCACCAGTTTCAAAACGTCATAAGCTCTTATCAAGAGTAAGATACCGCAAGAAGTTCGTAGATGAAAATAGGCACCCGCTTTACCCCGTTAATTGTAACATGCCATCTTCAAACCGCAATCCTGATTCATTGACGGTAATTTGTTGTGAGCTGGATCTCTTTTATGGCACCTCAGTAGTTTGTGTTTGTTCAAAATTTCAAGGGTTGAAGGAGAACCCTTGGCGTGTCACACTCACCCATTACACCAATGATAGATTACCCAATGTTGATTGCCTAATACCCCCTACTGCAGCAAAAAATCCAATAGGTGATATAGAAAAGACACATAGGAACACTTCCTTATGCTCATTTTTGAAAAATTTGGAAGCCAACACAACTATGTCTCATCCTAAATTTAACGAACCCCTCTGCTTATGTTCAGTCAAATGGAATTTATAGTGATCCAAAGTATGATATGAATTCCACCCAACACATCTCTACTAGAAGATCCAAAAATTTGCATGGGTTGAGACCAAAATTGTCCAAGTACAAACCAAGGTCCATCCAATTGTTGGAGGGTAGCGGTGATTTCTCCCTTCTTGTGAATTTCCAAAGTTATCAAACTTCTTACAACCACGCTTTGTATGGAACTTGGCTTCCTTCTCTACCTATGCATGATGTTGGAACCAAATTCTCCTTTTGTGGTAATCGTTTTATGATTGGTAAGTCTAATATAGATGCTGCAAATCTTGGGTTTTTTATCCTTTCAATTGTACTCATCTTCCCAAACAGTCAGTAGCACTTATGTCATTTTTTGGTCCTATCTATTGTCAGTCAGTTTACTTGAATATTGTTAAATACAAGCATACCATTTCCATGTATAGTATGTGCATGAATGGTTATGTTTCTAGAAACTTTAACATGAACAAATTGTTATATATAGATGGTCGTCCATGCACTCATGGGAACATTGCAGGGTTCATAAATAGTTCTAGGTGCTCTTTATTTTATGCAAATTGTTCTTTTGAGGATTTTTTCAATGACTAGGAGTTCTTTATGAAAAGGAAAGCATCAGATTTGTTGTTGTACATGCAATATGTAGTTTGTCTCTTGGTGATGAGTTGTTAATAAACTATAACTTTCGTAGACCACCAACCGCTCGTCAGAGACACCTTGCATTGGGATTAACCTTAGATGTCCCCTTGGGGTGTAAGACAAAAAACAATGATTAATTATATTTGTTAATTTTCAATGGGATTCATGTTAATGTATTTCTCAGCTTGAAATTTTGTTTTATAAATTGTTAATTTAATTTATAAATTGTTTGTTTTATGGCCAAAATAGGGGACTTTCTCTAAACTCCTCATGTGATTCATCATACACACAAGGATGTTTGATCACACTGTTATCATATGTGTAATTGTCATGGCAAAATCTCACACACATACTCATGAATTGCACTACATGTGCTTCTAGCTCGGATACAACGCTCTTCTGTGATTAAATTTATTTGTTAATTTTTAATCTAAATGTTTGCTTTATAAATTGTTTGCAGCTTAACATTTTCTATTGGAAATGATTCACGTGCTTCTGTAGTAATTCTTTTGTATAATGTTGGATCAAACCAATTGCATTGTGCTTATTAACATCATCGATGTCATGTTTAATATTTTTGAAATCAAGATTATGATGATGAGCGACTTGTCTACCATCTTCCGTTTCACCCCAGTACAATGTCAAATCGACAGAAGGTTGAAAAAGGAGTGCAAATTAGAGAGGAAGCATACCAAGCATGGTTGAATCAACCACCTATTCAATTTCAATTGTGGCCATACCCACAAATTGCGAATGCATACAATAATAACAATTCTTCACATGTTGTCAATGGGAGCAAAAAAGTAGAGGTTGGTATGGATGAGTTATTATGACAAACAAGTTCCATGGATCCAATGTTGTTACATACATTCCAAGACAATGAGCTAGGTGATGATGCTCATATCACTAAAACCTTCTTTGAAAGCTTTAATCAGCTTCCACCACCCCTCACTTTGGATCTCGCCGGTCAAAGTCTACAAATTGGGGACAACAATGTTACTGTACAACTTGAAATCAAAGTATGGCATGTCAGACGCGTGTTTCTCGACACTTTTGAGGTAACTGACCATCAACTGCCTTATATTTTGAGGAATCTTGTCACACAATCAACATTGAAAATGGTTTATTTTATGAACGTTAAATGACATTGTACATTTATATTTCCCACTAACAGTAGGTTATTCAAAGATAAGGTACATTCGAGTGATAATGTCTTTCCTGGTAACTGTGAAGAGGAAAAAAAATGTTGAAAATGTTGGATGTTGAGTACATATCATATCATGCATGTCCCAATGATTGTATTCTATATAGAGGTGAATATGTAGACAAAGAGATATGTCCAAAATGTGGGCATGACATGTACAAAGAATCAAATAACAAGGATAAAGCACATGGTCCTCCTCATAATATATCAAGGCACATGCCCATAATCCCAAGGATTCAAAGGCTCTTTCGTTGCAAAGAATTAGCTATGCTGCAGGGATGGCATGCTTCGGATTTAAGTGGGGAAGGAGTTATGCAAATCCCAACTGATTCAATAGCCATGAAACATGTTATGCAGCAAATTTCCAAAAAGAGCATGAAAAGAGTAGAAATAGATCAGAAAGAGTACTCCACGACTTTATTGAAGAAAATAGCTAAATAACAAGCCTCTTCGAGGGGGAAACCGCCTTATACATTGTACTAAGTACACAAGAAAAGACAAGACAATATACTCCAAATGAAAAGGTCTCCTTCCTATATATATGAGACTAAGGGGTACAATCCCAACTAACTGACCCAAGCCGACGCAACTAATATAACCATACTAATGACAATTACATCTAATGGACCAAAGTCGACATCAAAACTAAAGTAATGAACCACAATATAGGTAGAAATGTGCCCATATTTAGGGATTAACATGCCCCTGCCCTTCAGACAAGTGTTGTCCTGAATGCTTGATTAGTTGCGGATGCTTTTGTACGAAGGACTCATCTTCCCATGTCGAATCTTCAATTGGTAATTTCTTCCACTTTATGAGGTACTCAGTAATAGGCCGATTTCGTAGCTGTTTGGTCCTTGTTTCAGTGATTTATTCAGGTTCCAATATGGCTTTTCCTTCTTCATCAAGCTCCGAAAAGATTGTTTGAATTGGGATCTTGTCTCCTATTACCTTCTTTAAGCAAGAAACATGGAAAACTGGATGTACTCTTGAAGATGAAGGGAGCTCCAATTTGTAATCCATACTACCAATCTTCTGCAACACTTTATAAGGACCATATACTTGGGTGCTAATTTATTGTCCTTATTTAGTTGATTGAGAGACATATTCTTGTAAGGTTGTAGCATCAGAAATACCCAATCCACTTCTTCAAAAAGATTTTCACTGCGATGTTGATAAGCTTGTTGTTTCATCTTGTTTTTTGACATAGTCACGCTGTCCTTAAGTATATGGATAACTTCTTGCTGGTGCTCTATGTGATCTTCCATGGCTTGAACTTTAGATTTTCCTCTTAAGGGAGATGTGATAGATGGAGGATGGTACCCATAAAGTGCCATAAATGGAGACATTTTTGATGATGTATGGAAGGAATTATTGTACCACCATTATGCCAAAGACAACCATTTCACCCGCTGTGTTTGTTTATCAGATGCAAAGCAACGAAGATTCCTTCCAAACACTTGTTCACTATCTCAATTTTCCCATTAGATTGAAGGTGATAAGATGAACTGTGAGCCAATTGAGTACCCAAACAAGAAAATAATTCAGTCCAAATTTTTCCAGTGAAAATTGGATCTCTATCACTTACAATAATCTTCAGATTTCCATGTAACTTCTGAACAGTTTCCATAAAGGATGTAGTTACTGTACTTGCATTAAAAGTGTGAGAGAGAGCACAAAAGTGTGCATACTTCGTGAGTCTATCAACAACAACCATAATAAAATTCTTTCCTTCGGACTTGGGTAGACCAGTGATAAAATCCATGGAGACTTCCAACCAGTGCTGGCAAGGTATGTCTAATTGTTGTAGAAGTCTTGGGGTCTTAATTGTTTCGGCCTTATTTTGTTGGAAAACCAAGCATTCAACCACAAACCTTTGAACATTAGATTTAAGACCTTCCCAAAAAAAATCCTTCTTGACTCTGTGGTAAGTTTTCAGGAATCCAGAGTGCCCACCTATAGGAGAGTTGTGTAATTCTGAAAGGACCTCCTGCTTGAGTTGAGATTTTTTGCATAAATATAAGTGATCCTTATACCACAGTGAATAATTTTTCCACACAAAATTATCTGATACACTGGGATCATTCTATAGCTTTTGAATGAGCGTCCACACCGATATGTCATTTTTCCATTCTTCCCTTGCTGCTACTACCCAATCTGGTTGTAGAATGGAAATGGAACAAAGTAATGCCCCAACATCTTCATCTTTTCTGGAGAGTGCATCTGCCACCACATTATGTTTCCCCTTTATATAGATGATTTCAAAGTCATATCCCAAAATCTTCGTTATCCACTTTGTTTCTCTTCTGAATATAATATATGTTCCAAGAAGTATTTAAGACTATCATGATCTGTTTTGACCTTGAAGTGCCTACCTATTAGGTAAGGACGCCATTTTTTAAGAGCTTGTAGTATTGCCAACATTTCCTTCTCATAAGTGGGCTTCTGTAAGTTCTTTACCTTAATTGGATGACTTGTGAAATCAAGTGGGTGTCCTTCTTGCATTAGAAAATGCCAATGCCATTTCCTGAAGCATCACATTCCACAATAAATGTTTTTGTGAAGTCTGGTGTGGCCAATACAGGAGCTGTGCACATTGCCTGTTTAAGTTGTTCAAAAGCTTGAGTTGCCTCTCGAGTCCAAGAAAATGCATATTTATTCAATAATGTTGTTAGAGGCACTTCTATTCTTCCATAATTTCGAACAAACTTGCGGTAGTACCTTGTCAGACCTAAGAATCCTCGAAGATTCTTCAGGGTTTTGGGAATCAACTAGTCTACCATGGCTTTAATTTTGTTAGGGTCTACCTTGACACCTTCATGAGATATAATATGACCGAAATACTCTACCTCCTTCACCCCAAAGAAACATTAGGAAGGTTTTGCATACAGTTGTTGCTCTTGTAGTAGTTGTAGTACCCTGTCAACATGTTGAACGTGTTCTTCCCAAGACTTGCTATAGATTAGTATATCATCAAAGAGTACTAGCACAAAGTTTCTAAGAAAAGGATTGAAAATGGATTTCATCAAACCTTGAAATGTGGAAGGCACATTCATGAGACCAAATGACATGACTAGAAATTCATAATGACCTTCATAAGTTTTGAATGTTGTTTTTGAGATGTCTTCATCCTTCATTGTAATTTGATGATACCCAGAACGAATATCCAACTTTGTGAAGAAAATTGCTCCATGCAATTCATCAATGACAGGAATGGGAAACTTAACTTTAATGGTGATCTTGTTGATATCTCTATAATCTGGAAACATATGCCATGATCCATCTGGCTTGTGTACCATTACCACAGGTGCAGAGTAAGAACTTTGGCTAGGCCTAATTATGCTAGCCTGTAACATTTCTTCAACCATACGCTCAATTTCATTTTTTTGTCCACAAGGGTATATGTAAGGTCTGATGTTAGGAGGAACACTTCCTGGAATTAAGTGAATATCATGATCAAAATCTCGAATAGGTGGAAGGCCTTCCGGAATATCTTCAAATACCTTGGAATGCTTATTAATGATCCTTTGGAGATTTGGGGAAATAGGAGGCTTATATGTTTGAACATCTAATTGACATAATTGTGCAATTACACCTTGATGTCCCCTTTTCATCAATTTTGTCATACCATTAGAGCTCATCACCTTGCTTGGTTTCCCTATGATAACTTGTAATTCATATTCCTTTCCTTCCCATAATTTTTTTATGAAAAGCTTCTGAAAATTAAAAGCCACAGTTCCCAAGGATTGTAACCATTGAACTCCTAAGACAACATCAACACCACCCATTGGAATAACAATAATTGGACTATTCAATACATATTACCCCATAGTAATATTTATATGATGGCATTTCCCTTAGCAGTTGATAGTTCCTCTATCTGCAATCATTACTTGAAACTCTGGTGCTAGATATACAAAGCAATTGAGAGATTTTTCTCATTTATAGTGAATGAAATTATGAGTACTACCAGAATCAATCAATATTATTACCTTTTTTTTTTATAAATACTTCCATCTTAAGAGTTTGAGGAGTGCTAATTCAAGCCAATGCATGACATGATATGGTGGGAGTAATCTCTTTTGAAGTAGTATCTTCTATTTCTTCATCTGGAGATGGTTCTTGTTCTTTTGGTTCTTCCTCTTCACAATCTATGTAAAACAATTTCTTCTCACCACACTTATGTCCTTTACTATACTTACTGTCACAATTAAAGCATAGGCCTTTTACTCTTCTTTCCTCTAGTTGTTGAGGTGTCAACCTTTGAGGCGGGTTAGAAGAAGTAATAGTATTATATCGGTATGTGTTGGAGGTGGTATTTCTAGTAGCCATCGTCATATTTTTACTTTCAACCTTCCCTTCCATCATGAAGGCCTTCTCCAAGGATGGTGGTTCAAAGAGACGCACTTCATGTTGAATGCTATCCTTCAAGGTGCCAATAAAGAGATCCAACATATTATCTTATGAAATTTTCTTCACTCTATGACTTAGCTTTTGAAACTGTTTGATGTGCTCTATAACTGGACCTTTTTGCTTGAGATTTATTAACTGGTTGAAGAAGGTATTGCTATTAATATCCCCATAATGTGCAATCAATTCTTCGGTGAATATATACCAAGATATAATAGGTACTTTTTATGGTCACAAAGCCATTAGAAACATACAAATTGATCAGGCTCTAAATATAATGATGCAATAGTTACCTTTTTCAAATTTGGAACTTGGTGTAGATCAAAGAATTGCTCCATTTGGAATATCCATGTTAATGGATCATTGCCATCAAACTTTCTCATGTCAATCTTGGGAAGTTGGGTACCCCTTGGTGACCATCCTTGATGACTTCCATTATTAGAATCATTTCCTTTTGGAATATTCTTATTCATGGAAGGTTTCTCAACATGAGAATTATCTTTATCCTGGAACACATCATCTCCTGTAGGGAGAGCATCCCTTGAATTTTGTATGAGATTAACAATATTTGTCATATTTCCCATCAACTTCTCCTCCAGATTAAGTAAATCAACTATTCTCACCGAACCTTTCCTATTTTCCTCCATTTGATTCAAATTATCCTCTAAATTATCCAAATCAACTTTTTTCACAGACCCTTTAATCATATCTTCCAACTGTGACACTCGAAAAGAGAGGTCTTCCCTTCATCATACGTCAAGGATGGATCCTCTGGTGGTTTAGATGGACTGTGAGTATTTAAAATTCCTTTTGGTGCCATTTTGAACAATATAAATAGATATCACACCTTAGGTGTCACCACAATTAGATCCTTCTACTCAAGGTTATTCAAAATTTAAAATGGCTTACCTTTTCAAACCCTGATTGGAACATTGTTTTAAGGCCGACTTGAAACTGATGTAAATTTGAAATTTATGCTCCTATGGGTATGAAAATTCATATTGTTTTATCCTGATGTGTTCTCTTTCCAATGCCACAGGTCTGACATAATTTGGATGTACCAATAAGAAGTTATTGCGAATCTCCCAACACTTCTTATTTTTTGTCTTTCCAGAATAAGGAACTTGTACAGTCTTCCAAATGTCCAATATTTCGTATTTGAGGTTGAAAACCCTACCAAAGATACCGTGGTCCATATTATTTCATATGCAATAGGTCTCACTCAATTTGGATCTTGCATGCCCCAGATATGAGCTTTTTTCCCAGAACACCCGTTTTAGACTAGTTTTTGGACTAGTCATAAACCCTAGACTCTAGAGTGAATAACTTTGAACTTGTAATGTTTCATTATCTGAAACTTGGACGACAATTATTTAGGTATTTTTTCTAGATGGGTTTTAAGTCTCGCTTTCTGAACCCTTGTAGAAAAATTCTTATAGCGAAAATTCCAAGATGACTCGTTTTGAAGAAACCAGTCTCGAGGAAAGGGCTCTGATACCAAATGTTATGCAACAAATTTCCAAAAAGAGCATGAAAAGAGTATATATAGATCAGAAAGAGTTCTCCATGAATTTATTGAAGAAAATATCTGAATAAAAATCCTCTTCGATGGGGAAACCTCCTTGTACAATGTACTAAGTACACAAGACAAGACAAGACAAGATACTCCAAATGAAAATGTCTCCTTCCTATATATAGGAGACTAAGGGGTACAATCCCAACTAACTGACCCAAGCCAACGTAACTAATATAACCGTACTAATGAAAAATACCGCTAATGGACCAAATACGACATCAAAACTAATGCAATGAACCACAATATAGGGGGAAATGTGCCCATATTTAGGGCTTAACAAAGCATATAGAGGATACATGGCCTGATAAATTCAAGAATGAAGTATAGAGCCTTCGATTGAGCATAGCCATTGATGGTGTCAACCCATTCGCCCAACCAAACACTAGATATATTATTTAGCTTGTAGTAGTGATCAATAAAAATAACCCCCCATGGTTGTCCGTGAAGAATGAACATCTTATGTTGGCTCTAATAGTCCATGTCAGAAGACAAGTGAATAATATGGATGTTTACCTACAACCATTGATCGATGAATTCAAGGAATTGTGGGAAGGGATACATGTATATGACGTATCGAAACCCATCTGTCATGTCCCAAATTTGGAATTGGGTCACAATGGCCTAATCACATTAGCCATATTCATTAGAGTTTGCAAAGTTGATGTTAAGGGTCAAATAATTGCCAAGGAGGAAAATTACTAGTTTCCTAGGTTTGGGGTGGAAGCTTTGGGATTTGGAATAATGGGGATAATAAATGATGTTTGAACATTAGAATGGCATAAATATTTAATAAAGGAGCTAAATAAATATATACAAGTGAAAATCAAAGTGTCATTTCATCATGAAGACACATGGAGGAAGTGGGACCCACATATGGCTAGATTTCCCCACTACATTTGGCATCATTCTCTCACCAATTCGAATTCAAGGTGAATGGTAACATACTTGGGGAAGTCCAAAAGGTATTATTCATGGCATAACTCATCCAAGTTCGAAATATAGAGGAAGAGTAACTCCCATGGAAGAGGAAGAGGCAATTTGGAGCTAGTGAGACACTTGGGCTAGATTCCCTAGCTCTATGACAACAATGATGAAGATGCTATGACACCTATGACACAAATCAGACCTGAAGGCTGACATATGACATATATGACATGTCAGGGCTAAAAATAGACTCCAAGAGGGCGCTCAAGGGTGTTAGGGCAGCTAAGATGCTTCCACATGTGATTTGGTGGAAGTGGGAGACTAGGAATTGTTGTACAAGTGGCATTCTTTGGAATCTCTTCCCAACTTGAGTTGGCATGAGTCTCTTGGAAGGAATTCGACCCATGGAGGCCATTAGAACTTTATAAATGTCAATAACAAAGAATGAAACCAGCTTTTGATCATTTGTAGAATTTGCAATTGCATTTGTGAAGAGGGAGAGCTAGTGGATGACTAGTTTCTTGCCTTAGCCAATTTCGAGGGTGAAAGATTCCCATCCAAGTTGGTAATTGGAAAGGCCATTCAGACCTTTCATTTGGAGCTTTAATGGAGTCTTTATTTGCAGGTGTAAGCTACAGGGCAGCTCATGGTTTCTTCTATTGCAGCTCACTCCTTCAACCATTTCCATTTTTGATGGCATATTCTTGATCCTTGAGGGAGGGCGTTTTTGGTGAGCTATTGTACTCTTTGGGGAAGCTTTTAATGCCCCATTTCTTTTGTAATATGAAGTAAATACTCTGTTCTTCATCTCCAAAAAGTTTCAGGTCGAAATTCCAAGTAGAAATGTATAAATCTCATTTTTAATGGAAGAACAATGCCATTTCCCCACTACCTTGTTGTGAGCCAATGTGTTGATGATGATTTCGAATGAATGGATGATTCTCTGATATATTTGTGATAAATATACTGCCATGGATGTCTTCTACAAGTTTCATGTACTGTACTTGAGCATTTGAAGCATTTTTACTCAATTTAGTTGCATTGGGAGGTGAAATAGTGACATTTCCCCAAGGGTCGAATTGGGGATTTTTGCAGTCGAATGGGAGAGGGTGAGAACAGTTGTAATAATCCATTAATGGTGCATATGAGACTTTAATAACATACTTAACACATTACATACCTCTGTTCATAAATTTGAGTGGGTTTGGAGGCATTTGGGAAGCCATTTTCATTGTTTACCCCAGGGGGATTTGAACCCCAAATTACTAGTAAAATTGCATAATTGGTCCAGAATATTAAGAGAGTTTGCAGAGGTCTTTTGGTGGCCATATGTCATCCATAAACATCATATTCAAGTTCTAATATCATTCATACACCTTCCTTGAAGATTTGAAGGCATTTGGAGTCAATTTGAGACCTAGAGACCAATACTAGTCAAAGGAAAATCACTAGTAAAGTTACCTACATTGATCAGAATTGAAAGAGGATTTGCAGAAGTATTTTAAAGGTCCAAAGGCATCCCTGAAACACATATTTATGTTCTAATATCATTCATATACCTTCTCAGAAGATTTGGGATCATTTGGGGCAAATTTGGGACCTAGAGATCAAAACTAGTCAAAGGTCGAACAAGGGAAAAAAAGTGGAAAATTGCCATTTTAATAAAATTCCAAATAAGGGACATTACAGTGGTATCAGAGCATGATCTTGGCACCTGATGTGGTATAATATTCATGAGGACAATAATTCAGGTACCACCATTAGATATTGAAACCAAAAGTGCTTTTGTTGAAGAAAAAAAAAAGTAGGAGAAGAAGAGCAAATTTTTTGAGGAAACTATGACTAGGGATGAAAAGGGAGCCTCATATGATGGTGAGGAGCATATAAAAATTATGAAAACAATATTCGAAGATATGACCAAGCAAATTAAGGAAGGATTCGAATTGTTTTCTATCGAACTTGTGGAAAAAATTATTGATTTTAAGGAAACCAAGGGGCAAAATGCATCAGCTTGCTTGAAGGAGCAAAAGGAAGAGACATCACAAGATCATGAAGAAGATTCTATTGAAAATATGGAAGATCATTTCGAGACACCTTCTAGCTTAGACATGAACCAAAGAGCATCTACTGATGGATGCTTAAACTATGAAGGAGTACCTACTGATGGGTGCTCACACCTCTATGTTGGTGACATAGAGATCACGTTTGAAAGTGTTTCTACAAGTACAAGTTTCATTAAGCATGATAATGAAGACCTTGTAGCGGTTGAAGAAGAACCAAGATCAACTTCCCCATCACCACTTGAGCTTCATGAAGTTGGTCCAAGCAAAATTGAAGAAGATGAGGAGGTTCATTTGCAAGAGCCTCATTTTCTTGAAGGGTCCTTAAAGATGAATGAAAATAATATCCAAGAGTCCCTCAGCATTCTCCATGAGACTCAAGCATTGGTGTCAAATTCTTGTTGGAGAGCTACTTCATTGGAGGAAACATCCTTCCTTGAAGATATGGAGAAGATTCAAAGAGCAATGTGCCACATCAAAGGTAATTTCATGTCTTTGCTTTTTGATAGAAACCATTTGTTTGAGCTTAATGAATTGTTACATGATTCATACTTGAAGAATAATGAGGATATTCATAAGCTCACAATTCAAAATGAGCAACTTCTTGAAAAGTTGCAAGATACTTGTTTTTCCTCCTATGTTTCAGATTGTCAAATGGTAGATTGTTTGGAGGATTCTCATGACATGGTGGATCATGAGAAATGTGAAAATTTGAATGTTCTTGATGTGTTTGGAGATGAACTTGAAGAGATCCAAACACTTGATGTGGTGGAAGAAGAATTTGAATTGCCTCTTGATGAAGGTTGTGCAATTTTTAAAGAAGAGCATGATTCATCTACATTGGAACCAAACTATGACAAAGAGTTCACACTTTTGAAGGAGCTGCATGATACTACCCATATGGATCCTCCCCATGATGAAACTTCTGTACTTTTTGATCATTTGGGTGATTTGGTTCATTCTCCTACATCCTACAATTCCATGTTTTGCAACATTAGTCTCAATGAAGTATGGGTGAAAGGGTTCTTTTTGATGGTGCCACATGAGGAGTATGATATGGTTGGAGCACATTCTTATTCACATTTGCAGCAGGATACTTTATTACTTTATGATGATGCACATCTACATGGATGCACCTATGATATGCATTTGAGTCACTTGAAGACTCATGGTTTTTCTTGCTCAACACTTGATTCATTTGATGTTGGAGGAACTTCATCCAACACTTGGGTGAATAGATTTATGATTGGAGAACATTTTTGTTGGAAGCCACATACTTTGTTATATTTTTATGATAATCACATTCAGGGATGTATGGGTGAGACTTCTTTGAGTCATTTGAAGTCTCCTTGTTTTTTCTGCTCATTATTTGGTTCAGATTTTAGTGGAGATTCTTCATTCACTTCTTGGATGAAAGAATACATGGCTGAATATTTTGATGCATATCACATCCTTTTGGAGCAGCTTTATAGGACATGGGATCCTCACCTATGTCATTGGAGCAGATTTGATTGGTCACTTGAAGCTTGTATGCACTTGGAAAACGGTGGTCTACTTGCTTGGAGGTATAAGCACTTTCATGATTCTTTGATGAAGCACCTCCTTGATATTAATTTTCATTATGTAGTTATGTACTTTGATGATATATATTTTGTACTCATGATGTTTGGAAGAATGCATACAAGAAAATGGGATCCAGGAATCCTCTTATATGATGGTATGGGTTGGAGAGCACTCTTAATTGTTCGGGTGCAATACAAGCAATGGGACCCTGGAATAATTTTTATCTCATTGGTTTCAAATTTTTTGGGGAAACAAGCAGTATGGGAGATGGATTTCCCCACTTAATAAAGTGATTTTTATCAGAGTAGTGCAGCAGCAAGCATGTTGGTTCCTCTCTAAAATATTCATGGAAACTCAAAGACTCAAGGTTTGGCAATTCAATGGCAACTTCAAAGAATTATACAGAAAGCAGGTTCTTCAACACCCATGTTTGAAATTGCTTGAGGACAAGCAATATTGGGAAGGGAGGATTTGTCATGTCCCAAATTTGGAATTGGGTCACAATGGCCTAATCACATTAGCCATATTCATTAGAGTTTGCAAAGTTGATGTTAAGGGTCAAATAATTGCCAAGGAGGAAAATTACTAGTTTCCTAGGTTTGGGGTGGAAGCTTTGGGATTTGGAATAATGGGGATAATAAATGATGTTTGAACATTAGAATGGCATAAATATTTAATAAAGGAGCTAAATAAATATATACAAGTGAAAATCAAAGTGTCATTTCATCATGAAGACACATGGAGGAAGTGGGACCCACATATGGCTAGATTTCCCCACTACATTTGGCATCATTCTCTCACCAATTCGAATTCAAGGTGAATGGTAACATACTTGGGGAAGTCCAAAAGGTATTATTCATGGCATAACTCATCCAAGTTCGAAATATAGAGGAAGAGTAACTCCCATGGAAGAGGAAGAGGCAATTTGGAGCTAGTGAGACACTTGGGCTAGATTCCCTAGCTCTATGACAACAATGATGAAGATGCTATGACACCTATGACACAAATCAGACCTGAAGGCTGACATATGACATATATGACATGTCAGGGCTAAAAATAGACTCCAAGAGGGCGCTCAAGGGTGTTAGGGCAGCTAAGATGCTTCCACATGTGATTTGGTGGAAGTGGGAGACTAGGAATTGTTGTACAAGTGGCATTCTTTGGAATCTCTTCCCAACTTGAGTTGGCATGAGTCTCTTGGAAGGAATTCGACCCATGGAGGCCATTAGAACTTTATAAATGTCAATAACAAAGAATGAAACCAGCTTTTGATCATTTGTAGAATTTGCAATTGCATTTGTGAAGAGGGAGAGCTAGTGGATGACTAGTTTCTTGCCTTAGCCAATTTCGAGGGTGAAAGATTCCCATCCAAGTTGGTAATTGGAAAGGCCATTCAGACCTTTCATTTGGAGCTTTAATGGAGTCTTTATTTGCAGGTGTAAGCTACAGGGCAGCTCATGGTTTCTTCTATTGCAGCTCACTCCTTCAACCATTTCCATTTTTGATGGCATATTCTTGATCCTTGAGGGAGGGCGTTTTTGGTGAGCTATTGTACTCTTTGGGGAAGCTTTTAATGCCCCATTTCTTTTGTAATATGAAGTAAATACTCTGTTCTTCATCTCCAAAAAGTTTCAGGTCGAAATTCCAAGTAGAAATGTATAAATCTCATTTTTAATGGAAGAACAATGCCATTTCCCCACTACCTTGTTGTGAGCCAATGTGTTGATGATGATTTCGAATGAATGGATGATTCTCTGATATATTTGTGATAAATATACTGCCATGGATGTCTTCTACAAGTTTCATGTACTGTACTTGAGCATTTGAAGCATTTTTACTCAATTTAGTTGCATTGGGAGGTGAAATAGTGACATTTCCCCAAGGGTCGAATTGGGGATTTTTGCAGTCGAATGGGAGAGGGTGAGAACAGTTGTAATAATCCATTAATGGTGCATATGAGACTTTAATAACATACTTAACACATTACATACCTCTGTTCATAAATTTGAGTGGGTTTGGAGGCATTTGGGAAGCCATTTTCATTGTTTACCCCAGGGGGATTTGAACCCCAAATTACTAGTAAAATTGCATAATTGGTCCAGAATATTAAGAGAGTTTGCAGAGGTCTTTTGGTGGCCATATGTCATCCATAAACATCATATTCAAGTTCTAATATCATTCATACACCTTCCTTGAAGATTTGAAGGCATTTGGAGTCAATTTGAGACCTAGAGACCAATACTAGTCAAAGGAAAATCACTAGTAAAGTTACCTACATTGATCAGAATTGAAAGAGGATTTGCAGAAGTATTTTAAAGGTCCAAAGGCATCCCTGAAACACATATTTATGTTCTAATATCATTCATATACCTTCTCAGAAGATTTGGGATCATTTGGGGCAAATTTGGGACCTAGAGATCAAAACTAGTCAAAGGTCGAACAAGGGAAAAAAAGTGGAAAATTGCCATTTTAATAAAATTCCAAATAAGGGACATTACACCATCCCAATAGTTAGGAGTTTTATGTTGTATGGCATATGTGCATATACCACACATGATTATCTAGGGTTAGAATTTTGCTCTAGTAAATATGTTGTTTGATTTGTTTATATTCAAAGTAATATTTCTTGCCATATTTAGTTTTGTCCAACTGTATTGATATTCAACACTAAGTGCTCTGTATACCATAACACCGTAGGTCTTGTAACAAAAGGTTATCATGGATATAAATATTGTGGGCCTTATTTGAAGGCTAGATGGTCCATAGAGCTACAAAAGCCAGTGTACGATTGCTCGAGGGTATTCCTCCCATAAAACCACCCTTATAGAAGAGCAACATCTGCTTTCAATGGTAAACCAGAGAGAACCCAAAGGATTGAAACAATAACACCGATGATTGGCTTATGGCATATGACAGAGAGAAGGAGAAGAAATTTGCAGAGATGTTTGATTCAAATGGGGAACCTATGGTCAATGATCCATAGTTCTTCGACACTTATGTTGAGAAAGTTCCCATCAGGATGAAAAGGAAATTAGTATTTTATGAGCTCCCATATTGGGAGCATCTTAAGATTTCCTACTTACTAGATCCCATGCATATATTAAAAAATGTTTCATCTTCTTTGTGGTGGCACATATCATCGAAAAAAAGTGACACATTGGTGGTCAGGAGAGATATAATTTCTTCAAATACTAAACAGAAGCATTGGCCAAGACAAGAAAATAGAGGAGAGGCCGACCCCTCTTGGTCATTTAAAGAAGGCGATGTCTCGTCGCTTTTAAAGAAAGATAATCTTTCTTTGGAAAAGGAAGTTATATTGGGTGTGAAGGTGCCTTCTTTATATGGGTCTACTCTATGACGCTACTTCATTGTAGGTGAAAATTTGTCGGGTTTCAAATCACATGACCATATCAACCTTCTAAGGGTACGTATAATGTCAAAAAAATGTTTTTATTTTTTATTTATATCTTTTATTACGCAAGTTAAATTAATACAAATAGATTTTTTCTGTTTACTTTGTAGTGTCATTATCCATTATTGGTGCATGGGTGTGTGAACCATGGCTTTCTTGATGACCTGCAGTGTGCCATATCTAAACTATTTGCATTTGTATGGTGGATCACATCAAAGGATACTTACATCGCTAGCATTCAACGGTGGCGCCAAGAGATAGCTGAGATTGTTTTGTTAAACCCTAAATATGGGCACATTTCCCCCTATATTGTGGTTCATTACATTAGATTTGATGTCGGATTTGGTCCATTAGTGGTAATTTTAATTAGTATGGTTATAGTAGTTATGTCGGCTTGGGTAAGTTAGTTGGGATTGTACCCCTTAGTCTCCTATATAGAGGAAGGAGACCTTTCATTTGGAGTATATTGTCTTGTCTTGTCTTATGTACTTAGTACATTGTGTAAGGAGGTTTCCCCATCTAAGAGGCTTGTTATTCAAATATTTTCTTCAATCAAGTCGTGGAGTACTCTTTCTGGTCTATTTATTCTCTTTTTATACTATTTTTGGAAATTTGTTGCTTAACATTTGGTATTAGAGCCCTTTCCTTGGGACTGGTTTCTTCAAAACGAGTCATCTTGAAATTTTTGCTATAACATTTTTTCTATGAGGTTTCAAAGAGAGATACTTAAAAACCATCTAGGAAAACGACCGAGCTAACTGTGGTCCAAGTTTCAAATCCTGAAACATTACACGTTTGGAGATATTTTCTCTAGAATCTAGGGATTCTGACTAGTCCAAAAAACTAGTCTAAAACAGGTGTTTTGAGAAAAAATGTCATATCTGGGGCATGCAATATCCAAATTGAGTGAAAGCTATTGCATCTGAAAGAAGACAGACCACAGTATATGTGGTAGGGTTTTCACCTCAGATACATAAAATTGGACACGTGGCATACAGTACAAGTTCTCTATTCGGGAAAGACCCAAAATAAGAGGTGTTGGGAGATTAACAATAAAGTCTTATTGGTAAATCAAAATTAGATCACACCTGTGGAATTGGAAAGAGGACACATCAGGATACAACAGTGTGAATTTTCATACCCATAGGAGCAGAAATTTAAAATTTACATCAGGTTCAAGTCGACCTTAATTTTTTTTTCCAATCAGGGTTTGAAAAGGTACGCCATTTTTAATTTTGATTAACTTTGAGTAGAAGGATCTAATTGTGGTGACACCTAAGGTGTGATATCTATTTATATTGTTCAAAATTCCACCAAAAGGAAGTGTAAATACTTACACTCCATCCAACCCCCCATAGGATCCATCCTCGACGCATGATGAAAGGGAAGACCTCTCTTTTAGAGTGTCCAAGTTGGAAGATATGATTAAAGGGTCTGTGAAAAAAGTTGATTTGGATAATTTAGAGGAGAAGTTGAATAAAATGGAGGAAAATATGAAAGGTTCAGTGAGGACAGTTGATTTACTCAATATATAGGAGAAGTTGATGGGGAATATGACAACTATTGTTAATCTCATACAAAATTAAAGGGATACTCTTCCTACAGGTAATGATGTGTTCCGGGATACTCAGGAGGATAAAGATAATTATCATGTTGAGAAACCTTACATGAATAAGCATATTCCAAGAGGAAATTATTTTGGTAATGAAAGTCATCAAGGATGGTCACCAAGGGGTACCCAAATTTCCAAGATTGACATGAGAAACTTTGATGGCAATGATCCAATAACATGGATATTCCAAATGGAGCAATTATTTGATCTACACCAGGTTCCAACTTTGCAAAGGGTAACTATTGCATCATTTATTTAGAGCCCGATCAATTTGTATGGTACCAATGGCTTTGTGACCGTAAAAATGACTCTATTATATCTTGGTCTATATTCACCAAAGAATTGATTGCACATTATGGGGATATTAATAGCGATACCTTATTTAGCTAGTTAATAAATCTCAAGCAAAAAGGTACAGTTGCAGAGCACATCAAACAGTTTCAGAAGCTATGTCTTAGAGTGAAGAACATTCCTGAAGATAATATGTTGGATCTCTTCATTAGCACCTTGAAGGATAACATTCAACATGAGGTGTGTCTCTTTGAACCACCATCCTTGGAGAAGGCCTTCAGGATGGCAAGGAAGGTTGAAAGTAAAAATATGACGATGGCTACTAGAAGGAGCACCTCCAACACATACCGAGATAATACTGTTACTTCTTCTAATCCACCTCAAAAGTTGACGCCTCAAAAAATAGGGGAAAGAAGAGCAAAAGGCCTATGTTTTAATTGTGATAGCAAGTATAGTAAGGGACATAAGTGTGGTGAGAAGAAATTATTTTACATAGAATGTTAAGAGGAAGAACCAAAAGAACAAGAACCATCTCTAGATGAAGAAATAGAAGATACTGCTTCATAAGAGATTACACCCACCATATCATGTCATGCATTGGCTGGAATTAGCACTCCTCAAACTCTCAAGATTGAAGGATTTATCAAAAAGAAAAAAGGTAATAGTGTTGATTGATTCTGGTAGTATTCATAATTTCATTCACTATAAATTAGAAAAATCTCTCAATTGCTCTGTATATCCAACACCAGAGTTTCAAGTAATGATTGCAGATGGAGGAACTATAAAATGCTCAGGGAAATGCCATAATATAAATATTACTATGGGATAATATGTATTGAATAGTCCAATGATTGCTATTCCAATGGGTGTTGTTGCTATTGTCTTAGGAGTTCAATGGTTACAATCTTTGGGAACTGTGGCTTTTAATTTTGAGAAGCTTTTCATTAAATTTTTATGGGAAGGAAAGGAATATGAATTACAGGGTATCATAGGGAAACCAAGCAAGGTGATAAGCTCTAATAGTATGAAAAAATTGATGAAAAAGGGACATCAAGGTGTAATTGCACAATTATGCTCATTAGATGTTCAAACATATAAGCCTCCTATTTCCCCAGATCTCCAAAGGGTCATTAATAATCATTTCAATGTATTTGAAGATATTCCAAAAGGTATTCCACCTGTCCGAGATTTCGATCATGCTATTCACTTAATCCCAAGAAGTGTTCCTCCTAACATCAAACCTTACAAATATCCCTATGGACAGAAGAGTGAAATTGAGCGTATGGTTGAAGAAATGTTAGAGGTTGGCATAATTAGGCCTAGTCAAAGTTCTTGCTCTGCACCAGTGGTAATGGTACACAAGCCAGATGGATCATGGCGCATGTGTCTAGATTATAGAGAGCTCAACAAGATCCCCATTAAAGATAAGTTTCCCATTCCTGTAATTGATGAATTGCTAGATGAATTACACGGAGCAATTGTATTCACAAAGTTGGATCTTTGTTTTGGGTATCATCAAATTAGAATGAAAGATGAAGACATCCTAGAAACAACATTCAGAACTCATGAAGGTCATTATGAATTTCTAGTCATGCCATTTGGTCTCACTAATGCACCTTCCACATTTCAAGGTTTGATGAATTCTATTTTCAAGCCTTTCCTTAGAAAATTTGTGCTAGTATTCTTTGATGATATACTAATATATAGCAAGTCTTGGGAAGAACATGTTCAACATGTTGACATGGTACTACAACTACTACATGAGCAACAACTATATGCAAAACCTTCCAAATGTTTATTTGGGGTCAAGGAGGTAGAGTATTTGGGTCATATTGTATCTCATGAAGGTGTCAAGGTAGACCCTAACAAAATTAAAGCCATGATAGACTGGCTGATTCCCAAAAACTTGAAGAATCTTCGAGGATTATTAGGTGTGACAGGGTACTACCGCAAGTTTGTTCGAAATTATGGAAGAATAGCAGCACCTCTAACAACATTATTGAAGAAAGATGCATTTTCTTTGTAATGCCCCATATATTAATAGTCATTAATTAAAAACTCTAATGTGAATTAGCTTAGTATTGTATTTGCTTATTATCTGTTTGATGAAGATAGATTGATTAAGATGATTGTTATGTGCACATGTGGACTCCCTTGAGGTTGTATGGTAAATAGAATTTACTGTTTAATTTATTAATCGCAATGGATATGTCACTTCATATTGAACACACAAATTGAATATAGAATATCCATATGTGGAATGCTAATTTAGTTGTTTGCAAAAGTACTTACATGATTATTTGTAAATGTTGTATTAGTGATATGGATTAACTCTTGAAAGAGTTGGGTATGGCTATATATATATTTCATGTTAATGATGAACTATTCCACATGTTGATTGGCTATGAGATAGGCGGATTCCTATATTCCAAGGGGCATTAGATGTATTGAACATCATGAGTATAATGATGTTATATCAAATTTCATGCTATTTAATTGTGAATTCCAATATTTCTATGACTTGTGGGTGAGTGTGAGTTTTGACAGGAATTGTGACTTGCCCAAAGTGGTTTTTCAATGACGGGACCCCTTAGATTAGTGATGGCATAGTATGGTTGATGTAGGGCATTGAACCTAGTACTATCAGGAGGGGTGGAGGCATTTCCCACCGTTGAACCTCCGAAACCCAGAGTCGTGGGAGGGCTGTGCTGAGCACGCTCCCGTGGATGTGGGATGACGACTAGTGGGTGCCTGCTGGGGAAGCTTGGTCGATGTGGTCGATCGACACTTCCGCTTACGGGTTCTATACGTGGTCATACCCATAGTCGAGATTCCATGGTATATTCCAGCAGAGAATGGGATGGTGAGGTCAGGATCTGGAAGTAGTGATGATTAGGTGGTTGGATTACTAATGGGATGGATGGTACCAATGATGGATTGGATGGTGTTCTTGATTGTTATTAACCATCATGATTATATGCTTGATTTCATCATTATGTTTATCTAATTTTGTCTTATTGCTTCTGTATGAATGATTATGAATGATGAATGGTGCATTATTTAACTGTTCTTCTATATGTTGTTTGTGAGCATGTAATAATGATCTATTAGGAGCAAAGAATGTGATTATTAGTATCCATGCTTAAGACGTGTGCACTGGCCATGCATACGCCAATTCGTGAGTACATTACTATGATTGGTCGATCAATGAATAAATTAATATGATTATATTAGCTATTAGTAACTTGGTTGATGAATTGATGAAAGCATTACTTGTGTGTTGAAAGTATGAGCTTGTTGACTTGTTTAATATGTTTAGATTTATATAAATTGATTGGATTAATTAATAACATATATAATTATATGCATATAATATAACATATGTCATAGAATAATATAGTATATATGAAAATATCTTATTTGACTTATGAATGAAAGGATAATATAAATAAATGGATAGATAGGATTTGCACAAATTTTTAGAAAAGAGTTGTCATAGTTGCATTAAGATGGAAGCATGACAAGTGAGACTTTGCATCCATGTTTATTAATATTTTAATTATTTAAATCAAATTTCTATTTTTTTGGAGAAAATGAATTTATTGATTAATGATTATTATTTTATGGGAATTTATTGATGGATGAGGAAGATGATGAGGAGTTTTGATATAAATAGGAGACTTGAGATGGAGAAGGGGACTCTTTTCTCTTGAAGGATATTTTGGTAAGAGTTTTGATAGGAAGAGGTATTTTGGATAATTTGGGTATGAGAAGTTGGGAAGAGTTGGAAGAGTTTGAGAACTCTTGGAAGATTTGATACATAGCCTACTAGTGCATCACTGTTCTGTTCTTTGGGGGTCTTGGGCATGGAGGGCCAGGAGGCCATTTGGACGGGACCGTTCAATGGTTTCCTAGGGCTAGGGAGCTGGCTAGGCCCCTAGTTGGCTGGGAGGTAAAACTGTGGTCCCGCTTTGGGCAATGAAGATGGAAGCAACTCGAGGAGAAGAGGGAAGCTTGCTCAGTTTGGACTCCGTCACCATTCTTATAACGAGGTATTTTTCTAGTGATTTTAAATTGTTTATATGTTGTTGTAAACCTCTCATATGATGTTATTTCTACATTATTTATGATGTTAATTTATGTTGTGTGAATCACCAATGAAGTTTTAAAAATTCTAAGTTATTTGATGCTATTGCAAAATGCTTATATGTTGTTTATATGTTGTTATGGTTACACTTGATTATATGCTGCTTAGTCATAAAATCTATGTTTAATTAGATTAAAATTTATAATGCCAATGAAGGTATTACATTCTTGGACTCTAGAGGCAACTCAATCTTTTGAACAACTTAAACAGGCAATGTGCACAGCTCCTGTATTGGCCACACCAGACTTCACAAAAACCTTTATTGTTGAATGTGATGCTTCAGGAAATGGCATTGGGTTGTTCTAATGCAAGAAGGACACTCACTTGCTTTCACAAGTCATCCAATCAAGGTAAAGAACTTACAAAAGCCCATTTAAGAGAAGGAAATGCTGGAAATACTACATGGTCTTAAGAAATGGAGTCCTTATCTAATAGGTAGGCACTTCAAGGTCAAAACAGATCATGATAGTCTTAAATACTTCTTGGAACATAGACTATCTTCAGAAGAGCAACAAAAGTGGGTAACCAAGGTGTTGGGATATGAATTTGAAATAATCTATAGAAAAGGGAAACAAAATGTTGTGACAGATTCACTCTCCAGAAAAGATGAAGATGTTGGGGCATTACTTTGTTCCATTTCCATTTTACAACCAGATTGGATAGTAGCAACAAGGGAAGAATGGAAAAATACCTATCTGTGTGGACGCTCATTCAAAAGCTATAGAATGATCCCAGTGTGTCATATAATTTTGTGTGGAAAAATGATTCACTATGGTATAAGGATCGCTTATATTTATGCAAAAACTCCCAACTCAAGCAGAAGGTCCTTTTTGAATTACACGCCTCTCCTATAGGTGGGCACTTAGGATTCTTGAAAACTTACCACAGGGTCAAGAAGGAATTTTTTTGGGAAGGTCTTAAATCTGATGTTCAAAGGTTCGTGGCTGAATGCTTGGTTTGCCAACAGAATAAGGGTGAAACAATTAAGACTCCAGGACTTCTAAAACCCTTAGACATACCTTGTGAGTGCTAGGAGGAAGTCTCCATGTATTTTATCACAGGTTTACCCAATTCAAAGGGAAATAATGTTATTATGGTGGTTGTTGATAAACTCATGAAGTATGCACACTTTTGTGCACTCGCTCACCCTTTTAATGCAAGCACGGTAGCTGCAACATTTATGGAAATGTTCAGAAGTTACATGGAAATTCGATGATTATTGTAAGTGATAGAGATCCAATTTTCACTGAAATTTTTTGGACTGAATTATTTTCCTGTTTGGGTACTCAATTGGCTCATAGTTCATCTTATCACCCTCAATATGATGGGAAAACTGAGATCGTGAAAAAGTGTTTGGAAGGCTATCTTCGTTTCTTTTCATTTGATAAACAAACACAATGGGTGAAATGGTTGTCTTTGGAATAATTGTGGTACAATACTTCCTTCCATACATCATAAAAAATGTCTCCATTTATGGCACTTTATGGGTACCAGCCTCCATCTATCACATCTCCCTTAAAAGGAAAATCTAAAGTTCAAGCCATGGAAGATCACATAAAGCACTAGCAAGAATTTCTCTAGATACTTAAGGACAACCTGACTATGTCAAAAAATAGGATGAAACAACAAGCTGATCAACATCGTAGTGAAAGGAGTTTTGAAGAAGGGGATTGGGTATTTCCTAGGCTACAACCTTACAAGCAGATGTCTCTCAAGCTGTTAAAGAAGGACAATAAATTATC
This sequence comes from Larix kaempferi, assembly GCA_027924585.1. Classification (NCBI taxonomy): domain Eukaryota; kingdom Viridiplantae; phylum Streptophyta; class Pinopsida; order Pinales; family Pinaceae; genus Larix; species Larix kaempferi. The sequence continues at coordinate 6,369,442 of BSBM01000130.1, forward strand.
ACCCAAGTATTATGGTCCTTATAAAGTGTTGCAGAAGATTGGTAGTATGGCCTACAAATTGGAGCTCCCTTCATCTTCAAGAGTACATCCATTTTTCCATGTTTCTTGGTTAAAGAAGGAAATAGGAGACAAGATCCCAATTCAAACAATATTGCTGGAGCTTGATGAAGAAGGAAAATTCATATTGGAACCTGAACAAATCACTGAAACAAGGACTAAATAACTATGAAATCGGGCTATTACTGCGTACCTCATAAAGTGGAAGAACTTACCAATTGAAGATTCGACATGGGAAGATGAGTCCTTCATACAGAGGCATCCACAACTAATCAAGCGTTGAGGACAACACTTGTCTGAAGGGGAGGGGCATGTTAAGCCCTAAATATGGGCACATTTCCCTCTATATTGTGGTTCATTACAATAGTTTTGATGTCGGCTTTGGTCCATTAGTGGTAATTGTCATTAGTATGGTTATATTAGTTATGTCAGCTTGGGTCAGTTAGTTGGGATTGTACCCCTTAGTCTCCTATATATAGGAAGGATACCTTTCATTTGGAGTATATTGTTTTGTCTTGTCTTGTGTACTTAGTAAATTGTGTAAGGAGGTTCCCCATCGAAGAGGCTTGTTATTCAACTATTTTCTTCAATCAAGTCATGGAGTACTCTTTTTGGTCTATTTCTCCTCTTTTCATACTATTTTTGGAAATTTGTTGCTTAACATGTTTGTATGTTTGAGAAAGAACTTTTGACGAGTTTCATGGACTTGCGGGTTCATATTCTAATTCACCTAGTTGACGAGGTTGTATTAGCTGGGGTGGTATCATGTCAATGTATGTACTTCTTGGAGAGGTACATGAAAAAATTGAAGGGATTTGTTCAAAAAATGGCAAAACCCTAGGGATCTATGGCAGAGGGGTACATAGTATATGAGTCGTTCTATTATGCCAGTGAGTACATCAAGCAAATTGACCACACACCGGGTGCAATCATTTGGGATGATGAACATGACGAGGAAAGAAGGGAATGGGAGCTACTACAAACGAAAGGAAAAGGCACATGTTAAAGAGTAAGTCACTTACCTTTCGATCTTCACATTTCCACATACTAACTATTCACAATGAACTTGAAAATCTATATTTAATCCCATACATACTGAATGTGGTTTTGTTTCCATGAATACAACAACGAATTTAGAAATTGATGTCATCAATAAATTCATACTTTACAATGCAGAGGCAACACAACCGTGGGTCGCATTGTATGAAGAAAAGAGGAGCAAATGGGACATTGACATAAAATAATTCAGGGGGTTTCACAATAGAAGCATGCCTTTTCCAGATCATTTAAAATAAAATATGCCAATGATCTGTCCCAATAGTTGGGTTGCGGACCAATTCAGAGATAAATATGGTGCATCCCATCGTTACCCGCTTGAAGAGGGGGATGCGCTAAACATTGGGATCGGGCGAAACAACTCGGTAATATTATATTTCTGTACATTTCTAACTTTATAATGCAACTTTGAATTATAATATCTATGTTTATTAAATTAATGGTTGGGTTATTAGACATATGACACCATCATTTGTCAACCTTTTTTACAAGTGCATTCGTTCCCATCCATTTGGGATTATGGACATTATTTTCACACCAAGGAAGCTGATGGTGGAAATTTTACACAAGATTGTGGAGTGGAAGTCGAGTTCAACCAATCTAGTCATTCTAGCCACCGTGATCAAAACCTAATAGGAGGGATGTTGGGTTATGTTGGAAAGATACATGAGATCATTCAAGTGGACTTCTCATCTTTCCAATGTGTTATTTTTAGGTGCAGGTGGTGGGACACATTCGACATGAATAATATAAAGGAAGATCGTGAAAGTAGGTTGATATGTATAAACTCTAGAAAGATGTGGGATGGAAGTAATGAGCCTTTTGTACTGCAGTGTTCTTTCACTCGGATGTGTTGGATAGAGATTGGTGATTCATATTAAGACATGACCCTAGATCTAAACATGTTTACGAGAACAACAATGCTACCATTCCAATCGAGAAAGATAATGAGGGTGATGACAACAGAGAGTGATATGTACATGTTTTTTTCCATCATTTACAGATTGATATATGATTTTGTTATTGTTATCAGGATGGGTCTAATTATATTGTTTATTTTCATGTTATGACAGTGGAAATGGAAAGTTGATTACTGGATGCAATGTTTAAATAATTTGAGTAGGTTAACAACTAATCTGATGTGAAATATGTTCCATAGTTAGAGAAGATATTTCGTACTTTCCATTTAGTTTATATGGATATGCATATTCATATCTATATGTATTTGAAGTTTCATTGTTGATGGCTTGTCAACCCATCAGATCAAATCCTTATGTATTTGAAGTTTCCTTTCAATTGAATCAACTAAACGTTTAGCAAGAAAGAGCCATATGTGTGGCCAAGTCACTATAGTGAAGTGTTCCTTCACCTAAATGTTTTAAGAGCGTATAAAATGTGTTCCTTCAATGTGGACTAATGTGAAATTATATAATTAATATCATGATTAATAATAATAAGTTTGGAGAATGCAACTTTTGGCTTTACAATTGAGAGAAAATGGTGTTCTTTTAATTAAGTATTTGTTTTACTTCCTAATAGAGATTTGATATTTGTCATTGTAAAGTGACTTATTGTAAAAAAGATAAAAATATTGAACGATATATTGATAGGTCATATTGATGTTGATATTTACATTTTTTTGTGATGTTCATATTTATATATTATAATAATATTACATGGTAATACTTGACTTTTTGTTATGATGTTTGGTTACACTTATAAAAATTATTCATTTATGTTTATCATTTGAATAATTAAGTTATATACAACATTATTGATGAAGACTTAATTTCTTTTTTAAAAATAATTATATATTATTTTGTAATGCTCAACATAAAGTTTTTTTTTGTAAGTAAGATGAGACCTTCTATTCAACAAGGAGAAATATCATACAAAAACATACAAGGAATAACTACTAGCCCCCTAAAATAACAGAGCCAACATGAATAAAAAAACCACCTATAACAATACAGGGATAAACACCAAGACTAGCTTATGATGGAAATGATCATCGACAGCTACAGAAGCAAGGTGATACAAACTGAGACACAAAGAAGGATTCCAGATCATTGAGTTGACTGGAACAAATCCTTCTTTTATTTTTTCTTACGGACATGAATCCAACCTTCAGAGTTAGCAGGAGTAGATTTATTTGAAGTTATGGATATCTTTTACGAAGAAGGACAAGAAATTTGAAGACCGGGAGCAGTGATTGTTGCAATCTTTGCTTCCTTGTCGCTATCTGAGTTGTTTGATTCATGGAGGCATTTTTGACCACCTAGAATTGATGATGGGATCATTGCCATTTCATTTTATTCTTTGATGATAGGGGGATTTTGAGTGTGAGGATTTCCTACCAAGGTTGGAGGATGATTGGGGTCCACTGTTGACTGTGATGGAGCTGGATTGTTGATGTATATGTAACTTCGGAATGTATTTCATATATATATTTATTGAACCCTTATAAGAGATGTGTTATTCCTCTATAAGGAAGTGTCGTCATGTGGATTGACAAGTGTCGCAAGTGTGTGTACTTTTCGATGGGGTATTAGACCACCATGTGTGGCGTCGGCCCTAAAATATATATTATATTGTGGATGTATCTAGATAGACAAGTCGGCCCCATAAGGTCACTGGGAAAACATGTTAAGTATAAATAGAGATCGGGAGATCTCTATTTGGATCATTCCGAAAGACACACTTCTCTCACTCAGAAAGTGGCGCACTAGTGAGGAGGAGGATCATCTGCTCTAGGAGACTATCTCAAGTATATTTTGGTTGTACTTTGGTTGAGCCATTGCTCTCTCTATCTCTAAGGAAGTTGTGGGGTTTTTCACCTTAGGGTTTTCCCCACGGAAACTCTGTGTCTCTTGTCTCTCATGCTTTTGATTCTTGTGATGATTATTGTGATTGTTGTGCATTGATATACTGAATATGTTATTATCTCAGTAAAGATCCAAGAGTATTGTGAATTAATGCTCAAATTTTAACATGGTATCAGAGCTAACCTGAGAAGAAGACATTTTGCAGTGACGAAAACTTGAGTTTCTTGTTTATTGGGTGTCTCTCCACATTTTTTGGAAAAGAAGTATAGTAGATTGACTCTACTCATCAAGGAGAATCTATCGGTCCAATCAGAATTCAATTCTGAGCATTTTTAGATTTGGCCCTAAAAATTAGGGTTTCCACAAAAATAGGAATTTCTGAAATCTGAAGCCATAACTGGAAGCTCCTTGCAAAAATTGAAGTTTAGAGCTTTGGATTGAGATTTTTGGCTAGGTAGATCTCCGGGAAACTCAAACCCTAATTCATGGCTCTCCCTAGTGAACTCGGGAGGACAAAAAGGCAAATCTGAAGGGTAAAGCTTTGCTGATCTCAAATTCTGAATACACTAGGCTGATCAGCTCATCAAGGCGCATCTTTCTATCCTTTCAGAAAGTTGAAATTCACATTTTGAATTTTTAGAGTTTTTTCGACAAACCCTAATCCGGGACCAGATCCAATTTTCAGCATTTCAAGTGGTAAGACCTAAATCTTTTCTATTTCATTTGAAGTACTCTTTAAGATGTCTCACCACACCAAGCTTGAGGATAAGCTTGAAGGGGCTGATAACTTCCGAGCTTGGAAGTATAGGATTGGGTTAATCCTGGAAGAGAATGAGTTGGACTCATATATAAAAGACGACATCCCTATCCCAGAGGATGAAGAGGCTAAGGTATTGCATAAGAAGAACTTGGTCAAGGCAAAGAGAATCATTGCTGATTCTATCAAAGACCATCTCATACCCCATGTGTCTTCTCTAAAGACACCCAAGGCTATGTTTGACTCTTTGACCAAGCTATTTGAAGGAAAGAACATAAATCGGAAGATGAACCCGTGGAATCAATTGAAAGGGGTCAAGATGTCGAATGGAGAAACCATTCAATCCTATTTCTCCAAGGTCTCTCAGATCAAGGAACAACTTGAAGCTGTAGATGAAATGGTGGAGAATGGTGAAATTGTTATGACTACTTTGAATGGCCTACTTAGGTCATGGGACTCTTTTATCCATGGGATCTGTGCCAGAAAGAAGTTAATCTCCTTCAGCAGATTATGGGAGGAATGTTCTCAAGAAGAAGCAAGGCTTGTGGCAAGAGAAGAGAAGAGGGGAAATGAAGATCAAGCTCTCACAGCTCACACTAAGAAGGGCAAGTTCAAGAGGGAGCCATCCCATCATAAGAAGAAATCTTCTCATGATTTTCACAAAGACAAGAAAGATCTAAGGTGTTTCACTTGTGATGAAAAGGGACACTATTCCTCAGAATGTCCCAGGAACAGAAAGGGCTTCAACAACAACAACAACAAGAAGTACAACAAGAAGAGATATCATGCTCATGCTGCTGAGGATGATTAACCTCCCAGGAAAAAGACTAAGATAGAAAGTGAAGACTCTTCAAGTGACGAAGAGTATGTTCTAATCTTTGCTCTCATAGGTACTGTTACACATGGGTGTAATGATTGACTTATTGATAGTGGGGCTTCCAAACATATGATGGGATTTAAAGAATCTCTTATGGACCTATATTAACATGAGTCACCTCATAAGGTAAAACTTGGGGATGACTATCAATACCCTATAAAAGGAAGTGGTAAAGCCTCCTACAAGTTAGACTCTGAAAAGTCTTTAAAGATGAAAGATGTTCTATATGTACCTAGACTCAAGAAGAATCTTCTCTCCATATCATCTTTGGATGCAAAATGGATGAGAGTTGCATTTGTTGATGGCCAAGTACTTATGTGGCCAAAAGGTAAGAACATAGATGATGTAGTAGTGATTGGAGAGCAAGAGGGAGGATTGTACAAGTTGAAAGGACAACTTGAACATGCCATGGTGCATGAATCCATGGAGCCAAGTGAACTTTGGCATAGAAGATTTGCTCATATGCACTATAGGGCACTTCCAATTGCAAGCAAGGCTGTAGAGGGTCTTCCTGAAATCAAGACCAAACATGAAGGTGTTTGCAAAGGATGTGCAAAAGGTAAGAATATTAAGAAGGCTTTCCCAAGCAGTGAAAGCAAGGCAAAAGATGTCCTGGAAATCATCCACTCAGATGTATGTGGTCCTATGTCATCCAGTTCTCTAAGTGGGTATGTTTACTGTGTCTCATTTATTGATGACTTCTCTAGGAAGACTTGGGTATACTTCTTGAAAAACAAAGATGAGGTGTTTGATAAGTTCAAGGAATTCAAAACCTTGATGGAGAATCAAACTGACAAAAAGATCAAAACATTCAGATCCGACAATGGTGGAGAATTCACCTCAGGTGACTTCAAGAAGCTTTGTAGTGATTTAGGGATTAAGAGGGAGTTGACTGCTCCTTATAATCCTCAACAGAATGGAGTTGCAGAAAGGAAGAACAGAACAATCATGGAAGCAGCAAGGGCAATGCTGCATGACCAGGATCTACCTATGCATCTATGGGCAAAAGCAGCTAGAATAACTGTATATGTGCAGAACAGAACACCCCACAAGATATTGGACAACAAGACACCAGAAGAGGTATTTTCTGGTAAGAAACCTGAAGTCAGCCATCTCAGAATATTTGGTTGTCCAGTATACACTCATGTCCCAAAGGAAAAGAGGACCAAAATAGATCCTTCAGGAAAGAAGGGTATCTTTGTGGGTTACAGTGAAAGCTCGAAGGCTTACAGAATATACTTTCCAGGGTTCAAGAAGATTGATGTCAGCAGGGATGTAACATTTGATGAAAACTCAGCATTCATCAAATCAAGGAAGGCACCTATCGAAGTTTATGAAGAACCTAAGGAAACTAGATTTCAAGACACTACCATGACTGAAGCAATTCCAGAAGTTGTTCGTGAGTTTGTAGATCCGCAAGAACCTGTAGATCCACCCCATGAGGATAACTCTCACAAGAGGAAACCTGCATGGGCTAGAGAGCTCATTCAAGATGCAGAAAGATTTGGCATTCCAGAAGAAGAACACAGAGCAAAGAAGAGAACCAGATCACATACCAGCTATTTTGCTTTACTCTGTGACATTATGAACAAAGAACCTTCCAGTTATGAAGAAGCAGCGGAAAATAAAGAATGGAAGGATGCCATGGTTGAGGAATACCAATCAATAATGAAGAATGATGTTTGGGATGTTGTCCCAAGACCTAAAGAGAAGTCTGTTGTGACTTCCAAATGGATCTACAAAATCAAGCACGCTACAGATGGCAGTGTAGAGAAATACAAAGCAAGATTCGTAGCTCGTGGCTTCTCTCAGAAAGGGGGAATAGATTATGAAGAAAATTTTGCACCTGTAGCCAGGTATACTTCCATCATAACAGTACTTGCCCTGGCTGCAGCAATGAAATGGAAAATACACCAGATGGATGTCAAGACTGCTTTCTTGAATGGTGTAGTTGAAGAGGAAGTATACGTGGAGCAGCCACTCGGTTTTGAAATACACGACAGGGAGTCATATGTGTGCAGATTGAGGAAAGCCTTGTATGGCTTGAAGCAAGCTCCCAGAACTTGGTATGGTAGGATGGACAGTTTCCTATCTAGCTTGGGCTTTACCAAGAGTAAAGCGGATTCCAACCTCCACTACAAGGTTGAGGAAGGGAATCCTGTGATTCTACTCCTGTATGTGGATGACTTATTTGTAACAGGAGATGACAGATTGATTGCAGATACTAAGAGGAAGCTTGCTGTTGAGTTCGATATGAAAGATTTGGGAATGATGCATTATTTCCTAGGTATGGAGGTGTGGCAAAATTCAAGTGGGATCTTCCTTGGTCAAGGGAAGTACACAGTAGATATTCTGAAGAGATTTGGGATGATGGATTGCAAGGCCATGGCCACACCCATGGCATCGAATCTAAAGCTTCTACGTGATGCTTCATCTGAGCCGGTTGATGTCTCTATGTATCGTCAAATGATTGGGTCCTTGATGTACCTGACGAACATGAGACCAGATATTTGCTTTGCAGTGAACACATTGAGCCAGTTCCTGACGGATCCGAGGAGTGTTCATCTGGTTGCTGTAAAGCATGTTCTGATGTACCTGAAGGGTATAGTGGATTATGGGCTCAAGTATGAAGCGAATCAAAAGTTTAACCTACAGGGTTATGTTGATTCAGATTGGGCTGGCAGTGCTGCAGATAGGAAGAGCACATCTGGGTGCTGCTTCAGTATGGGATCAGGTGCGATCTCTTGGTTCAGCAAGAAGCAGTCATGCGTAGCACTGAGTACAGCTGAGGTAGAGTATGTTGCAGCCTGTTCAGCTAGTTGTGAGGCAGTATGGCTACGGAAGCTACTGTCTGAGTTATTTGATCTCCCATTGGATGCTACTGGTATATTCTGCGATAAACAGAGTTGTGTGAAGCTATCTGAGAACCCAATGTTTCATGACAGGTTGAAACACATAGAGATCAAATATCACTATATCAGGGATATGGTGCAGAGAGGAGTTGTGAAGCTCCTATATGTTGCGACAGACGAGCAGATTGCAGATGTGCTGACGAAACCACTAGCCAGGGTGAAGTTTGAGTACTTCAGGGAGAGGCTTGGTGTTCTTTAGATCGACGACACTTCGAGAAAGAAGTGATGGACACATTTGCTGAAGCCATCCCAAGCATGTTGGAAGGAGGATCCTTCACATGGCTGTGGATGTAAGCGCTGGATGATGAGTATCAGGACGATGCTCCAGTTACTGCTCTGTATATGCATCATGTTGGATGCTGGATATGATCAGTTGGATCATTTATATTTGTATGTATGTACGCATCGTGTTGATGCTGGATATGATCAGTTGGATCATTTATATTTGTATGTATGTACGCATTGTGTTGATGCTGGATATGATCAGTTGGATCATTTATATTTGTATGTATGTACGCATCGTGTTGATGTTGGATATGATCAGTTGGATCATTTATATTTGTATGTATGTAAGCATCGTCTTGATGCTGGATATGATCAGTTGGATCATTTATATTTGTATGTATGTACGCATTGTGTTGATGCTGGATATGATCAATTGGATCATTTATATGTATGTATGCATCATGTTGGATGCTGGATATGATCGGTTGGATCATTTGTATGTATTTGTATATGCATCATGTTGGATGCTTGGACCAATGTATCTGTATCAGGTGGATACATTGTATGATCAGTTAGATCATGTATGTTGATATGTATCATGTATTTGTATTTGTATCAGGTGGATACACTGTATGATCAGGTGGATCATGTATGATGATATGTATCAGATAGATACTTGGTGTGCATTAGGTGGATGCATTGTATGATCAGGTTGATCATGATGATGAGCTTCAGGATGTTGCTCCAGATGATATGTACCAGGATGGTACAAGTGGCGATGATCAGTATGATCATGGGCATCAGGATGATGCCTCGTGCGATGATGATCCGTTGGATCATGAGTATCAGGTTGATACTTGGAGGTCAGAGATGATATGTGGCAGGATGTGCAAATAGCATGTAATCAGTCCTGGGAGATCTTGCCGGTTGTGTTGCGGCACATAAATGTTCCTGGGGTACTCTTTCCGGTATTGCTATGTAGTATGTAATTAGTCCTCAGATATCCGATAGGTTGAGCTGTGTGCTTGTAATCAGTCCTGGGATGAGGTATTACTACGGAGACATGTAATCAGTCTTGGAGATCCGAGAGGTTGAGCTGTGTGCTCGTAATTAGTCCTGGGATGCTCTTTAGAGATCTTGCCGGTCGTGCTGCGGCACATAAATGTTCCTGGGATGCTCTTTAAAGGTTTTGTCTATCCACATGTAATCAGTCTTGGAGATCCGAGAGGTTGAGCTGTATGCTCGTAATAAGTCCTGGGATGCTCTTTAGAGATCTTGCCGATCGTGCTGCGGCACATAAATGTTCCTGGGATGCTCTTTAAAGGTATTGTGGAGGAGATGCATGTAATCAATCCTGGGAGATCTTGCCGGTCGTGCTTAGGCACATAAATGTTCTTGGGATACTCTTTCCGGTATTGCATCCGCACATAAAATTAGTCCTGAGAGGCCACCTCTATCAGACTGTTCGCACAGATGATGAAGACCTGCAGGTGGTGGGCCTACATCCAGTATGAAAAAGGACTGGCTCTGTAGAACTTCCTATGACGAGTAGAGTCAGAGATTGGTTGAGATAGCAGCAGCAGTGACGATGATGATGATGATGATCCTGAGAAGAAGACTTGTCTAGCAGAACTGTGTCGAGAAATACCTTCCTAGTTAAGAGGGAGTGTTGATGTATATGTAACTTCGAAATGTAGTTCATCTATGTATTTCATATATATTTATTGTACCCTTATAAGAGATGTGTTATTCCTCTATAAGGAAGTGTCATCATATGGATTGACAAGTGTCACAAGTGTCTGTACTTGCCGATGGGTTATTAGACCACCATGTGTGGGGTCAGCCCTAAAATATATATTATATTGTGGATGTATCTAGATAGACAAGTCGGCCCCATAAGGTCACTGGGAAAACAACTTAAGTATAAATAGAGATCGGGAGATCTCTATTTGGATCATTCGAAAAGACACACTTCTCTCACTCAGAAAGTGGCGCACTAGTGAGGAGGAGGATCATCTGCTCTAGGATACTATCTCAAGTGTATTTTGGTTGTACTTTGGTTGAGCCATTGCTATCTCTATCTCTGAGGAAGTTGTGGGGTTTTTCACCTTAGGGTTTTCCCCACGGAAACTCTGTGTCTCTTGTCTCTCATGCTTTTGATTCTTGTGATGCTTATTGTGATTGTTATGCATTGATATACTGTATATGTTATTATCTCAGTAAAGATCCAAGAGTATTGTGAATTAATGCTCAAATTTTAACGTGGAGAATGCTGCTTTGGGGCTAAATCATGCTTTTGCAAGGAAGAGTGTGGCGATTTATTGGTAGTCTCTTGATGTAGTTTCCTGCAATCAGGCTGCGAGGTTGTGTTACTCTTGTGGATTTTCCCCTCTTTCCATCCCTTTGTCCTCTTCTTGGAACTGGGAGTATGAGCTAGGAAGTTAGGACAAGTTTCCCAAAGGTGCCCAGTTTGTTGACAAGATCTGCATCGAAAAGTAGTATTTTCATAATCAATAAGTTGTGTATAAGGCTCATCCTCCATCCAATTGATGAGGAGCTTGTCTGGAAGCCCACAACTAAGATCAAGTTCAACACATATATGAGAAAAGGTCATCAAACCTTTCATGATATTGTCACAATCAATCCTAATAAAGCGACCCAGGAAGTTGCTAATGGAGGACAAAAACTACGAAGTCCAAAAATGTAAGGGAATATTTGGAAGCCTTACCCATATTGGTTTGGGCATGGCCGTCATGGTCACAGAATTGAATTCCAGAAACCATTTTTGGATGGAAAGTCCTGACCATCCCCAAAACAATGGCCCTTTCTCTAAGAATTTCTAGCAGTCCTCGATGTATGAAAAAGGACTATGAAGAAACCGTTTGAGCATAAGAAAATTTCCTGACATACAGGCCAAGTTTGCTTCACCCATTCTCTAAGTGTTGTTGCTGAGGGCCAAATACCAATGAATCTGCATATTAGTGCCCTTTTTTGTAAAGGGCTGCGTAGGCATAAACACGAGGTTCTTTGACCTATGCAGTTGGAATGTCTTCGGATTGTTCCACTATGAAGGTTGGGCCTAAGAGGGATTTTGGAGCTGAAACAGATGGCGCTTAACAAACTCTTTGAAGGAACGATATTGGGAATGAGGAGGCCTCGTAGACTCAATGGTGCCTCCAAATAGATGAGAAGTGAGGATAACAGAGGCATCCCAAATAATACCTGAGTCTTGGAGTGAAGATTCATCCTGAAGCTGTATCCCTCCATGAACAAGATTTTGAAAAGAAGGGGAAATTATAGTTGCTTTGTAGATTTGTTTTTTGATCTTAGAGATTGGATCTGAGGGTCGTATACAGAGGCAGAGTGAGGTCCCTGTGAGAGGTCGCACAAAGATGGGGAAGAGATCTGCAACCAGAGGAGAGTGGGGGTCGTCGCTCGGGGTTGAGCTTGGGCCTGAATCCTTCTTCCTGTGAGGGAAGCAGGCACATGCAATATTGGCGTCACCAAAGACATAGATATGATTCTTGTATGGACGGTGAATAGGCAGAGGTGGATTAGCAACAAGCCGAGCTTTCCATGTGTTTCTGAGCTGCGACCTTCCAACTGAGAGATCCTAGATTGAGGCATTCTGGTAGAGAGGTTTCGATCTGGGAAATTCTTTCCAAGAGGAGGGGCCAATGGGGGACGATGAAGCATACCTGCTCTGAGATGAGCCGACCACATCAATATGGCCTAAGGAGAAAACTAGGGTTTCCATAGTTTCACCCAATGCTCAACATAAAGTTACAACAAATTAATTATATATATATATATATATATAACATTATGACAAGTTTAACTACATTATTAAGAAATTAATTACAATAAATTATAATTTCCATACAAATTATATGAAAACAATATGAAAACCAAATAAAAAATATATTATTACATTAACATAATGCTATGATTGCAGACTATACAACAATTATAAACATGATACTATGACATATTATACAACATTCATAAATCATAGAGTTGCCACAACTTCATCCATTATCAATACAAAATTCATAAAAATATTTAATTCAATTATATTATGTAAAAATAAACTTTTTAACCTATATTAAATTAGTTGAAACATTTTTCCACATTTTCAATTACCATTACTCCAACCCATATTTTCACATTTATGATGACCTAACAACCAACCATACTTTCAAATTCATTTTCTAACCAATATATCAAACTATATATGAAACCATACTTCAAATTGTCTACAAAATTTAGGTTAGAATGATTTAATATGAAAAATGGTCGAAAATATACTAAAATTTTGACCAAAATTAAAAAGCCAATAACTTTCTTTACAAAGGTCCAAAATATTGACTTGTGTTGTAGTGATAGTTGATTTGTTATGTTTATGAGTGTTAACTATATGTAAGTTATTCTCAAATAAAAAATTATTTAAAATGAAAAATGGTCGAAATTAGGATGATAAAATTTTGAAAACTTTGAAAATTTTCTAATGCTTTCAAAACTTGATAATGTTGAAATTATTTGAATAACTGAGGTGGGGGGGGGGGTGAATCAGTTATTCCTAAGCTTAAACAATTTCCAATCTTTTCAAAACTTTATTATTGTTCACAAATTTACAGTCATGATAATACAACAAATATAAAAACCGAAGTGATAATCATCAATCACACACATGATAGAGACAAAGACATATATTCATGAGGAAACCCATAAAGGGAAAAAAACCTCTTCTTCTTAGGATGTCAAGCAAGCTCCAACTTCTTTACATCATCTTGCTTTGAGCACCTACTCAAATGAGGCTGCAACCTCTGTTTACAAGCTCCTACTTGTAGAGAGCACCAGCTCTTTGAGTTCTCTAGCTACAACTAGATGGAAGCACCCACTTTCACTTGCACAAGCTCCAACTTGCACACAGAGGACTACAAGTCCTCCCTAGCACCTCCCTAGCACCCTCATATACAAATTTCTACTTGTTAATTACATTACAATGATTTAGATATAACATTGCTTACCCACTATATTCTTTGTTCTGCTTCTCTCTTTTACTACTCCATTCTCTGCCTCTGTTCAGCTGCTCTGCTTTTCTCATGCTCTCTGTTCTTCTTCGATCATACTCTCAGTTCTATGTATTCTTGTCTGTATTCATACCGGCTACTGTTCTCTTCAGCTATTCATCACTGCTTTCATTCTGTCTGACCACGACTCACAGAGATATCTCACACTTTTTCACTACTCCCAGCCCCCTCGTTCTTATTCATTCTCTTATAGATATGAGGGAGTCATTATCTCTTAGTCTCTTCGCATTCCTCCAACTGACCGAATTCTTGTTATTAGAACTGTCGAGAACTCCATCGACTTCTATTGTAATTGCATGGAATCTATAATCATATTCGAATCCTTTCTTAATGTTTTTTTTTTCTTTTTAATTATTGTAATTGTCTTTTTATTAGATATACACAGGATTATATGCGTTTTCTGCCACTTAATCTTTACAAAAAAAATTCCTTTGGTATCCAATAAATCCTTCACCACATTTGGCGCTTTCTCAATGCTACCAGACCTCTTTTTATTTTATCGGTGTGTAGACCATATGAGGCCTCTTAAAATGCCTGTAAGGGGCTTTAGAAATTGGCTCTTAATGGTGCCCGCAGGGGTCTTATCCTTAGCCCTCATATGCCCTCATTTATGCCCGCGGGTTGTCTTGACTTATGCCCGCAATGGGCCTTCAACTGATGCCCACAAGGTCCTCTCCAGGATGCCTGCAGTAGGATGACCGCAATGGGCCTCACAAAGATACCCACAATGGGCTTCTTCATATGCCCGCAGTAGGCTATATGTGATGCCCGTAGGGGCTGACATATGCCCGTAATGGGCCTCTCCATTATCCCCGCAATGGGCCTCTCCATTATCCCCGCAACCTTCATTAAGGATTCCCTCCTTGTCTACTTGCCAACCATCAATGAAAACTGAATCATAATGCCAACAGTTAAGTCATACAACACCGTCTTTTGTAAGATAATTTATGATGCAAATTGTGATGTTTTTGTCGACTAAAATAGTTAGTGATTTAAAGACCCACATTTTGAATAGTACAGAGTTCTTTTACATAAGCATACGATCATAATCATTTTCAACACCTAACAAACATAAACATAAACATCATGATCATACCATCATAAACTTAACCATAAGAATAAACATAAACGTACCATCATCATCATTTTCATGACATAAACATAAACATACCATCATTATCATTTTCACCATCTAACAATCACTATTTTAAACACATGATCAATCAATCACGTGACATTAATAAATATCCTAGTTTATAATTTTAAATATATATCATCATACCACCTAAAAACATAAATATCAACATCATCATACCATAATAAACATAAGCATCATCATACCATCATAAACATAAACATAAACGTACCATCATCGTGATCATTTTCACCATATAACATAAAACATAAAAATCATCGATATAACATCATAAACATACAAATAAACATAAACATGAGCATAACATCTTAAACATTACATTGCCATCATCTAACATAACACAAGCCACCTAATATTATAACACGCATAAGCATCACACACATCTAACAAACATCATCTAACATGAGCTAACATTCATCACCATCAAGTACATATAAATAAACATCAACATAAAAATCGACATCAACATAAACATGAAAAATGCAGTATATATATAGATGTCAACATATATAACATCAAACTAATGATACAATATTCCAAAGATATATCTCCAGTCCAATAACTGCTATGACATATCTGATCCACCTCTGCCTGCAAAGGCATCATCAGTATCTCTCTGACCATAGCCATATGCATTGTCACCTCCACCAATAGATCCAGAGGCAGTATCAACACTTATGTCAGCAGAGCTAGCGGCATCGAAACCTATACCAATAGAGCTAGAGGCATTAGTACCTCTACCAGGAAAAAAAAGAGCATGGATAGAATCATGGATAGTTCCATCAAGTTGAATCATATGACCCCCTCTCATGATAATCTCTGTAATACAGTCGACTGGATCAGGAAATTATGGATGGTGGGGGCCGATCAGTAGGATTGTTAGGTCGGTTGAGCGAGAGTAGAGGAGATGATGAAGTAGGATCGATAGGTCGGTCGAGTAGGCGTAGAGGAGATGATGAAGGAGCTGATGGAGGAGGAGATGGAGGAGGAGGAGGTGGATGGGATGTCGACGAAGGTAATGGAGGAGTATATAGAGTAGTAGATGTAGAAGACGATGGAGGAGGAGGTGGAGTAGTAGATGTCGAAGATGATGGAGGAGGAGGTGGAGTAGTAGATGTCAAAGATGATGGAGGAGTTTTTGGAGGTGGAGGAAGTGGAGGAGGAGGCTGATGGTCATACCTCCTAGTAGCTAATTGAATGCATGCACCGATAATATGCTGCATCAACAACCTCATATAATGAGGAAGAATCCTCTATATCTCTGCAAGGCGAGGTTATAGAACAATGTCGTGCACTCGTACAAGGTGAACCCCCTCATTTGCTAGCAATCTCGCCAACCTATCCGCCACATCACGGTGATACCAATCCTGGTTCCTGCATGGATGGTGGCCAGGATGTATACCAACCAACTGTGGCTCGGCCTAATCAGTCTCCTCCATATCCTCATCCTCCTAAGAGGGAGGAGGCGGCCCAACCTCACCATCGAATGTGCCAATGTTTGCAAAATATATAGTACACAATAGTAATTAGACAATTTCATTAAACAATTTAATATGTAGAATATATTTCATTTGCATTAAGTATAAAGAGAATAAAATGCAACTAGAATAATTTAAACATAACGGTAATATTACCTCTCTCATCCGGTAGCTCCTCAAGTGTGAATAAGATATCGGGAAACCCTATCCAGTCCAATCTCGCATATGGATATGGCACAACATCTGGTGCATGGTCCTCCTCATTGCCTAGCATCTCGAGCACATCTGACGTGATCCTATACAGGAAGTCAGGATACCCCCTCTTGGGAATCATCTGCCCCCACATATGCATGCACACCTCTGTGATTGACCTATAAGGGAGGCGTTGAAATGATTTCCTGGTGGCCGGGAAACTCTAAAAAAATAGACAAAAAATCTTTGAACAAAAATGGAAGTTCGACCTCCCCATCAATCACTGCACGACATCTATCCAACGCATAACAAAACTGCCACAAAAAAATGGCAAAGCACGTAATGCATCTAGGTCTCTGTACTAAAGAGTCAACATAATATAATAGTGGGAAACTAATGTGTTTCCCATCATTGGTGGAGTGCACCAGCGTTGTAAGCAAAAGAGAGAGGAACCTAACCTCCTCTCGACCAAAAGTAGAGATCCTAAGCTTCCCACCGTTCACCTGAAAATAAAAGCGATGGACGACCTCATCACTGATATATCTCAGAGAGTAAGCTAGATGACTCTCTGTTGTAGCACCAGCTAGGACATTAGGGAACTGGGGAAAATCCTCCCCTCTCCTGGATAGCCCAATGATGAAATAGATGTACTCCTCAAAGGGATGGAACCACTGACCGAGACCAACACGAAATTCCTACCTATGGTGATCCTAGCGTCAGATGAACAAACACACCAATGAAGATTTACCCTTGAGGGATGTAGCCTCCTAATAGAACTTTAGGAGGTCAACAACCCTCAAGAGCTCTCTAGTATGAGTAGTAATGGAGCGAGGGTACAAATTCCTCTCCCTCTCCCTAGCCTCCAATTCTTTGACCATGTTGAACTGGTCCACCTATGCACACTCCTGTTGAGTATCTTGTCGCCGCTCACGTCTCTGTTTCACATATAACATGAATTTGTGTCATAAATAGATATAATATTAATTCATTCAATTAACATCCTATTTAATAACACCAATAATACATTTTTCTCTCAAAACATTATTTTTTTAGCTGTGGTGCTCCTAAATAACATAGGTGCACCGGCAACAATGCATTTATACACAAACTACACCACATACGATGCATTTCTATACACACTGCACCACTAAACAATGTGCTAAAATAAGTATCACTCACTGCTATTATATTTCCATATATCTAAATTTATTTAAATAATGCTCCAAAGACCAGACGCACCGGGATGTTTTATAAAATTTGGTTCATGGTGTGCATAAATCACGTTAGCGCACCGCACACCAGTGCACTCATGTGCACTAGGAGCACTAGTAAATTATGATTTCCTACACTCTAAAAAATTATAAATTGTAGTTGCGATGCATTTAATTCAAATATATGCATCGTAAGCAGTGCACTTAAGTGATCTAAACACACCGTCATTTATTAAATTTAATGATTTTATGGAAGTCTATTCATGGTGCACCTGTGGCACATCAGAGCAACGGGTACCGGTGCACTGACGTGCCCAAGGAGCACCGTTAAATTATGATTTCTAAGGATTCAAAATTTATAATATTCAGATGTCCATTCGTTTAGAGAGAAACAATGCACCGTTACTGGTGCATTCATGCTATCTAAAAGCACCGTTGTTTATGAAATTTTAATGTTTTGATGATAACATGTCAATGGTGCGCCTATTGCACGTTAGAGCATTGAAAACCGGTGCACTAACGTGAACTAAGTGCACTATATAATTTAATTTTTTTTTGTCTTCGAGAGTCTGTTAACTGGTGTGTCCAATACACCTAAGTGCATTGGACAACCGATGCTCTTCAATGTCCAACGCATCGATCAGCAGTTCAAAGTTTTTGAAATAAATTTTCATGATGCGGAGATGCATTTGATCCGTTCGTCCTGCACTGCAATCGGTGCACCCTGTAAAATTTTACAGGGTGCATCGTTTGGCGGTGTGAGCCGAAGGGCTCGAACGTAACGCATATTTTTTTATTTTTGTTTTAAAATAGGACAATTTGAAGCTTAGTTTTAAAAAATAATCCACTAAAAATTTAAATTATGAAGTAAGAATCAATTTACCTATTGAATGGCCCATCAGGGAGGCATATTGGTGATGTATGGAAATTTTGAATTTTTGCTCACCGTTTGGAAAAAATCAAACTAGAGTTAGCTGCCAATAGGAGTGAGGAATTTGTCCACATGCACCATGGATGTGAGGCCGTCTTGGTGGGTGAAGTGTAGCATCGGTGCAGATGGTATCAAACACATTAAAGAGGGTAAAAATAAGTTTGACGACACGATTTTTTTTATTAAACCCTGTTTCTATGCGCCGGATAGTCGGGCGCACCGGTGCAAGCGGGTTTTAAAATAAAATAATAATTTTTAATAAAATAATATATTTTTTTAATAAAATAATTTCCGGTGCGTTTGGGTCTTTTACACGCACCGTGGCGTTTAGTATCATCTAGCGCACCGATATTAGGTTTTAAAAAAATTGTGTGTTAATAAAATTATAATTTTTTATATTTTTAATAAAAAATGGGCGTTGCACTAGAGTCTATTATACACACCGGGGCATTTATTGATTGATTAACACACCGTTGCGAGGATTTAAGTAAAATTTTGTAAGATTTTTTAATAAAATAGTTTTATTATTTTTAATCAAATATAGCTAGCTCGATGCGTTCATTTTGATAAAACACATCGAGTCATTTATTGTTAACTAACGCACTGAGAGGAGGTTTTGACCTAAAAGTTAACATGTTTTTTTAATAAAATATTTTTTTTTTGAATTTTTTTAATAAAATATCATACAATGCATTCGTTTCTAATACATGCACCGAGGCATGTAGTGTTTGATAATGCACCGCTTTGGTTCTTCAAGATTTTTTTTTTGACATTGATGTTTTCAGGTCGTGGTGCGACATGATTATGAAACACACCGATGCTAGTTGTTAACAAACACATTGGTACATCTTGTTAGAAAAACAAGATCGCAGAGCAACAACAATAAACAAGATGCAATTATAAATCACATAAATACAATACAAGAGAGACATGAATATACGTGGTTCACCCAATCTGGGCTACGTCCACGGAGAAATTCCCAGTCGTTTTATTAAACCATCCAGTGAAATGAAGGGATACAAACTGTAGCACATCCATTGCAACTTCCTCTTCACTCTCTCTCAGCCTCTCTTACACAATCATAGAGATCTTTACAATGCTACAATACATTACACAGTCATATTACAATGTCTTCCTTTTAACGGAGAATTACCGTGGGAAAATAATACAGGCTACCCAATACCATGGACCCGCAAACTATTGGCCAACAAACAACCCAAAAGATTCATTTTGGGGGCTTCGCCCCTAAACCCCCTTTCTCGGGGGCGCTTCCCCCGAATCCCCGTCAGGGGACAGCAGGCACCCGGTGTGGAGATGCCCCCCGCTAGGATGAGTGTACAGTCTGCCTACAAATCATATAAAACCAGGGTACAAACACGACTGAAACAACAACATCTCTAATTCAAGAAGATTAGGCTCCACAACCAACACATATAATTGATGAAACGCACCGAAATAAAAATTTCGCTAAAACCTACGTCCGCTCGCCTTTGCTAGTGACCTCTGCTATAAACGGATATTTGGGCTATTTTGGGAGGAACATAGACTATAACCTCCAATAAAGGGCCTTTTCCTTGTAGTGCAAAGGGACTGATGATACAAATCTGTGATGTAGGAGACACCAACAAACTCTCCATATGATTGGAAGAGTAACCAATCAGAGGTGAAACAATTCTGAGATCAAGTTTATCCTAAGGCCAAAACTAGAACCCAACTTGTTGAGAGACTCAAAACAGGTGCTTTGTTCAAGGACATATTTAACTTGCTTATGATCCTTTTGTTCCTTTTATCTTTCTAAGTACCTTTGCATTTTTAACGAGCTTGAAACGATAAAAGTGTGCTTGATAAGATCTTCTTTGTATGATTAATGAATCCAAAAAAGTAAACTCGACACTTTCTTCCTTGCTTAATGAGCTTGAAGAAAATATAGAAAGATGCTCGATAAGATACTGATCCGTGGATTTTATATCGAGCCCAGAATTGTTTGTGCTCGTTGGTGTTTTCAATTTTAAAGAATTTGAAAAACTTAAACAAGAACTCTATATACCATCTCGTGGATTTTATATCGATCTCGAGTTGGTAAATGCTTGCCAGTGTTTTCATATTTATAGAGTTTGAAAAACTTAAACAATAACTCTGTAGTATACTTTTTTGTAAGTTTAGTCTTTACCGTCCGAAAAAGAGTAAAATGATACGGTGAAAGAACTCTTCTAGCCACTGTGAACTAGAGTAGTCCTTTTTTGAAAGTAATCCAAACGATCCGAAAAAGGGGTAAACTTATATCGTATGGATGTACCTTCAAGTCTTTTAATGAGTTTGAAGTGAACAAGTTAACTCGACCATCTTTTCAGTTTTTAAAGAGTCTAAAAAGAGCTTAAAGAGTACTATGTAAGAGTAGGAGCCTCTTAGGGATGGATAGAAAGACGCGAAAGAGAATATGAGGTTTCTTCTCATTTAGTCATGACAAAACTATCAAGGATACCTAATCTACCCCAATGCAACATGGGCACCAAAATGAAAAAAATGGTGATAACTAAGGTGACCCATGCAAGGTAGGCTCTATCATGGAAGAACAACGACGATACTATATAATAAGAAGGATAATGTCGTAGTTTGTGAAAAAAGAAGGTCCTAAAGTGTTACATATGGTAAGGTCACTAATGAAAAATGTAGGATGGATATGCCCTAGCCTATATGCTAGATAGGATTACAAACCTTTTAATCTAGACCATCTACACACAAAACACCTTAGTTCCTCTACATCCCGCTTGACAATGTCAAAACTAACCAAAAAGAGGTCATTAGTAATGAATATGGCTTTATAAAAATGTCAAACTATATAAAAAGTGGGTAAGAGTAAAAATATTTTTACCGCAAATAGGAATAATAGTGAAAAAACATTTTATTTGCAAATTTACCACTTGTAGAGAGTATAAATCCCTAATAGTTTGACGGAAGATTGTGGCCAATTCGGTGGATGATTGTCACATCTGTTTATTCCAGCTAACTCATCTCCACTCCCTCGACATCTCATGGTTTTATTTCAAGTTTTTAAGTGAAAATTTTAGTGTTTTAAACTCACTTTGCAAGCTCCACTACACACTCCTTGGTGGGAAAGTATCGGGCTGGGATTTTGAGCTAAACACACAACTATGCATTGCTCACTAGCGTGTAGCACACAACTGTCCTTTGAATGATTGATGCGTGGCACGTTTACAAATTTAAAATTGAACATTAGCTCTCTAAAACTTAAAATTTTATAGGTATGACACTTGTTTGGTGTGAGAGGGAGCATGAGGATATTGATCGGGATGCAATGGGTGACTCATTGACATTAACGACTTTGCACCAATGTGGCTTGTTGAAATTATTTTGAACGACCAATATTAGGGCACAAAATCCATTACTCCACACTCTAACCAAATACTGGGATCCAAATCAAGGTGTGTTCAACCTTTAGGAAGAAGTTCTTGACATTACTATGGATGATATCTAGTTTATTACTGGACTATCTCAACGAGGGGAAGCAGTGAACCTGAAAGGGACCTTTCGAGGAGTAGGGGCCCTATCGGTTCAAGACTATGTCAATGCTTATTGCACACTGGGGACTCAAAAGGCTGGAAGTTAGATTCTTATTGCTAATATATCAAGATTTCCTTAAAATTCATAGTGACTACAATCCCTCGAGTAGCGGGAACTGCAACATTGCATTTGGATACTCGAAACCACATGCAAATTGGAGTGGAGTGTCTCCAAGGTACTATATTTGATTGTTCTACTATATTATTGGTGAACTTGAAACACAAACTAACTGAATGCAAAGCAAGGAGGATGAAATTTTTTGGATTATTCTTGTCTCGTTCTTCTTTGAGAGGATACCATGCATGAGTCTGAAGGTCACACTTCTACCTTTAGACCATTGCGAACCAATATTGGTTTGTTGGAGCGAGTTATTCATGAGACTTGGAGGTGGAGCAACCACTGTTGCTTTTGATGACGACCCCCACTCTTGGTGGAGCCGACATAACCCAACAATAAAGGATTCCCCTTATGTGGGATTAGACTTTCATGGTGATCTAGACCTCATTCTTCCTCCTGGTGGAGCGTGGGGACAGATTGGTAAGTTTTATTTTTGTTATATTTCATTTTTTGTTTTTGAAATATTGAACATAAAAAACATTTTTATGATGCGATTACTGACATAAAAACATGATTCAGATATTGGTCCAGTACGACCCGCTGGTCACTCTAGAGTGCTAGTACGAGAGCCACATCTTGCAGAGGGAGCAGTAGCTGTACTTGCTATTGTGGAGAGTCATATCACTGGTTTGACTGCATGTGTTTGGCCTCTCCGCATAAAGTATATATCGATGGATATGCAGCACCAGGTAGAGGGGTGCCCCCAATATGGATTAGGATACTACGAAAAGTATCCACCTGTGTGCTTTGCCACCAGGAGGTGGAAGATGCTCAAGGAGGGGAGGATTCAGATTGATCACTGTCTCTTGAGAGACATATTTTTTGTATTTAGTGATTATTGTGATAATGTAGGGCTAAATGCCCCTTTTTGTAGTATGAGTCACACGAGAGTAGTGTTGAAACCATCGTTTTGGAGTTAGACCCACTTTTTTTTGTACTTTATCTACTTTTATATACATACATGGATGACGAATTTATTAGCATTATTTACAGGGTGTACAATGCTAATGTTTTACGATTTATGAATGTTTATGGATTATGATACAAATGTCTATTGAGAATATAATTAGCTAGCTGATCAGTTAAATGATTATGTGTTATGGGAATGTGTACATATGTGATGAAATCAAATAGTATTTCCAACAATCGAATTCTTAAAAATTTGCTTAGCAATATTGGACAATGAACACGATACAAACCTTTCAACTGGGATACAACCAATTGCAAGTCTAGATGTATAGTTAGATGCGTGATACCTCGAATTGCAGCTTCCGACATCAAGTCAATCATGACACTATATTCCGATATGTTATTAGTAGTCGGACTGAGAGACACTCCTCCAGAGCTCACTATTTGGCCTACCGGGTCAAAAATAACCCAAGCTGTAGAAGCAAGATTTCGGGTGTGGCGACAAGCTTCGTCATCATCGCCCAAAAACATTTGCATATGCATAGACATATTCCATGTAATGACAAAACATAATCAACTAACAACCGGTGTAAGCTGAACATAAAAATAGAGAAACTATAGTACATTAATTACAAGAGAGGTTTTCCCAGATTCAAAGTCTAGGCAAAATACCTCTTAAGATAGAGTCCATTTCTAGACCCCAGAATGTTTCCATCAAAATCCTCTAGCTCATAGGCCCCCTTTTCGAGGACTTTCTGAATAATATACGGACCGATCCACATAGAAGTTAACTTACCGTCCCCTAGTTTATCGTGTTTCTAGTCATAGATTAGCACAAGATCTCCTTCAGAGAAGATCCATGGATGGACTAACTTATCGTATTGGGATTTAACATGTTTTTTATTTGCTTCAATGGTCGTAAGAGCATCCCTCTTATGTTCGTCTAATTGTTCGAGATATAGCAAACGATTTTCAAGTTGACCGGTATGTGGCAGGAGTTCTACAACTAGTTTTAGTGATGGAATTTCACACTCGATAGGTAATACAGCCTCCACTTCGTGAACAAGTTGGAAAGGAATAAAAGTTGTGGCAGTCTTGGTGGAGGTTCGATTTTCATAGAGAGAGGGATAAAGCAGAATATGTCAATTGGATCGTTATTCACTGTCCTTTGCAACATGGTTTTCAAAGACTTGTTAATATATTCTACTTGCTGGTTGGATTGGGGATAATACAGTGAGGAGAAGTCCTAGCGAAATCCAAGTTTTTTCTGACAGCTCTGCCATCTTTTTTTGGAAATGAGAGCCATTATTAGTCACAATCTCCCTAGGGATACCAAAACGAGTGATTATCTCATTAAACACAAAGTGCGCAGTAATTTCGCCGTCGCAACGGAACGCAGGCATGGCTTCGGCCCACTTGGTGAAGTAGTCTACAACTATAATAATATATCTGTGACCACCAGCCGATGCTGGGTTACACGTCATGAAATCAATACCCCACATCGTGAAGGGACCGACAGTGATAACTGGAAAAAGAGGAGCAGGATGAGCACACATTTTCTTTGTAAATTCCTGACAAGGATGACACTTCTTCACAGTTTCTATGAAGTCTTTTAAAATTGAGGGCCAGAAGTATCCCGCGTGCATAATCTTTTGGGTTGTATCAAGCCTAGATAGGTGACTGCCACATGCTCCACTATGGTAATCATTCAAAATATTTTTAGCCTCCTCATGAACTAAGCAACGTCTCAGGCCAGTATCTATTCCTTGATGATATAATGTATCACTAATGATGGCATAATGTCTTGATTGGTGACGCATTTTACGTCTTTACATGAGTGGACTGAGGTGGGACCCTATGGGTTTGTAGATAAATCAAAATATCACCATACCAGGGGTCTTCTAAGCTGATAAGGAATATATGTTCATAAGTTAAAGATGAATCTTCCAGTGATCCCTCATCTGCTCTAGGAAAATTTGACATCAATTCAGCGAAAGCTAAACATTTCTTTGGTTTAGCCGAAGAAAATCCTAAATTGAACTCCTAGAGGATGACAATCCACTGATTATACTTGCCACCAATTATTCATTGGGACAAGATGTGTTGGAAAGGATTGACATCAAATATGACAATTGTCCGCTTAAGAAGAGTATAGTGTCTGAGTCGTTGTATTGCATGAACTGCAACAAGGGCAAGTTTATCCATGTGTGAGTACCTTAGTTTAGGGCTAGCCAAATTTTTGGTTAGATAATAAATAACATGTTTTTTAGCACTATAATTGACTCTGCCTAAATTTTGACCTTTGGCCAAAGTTCATGATTTGGTGGCCTCAAGCCTTCAATTCACCTCATTCCGTAATATATGGTTATTCTTTCAATGAATTATGGTCTTCCTTGTTCTCTTCTTATTGTCCTGGCCAAAGCCTTTCACAATGCCTGAGCTTGTCAATAAGTTAAAACCCAGATTGTGGCTTCTTGAGTTCATTTGAAAATGCCTAAGCTCTCTTTTACTCTGATCTTCACCAAAGTTGAGCAAATAAAAAGTCATTTTATGATTTTATAATAATTTTTTATAAAAAAATTAGTTTGTTTAACACAATATGATTAAAAAATATTGGGTCGAGAGCACCCGATCTTCAAGCCAATTCCTAAGTGATAGAATCAAAAGCTAAAGCCAATTCCTAAGTGATAGAATCAAAAGCTAAATCAAAATCATCGGGAGCTAAGTCATCAAATGCAGAACCCAAATTAAGCACCCACATAGAGAACCAAGGCAAGTCACAAGGAGCTTAGAATATGCACAACCCAAGTAATTGTGAGAAACAAATGTCAATATAAAGTGCAAATATTTGTATGGTGTTTTGTATATGGGATATATCCCATAGAGCCAATGAAAACGCCCAACACAAACGCCACCGATGCGCTAATGGAGCCTTCTTGAAGATGAGCATGTGACCAAGTGCTGAGATAGAACGCTCCCAAAAGTCCACATAATTCATTCCTCCAGTTTTGTAAATCCAAGTCACATATTGACTAAAGATTGAGAGCATCCAAGTGATAACTCGAACACCATAGTCATTACCAACTCATCGACAACACTCTCACCAAGTACCACAGGCATAGCTCACGGGTCAAGTGTTTAAAGGAAGATAGCCTGATTGCACAGGTGTCACCCGAGCTCAAATGTCAAGGCATTAAAGATAGCACCAGCCAACAATATCCTTGCCAGATCTGGAGATAGCCACACAAATGCACTTCCTACAACAAAGTTTTCCAAGAGTAGAGCTTACAAGCCACAACAAGAGCTATGTATCATGCACCACACATTGAAGGTTTGAGTTGTTGGTTGATACCTCTCAAAGCTATGCGTATGTTCCAAACAAAATTTGGAGTGGTGCATGCTCAGGTGTAAAAAATTGCCCACTAAGCTTCCATATGTTGAACGTTTCAACCTCAAATTTCAAGCGCCCACGACAATACCAAAGGACAAGGTTTTGATATAGATTGGTCAAGCTTATTTCCGAAGATATATTTGTTATTTCTAGTAGTAGTGCTGATACATTCTGAGGTGGAATAAGTGCTCCAATGGTCTGTCCCAGTGATGTAATCGTTCGAGTGCTTGTTGGTTACAAGGATACATATCTTCATGTCTTTTAGTAATTCAGTGATCACAGAATAATAATGGAGAACAACTGGCAGTCAAAGGATTCATTGGAGGCAGAGATTCAGCAGACAGATATTATTTCCAGATTCTTAGGCACAAGATCAAAGGGCAGAAGATCGATCCACATTTTAAGAAGCAGTTCCAGCTAATCCTAGATTTTAAGGATTAGAATAAGCCTAAAATTTCTTAGAACCATTCTGGGCACTCTATAAAAAATCCCCACTATTTATCTTTAAATTTTGAGTCAGCAATTCGATCTCATCATCTCGAGACAATTAAGGATTTGGTCAATATCTTCGAGCAACATTTAAGCATTTAATATACAGCTGGCAGAGAACCTAAAGACAGAGGATTATTTCTAGATTTGATGGCTTTTAAAGTTCAATTGTTTCCATATTTCCAGGACAAAGATTAAATTATCCAAATTCAAGGGTGAAATTAACAGTCAAAGGATCAAATTTGCATCCCAAATATCCAGGAGCTCGATGCGCATCTTCAAGTGGCATTTGAACATTCAAGACAGAAGAGTGATCATTTCCAGATTCTTGGCAGCAAATCAAAGATTTAGGATTTATTACTCGAAACTTGCAGGAGTTTGCTTATTCAACATTTATATATTTTATCATTGAATGTAACCGGGGTTTTGAGTGGGAGAGACTGAGAGGGCTGAGTTCTAAGTTTCAGAGACATACTTTTAAACTCTGTTCTTAAACTCTGCTTTTTATGTCTGTATTTTCATGATAGAAGATTCCAGTGAATGCAATGTTCAGATTATGTTTTCCTTCTATATCATCTACTTTTTTTTTCCTATTTGAATGAGATGATCATTGATATAGGATATATTAATGGTTATGCTTTACAGATTCCCGAGCAGTGAAGTGTTCACTGTAACTGTCTGCATGGCATAAGTCTCATTCAAATATTTTATTCTTAATTGGAGAGTGTTTCTAATTAAAGAGTATTCAATCTTTGGATCTATCATTTGAGCAGTTTGTAAGACTGATATATTCACAATTATATGCTTTTTCCATTTTCATTCTGAGTGTTTGAGCATTGTGTTTATAGGCCTTCTTTTAATGGATATGGCATATTTGACTGAGGAATTGTTAGTGAATTTAGATCCCAGGTCTTCAGTCTGCCTCAATCTACCAACCAATTAAATCTATCCTTGTTGAGGTTCCTAAACTTTGTGCTTTGGTAGTCAAGTGCAAACTTTAGGACTAACATAGGAATCATCTTCTTGTACCAAGACCATACCTACTGTGGATTCTGATGCTGCTATATACAAAAGAAAATCTCTGTTGAAATCCAGAGGACTCAACAATTGGGCAAACACTAAGGCCATTTTCAATGCGTCAAATGACCTTTGAGGCCATTTTCAATGCGTCAAATGACCTTTGAGCGTAATCATCCCAGATGAACGGGACCCCTTTCCTAAGTAAGTGCATGTCTTTGGTAAGTTTGGCATAGTTATCGATGAATCTTCGCAAGAAATTGGATTTCCCTTGAAGGCTTTTGTTATCACACCATGGTAGCTGGGCTACTATTCTTGCTGAGCAAATATCTGCACTTTTTAGAGCTTTGTTTTTACAGAGATCAACTATGATGAGAAGATTCATTTATGATCACTTACACATCAGAGCAGCTTATATCAGACATTGTGTAGACCTTGTGCCAAGGCTGAGCCTTGAGAGCTTAGATTTGATGACCGATATGACCTTTTGTTTCATACAGTTTCAGTCCAGTGCCCAGAATTCCAGTTGTATTATTGCAGCAGTGTTTCCGTGTTTCTAGATGATGGCTATTTATGATATGCAGTGATATGACCATAAGACTTGTGATTGCTAGCATTGGACTATTATCTTGTTGTTTTAGTCATCATCATAGCATTGACTTGGTATATAACTCATGATGTGGCGGGTACTATTTAAATAATGAAATGAAATATCTTGGATGATCTTAAAATATACAAATTGGATGTATTACTTGCACTATAAGGTTTACTGACAACATTCATTGGTTTCATTACCCTCCTGTGAGCATGGACATGGTTTTTCTTGACATCTTTGTTTGCTAGCCTAGGCACCACATCCACTTGACTCCATCCATCCATGACCTTCCTTATTTTGGATTTCACCTTGACTTGCCTTCTTGACTGTTTGATATGGAGGACTTCCTCATTTCTACCTTTGTGTTGGATCACATCCACGTTTGTTTTGTGTCTCGGCTCTGAGTTGGTGACAAAACTTGCCTTTGGTGAGTTGGATTTTATGCCTAGATCACTCTAGTCGGTTTCCCCGATGTTTGGCTTAGCGCGGAATTCCCTCTAGTCACATGAGTTGTTGTTGTCTAAAACTGAAAGCACATGTACTACTTATATTGGAAATCTCTTATAAAAGCCTATGGAATTAAAATTCTAGATTGTGTTTCTCAACACACGATGAATAAAGACTAAAGCAATGAAATGCTAAAATATCCCATGAAAGGTATAGAAAGGTCCAAAAAGCAATGGTTAAACAAATGCCATATCTAAATATTGTTGACCTTATAAATGTAAATATGCCCCGGATGCAAGCTGCGATTAGTTGTGCTTTTTAGCGCATGCAAAATTCCAGAGGGGTCATATAGGCCAAAAAGGCCATGAAAAGTAAATGAATGATCCTAATGAACTTGGATCAACTTGATGTAGACATGATGCCTAAGTTGAATAAACACTCTCTAAACAACTTATCCATTTGTGAGGCACTGCCATTCCCTTTGTTATTTTGTCCATCACAGAGTGTAGCTTCCCCTTTCCCTGTCCTAAGTGTCATTTAGTTGAGTTGGTCAAGTCATCCCTTTTTGTCTATCCTTCTCCTTAGCCTTCACCCTTTGCTAGTAGTTAGGCCATGTTCGTTGGATGAGTATGTCTTTAAAGCTTTTGTGCAAGTAAACTATAAATAATATTGAAATATATATATATATATATATATATATGTATTAACTGCCACTAAATGATGTTTATACTTTAATTTAAGCTGTGAATATGATTAAAGGAATATGTCTTAGTCTTTTGTTGTAATCTAGTCTTTGGTTGTATTTTGACCTAGTCAAACTTAGTTTGACCATGGTCATTCTTGGGATCCATGATGAGATGGACCACATGTGCTTATTGATGTTGATCTATGGTTCCACATACACCTATTGATGATTCCATATGTTGGATATATGCTTCAGATGATGATTGATGCAGTTGGTCAAATTTATTATTATTTCCAGATCATCATATTTTACACTGTCCGGGTATGGTGGACCATACTGATGACCCCACAGGTTATCATGAGGTGTATGGGCACTCATCTCTAGTGTATTTGGGTCTTATGAATCCATTGGGACACTTATCTTTCAGTTCCGGGCACTTCTGGGTATGATAGTTGTAGTTATCCACCTGTTGACCGGTTTGGGCATGCTGATCCAGCCTATCCAGCAGGAGCATTGGAGGCAAGTCATTGCCTAGGGAACTACATAGGAAGGGGTGGTCCAACCACTTTTTTTTACCATTATAACCCCCTTCTAGACATGATGGCACCTTCAGTTTGACATCCCAAGCACCCTAGAGGCAGTTTTTGGCACTTTCAAGGTGATTAAAAAATGGAATAAAAAGGTCACCGAGGAATTCGATTTGGGAAATTGAGGCAAGGTTTTGGCACTTGGTCTGCTCTGTGGTCATCCATGGTGAACCCCCCTTCTTCCATATCAATTTGCACCAGTCAGTGGGGTCCACAGTGGCTACATGAGGTATTTTACTGCATGTCTCTCTCAGATTATGGGGACAGGATTTGATCATTTCTATTACTTGGACATGTCATAGACTTATATTTTATATTATTGTGCCATGGGGACATGCTAGTGACGGAGACTAATTCCTCCTAGCCCCACCACGTGCTTCAGATGACTTGTCCATTTCATATGTTGTGGCTCCATGCTATCTAGCCACCCTTTAGGTGTGACTTCACCCTCCTTAGAGACATTTTAGGCATGATGTCACCCTCCTTTTGAGTGATCCATGTGATATATTGTATTGGCTCATCTTAGTCGTTGATTAGATTGTTATATCTTTTGATCTCAACCACTGGTTTTAAAAAGTGGTTTGGGGTTTTGGTCTTTTTTATCCTATAAAAGGAGGAGACCCCCCTATTGTAAAAACTATCTAGAGATTATTGGCTCTTGGCTATTGGAATAAAATTCTATCTTTTGGAGTAATGCTTGGATCTTGGAGTGGATGTTGGTTGTTTTGATTGTAAATGATTTTGTCCATTGCACTGGAGGATATCTTGTAGCTATCTTGCATCTTTTGCCATACTTTTGATTTACAGGTGGATAAGACATCTTGGGAGGAATGCGTATTGGTGGGGAGGCTTGCCCTACAATTTCTTTCCAAATTTTGGATCAAACAGGGAGTGGTTTTGTCATTGTACCAATCATTCTTTGCTTATCTATTTCTTGCTTGTATCTACCCTCATCTTGTTAGACTGATTGATGCTTTGTCTCCTTGGTTTTGACAGGTTAGAGGGGCACACGTGTGGGCTTGGACAAGACGTTTTGGCAAGAGGGCTTCAAAATATTCCATTTGATCTTTGGAAAAATAATCCTCATCTCAATTAGCATTCATCTCTTCATCCAGGTATGCTCTAAAGGTTAGTCTTTTCCTCCTTGCCTTATACATGGTTTCTAGATCATAAAACCCTAATTGATTAAAACCCTCATTTTACTTTTTTTTTTTTTATATCTGCTTGGATCTAGCAAGATTTTGAGGATAATTTTTAAGACCCACCTCTCTAGCATCCACGACAATTCGGATCTATAGTTTGGTGGTGATTGGCCCTCATTTGATCCATTTCCCAAGGCACATGAGCCTGTCCAAGGCAATTCGCATTCCCTTGAAGAGGCTAGTTTGGCTAGTTCCCAAACGTGGGTAGGTGAGATTTTTGTTGCATTGAATAGATCCACCTTGAAAACCTATCCCTAGTGCTTCACTTTTGTGATTTATACCTTGTGGGCCCCATTCCTCATTTTGAGGGTTGTGCCCCACTTGGGTCACTTAGTGATGAATTAGATCTAGTGAGATCTAGCCATGGCTTGTACTTGATATTGAAAACCCACCTTGCTTATCATTTCACTTGCCTCAATCTATAATTTGGTGGACATCCGACTCCATTTGGCCCTTGATCTAAGGCACTAGTCACCCTTGGGGCAATTCGCACTCCTTGGGTAGGTGGTCATTTTCTAGATCCCACATTTGGGTATTGCTAATTCTTGGCCAATCCATAGATGCATACCATAGCATACCCATAGTACCATCCATTTCCAAATTTGATCTTGTGGACCCAACTTGGACCAATTTTCCACTTTTTAAGGAGTAGGTCCCACTTGGCTAATTTTTATGGTACTAAGTCATCTTTTAGATCTATTGATTAAGCCTCATAGGTGGCCCTTGTCATTCATTGGTTGAACCATTTGTCACTCTTTAAGCCTCTTCAACCATACCTTAACCCTTGGGTCCACTTAACTTTTCCTAGATCTAACTCACCATTGATCTCCTCCTTTCATTTTTCACATTTCCCTAGGAGTCTTTGGGTTATCTAGTCTTCATTGATTGGCTAGGGTCTCCCCCTTGATCTTGATTTGTCTTGATATAAAGTGAAGAGTGCCTCGATTATCGTGACACCCAGCTTGCATTGGGAAATGTGGCATCTCTTGGGTCACCTCTTTAGTTTTCCAACACCTACGCCATCCCGTATGGGATACCTTTAGGGACAACTACAAGTTGTGTGATAACAACTATGTAGTTGATTCAAATTTTGCATGGGAGGCAACTATACAATTTCCTTTAGCTTGAACAAATATACCAATATACCGTCTTTAGACACGATAAAACCTAGCGACCGAATCGATTCAACACAAAAGATACATTTATGAGGATTTAGTCAAATCTTGTAATAACGACACATGTTGAAGACTGCCCACAAATGTTTAGGGTGATCCACTCTCTTCCCTGATTTGGTAGTTAAATCATATAGGTAGGATTCTAGGATCTTCTTTATGTTGTGAAAATCATAAGTCATAGTTCTTTGGATGGTATCTCCAACATTCTTTAAACCAAATGGCATCTTCCTATAGGAAAATGTCCCACAAGGGCATATGAAAGCAATTTTATGTTGATCTTCAGGACGAATTTGGATTTGATTGTACCCCAAGAAACCATCCATGAATGAAAAAATCTCATTTCTAGCGCATTCATCGATTATTTGGTCAATGAATGGGGTGGGGAAGTTATCTTTAGGGAAAGCTAAGTTAAGATCTTGAAAGTCAATACAAACATGGACGTTGCCTTGTTTTTTGTCGATAAGTACCAGATTGGATACCCATTCGGTTAAGGGAACATGATAGATGAAATTAGCTTAAAGCAACTTTTCAACCTCTGCTTTGACAACAACGACCTTCCTAGGGTTGATTGGTCTAAGCTTTTTCCAAACAGGTTTGGCATTGGGATAAGTTTTAATCTCATGTTCGACAATGGATGGGTCAATTCTTGGCATTTCTTTGTAAGACCAGGTGAAGACATCTCTATACTCTTTGAATAACACTATGTATATTTGAATTTCTTTAGGTGAAAAATTAGCGCTGATAAAATGTTTTCTACTACACCTTAGGTCTTGTAAATGTCTATGCGGATGGTTTTAGAAATGTTTGCCATATTTCCCTTAACATACACTTGCAAAGATGCAAGAGGTATCCCATACGATTCCATAGGACCTGGTTTTATGGTTCTGTTCATGTCAATTGTAAGGTCACTTTTAGCTGGGAGAAAAGATGCACGTTAATGCATGTCTTTCCATGGAATATCCCCTAATGACATATCCTTGAGAATTTCTTCATCATATGGAAAGACAGTGTCTAAGGGGTCGTGACATGGTAGAGAATTAGTGGCCCAAACATACATATAATACTATTCATTTGATTCTAAAACAGAGTGTAAACCATCATGGTCTACTTTGTTAGAAACAATGGCTTGGTAGGCTACTTTGGCTGCAGACAAAACCTGATTGGTCTGACTACACCTAACTTCTACAATCGACAGTTTCCAAGGGTCATTAAAATATGAAGTTTTAAAATGAGAGACCTTAGCCGTGGAATTTCATGGCAACTATGGATATTGTGCGTATCGTGTATGCATTCGCATGCAAGTTGGGTGGGGGAATATTGAAAGTGCCCATTAGTGTAGGGTACATCCCCATGTCAAAATTCTCGCAATCCTTCGCGAAATGGGTAACCGGGGGAATATTGGAACCATTATGGTGGTTGGAACAATTGGTGCAAAATGACAACTGATCAATAGTTACAATATTTCATTTATATGGAAACTTAATGACTCGGAATATTGAAGAAACTACATTCACCATTGCTTGGGTCCAACTTCTCCCTAACAACAGATTATAATCCAGTGGTGAGTCAACCACCTCTACTTCTACATTAATTGTTTTTCACCCTAGCTCTACTAGGAGAGCTGGAATTATTCCATGAGGTTTGAATAAGTGGCCTTCAAAATTATTTAACATTGTTATAGGAGCTACTACATCGGGCGATCCTAAGACCTTTCAACATGATAGTGCCATCACACAAGTGGAGGCACCCTCATCAATGACTGTGCGGTGCATAGTAGATTTTCCAGAAGTCACTTGGATCTGAAAAGATGCATGATGGGGTAAGCGAGGCTTCCAATTCTCACAATCAAAATTCATAATCTAACTATATGAGGAATCAAACGCACCTAAATCTGAAGGAAGGTTTCTGCGTTGGGTTAGACAGCTTTGCAAGACCTCTAGAGTGGACATTGCAAAAGGAGCTTGTGCGAGATATTCCACTATGCTATAATTTTGGACAACACGTGCGTTAGGGTTGTACATGGCCTTTTTAAGAACACCATTCAGTATCCTGGACACAATGTCATTTGTTGGCTTCTATATATGCAAGGGAGAGGCCACTTCAATTTCGACGGCTTCTTTACCCTTAGGTGCAGACACAGAAGTAACATAAGATTTATTCCTAGTCCGAAGATGAATATCCTATTCACACATGAATACTTGGCTGTGACCACAATTTCCCCCTTGAGGGGAGGCACCTTGATTGATCCGTTGTGAGGATCCAGGGTTAGATTGGGTCGTAGCAATAATTTGTTGTTGCAGCTGAGGAAATGGATTTGTAAGGACAAAAGGTTGATTGGAACCTTCCTGCTAAGCGAATATATTCTGAGCCATTTCCATCTTCGGGCATTTGTAAGTTAGGTGATCTTTCTTGCATAGCAAGCAAGGTAACTTCGTTTTACTTACTCTTTTTTAGCCCCACAAACATTATTGTTTTGGTTGTTATTGTTGTTGTTCACGTTATTACTAACCTTATTCCAAGCTTTCTTATTCTTGTTCTTTTTCCCTCCGGGCTGCTGGTTGCCATTAGGTCTAGTTGTATGAACTGTCTGAACATTCACGAGAGGGTTGGGATTAGGGGCCATGTATTGTTCAAAACAACTGTCAATAAGTTTTGGCTTACAAGGTTCATACTCTGGCTAGCTGGAGTGTTGGGGGATGAACCAATCACACCATCAACATGTGGTCCGAGCATTAACTTGGTTGGATCTACTTGTGCTCGAGGAGCATTGGGAAATATTTCACACAACATCCTATACTGAGAATAAACTAAGTCTAGTTGTTGGGCTTTAATAATATCCTACTCTTCATTTTGAACCCCTGAGAGGGCTACATATTTTGCAATACATGGTTGAAAAGACTTAACGAACCAATCTATTAATAACATGTAACAACCTGAATCCGGATGTTATGTGAGAAGAGAATCCATCTTATGTAAAATATATAAGTAAATAAAATGTTTCAATGATAGATGCTGCTTATATGAAAATACATAGCGAAACTTTAAATAGTCCTCTCGTGACTATATGTGAAAGGATTAAACCTTTCATTTAAATGTTTTATAATTAATCTATATATTATTATTAAGTATATTTATTTATTAATTATTTATATTATTTTATGTATGTAACATTGCCACGCCCTTTAAGGGCATCTTTGTCCTCAAAGCTGATTTTATTGATATCAACTTTATTCTGGATCTGTTGTGAAGTGCTGACTTGAGATGTATATTTTGAATTGGTTTCTATCCCTGGATGTGAGCCTTGACTTTTGTGTTGTAACCCTTTTGCTTGAAAGGTGAGTTTTTGAAACAATACAACTTGAAATTATTTGTTTTCCATATCGTCTTTGGGATTCCATTTATAAGCAATTGTGGGCCTTCATTACCAAGACGTTTATGTTTGGTATTCATTAAGAAACATCTTTGTTGACTACTTCCATGGCTTCCAACTCCATCAATCAATTCAATAGAATTATCTGGAAAACTGGTTGAGAACAATGTGCAAGTGCTTTTTCTACTACACTTGTGGGCACATTTTCATTTTCATTGACGTGAAAATTGGGTGGTGATATGGGACCGGTCATTTCATTCAATTTAATGTCAAAAACATAATTTTCATCACTTTCATGTTCTTTATCAAGTTTTTCTTCTCAGCCTTGAAATTCGAATTTGGATTTAGTTTCTAAGTCTTCGTCTTGGGCAGCCTTCGATCTTCCTTGTTGGCTCATTTCATCGAAGGATTCGTTAACGTCTTTTCCCATCGATTGTTCCATACAGTCAAGTATTTCTTCTATCTTTCTCCTATGTCGATCGAAGATCTCACTCAATTCTTCACTAAATGACTTCATGGTTGATTTTTTTTTTTTTTCCTCGGAAAAATTCGTAATTTTATTATCAGAAGATACAAAATTACATTCTGCAGATATATGGAGAGCGTGAACTGCTCCATACATTGTCACATATAGGTGAATACAGAAAAGAAAACAGAAAACTTCCGTCAAGACGACTAACCACAAACTCCAGAGAATGGGTGCCCCACACATGTCAGCCTCCAAGAACCCTAGGCATCAGGATCCTCAACAAAACCACAGCGTCTATGCCTCCACCGAAAGAAAGAATCCGTCAAAGCCAAACCCTCATCAGGGGAAGCAGCAGCGCCCAGCAAACCCCAAATGAAAACGCAGCCAGCCAAGATCCCAAAATAAAGCCAGGAGCAGACCACCATAGCACGCCGAGATTCCCAGGTGCCAAAAAGACTCAGACGCCTCCACTGAAAGCACCCACCAGCCTTCATGAACCCTAAGCAACAGTAACCTCAAAAACAGCTCTGCCTGTGACCAGCAACAGCTCAGAACCTTTGCAGCAAGCCTGCAACAGAAAATGAAGATCCGCCAATGCCGAAACCCTCATCAAAGGAAGCAGGAGATCCATGTCTGTGGACAGAGCAGCAGAATCCGAAGACCTCCCAAGCCGGCCAAAACAACCCGCATACAACCCCCAGTGAGGAAGCAAAAGACAGACCCTGCGTCGATCCTGGAGTAGACCGCCCAAGCAACTGCCGAGAGTCCCTATCCCATCGATAATATGCCATCAAACAATCTGTCAATCTGTCTTAGAGACAAAACTACAATAGTTCCATAGCTCAACAGCTTAAACAAGTATGCCTATAACACCTTAAAAAAAAACATAGTACAAAATCGGCTTAAAAGAACACTCATAAGCCTGCAAGCAAACGGCAGACTGGCGGGAGTAGGCGCCATAGCCCAAACGCCGCAGCCGACCAACCACCAGCAAATGCAAAACCCTGCGCAGTCCTCGAAACTTGCCTTCGCATGGGGTGAGATTGTCTCAAAGTGCCTCTGCCATCGGAGCAATAAGAAGCCTCCGCAGCCAGAACAGGAAGCCTCGCCACCACGGGCAGGCCAAAACCTCGCGCTGCCATGGGTTGCACCTCATCAGAGAACCGCCACCGTCATCAAACGCAAAGGGCACCATCCCCATCTCCGACGCCATTGCAAGGTGAACAGTGGGAGCGGCTAGGGTTGAAACCCTAGCCGCCTGATCAAGATTCTTTAGCGACTCTCAAAACTCTGAACCTCGCTCTCTCTTTCTTGGAGTTGAC
Source organism: Larix kaempferi (assembly GCA_027924585.1). NCBI lineage: Eukaryota > Viridiplantae > Streptophyta > Pinopsida > Pinales > Pinaceae > Larix > Larix kaempferi. The sequence continues at coordinate 6,407,569 of BSBM01000130.1, forward strand.
TTCATGGTTGATTGCACATTAATTATATATATTTATATTATAATAATAATAAGATATTTTTCTTCTAAGTTTTTTTTATTAATTTTTTTTTACTTCTGGATCCTTTTGTAAATGTTTTTCTTATTTATATTACTTCCACGTAATATGTTTTTAAATTTATCTTATTATATTACTTCCACTTAATTTAGTGTTCTCCCAAGCGTTATGACTCTACACAAAATGGTGCTTGAATTTACGATTTGATTTCACCCACATAAAACCAAGTGTTGGTTTTCTCTAAAACCACGTGTTGTTTTCTTTAAAACTACACGTTGTTTTTTTATACTTCTTGTTTTCTTCTCTTGTCTTTTATTATTATTATTTTACTCTCTTTTATTTTTCTTTTTTACTTTATTTTTGGTGTATCTTTTTTTTACTTTTTTTTTTTGAAACTTCTTCCTTTTTTTGACTTTATTTTCTTCTTTTACTTGGTCAAAGAAGCCCTAGGATAATGGATAAAAGCCAAATTACACAAAGTGTAAATAATGGCCAAGGGCCGGATCGCTTTGATACCAATGTAACCAACCGAATCCAGATGTTATGTGAGAATAGAATCCATCTTCTGTAAAATATATAAATAAATAAAATGTTTGAATGATAGATGATGCTTATATGAAAATACATAACATAACTTTACATAGTCCTCTCGTGACTATATGTGAAATGATGCAACCTTTCATTTAAATGTTTTATAATTAATCTATTTATTATTATTAAGTATATTTATTTATTAATTATTTATATTATTTTATGTATGTGTAACAAATAAAAATATTAAAATAATATGAATAATAAAATAAAACATAATGTTAATTATATTAACTAAGAGACATAACCCTTGGTGAGTAGTCACCATATAAGCCCTATATATGCGGCTACATCCTCATTGTAAAATCATCATTTTTTATCTTATCAATTTATATTCGATTATTTGACCATTTATGGATCCTTTGTATTATTTACATTGGTTATTTGTATAAGAAACGATTTTATCGTTTCATTTGGTATCAGAGCTTTGCCCGATCCAGGCTTGTAGCCACCATTTTTGGGACCTTGTCAAAAAATCAGGCCTTTGGCCCAAAGAAGTAAAAAAAAAAAAAAGAAGAAAGAAAGTAAAATAAAAGAAAAAGAAGAAAAAAAAAGTAAAAACAAATAAGTAAAAAGAAAAAAAAAAAGGTAAAAGAAGTAAAAAGAAAAAAAAGAAAGTAAAAGTAAAGTTTTGCTAAAAAATAGGACAATAAAAAAGAAAAGTAAAAAAGAAGAAGTGAAACCACACGTGGTTTCTTAATAAGTGGGTTTGGTTTTATTATCCAACAACAAACAAAAAAATGAGATTTGAACCTAGGTGGGGAAGGTAACAATCATTCCTCCCAACCACCCAATCTAAACCTTTTTACATATATTAAGGAGAAAATAATATTAGAAGAAGAATCATATTGAATATTGTTTATTATAAAAAAAGAAGAAGGAGATATTGAATAAATTTCAAACAAAACTCAAGAAGATGGGTTTTAATGTTGAAAAGAAGGGAAGGTTTCCTAGCACCTCACAGATGAATGTCTCAATACTATTTAGAGTTAAACGGACACTTGCAGGGAAGGATGTCACCATTTCTATTGCCCCTAGTGAAAGAAATAATTATATTAGTGATGAAATTGCTAACCATTTAGTGATTCCCAAATCAAATATAGGAGAAAGGCTAGTCTTTGGAACAGGAAGCAATTTCAAATAAGTGGATTAGAATTGAATGTTGGAGATTATATGGTCATATCTCAATTCATGGTTAGTTCCTTATGGAGCTTTGATTGTGACATAGTTTTAGGGTTACCTTGGATGAAAACATTGGGGACCTTCATCTTAAATGCTGAAAGGAAGTTTTTTAAATTTTCCTATAAGCAGAAGAGAATTACATTTCAAGATATTACAATGAAATCAGGTGTAGAAGCTCCAACATCTGAAGACTTCAAGGATATATCAAAGATGATTTCACAGGGAAATCAGAAGTCATAACAAAAGAAGCAGAAAGAAGTTGAAAAGATTGTCATGGACAAAGAAGAAGAGATCTCCCGTTTAAGAGATCATAATCAGAAATTGCTTCTTCAAATAAAAAAAATGAAGGATAAAGCACAACATAATCAAAAGCTAGAAGAGGAGAATCGAGATCTTCAGAAGAAACTATTAGAAAACATTGATGAAAATAGTAACCTCAAGAAGCACAAACAAGATCTAATGGATCAAATTCAGAAGCTTAAAGATGATAAGAAAGCGCAAGAAGAAATGACCCAAAATATTAAAGAAGAAAAAGACTCGTTAGACAATAATTTGTATCAAATTCAAAAGAGGACATCAAAGCCCTTGGACTCAAAAATCTACGTTGAGAAAAAATAAGCAAATACAAATTCAATCCTCGTCACAGTTCAGAAAGAAGACAATCTAGTAAAAAAACAAACAACAATAACTCCCTATCGACACCCCAACCATATAAACCAGTATCCTAAAAAGTGGGAATTGTCGAAAGATAATGGTACTAATGTGCTCAAAGCTCCTGACGACAGATCAATAGAGAATCCCAACAGTCAACAACAAATCAATTTTGGTTGGATTGATCCGTCAACATATCGGAAGTTATGCTTTACACTTAGAAGTTCGTATCGACATGTTTCTTCAGCTACGACGTCACAAGGAACGATGCAACAACATTATAATGCTTTAAGGACAAAGCCTTTCTAAGAGAGAGGCAATGTAACAAATACAAATATTAAAATAATATGAATAATATATATAATAATATGAATAATATATATAATAATTTAAATAATAAAATAAAACATAATGTTAATTATATTAACTAAGAGACATAACCCTTGGTGAGTAGTCACCATATAAGCCCTATATATGCGGCTACATCCTCATTGTAAAATCATCATTTTTTATCTTATCAATTTATATTCGATTATTTGACCATTTATGGATCCTTTGTATTATTTACATTGGTTATTTGTATAAGAAACGATTTTATCGTTTCGGTATGTAATAGAACTCATCCAGAATCTGAGCTTTAATCAGGCTCCTTCTCCTCCGCTATTCATGAATGTGGTAAGAGATATGAGTGGACTTGTCTTGCCGAAAGGAGATTAAAAGTTCAGTACTAGTTTCATAACGAACTCGCAATTGAAAATAGCTTAAAAATGTCATTGCAACATAGTTAAAAGTTTGGAAAGAAATGCACGATAATTCGATGCACCACTTTGCTAGAATACCTGTTAAAGTCCTTTAGAATATTCTAATCTTATAGAATCATCCATCAAAGAGTTGGATGGACACCATAGATGAAATTCCATCATATGGTTTGCAGGGTCTTCTTTAGGTTTTCCTTCAAAGTTAGGGATGTACGAATGTAACTTTGTAGGGAGTGGCAACCATCCAGGGTCATGTAGAACTGGATCATTAGTCAACTTAGTTAGATTCAACAGATTTAAAGTAGCCAGAATGGGAAAATTTGTTTGGGCCATGATATTCCAATATCCAGGAGCATTAGTTGCCCATTGATTTGTGTTAACATTGGTGAAAAATGGGTTATAGTGACCAAAATTCTGGCCATGTTGAGGTTATGATAGGGGCTGGGTAAATCCTCCTGAAGTGCCCCATACCTCCCATATGCTGGATACCAATTATAGAATTAAGTGCAGGTTTAACCATATTTGTCCCACTTGTCCAAGAAAAGGGGATATTTCCAAATGGAGCATTCTTCCCCCAAGGAAATATGACATTATTGCACCCTTGTCCTAACATGTTACCATACAAAATGGTTGATGAAGAGGGGTTATTAGTGCCTATGATTCCCACTGAAATAAAAGGAAAAATAGTCCTAGGCATGGTGGAACCACTAACAACTCCAGAAATAGGGGTTGGGTTGGGGGTGGACATGTGTCCACAAAAAGGCACTAACAGACCACTACCTGAGGCAGTGGTATATGTAGATGTGGGAGGCATAGAGGTAGGTATAGATTAGAATCTTGGGAAGTTCAACCCAAAAGAAAACGAGTTTTTACTTTGAAACCATAAGAAGGTCCTCCCATTAAGATCATTGATGCTTTTGGAGTCCAACCATAACCTATGGACGACGATGCATTTGCACTAGCTCCTCCTATAGAAGAAGTATTAATTGGGGGAGTTACCTCCCTAGTACCTGACACTTCACCAATGTTTTCTATGATAGCCAACCGGAATGATGGGTCCCTTATCCCAAAAGTATAAAAGTCAATTCCTTTGCTAGAGTTTGGGTCTTGTAGAGGGTTAAACAAACCCGAAGGATCTCTAAGGTCCTCAATAGAGGGAAAATCTATGTTCTCCTCAGGTTGAGAAGAAACTGTCGGAGAAGAGTTATTCAACTGTTATTTTGCATTACTAAAGTGTCCTTCCTCTGATGAGGATTGAGATTCTACAAAAAATGAGTTATTTTCTTCATTTGGTTGTTCACTGTTTTGTCCTAGGTTTTCTTCCTCTCTCTCGTGAGGGGGTGGATTATTATATTCCAGTATTCGCCTAGGCGCAGGGAATTCTCTTTGTTTAGGAGAGTGTCCTTGAGTTCTTCAGGACCTACGCAAAGGTTGATAGGCCACGGTGGCTCACATGAGACACAAAGGAGAAATCTAAAAATCTAAAACAAAAAACAACACTCGCTATAAAGTCCCTAAAAATATTACAACAAGCAAACAACTCTCACATTGAAAAGTACTTGGATGCAAGCACCATTCAATGAAGAGCTAGATATGGGATCTTCCAAAGATCAGCTTGGGATGATTAGGGTCCAATTCCAACCAACGAAGATAGAAAACAATTATATTAACCTTTTAATCACCAAAGGTGCAAGTAATAACCCTCCACCAACACCCTCCCAAGGAGCTGAAGATTCAATGTCTGTATTAGGTCCCACAAGATATCCCCTTGCAACAACCTAGGAGGTACGTACGAACAATAACTCATATCACCACTTCATGCTCGACAGTCAGGAGGAACGATCGTTGGATGGATCTTCTGCCAATGGGAAGGGAACATAGGCCTTGTATAATAAGTCCTAGACCCGAAACTGCCAAAGAGCAGTGGTGTCACCTCGAAGACTATCCACACTTGATCAGTTCCCAACACGCATAACCCCCTTAGTCAAGCAACATGGGTATTTTGTATACTTGAAATAATTTTACCTACTGCTTGATACTAGTGTTAGTGCCACTTTCCCGACAAATATCTTACGCTACTAATGGATTTAACACTATTTAAGAGTGTTATCACTCAAGATTCTCCCGGGTTGCAGAAGAAGGGATCATGAGGTAACTGTTTCAAACCAAGCTTTGGTAGATGGAAACTAGCCTTTCCAACCACATAGAGGGCTCTCTCTTTCACAATTCACTCAACACTTAGGATATTATTTGCACAAGCAGGTTATAGGTAAAAATGGTGGCTAGACCTTCAGATAATAATGTATAGGGATTTTTCAGCTGGTTGGGGTTAAGGACAAGAGCACCATTGGGCATGGAGTCAAACTTCAGTGGATTTATAGTCACCAATGATTGATTTAGACCACAATTTAAGAGGCATAGGAAAGGTAGATGGGGTTTTTCAAGTCGAAGATATGAGCAGATGAAGGCAGAAAAGGAAACAAATTCCATCACATAGCTGGAGAATTTGCAAATGAATTCTAACCTGCAACTTCAAGAGGAAAGGGTGGACACCTAGTCATATGCATCTGAAGCATAAAATATGAATTTCAGACCATGTAGTCTTGATCTAGATACCGCAGAAGAAAACAATCAAAGGAAATACAAATGAAGAACACATGCATAGGAAATAACATACATCAAAACACTCATCATAGGAATCTATGCTCCAGAATCAGGTCTTCTCATGAATTGAAAGGTCTAGCTTGATACATACGCAGAGCTTTTAATCTCTTAGGATCCAGAAACATCCAGCCCTTAGGTTTAATTCAGAATCTGCCTTAATATGCTTACAAAATATCAAACAACTTCTAACTAAATAACAACAGCCTAGAACTGGAAAGGATGATTTTGTTCAGGCTGAACTGCTTGAACCAACTGTCTCTAAGTCTGTTATACGCGTTGGTGGGAAAATCTATGCGCTATTAGTGTGCCTTTGGGCCTTGGAAACCACCTGTTCGTCCTTCGGATCGGGCCGTTTTAGGTTGATTTTGACAGATAACCAGGCTATGCTTCTCTTTTGCTTCCAAATCGGCTCCCAATTGTGTCATTTCCCTGTGGAATTCTTCATTTCCGTGGCCAAAATTTACCCTGTAAAACATCTCAGATCCGCATATGTCCTCCCGCAATCCACAATGCGGATATCGGAAGTCAGGGTTCTAAATAGACTCTGCAAAAAATCACTTCCACAATCTGCATTCCGTAATGCGAGACTCAGAAAGTCGGAACACCACTGCACAACTTCGCTAAAATTATGCCTCCGCAATCCACAATCCACAATCCACAATGTGGATATTGAAAATTAGAAACTCATATATTTAGAGTTTCACATAAGTCGCCTCTGCAATTCGCATTCCGCAATGCGGATCTCGGAACTCAGAAAGTCGAATTTGCGCCCCTAGTCAAATTGCACTTCTGCAATCTGCATTCCACAATGTGGAATTCGGAAGCCGGAAACTCGAATTTGTGCTCTAGGAAAAATTAGTCCTTCGTAATCTGCATTCCCCAATGCAGGCTGCGGAAATCGGAAACCCAACTTTACGCCCTTGAGAAAAAACCGTTCCGACTTCCACAATCTGCAATGCGGGTGCGAAAAGTCAGAAATTCGGACCTGCGAGAAAGCAGAAAAGCATAAAATCTCTTGATCAGATGCGTTCCGGATCACTTCCCAACCGTTGATCTGACCTTGCTCTTTCAAGCTTGACCGTTCAACCTCTGTGGATTGCAGAAGCAATCCATTGCCTTGTTTTTTCCATTTTTCTCACTGCAGCTTGATCCTTTGGCCGAGAATTCGTTGATACTTAGCCATTTTTTGGATTTCCTGATTCTTTCTTTGGTGCAAGAGGTAGATGGGAAATCTTGGGGGTTTTGGCAGGGGGGCTCCATTTCCTTCTTTCACGGGAACATTGATAGGGGTGATAACAAAAAGTTTCCTAGTTTCCCAATTTTATGTGATTCTGGAGAAGTTAACTTTCAACTCCCTATCTCCAAAATCCTAACCTAGACTATTAGGTGTGTTTCTTGCTAAGAAAAAACGCTAGTAGACTATACTGATTACTTTTGCTTGCTAAAAATACGATTTTTAGAACTTTGAAAAGGAAGAAAATCAATTCACCTAAAAAGAAGTATACATGATTGAATTCACAATTTCACTCCTTTTTAACTGTAAGATGGAGCACCCCCTATTATGCACTTTTTAGCTTTCCAAAATTTTATGCGAAATGCAATATTTTAAATGCAAAATGAAGCCTAAATCAAACTTTCGAAAAATGTACATTGCAATTTTTTATTTTTACTTTTATGCAAAATGAACATTATACTTCATATGAAAATGCAAACTTTGTCCTAAAAAGCAAGTGCAAAGAACAAAATGCAAACACAATCTTTTTCTTGTTTTTGATGTACTAAATACAAATATGTACTCAAAATTAAATTTAATGCACTCTACAAAGCAAAAAGCTACGATTTTGTTTTCGTTTCTAAAAATGAAAAATGCACTATCCTACAAGCTTGCAAAGCAATCACAAATTCAACTTTGCAAAATATCCAACTAGTTTTTCTTTTCGGTTTTCAAAACAAAACACACAAAGACACTCTCGAACAATTACACAAGTGAATCAAAGAAACACACTCTTGAAAACTCTATCACACACAAGTGAAAGCAACCTTAAAATCAAGATCTTTGGGTCATACAATAATCCAAGCAGAAGAAAGTGTATAAAGTGACTTTCAAGCACCACTGGGAAAACATACCTACTAGGTTTCTAGGATTGGTTAGACTTGATTCTTGCACCCAACTGGTGCAATCAAGGACTAGAAACAACCCAAAGAAAACCCCGAGCTTTCACTTTAAGGAGGATTCAAAAGTACTAGGTTTGAAAAGATGAAAAGTAACCTTAATGATGCAAGACTATCTTCAAGAATTTTTCATCAATAAATTGAAAGCACATACTAAAAAGGTAGTGCAAACTAACCACAATACCCATTAAAGGTCTATGTAATGCATAAATAATGTGAAACTTCAAAAGGAGTTTGACTAGAAAATAAAAAAGTATTGACACCAAATAGCCTTTAAAAGATACTCTCCACTCAACAAACACTAAACGATTGACTGAAAAACAAAGGCAATGAGGAGACACTACCTCTGATAAGTATTAACAGTCAAAGTTTTGAAAAAGGAAACACATAAGCGATGAAAAGGATAAAGGAAACACACACCTGTGTAGACTACCACCAAGGTTTTTGTAGGGTAATCACAACTATAAGTTCTACCAACAACATTTTTGTCTTGAAAGGTTCAAAAAATAAAAAAAGGACAACTAGGAAACAAAGGTCTGAGAATAACCAGAGGGTATAGAACCAAATTAGACTTGAAAATAGACACAATCAATCAAAACGACTAGAAGAACAAGACTAGAAACCCTAAAGCAAGTAGGCTTCTCCCCAGCGGAGTCACCAATTCCATTGTGAGGAATTCTATCCTATGATTGGGGTTGAGGTCACCAACATACTAGGGTTACTAAGAAAAACATCTAGCATTATGCAGAGATCAAATAATAGTTTGCATTCAATCAAGAGCTAAACTAGGAGTTTAAAAGATAAATTATGCACCTTGTTTATGCCAGTTGATCCAAGATTTTGTTGCTCCTTAGCTTTAATCCAAACCGTTGACTTCTTGATCAAAGAACCTGCAAAAACGTAGCAATACCTTCCCCAAAATATTTTGACCATAAGAAAATAATTAAAAGATTGAGAATAAAGCCAACATATAATCATATTAATCTATTCTGAACATATGATATTAATCATTCTACCAATCAGATCATAAACTCAAAAAATATGGAAGGAAAGGATGTCAATTCTTTATTGATAACAATAAACAAGTAGAAGATTACTTATAACTATTACAACACCTCACCAAACCTTGAATATGGATTTCCTTGCTTCTCTTCTCCAACACACCAACTCAATGTCCAGGTCTACCAAGGGTATTCTAGCATATGCACAGGGTTAATGGGATGGATATACCACTATTCTTCCAGCATAACTTTGCTTGTGGGTATATAGGTTCGAATGAGGAGAAGTTGCAACCGATGGGGTAGTTATCAAAACTACTCCAACTGCCCCATTTTTGAATTTTATTTTTCTTTTTGGATTTTTTTGGGAAAAAAGCTGGTGAAAAAGGGGAAACATGCGATTTACATGCAGTTCATCCAAAAGCAAGATGCATTTTCAATATTTTGTTGAAAATGCTAGTAGAAAAAACACCACCAACTTGTAACACGTAGTTTGCATGACCACCGATAATGTTTTTATGTTAACACTTGCAAAATTCATTTGTGATGGGGAATAGATGAATGATAAAGGTCAATACACCTAACAAGAATTCCAGGCTCTTCAATCCATGTTGTCCTTTTGTGTGATCGAAAACTATAATGTCGTCATGGATGGAGAAGTGTCGATTTGGGCTATAACATAAAGCTTCCCTTTTCCAAGAATCACATGGACCTAGATTAAGTACTTTGAGATAGAAACAAATATTTAGGCCTAACTTCACATGCATGCCCAAAATCACATAAAAAATCATTGAAACATTTAAGCAAATAGTTGGAATGAAACCTCAAACTACAACCATTATACTCATCAATAACTACATGAATTTCATAGAAAATTTTGATGATCACAAGACTTTATATTTATCAACATAAAGGTTCATTCCATAACGAGGGGGAAGAATAGGAAGAATGTGTAATGTTCATAATCTATGTTCTTTAATTAATCGTTTAGACCTACCAACTTTGTCAGTTACTCCACTACCCCATACAACCAAAGAAGAATCTCTCTTCTCTACTCTCCAATCTCTTAAGAGTACTCTACTCTCCAATCTCTTAAGAGTACTCTTCCTTTCCGCGCTCTTCAATATGTGCAATACCAGTCCAATCATTGTCTTTTTTTAGATTGAATAGTCAAAGGAGTTTGACTTCAAGGACAACATATTTTTATTCTTGTACAACCCATAAAGGGAAAAAAATCTATATGGATTTAAGAAGTTTTCTCCACACTAATTCTTGGTCTCTACTATCACACAACAATCTCTATTCGACTCCTCCATGGATCATACAAGAGTTGGCTTGGTTTTTCTTCATTTAAACCTCCCTTTGTTCTTCAAGAAGTCCCTTTTTCTCAAGCTTTCCTCTCCTAATTCGATTTTATTTTGCATGAAATGAATGGTGTGTGAGTGAAGAGCCTCCTCCTATTCCTTTCTTGATTTCCATGAAAGTAGGAGTTGGTTTCTTCAAGATAGGAGGTAGCCCCTTTTGCAAATGAGTTACTCAGTTCTTTTTTTTAGATTTCCCCCTCCCTTACTAGGCCTCTAATATAATTTAACATAACTTAAAAAATAGACGAAACAATAAAATATTCACATAGAAATTAGGATATATCAAGGTCATGGGACATATGGAAACCCCTTGGACCCCCTTACCTTTCCCCTCTAGTGGACTTGTAATCCAATAGGTGCTCTTCCCTAGTTAGCTATCCTTGGACCATTTTTTTAATCTTCAAAGATAATATTTACAAGATTTCAAAACTATCATGGAAAATCTACCTCATGGTATGAAGAAAGAAAATAATGAAAGTACATATTTACATCACTTACAACACATACATAATTAGATCCAAGACATCTAAAGAGTTGAAGTCGACATATTATATTCACCTCACCCTTGGAATAACACCATCCTTCATGTTCTCTTTTTTTCAACAATAACTTATGTCTTCATTCCTTAGTTGCATTGACAAGGCCACTCTTCTTCACTATAACTTTGTCTTGTTACTTGTTATCTTGGACAGCAACAATCAACCATTCTCTTTTACTACCTTGGAACACCTCCAAAGACCCATAATATTTTAGCACATGTCTATAACAATAATCAAAGGAAAAACATGCATATCATAGCCGTTTCGGTAGCAATTATCCTATTCATAAAAACAATTTGCATACTTGAAGCATATATAGTCATAACACATGATAAAGTATCCAAATCATCCCAATACTTACGTTTTTGGGCATATCTCAATTCCATAAGGTTATCACGAGTGAGATCCAACTCACTATCTTCTTTGACAAACCCAATATATATATGTAATGCCTTCTTGATCCCAACTAGCAGATAACATGATTCTTCTATAATAGATTCATTCAACTCACATATTCCATGCCACACTTACCATTTCAAGCTCAAGCAACCACTTCTCTTCTAAACAATACCTTAGAAAATACATCTTTCCAAGGCTTCCATGAGTAAGAAAATTGCATAATTATAGAGTCTTACTACTAGGGATTCCCACTAACAATGTATAATATAACATAGATCATGACAATCAAGGCATATATCAAGGAAACAAGTCTTGACCGCACCTGCATAACTTCTTGCTTCACAGTTAGGCACCATCGAGCTTGAGCATTCATTAACATTTTCTTGTCCATATCCTAGTCCAGACATGTCAGAAGATGGTCTTTGGATGTTTATGATTTCATTTAATGCTTTAGTGCTACTGCCAAATTTATGCCAATAGTTTAATTGGGTGCTTACCTTTTGCAGTTCCGTCCTTAAGGAGACAATTTCATCCTCCAATTCCTCACACAATTTCTCCTTTTCTTTCAACTATCCTATTAGGTATTCTTCCATTTTCCTTGCTTCTTCTAGCTAAATTTTCTGATCTTTAATAACCTCTTCTTCATACTTCAGCAATTGTTCCTTTAACTGCTTATTCTTCTTTATTTCTTTCCTCAAGTCACCTAAGGAACTAATAATCTCCCCTTCAAGGTCTACTTCATCATTCAATTCATCTTCATAATTTTCGTTCTCAAGTTATTCATCTAATGCCATGAAGAATTGTTCTCTTGTATTATTGTCACTATCATCTTCATCTGATGAGCTACTGTCTTATTTAAAATAAAAAAACTCTTCTTTTGCTTACTGAACCTTTTCTTATTTTCAGATTTGCCTCCTTTGTACATCTTCTTCCTTTATTTTTTACTATGATCTTCCTCATCATCACTATCTCTTCTTTCTTTATAAGGGAATTTAGACGCAAAGTGTCCTATTTTACCACACCCAAAACATTTAAAAGGTAACTTATCTTTGTATTTTCCACGACCTTTCTTGAGTTTCTTCACAAAATTTGCTTATTCATCATTAGATTCATTAGATGAGCTCTTACTTGATTCTTGCTTGTTGCATTTTGTCTTCTTTGAAACATTGAAGGATGCTTCCCTCGACCTATTTTATTTCTCAGATCTCATCTCATATGCAAAGAGGATTCCATGCAGTTTATCCATTGTCACTTTCTCAATAATCCATCTTCGAGGACTAAGAATTTGTAATATCCCCAATTTGAAAATTTACTCAATTTGTCCAATTTTCGAACCTTGGACTAGTGAAACCCCAAACTGTCCCAAATGACCCAAAATGGTTTCGAATAATGTATGGAATGGATTAAGGTGTCTTAGGACACACTAATGCATATATTATATGCTTGGAAAATTTTAAAAGACTTCAGCAACTTGAATTTACAATTGGAGAATGAAAGTAAAAAATACTAGGAAAATCGATGTTAAAACCCCCAAGGGTAGATGGTTCTTTTGGCTTCCCAAATGTTGTATGAACCTCCCAAAATTTTAATATAAGACTTGAATATGTTAAAGGACATCAAGGAAAACATGTGTGCACCATTATAACAGGTTTTAGGTCGAATAGGTCTCCCAAAGGACAACATCTTCTAGAGTATATAATTTGGGTGAAAATGGTAGACAAGGGGTCTTGATTTTTTGTCACAAACTATAGTAACACTTTAGGGGTATGGATAAATTATTTGTGCCATCAATTTAAATACATATGAATATCATAACATATAAAAAAATCTCAGAAATATATGATATAAAACAGGTGCAATATCATCCCAAAATCACCATGAAAATACTATGAGGGAAATGGTTCGAATCTCAGTTTTAATTGGAAATATCACATGAAGTACTTGGTATTTCGAGATGTGGTTCTCATTATATGTCTATTACAGAGTTATACAACAAATAACATTTCCATAAGGTCTAAATATCAATCCTCCATTATCTATATGCAATAAGAAGTGCGCCATCGCACTTTTACATGACATTGAGAGAAAGAGGAAACTAGCTCGAAATATCAATGTTACTTGGAGAAATAGTACATGAAGTGCTTAGTATTTCGAGATGTGGCTGTAATGATATATCCATTACAGAGTTATGCATCCATTAACAAGTTCATAAGGTCGAAACAACAACCTTCCATTATCTATATGCAACAAAGAGTGTGCTATCTCACTTTACATGAACATTGAGATACAGATAGTAGAATGAGAATAGAGAAGAATGAGAGAATATGAACTTGAAATCAGATGGGGGTTGAATAGGTGCATCAAAACATCTCCATGGAGCTCTGTTTAAAGGTCTAAATGGCCTCTCCATCAACCAACTTGGATGAGAATCTTGCACCCTCGAAATTGGTTCTAAGGCAGGGAGGATGAACATCCACCGTGCAAGGAAAAGCTTGAAACTCTCCCAAATTGCAAAGATGCAAATACAAAATGACAAAAAGCTACTCTATTTTGACTTGGCCTCCTTTTAATAACTTTATTTGACTCATTGACCTCCTTAGAACTCAAATTATCTCCTAATTACTCATTAAATTCGAATTAGTGGGAGTTATGACCCTTCATTGGCCCCACATGACACTTGGCTCATCTTTGTCTCCAACTCCTCCATGAATTCGAATTGGGGAATCTTTTGGATGCTTTGGAGATGTGTAACTCCTCTCATGTGCCCTCTTGGTCTATTTTTAGTTGTTACATTGTCATAGATGTAATCGAATATGTCATAAGTGTAATAGGTGTCATAGAATTTGTCATAAGTGTCACAATGTTTGTCATAGTTGTCATAGAATTTGTCATTGCCTATTTTTATCCCTATGACTCTTCCTCTTCCTTCATGAATGTTACCTCTTTCCTTCCAACTCAAATTTGGGGATGGCTCCACGTCTAAAGGAGGGATATTCTCTCATGTGGGAAACACATGTCCACTTATGCGCCCCCAAGTTCGACTAGGCCTAATACCACTTCATTTTGGAGCATTTAACATTTATTCCATAATTTATTGGCCTATTTTTCCACCATCAATTTAGAATATTGAATTTTCATGAGAAACTATAGACCTTGAGGTTAAAATTCAATATTTTATTTCTTCCACATAACCCTTAGGAATTGGGTAGGCCAACTTAATTATTTATCTGAAAATCATTTAATTAGGGACATGACAGACTTTGGAATCAAACCTCATAGGCATACTTCTCAACACCTTTTGTACAATTGTTTTTTCTGAAACTTCTTCTCCAAGACCTTTGTTGGTGTTGAGTACTTCATCTACATGGAGAAAATAGGCTTCCATATTTTCATCTTCTTTCATCTCGAGACTCTCAACTGTCCACTATGAGTTTGGAACTTTTCCTTCTTTACTGTGTCATCTCCTTCATAAATATTTTGGATTTTTTACCACATCTCCTTTGTTGTTTTACACTGCATGAATTTTATAAACTCTAAATCTGCTAGATCACACATAATTGCATTTCTTGCTTTTACATTGCATTCATAAATATTTTTCACAAATGCATATATTGGTGAGGTTTTTGGAACTGTATAACCATCCTCATCTGCTTGCCAAATGTCTAGTCCAAGTGACTGCAAGAAGGATTCCATTCTTATGCGCCAGAAGGCATAATTGGATCCATCAAACCATGGTGCCCTATTTTTTGAGAGACCTTCAAGTCTATCCATGAGTGTTGTAGGGACCTACTTGTCAAACTGTTCCTGAAGGAACCCGCTCTGATACCAATTGTTGGTATAATCCACTATACTCAGAGGGGGAGGTGAATCAGTGTAGGACATGTTTTTTTAACTTTCAAATATTGTTTACCATCCACTTCATCTTTCAACAAAATCTATCATTACATTAATACATAAGAGACACAGATATTTAACGTGGAAACCCAATAAGGGAGAAAACCATAGAAATATGTTCTTGTAATAAATAACGATTACAATGATTTGCATACACCCATATGTTGGAGACACCAATATGCCAAGTTTACAAGCAACAACTTGTAGGAGGCACCAACCCCCTAGATTATCTATCACCAACTAGAAGGAAGCACCAACTCCCTAGATTCTCTAGCACCAACTCTCTGAATTCTCCAGCACCAACTGGAAGGAAGCACCAATTCCCTAGATTCTATATTGATGTACTGCGCAACAACTCACTCGTCGCACTCTTTTCATGTTGCACAAGACAATATTTACTATCATCGCACTTTTCTCTGTGTAAGACAATATTTATTACTGTCACACTTTGATCTGTCACACTCTACTCTACGCAAGGAAATCTTTAGTACTGCACGGTCTTTAAATTTTGGGTTGCTATTGTGCAACTTCAATAATATTAGCTTCTACAGAAATTCTTCTGCAAGAAAAAATCTCTTCCTCTTTACAAGGTGCGCCTTCTTCCTTTGACCACCTAAGAAAAACCTTCAAGAGAATTTCATCAAGAATATCTTCAAAACCCATAAAATATCTTTAGAACCATTTTCAATCCCTAGAAGACTTTCCTCTTCCATAAGTGTGCACCGTTTTTAGAGTTCCATCATTGCTTGGATGGATAAACAAATGAGGGAGTGCTCTACTCATTTATAGTGTTCTTAAATCACTTTACAGGCCGACATAACATTGTGCAATATCCTCGCAGGGTCGACCTAACATTATGGCTAGGTTGACTTTACAAATTCTTTCATATCTCCTTATTCCTATGGATTTAAAGGGACTTCCCTATACCATTGAAAAGGTCTTCGAACAAGCTTTCCAACAATGTAACTTATACTCGAATTTGAGTAAGGTATCTAGAGTAAAATCCCCTTCAAATATAGGGTATCCAAACTGGGCATCCAAAAACAATATTTCCAATAATCCTCATCTTGCAATCTCTATTTGCAGTATCCCCCAGTCTTTAACATTAATGATAACACCATATCCTTTCCTTTGACATCAATGAAATCAATATTTCCAACAAAAAGAGTTAAAAAAATCACATGCTCAAAGTTTAACTTAATATTTACTTAAGAAACAACTATAAATACAATGTGATGGTTTGACAACTCTCAATGGGTATTTTTAAAATACATCCCAAGTATTGTTCATTTTAGTATCATAAACAATATGGCTCCAAGACTTTTATACATTCTATGATAATAATAAGTAGGAAAATAAAGTGTTAGATGGGGCTCCCGTAGACATGAAGTATTAGGGAAATCCTAGAAACAACAAAGAAGAAAGATTTGCCAATACTCAATTGTCATAGTCCAAATACATATGACAACAAGATGGAAAAAGAAAAATAATTAGGAAATGGAGGAAAAGGGAAATATTAGAAGGATTTACTTACAAAATTGTTGGAGGCAAAATATTTCCTCATCTAACCCTTTGTTTCTGAGAACTCCTTAAATGTTGTATATGAAGCAAACAAGTGATGCCCAAAGTCACCAAATTTGCAAAACTGTTTCTATTTTCACGATTACTTAGTAGCGAAACTAACAACTTGAACCACACAACTATTAATGAACTCTTGAAATGGGGCCACTGTGATATATTCTTTAACCTTGATTGCAAGTAGCCTTTCCTTAAGCCCGTGCAAGATGATATACCGGTCTAGCAAAATGAGGTGTTCTCCATGTTATCCACATTAAATTTTGTCAACTACTATTTAACCTCGACCCTCGAAAAAGAAGCAAAGCTTCATACTATGCACCCAAGGAAGCCTTAATCTCAACCAATTTAGCCTTAAATTCTTCCTTAGGAATTATCTTATTGTTTTGGATAAGGTTTGAATCTTCTATATATTTCATGTATTCGAGTATATTAAAGAAAACATGAGATATTTTATGCTCAAGGCCATCACAAGCTACATTGAATCACAACAAATTTTCTATTCAAGTATCCTAGCCTTTATCATTTTTTTAAAGTCTACCATGACAAGGGACTTCATCCTTTTGTCTCTTATGGAAATTCATAATTTGCACTTCTTGATCAAAATGTCTACATAGGTTTTATAAAAACCTTCATCCTACTTAAATCCAACCTTTAGTACCTCTTTGTCCATAATAATTCTATTTGCTAGAATAGAGGCATTGTTTATGGCTTCCTAAAGGTCTAGGAACAAGGACATTCTTTCCTATACATTAACACATATTTTTGGCCCTTTTTGGATGGTCTCCTTGAATGTACTTGGATGCTTTGTAATGAGGGGTTTTACAAACAAGGGTTTTGGGTTAAACACTTGCTTAAGCTCAACCACTCTATATTTAAACCCTTGCAACTCTTCTTCTTGTTCATCGGCAACATGTTCCAACATTTAGCTTGTGGCCATGTGCATTCTAAAAGAATAAGAAGCTTTTATACCCTCCACATCAAAGCTAGCATCGTTCTTATCTACTATATTTCCTTCTTTAAACTTTACTCTAACATTTGAAACCTTTTTGTTTGTTTTTCATAATTTTTATGGTGCATAGTGACAGAAACATCTTCAAAAGTGGTCATCTCTTGCTTCATCATCTTATTGTTTTCCACTTGGGCTATCCCCCTTGATGAGAAACTAGTAACGCCATTTTCCATATTCTTAATATGGTTACTTGACCCTCCCTATTTTCCTTGGATAATGTCTCTTGCTCTTTGTTCAATGACCTTTTCCTCTTCAGGTGTCCCAGGGTAGCATGTTCTTTCTTCCTTTTTATTTTAAGATCTCCTCCATCATTAACATCTCCACCAAATTCATTAGTATTTTCTTACTTCTACTCCATTTGGAAGTAGAAACAATTTGCTTGAGTGATAATGAAACATTCCTTGGTGAATTTTCGTCAACCCCTTATCTAGAACTTGATCAGGGTTCTACCCTCTAACTAATTTTCAAGCATTGTTAGACACTACACCCAAACATGTTATTAGTGTCGAGCTTAGTTCTGAATTGTAGTGCATTTTTTTCAAGTTGGATCACTTTCTCAGCATAAAAGTCGAAGTCAAATTTCTTTTTATATTTATCGTTGGGTTTGTCACTGACTTTCACACTGGGTTTAGCACTGACTTTAGCATTGGGTTTAACGCCGATGAGACACTGACTCTAGTGTTAACTGGCTGTAAATTAAAATTTATGGAAATAAAAACAAAAAATAGTAAACAATTAAAAAACGAAAATGAAAAATGGTAAGAGAATGTTGGGATTTTTAGGGAAACCAATTAGAAAATGTATGTCGACGGGGTTCAACTCCAACCACTCCTTGCTCACCTTAAATGTGTCATCCTTGGGATGCCACTTCTAGATAAGATCCCGTAGAAAAAATCTTGTCGGAACACATAAGAGGCACTCAAAGTATCTGAGTAGCCCATATGTAGAAAGTTGTGCTTACACAATAGGGTCAACATAGAGCTCTTCTTGTAGCTCTACATAATTGCACTCCCACCAACCGATCACCACAAATCAACTCAAAAAGATCCCGGCACACCAAAAAACAAAAAATATGTTAGCTTCGTGAGTATGAGCTAACTTGTTGCACAAATTGCGGAAGTATCTATGCATGCATTTTGCACGGCATACAAATCATTGACCTACAGATTTAGTGCGTAGTCTAAATGTTCGACGATTTCGCCCGTTCCCGACAACATTTTTTAGCACAAATCTGGTTAAAAAATTTGAGATATTGAATAAGTGTTTAAATTTGCTTAAGTTGGATGCCTTGGGGGTATTTGAGGGCAATGGATCTATTTATGCATTCATAAACATATTTTGAACAACACATAATCCATAATTAAAAAAAAAAATCACCAAATTCCGGTAAAAAATCGTCGAATAAGCGAACTCATCAAATATTCAAACTCCTGAATTTAGTGAGTATCATCCAATTACTTGTACTAACCATTTTTGTGCTCTACCAACCATTGACTTGCAAATTTCTTAGGTGACATACATTTAACCGTGCAAACATATTGCATGGGTTCCACACAGGGTAGGAATTTGGAAAAAATTCCACCCCGTCAAAACTGACGGTCTTTACACAATATACAAACGTTTTTACAATTTCTTTGTTTTTTATGACGGGAAATATGAAATTTATACCGTATTTGACGAGCAAAATGGCCCATCACGGGCACTTTGCCCGTAAAAATCCAACCCTGGTTCCACATACTAGGGTTGCAAAAATGCACGACTGCCAATCAGATAGCTGTGACCGAGAGTAACCCTCAAGTTTTATGGGACCCATCATCCATCCATCAAGCTGCACAATCCATTTGTGCGTCGGTCCCACAAACAATCCATAGATTTTGTAGGCGCCCACCAAAAGGTCTCGCAATTAATTTGTGAGACCAAGCCAAACGTAAGGCTCGCACATTTCACAACTACTAATCGAATAATTCTCAAATCATTGCGTTCATATTTTGTTGACAGTCGTGCAATTAGGCAAAAATAAAATCATACAGGGTACCGTGGGTTGTACAGATTCCTAAACCAAAAAGGAAATGGATAAAAATGAAGAAATAAAAAATTAGCAGGTGAGTTGTCTAGAATGAGATTCTAAACGTATTAGGTCAAAAGGCGGCCTAACAAATTGGAAAGTATAAATAATTTATGAAAAGTGGGTGCCACACTATTTATAAGGTTTTTCTCCCATTTTATTCTTCAAGTGGCTTGTTGAGATCCCATGAACTTCATTTTGATTCATGTAACATAAAAAATGAACTTCATTTTTTGATTCATGTACCATCAAAATCTTGGTTTTGTTCTTTTTCACATGGAATAATGTATTTCTAATAATCATGTACCATCAAAATCCCGGTTTGGTTCTCTTTCACATGGAATAATGTATTTCCAATAATCAACAACTTCTTTGGGAGGCCCGTTTTCACCCTAGTCTCGTTAAACATGTATATGAGCTCAAAGTTCCATTTTTTACACTGTTCGCATTGTTAGTTTCAATTTTTCAAGTGGTTTTATGTCATGCACTTGATTTAATGTGTGACTGTGTAGGTATGACACCAAGATGCCATTTTCCCTTAGTAAGTGTATTTATCCCATTCATTGACTTGGTAAATATAGGAGTGCCTTTCACTATCCTTGCATTTTAATCTTGATGTCGCTCTATAAATGCACCGTAGTCTTCCAAAAACCCGAGAAAAGGGTCATCACCCTCTCTCGTTGTAGCAGGCCCATTTTTTGGGCAATCTCATTCTACCCCAACTGGTTGTCTCAGTAATGTACCCCATTGCATTATTGCACCCATGCCACATTGTGGATTTTTATGCTAGATCCTTCATCACATCTCCCTAACCTCTAATATCAAACATGACCCATAGACCATCTACATTTCATTGTTATTCATTAACCCACCAAGGAGACCCACCCCCCTTTTTTTTCCGTTACTTTCACAATACACAACATAGTCATTTGATTGCAATCATTTCAGGGCACCCATCTCCTTGTCTATAATGTATCCAAATACTTGTATTCATTTACAAAATGACAAATACAAAAAACATCCAGAAAAATTCAAAAATTTAAAATGAGGGAAGCATCAATATTCGTATTATTTTGAAATTTGAGCAACATATATTTACCTTGCAATAATCCTTGTCAACTTTGGTCAGGACATTTGCATCAAATCACCTTTTATTCAATTGTGTGATTGTCAATATGTATCATTCACGAAAGTTGTGTGGGTTTTCCTTTGACACCTATGCAATTTTTGCAAGCATTTGAAAATTGGCTTTTTGGGTGTATTGAAGGTTCATAGTCTTGGTTCAAACAACTCTATGATGAAATACATAGTGAATTCGGGCCCCAACCTCATAAATGAGGACTACTTTGGCTTACCAATTGTACTCATCAAGCATTTGGATCCCATTTCAAATGAAGAGCATTCACATGTGAACCAGTTCTTCATTGTAGCTTAGAATTTGCTTATAAATAGAATCCACAGTGTAGCATTTGAAAAAGATAAGAATTGCAAGGTTATGTTGGAGGAATAATCTTGGAGATCATAAGTCTCACTCTCTTATATCTACCATTCATTGCCCTCATTCTTGCTTGAGCTCCTTCCTTAAGGACACAAGTGTTCTTCATTCAACATTGTTAGAGAGAGTTTCAAGAAGGAAAATGACCCATCCCAAGGAGAGTACTGAATGCCACTTGCTTCCAATCACTCTTACCATGTGATATGACGTATTTTATATGGGTAAATTGTTCTTTCCCTTCACTCTTTTGTGTTTGAATGATATTCTTGAAATTAATCTTGTAGAATGGTTGCTTGTATGCTTATTTTACGTTAGGATACTCTTGTGCTAGTCTCACTAGTAACCATTGTCTATTGTCTAACTCACGACCAACTTAACCAGGGTTTTTTTCTCACCAATGCAACAAAATTCCTAAAACACCATTAAACTTGCCAAAGATCTAGTTCATCATTATTGCAACAAACACATTAAGCTACACACGCATTAAGGAATCTTCATTAGGATTGTGTCCTCAAAATGATCTATTGTCAAGGATATAATCAAGTTGTAGACATTTTCATAAAGACACTTACCAAAGCCAAGTTTTCAAAACTTTAGTTTATGTTAAGAGTTCAAGAAGTTGTCATTAATGGTGGATACACTTTAGTGCCTCCTTCCTTCTCATGTTGTGTCACCCTTGTAAATCCTTCAATCATATTCCAAGATGTTATTAAGGGGGATGTTAGGATATTTAGAAATTAGGGCTTATTTAATGTCAACTTGATCTAATGTAATATTAGGATAAAGTGTACTTTTGTACTTTACTGATATGACAACACAATTGTGGCCTACTCATTAGTGATCATGGTTCAAACATATCCTCAATTTTAATGACACTTGAGATGTGGCTTAACACACAATTTCATAATATCAATTTAAATACAAACATCGAGGGTCACTGTCGATGATCGACATTTAGAGATGTTAATGCAGTCTGTTATCCCTAAAGTTGAACTTGACAGCTAGGGTCAAGCTTAAGGAAATATTAGATGGTAGATATAACTTTATCAGTTGCGGTGGTAGATGAATATATGGCAGAGATCAAATAATTCAATAACTAGATGCTAGGGAGTACATGGGTTTCAGTACTTAAACATAACAGAAAATGACTGTGATAGTAACTTTACAAATGTAAGAGCTCAAGTTTCATTTCATAATAGTGGCATAGTTGTATACTGGTCAAGAGAATCGCAACATGAAATTGAGACCATGCATTGACAAAATAATGACAGTATATACTTCATAAATAAAAATAAAACATGCTCAAAGATCGTAATTTACTTCAAAAACAGTCACTTCTGATAAATATAAGATAATACAAGTACAACCCTGCCTCAGCCTCATTGACTGGAATTCTCTCCTCTTGTCTCCTTCAAAATCATGATTTAAATAGCCAAATACAATAATCAAACTGTTGCTATTTCTTGGGAAAAAAAATATAAAAATAAACATGAATATTGAACTTGCTGCGACGAATCTGGAACTAATGGATTGATCTTCTACATAAAAATCTGGATTGATTGTTGAGAATGCTGCTATATGTATCCTCGAAGTGACAAGGATGCTTAAAGATGTTCATTGACCCTTTTAAAAGATAGAATGCAATTTTTTTAACTATCATTGAATTCTGCCACAAAATCTGTTATTGAATCTGAGATTGATATCTCAAGTATCCAATATGGAATCTAACTTTAACTTTTGAGTCTGCGTCCTTGAATTTTGCTAACTAAAGATGCTATTTGGGATGCAATTAACTTTTTGACTGATGGTATCATGCTCTCTGATCTGGATTTCAATTGATCTGGCCACCTGTATGCTTAGACTGTCAACTCATCATTCCATTTCTGGAATTGACCAATCCTCTACCTTTAAAAACCTTGATGAAATTTTAATCCTTTAGATCGACCTCTTAAGATGTTGTAGCTGCCAGATGTTCAATTAATGATCCTCAATCTATGGATCGACCTCTTATTCTAAGATAACAAGATATCTTGACCAAATCAGGGAAATCCCTCAAAATAGAAACAAAATCAAGACTTTGCTTTGAGATCCACAATTTGATGAAGACCTCAACTCAAGAAAAACTTGCTCAATTTGTAATTCCGCAAAGCCAATTTAGATTTTCTTCAAGAATATGTCTTCAGAGGTTTCAACATGCATGAGTATTTTGGCATATATAATAGTACTGTGGTGAACACTATTCCTTATTTCAATTGATTGCTTTATTGTCTCAGCTTGAATATTGTGAAGATTGATTATAGAACTCGACCAGTCCTTTCCATCTATTAATCCAGGTTCCCAACCACCACAAGCCACAGTGACGTTGAACATCTGACAACTGAGAGAAAGTGATCACATTCAAGCTAAATACTCTGGAAATTTTAGAATGCTACCAAGAAGAACCCCAAATTATCTAAGGATCCACTGCTCTTACTTATTCAGTATGGAAAAATCAACTTGAGACAATGTTCTTTACGCATGGCACAGCTACATCCTGCAGAACGTTTAAACATAAACCTTTTGAGAGGCAGACAAGATTGGAAGACTCGGCGTGCTTGAGTGCTTGGCACTTGGCGTATGATACTCTGAACACTTGCCTTTACCCTTACTAGTAATAATATACAGGCAAGAGCCTTCTCAAAAGCTAATTGATTACTTTAACATTTGAATGCTCAACATATGATTTATGTCCTCAACACATAGGCATAATTTGAATTCTCGGGAGTTCAAAAATTGCTCGTGACTCCTGTAGGCATTCTAATTGAATATGCTTGCCATACGGTGATTGAATTTCAAAGAGAAACTGAAGCACATTATGTAGCTATTCCTTCAATCCTTTGCATACGGTGAAATTCATCCCACATAGAAAATATAAAAGAGCTTTAATTTTATATTCACATGTATCACTACTTTAAGTCGACATGTTGGGAAATAGATGGCCTATGATTCATACATTAAAAGAAATTTGCAGAACCATTTAACAACACAATGCTGTCAATATTGTGAAAATGCTACCAGGATACGAAATTTTATGGGATAAATCTGGAGATAACATCTGGCCTTATCTGGGGATGGCATGCTCCCTGTGAGCTGCCAAGAACTTGTAGATATGTGCCTTATACATTGGGTTATACAGTCAACTCTTGAAAACTCTGAAAACTTTGCAATCTGTCACTACTTATTCAAACCAAAATAATTGATAAGCCTGCTAAAAATCTGATCACACTGTAAAAACTGCAAAAAATAAATGCTCATGAACGAGCTTATTTATCCACACATCTACTCTGCTCTTGGAGAGATCAAGCTGATCATGTGTAGCTCCATTTCCAATGAAACCAAGTTAAAAACTGAATTAGCAATTGTAATCCTGGAACATGCTGCTATAAAATAAAGATTGAAGAACTAATATGCAATTCATCATAAATCTGAAATCCATATTTGCAGCTGAACAAAACTGAATGGCTGGAATTGATAAAAACCTCAAGATAAGTTGCTACTGGATCATAAAAATAATTAAAAACCATGTTTTGATCAGATATCCCTGTTTCTTCTTCAAGATATGCAAGCTGCCTTTGGATAAACTCTGACCTCACTATCTCCATAAAACCATCTTTTTCACAATCATTTGAAAACCACTTTCTACTTTCTAAGATATGCAGATTTAATTCTTCATTCAAATACACACACATATCTTCAAAAATGCTTGGAACAACAGCAGTAATACTAACATCTTGAGAAATATTTTCTGTCTCATATTCTAACTCAAATTCTTTTAAAATCTTCCAAAAAATCAATTTTATCTTCTTCACTATAAATATTATCAGAATCTAAACAAGAAGACAAATCTTTCTTTGTCCCATTCATCAACAGAAGACATACTCATCCATTCTCGAAAACCTTGAAGAAAAACACGATCTACCTCAACCCCTGTAGTCTTGGTACGGGAAGTAACTCGCTCAGCAACTGAATCTTCCATTTTGAAACCAGTGGAGTCACTAGGTGAATTTTGCAGCCACTATGTCACCAACCTTTGTTCACCATCAAAGTCTGGATATATTCGATGTCGTACAGCCCAGGGAAGTATGCCTTCGTTCCTCCATCCCCGACAACGGTGCCAAAAGATGTTATCCCTAAAGTTGAACCTGACGGCTAGGGTCAAGCTTAAGGAAATCTTAGATGGTAGATATAAATTTATCAGTTTCGGTGGTAGATGAATATATGGCAAAGATCAAATAATTCAATAATCAGACGACAGGGAGTACATGGGTTTCAATACTTAAACAGAACATAAAATGATTGTGATAGTAACTTTATAAATGTAAGAGCTCAAGTTTCATTTCATAATAGTGGCATAGTTGTATACTGGTCAAGAGAATCGCAACATGAAATTGAGACCATGCATTGACAAAATAATGACAGTATATACTTCATAAATAAAAATAAAACAGGCTCAAAGATCATAATTTACTTCAAAAACAGTCACTTCTGATAAATATAAGATAATACAAGTACAACCCTGCCTCAGCCTTATTGACTGGAATTCTCTCCTCTTGTCTCCTTCAAAATCATGATTTAAATATCCAAATACAATAGTCAAACTGTTGCTATTTCTTGGGAAACAAAATATAAAAATAAACATGAATATTGAACTTGTTGCGACGAATCTGGAACTAGTGGATTGATCTTCTACATAAAAATATGGATTGATTGCTGAGAACGTTTCTATATGTATCCTTGAAGTGACAAGGGTGCTTAAAGATGTTCATTGACCCTTTTAAAAGATAGAATGCAATTTTTTAACTGTCATTGAATTCTGCCACAAAATCTGTTATTGAATTTGAGATTGATATCTCAAGTATCCAATATGGAATCTAACTTTAACTTTTGAGTCTGCATCCTTGAATTTTGCTAATTGAAGATGCTATTTGGGATGCAATTAACTTTTTGACAGATGGTATCATGCTCTCTGATCTGGATTTCAATTGCTCTGGCCACCTGTATGCTTAGACTGTCAACTCATCATTCCATTTATGGAATTGACCAATCCTCTACCTTTAAAAACCTTGATGAAATTTTTAATCCTTTAGATCGACCTCTTAAGATGTTGTAGCTGCCAGATGTTCAATTAATGATCCTCAATCTATGGATCGACCTCTTATTCTAAGATAACAAGATATCTTGACCAAATCAGGGAAATCACTCAAAATAGAAACAAAATGAAGACTCTGCTCTGAGATCCATAATTTGATGAAGACCTCAACTCAAGTAAAACTTGCTCAATTTGTAATTCCGCAAAGCCAATTTAGATTTTCTTCAAGCATATGTCTTCAGAGGTTTCAACATGCATGAGTATTTTGGCATATATAATAGTACAGTGGTGAACACTATTCCTTATTTCAATTGATTGCTTTATTGTCTCAGCTTGAATATTGTGAAGATTGATTATAGAACTCGACCGGTCCATTCCATCTATTAACCCAGGTTCCCAACCACCACAAGCCACGGCGACGCTGGCCATTTGACAGCTGAGAGAAAGTGGTCACATTCAAGCTAAATACTCTGGAAATTTTAGAATGCTACCAAGAAGAACCCCAAATTATCTAAGGATCCACTGCTCTTACTTATTCAACATGGAAAAATCAACTTGAGACAATGTTCTTTACGCATGGCGCAGCTACATCATGTAGAAGATTTAAACATAAACCTTTTGAGAGGCAGACAATATGGGAAGACTCAGCGTGCTTGAGTGCTTGGCACTTGGCATATGATACTCTGAACACTTGCCTTTACCCTTACTAGTAATAATATACAGG
This sequence comes from Larix kaempferi, assembly GCA_027924585.1. NCBI lineage: Eukaryota > Viridiplantae > Streptophyta > Pinopsida > Pinales > Pinaceae > Larix > Larix kaempferi. The sequence goes on from BSBM01000130.1 coordinate 6,434,816, forward strand.
CAAGAGCCTTCTCAAAAGCTAATTGATTACTTTAACATTTGAATGCTCAACATATGATTTATGTCCTCAACACATAGGCATAATTTGAATTCTCGGGAGTTCAAAAATTGCTCGTGACTCCTGTAGGCATTCTAATTGAATATGCTTGCCATACGACGATTGAATTTCAAAGAGAAATTGAAGCACATTATGTAGCTATTCCTTCAATCCTTTGCATACGGTGAAATTAATCCCACATAGAAAATATAAAAGAGCTTTAATTTTATATTCACATGTATCACTACTTTAAGTCGACGTGTTGGGAAATAGATGGCCTATGGGATCTGTCCAAAGATGATTCATACATTAAAAGAAATTTGCAGAATCATTTAACAACACAATGCTGTCAGTACTGTGAAAATGCTGCCAGGATCCGAAATTTTATGGGATAAATATGGAGATAACACAGTCTATTCCTTTTTTGCATCAATATTTTGCGTCTAATGGACATGTTAGTTGGGGTCATCGGTTGTTTCTCTCTTTAAGGGTTTTAAAATTTTAAATATGTAAACATTGGTGTACTAATACTATATCGGAGTAGTCTATTTATTCTACGTTTTTTACTTTACGGTGGGTTTTGATCGGAATTTGATAATTTTTGTTTGGTAAAATCCAAATTTCCACGTGTTTAAATTGTATTTTGAATTCATAAATAGATTCAACGCCCTCAAATACCCCCATGGCACCCAAATTATGGAATTTCCATAGCTAATATATATGATTCTAAGATTTTTTTAAAATTTCCAATCAAAATACAAACAAAATTAAACAAAAAATGTTCGGATATCCACATCATCTTTTTCAGGATCTTGCATGCAATTAGGGTTTGCATGCACCTGCATGCACTTGCATGCACCTGCATGCACTTGCATGCATCCCAGTCACCAGTTTGATGCCTCCAGCACCTTAGCCACCTCATTCTAGCACCCGGGAGCCACTTACTACAGAGTTTTAGCCCTCCTAGGCTGAAAGGCGCCCACTTCTCACCTACTGCTAGAGAAGGGCGCACTTGTTCACCTACCACTGCAGTTCCACTTCAGTTACATTCAGTTAGCTCCGATTCTCCCTGATTTGAGGCTAGTTTCACTCCCGACTGACTGTTTCACTTCCGTTGGACCTCCAGTTTGACTAGATGACTTGTTCTGACTTCAGTTAGTCTCCCATGCGCCCCCCACTGAGCCTCCTTCCCTTAATCAGTGCTACACACTTCAGTTACACATGACACACTCAGTTAGACTCAGATTGACACCTGGATGACTGGTTCTTGTGCATTGATGACCACCACCGATTGATGATGAGGACTCCTAGTTGGAGTCAAGCTACTCCATTCAGTGATTCGAATGGCCTACTTAGTCAATTCGAATTGCTCATTGACAGATATTGTATTCTATTGTAATTCATTCACCCTTTCTGGGATATTGAGCACTGATGCATGTTTTGCACAGTTTTACACCATATTTTCTATATTCATCTGTTGTGATTGATTTACTTGTTCATTAGATCTGCTGTGACTAATTTTACAAAAAATATGCTCAGAAAAAATTGAAAACATAGAATATTTATGCTATACCATATTATATCTTATGTGTGTGAGTATTAGCCTTAAGGTGTTCCACCTATACTTTGAACATCAAATTTTGGAGGGAGAAGGGTATGGGGTTAGGGTTTGGTTTCCTCTGGTTTTTGCTGCAGTCCCGGGCTGAAAATGCAGGTTGATGATGGCATAATGAGTGATGATCAACTTGGAGTCACGTTAGCTCAACTGAGCTAACTCAGTACCAACCAAGTATAAAAACAAGTGGGAATATTTTGCGTACGATTTGTCATTTTTTATGTGCATCTTAGCCTGCTATTTTCAGTTTGTGTTTCGGGTTCTCGGTATTTTTTACTACTTTGGTCTCTCGGGGTGTGGAGGGGTCATTTTCTGCAGGCCTAGCACATCTCCGTACTTTTCATCCGGAGGACATTTGCCGATTTCATCTGTTTATTGTGGAGACACCTATCGGTCGTGTTTGGGGTGTGGTGCTTGATGGGACGGCAGTATAACAATTTAGGTTTTTCCCCTTCGGCGGATTTTGGAGACACTTTGCCGTTTTCCTCTAAGGGGAAGAATAGGGTTTCTACTGTGCTCCTTGAACCGCTAGAGGATGCAGTGTTGGTTCTGGAGGCTATCCCAAAGGCACGGTCTGGTTGGGCTCGTCGGTTCACGGGGGAGAAGGCACGGAAACGGAGGTCTGTGAAAACTTTGAAAGTCCGGGAGAGTTTGGTTCGTTTTCTCATCCCACAAGATACTAACCTGGCGTGAATCGAAATGCTGAGCACTAGGGCCACAGTTGGTCGCCTGGAGTTTACGAGCGGGGAACAAAAGGATTTGCTGGATTGGGTTCGAAAATTATGGTTACCGGTCGTTGGTGAAATGCCCAGGGTCATGCAGCTCCTGAATGGGTGGTTAATGTTTGTTTTCACCAAGCCTGAACATGTGGGCTTAATACTTAAGAGATTTTGGTGTTTCAGGGATGGTTCCCTCTGCTTGAAAAGATGGCATGTATCCTTTGACGCCCTGCGGGAGAAACAAAACATTCGGCATCTTTGGCTCCTTATCCCGAGCCTCCCGATTGAGCTTTGGACGGAGGAGATTTTGATGGGCATAGCTAATTCGGTCGGACGATTTGTGCATTTGGACAATTCCTCACTTCATGGTTTTGATCATCGGTCCGCTCGGGTGATGGTAGAATTTGAAATTGCTAAAGGCCTGCCGGCAGAGGTGGAGTTGGTGTGGGGGTCTAGGGTTTGGCGCCAGCGGTTGGATTATTTTCGTATACCATTTCGCTGTCATAATTTCCAGAATACCGGACATATTCAAGCTTCGTGTCCGGAGACTCAAGCTCGAGAGCATTGGTGGCAGTCTTCTAACCTGTCTAGTTCCTCTGTCAAAGTTTCTGCTGGTTCGGCGGGGGTTTTTCTGATGATTGTGCTGCATTTTCGAGTAATTTTTCTCCTCGTATTGGCTCTCCTATCCCTTTTATTCCTGAGGAATATTTATTGCTGGCTCAAGCAGCTGAAGTTATTTTAGACAAGAAAATTGCCTCTGGGGATATCGTGTTGAATCTTGGGAAGGGGGAGGTCTTACCGTCTGTTTTTTAGCCTGATTCTCTTCCTTCAAAGTCTAAGATCTGCCGGGGTTTGTTTGGGGAGGTTTCTTTGTCTGTGGATGAGGGGGTGAAGGTTTGTTTATCACCTGATAGGCGGCAGGTTCCTCTATTTAAAAATGCTGACTGTGGTGATAATTTGGCCTCAGATATTGCTTCTATCTATAAGGTGTCTAGGACTGGGGTTTCTGATATTCCTCCCGAGGGTGGTAGGGTTGAGTCGTCTTCTTTGGAGCGTGGTCTATTTACACCAGATGACTCTGTTATTTTGAATGATGCAGGATATTGGCCACATTCTGATGTGATTACTCCTTTACCGATTTATACTAAAAACCCTTCTCTCAATCCCCTTGCTCAGTCGGTTAACTCTGCTAGATTCCAGAATGTCACTATCCGGAGAGCTAAGAAGTCGGCTAGGAATAGGAAGGATATGGAAGGTGCTTCGGCTCCTGTTATTGCTCCGGTGTCTGAAAGAATTAGGTTGAATGAGGTTTTGGTTGGTCTTAATGTTGATTCTGGGGGGATTGAACATGGTTTGGAGGATAACACAGAACCTAGGGTTGATATTATTGGGAAGGAGGTGGTTGCACTGTCTATTATGTCTAAAGGCCTTAGAGCTATTTCTCCCTGTGATGATGTTTCCTAATTTCTATCTGCTCTCTCAATATTCATGGGTTGGGTAGAGTTGCATGAGTAAGGGCTCTATCCAATTTAATTGCTACTTCTTGTCCTAGTATTTTGTTGTTGCAGGAGACTATGTGTGATGATCTTTCAGCTGTTTCTAAAGTTGCGGGGGTTTTGCCGTGTTGGGAAATCTTTGCTGTTGGTTCAAATGGATTATCTGGGGGTTTGGTCGCTGCCTGGGACCCTATAATATATTCTTTTTGTGTTTTTCAGATTGGCTGGGGTATTGTATTGGAGGGATCTTGTAAGGCTACAGATCTTCCTCTTACGATTCTGAATTGCTATGCTCCATACAAAAATAGAGAGGCTTTCTGTCTTGGGTTACAGTCTTCATGGATTTTAAAAATGGATAATCTTATGGTTGCGGGCGATCTTAACTTTACCATATTGGCCCAGGAAGTTTGGGGCAAGACGGAAAAATTGGATGAATCGGCAACTTTCTTTTCTAATTATCTTATTAACAATAATCTCATTGATGTTTATACAGGGGCCTTGGTCCCAACCTGGTCTAATGGTAGAGACGAGGGTGAAGGTATACATAAACGACTTGATAAGTTTCTGGTGAACTCTTCATTGTTGGAAAAATGCAGTCGTTATCGTTCCTGGGTTGGTGATTCTAAAGTCTCGGATCATTGGCCTATATTTTTACAATTAGAAGAGAAGTTCATGGATTTGAATTATCCTTTCAAGTTTGACTGCTCTTGGTTATCTCATATGGATTTTGATGTATTGGTCAGAGATGTTTGGTTGAAAGCTAGCGGTCAATCATATTATAATCCTGTTGATCTTTTTTTCTATAAGTTGAAAATTCTTAAGGGAGAAGTTTCAAATTGGATTCATCTTAAGAAACTAAGTGACAGATGTAGTCTTGTGGATGTGGATACTCAGCTGCAGAAATTATATATGCTTAATACAAACATGCCCTTGTTTGGTACAGAGTTGGAGTAGCTAAAAAGATTAGAAGCTGAAAAAGAAAGATTATATGTTATGGAAGAGAAAGAATGGAGATTGAAGAGTAGAGCTTTATGGGTTAAATCTGGTGACAAAAATACTAGATTTTTTCATGCCTTTGCTTCGGCTCGAAGAAACAATAACACTATTTGGAAAATGGAAGATGAGGAAGGGTCTGTTGTTTATGGTATTCAGGGTTTGCGGTCTCAAGCATTAAAACATTTCTGTCGGGTATAATCAGATGATAATAGTTGTGATTTAACCTCACAACTTCATGTGGCTAGACTCTATCCTCGTTTCTTTGCCAGGGAAGATGCATAATTGTTATGTTCGGAGGTTACTTTTGAAGAGGTGGAAAGAACTTTAAAATTGTTTTCAAAAGAGAAAAGTCCAAGGCCAGATGGCTGGACTGTTGAACTGTTCCTGCATTTCTTAGATATTATGGGGGATGATATTGTCAGGATGGTGGAATATATGAGAACACAGGGATATTTATCAGGTGCTTTGAATTCTACCTTCATTACTCTCATTTCTAAGGTGAATGATCCGAAAACCTTTGCAGACTTAAGGCCCATTGCACTTTGTAATTTTGCTTATAAAATTGTTTCCAAGATTATTGCAAGACGCCTCAAACCTGTATTCTCAAAGTTTATTACTCCGGAACAGTTTGTTTTTTTAGAAGATCGACATATCCATGATGCTGTTGGTATTACTCAAGAATTACTACATTCTATTAAGTGCAAGAAGCAGAGTGCAATATTGCTTAAAATGGATCTTGAGAAAGCATATGATCGGGTCAATTGGGATTTTCTGAGAATTCTTTTGATACAGATTGGTGTGCCTGCTTTAGCTATTAAATGGATTATGGCCTGTGTTAATACAATGAATATTGCTATTCTAGTTAATGGGGCTCCTACCTCTTTTTTCAGTTGTTCTAGAGGCATTAGGCAAGGTTGTTCAATGTCACCTCTTTTATTCCTGTTGGTGATTGATGGTTTAAGCAGGTTGATTAAGCAAGCTTATGAGCAGGGTAAGTTTAAAGGTATTAAAATCACAAAAGGACTGTTTCTGACACATGTTCTTTTTGTCGACGATGTGCTTATTGCTGGGATTGTGTCTATTGATGAATGGAGAATACTCTATGGTATTATCGATCTCTTTTGTAAGGATTCTGGCATGAAGGTGAGTTTATTGAAGTCTTACCTCTATCAAAATCAAGTTTCCGATGATAGGATTTCAGATTTCCAATCTATTCTCCCATACTGTTGCAATAAGATGTCTGACGGTTTCACATATTTGGGATTTCATCTAAAGCCTAATGGTTACCTGGTTAAAGATTGGGATTGGTTTATTAAATGTTTTGAAGCTAGAATTTCACATTGGACTTATCAGCTGCTCTCCATAGGCGGTAAGCTTACTCTGGCAAAGTCAGTGTTGGTGGGGACACCAGTCTATTGGTTCTCTATGCTCCCAGTGCCGTGCTCTGTTATCAATTCACTCAGGAGGCTTCTTTTCAATTTCTTATGGACTGGAGGTCTGAATCATGTTAGTCTGACATTGGTTGGGTGGGAGAGATTATCTCTTCCTTATACCTCTGGCGGGTGGGGTTTAAAGGATCTGTTTGCTTTCAGTGATGCTTTACGACTAAAGAGTATGTGGAGGGCTATCTATGGTGGATCTCTTTGGTCTCGGGTAATTTATCATAAATATATCAAGACTAAGATATCTTTCTGGTTGAGACAGCCCAAGAAGAAGGTTAGGGGAGTCTCCCCTATTTGGCGAGGATTTATGAAGGTTTATAGCTGGTTTGCTTATTTTCTTTGCTGGAAAGTTGGTAACAGATCGGAGGTGGCTATCGAAGTTGATCCTGTCCTTGGGCTCAAAGGAAATTATATATTTTCAACAGAATTGTCTGCTTTTATGAGAAGGGCTGGGATGATTACTATTAATTCCATTGTTAAAAATGCTGTCCCTGGATACTGGCTCAACACTGATGATTTAAATCTGCCTCCGGAGCTGAATGAGGAATGGGAAACTTATATTTATGGTTTAAATGCTTCTGGTATTCGGCTCAATGCGGAAGATGATATGGTGGTGTGGGTTGGTAATGAAGTTTCGGGTTATATTACTGCAAAATCGGCTTATGATTGCATTATCAAAAGAAGATGCATTTTCCCATATAACTGGTGGTACAGGAAAATTTGGCAGTGGAATATGCCCTTGAAACTGAAATGTTTTAGCTGGTTTTTGTTACTGGATCGCTTAAAGACTTGGGACAATTTGTCTGGGATCGACTAGGTTGGTCCTAACTGTTGTATTTTATGTAAATCACAACTGGAGACTGCTTCTCATCTCTTCATAGATTGCTCCTTTGCTGTGGAACTGTGGGACATGTTTTATCAATCTTTCGGTATTGCTCATATATGGAGTGGTACTACTGTGGATGGCTGTCTTCTGGCATGGATGCGGATTTGTAAACAATATCTAACTTTGCCAATTTTTATTTGTTGGTCCATTTGGTCTGCTAGAAATAAGGCTACCTTTGAAGATCGGACTCCGAATGTATAGGGATCTTATAACATTATCCTTTCACACTTTCTGCAGTATCAGACAGATAAACCTGCTTTGGTTCCTAGAAAAATTGGGGAATTTCATTTCATCATCAAGGAGCCGGTTCTATTTTTTGATGGGGCTGCAAATTTTGGTGATTGCGGGGCTGGTGGAATTATCTTTTAAAACCAGTCTCACTACTTCACTCTTCGTCTAAAGTGTGGAAGAGGTACAAATATGAAGGCATAACTTTTGGCTTTGTGGTGTGTTCTCAGAGTTGCAAATATCTTTGAGTTAGTTAATGTGAAGATATTTAGGGATTCGCGTGTGACCATTAAATGGGCATGCGGTGAATTTGACATTAAAGTTCTGGATCTAGTCAACTGGTGTAGGAGAATCAAGGAAGAGCTCAGTCTTCTTGGATCGGTTACTTTGGAGCATATCTTCAGGGAACATAATGAGCAGGCAGACTGCCTTTCAAAGTTGGCTCTTGTAGGCGAGGAGGATTTTTTGATATGGGAAGCATTATGTGAGAATCAGATGATCGATTCAGGGTCTTATAATATCATGATCTGATTCTGTTTATTGCTTCTCATGACATTTGGATTTTTGACATCTTTTTTGGATGTAATTTTGTATATTATAGGCTCTCTTTGATAGAGATGCTTGGTGGACAATCTGGTTCTATGCTAGACCTAATCATGTACTGTTTGATTCAACTTATAAATATCAATAGTATGCTTTTTTTTGCGGGAAAAAAAAGATGTTCCACCTATACTTATATACTTTTTTTGAACACGGGGTAGCAAACTTCCACATGATCATTAAATTCAATAAAATAAAACTATGTTCTCAATATTATTGATGTTCTCAATATTATTGGCTATAATTTTAAGCATTCATTTGTTGCCTAAGAAAAGAATACGTAGGCTAAAAGTTTATAAGATATAAAAGAAAATTTCATACTTAAATGCATTACTCAACCATATATATCTTAGCCATCCGCTATATGAGGTAAGCAATCGAAACATTCAAGATTCTCTCGAAAAAGATATACAAAATATGAAACAATTTTTGTAAAATATGAAACGAAATTTAAAGGACTATGGAATTCTAATTCAAAAGAGTTAAAAAAAGATCACATGCTCAAAGTTATACTTAATAGTTACTCAAGAAGGAACCATAAATACAATGTGATGGTTTAAGAGTTTTCTATGGATTATTTAAAAGTAAATCCCAAGTATTGTTCATTCAAGAATCCTAAACAATGTGGCTCCAAAGGCATTTATAAATTCTATGATAATAATAAGCAAGAAAATAAAGCATTCACTCTCGTTAGTTAGGATGGGGCTCTTGTAGACACAAAGTATTAGGAAATCCTAGAAACAACAAGGAAGGAAGGAAGGTTTGTCAATGCCCTATTCTCATGGTCCCAATACATGTGATAACAAGATAAGATGGAAAGAGACAAATAATTAGGAAATTGAGGAAAATAGAAATATTAGAAGGATTTATTTACAACATTGTTGGAGGCATAAATATTCTCTTCTCTAACCCTTTTGTTTGTTGAGGAGAGTTCTTTAAATGTTATATATAAAGCATACAAGTAATGCCCAAAGTAACCTAATTTCCTCAACTGTTTTTATTTTCATGATTGTTTAGTAGTCGAACCGACAACTTCATCCACAAAACTATTAATCAACTCTCGAACAAGGGCCATCATGATATGTTCTTTAACCTTTTGCAAGTAGCCCATCCTTAATCCCATGCAATATGATATGTTGGTCTTTGAAAAATGAGGTGTTCTCCATCTTATACACAGTAAATATTATCAACCACTTTTTAACCTCGAACCTAGAAAAACAAGCAAAGCTATCAAACTCTGCACCCAAGGAAGTCTTATTCTCAACCAATTTAGCCTTAATTTTTTCCTTTGCAATTATCTTATTGTTTGGGATAAGGTTTGAATCTTCTATATTTTTCATGAATTCAAATATTGTAATGAAAATATGAGATATTTTATGTTCAAGGCCATCACACGCCACAATCAATCAGTGCAAATTTTTTATTCTAATATCTTAGCCTCTCTATATATTTTTTAAGTCTACTCAAGGGACTTCATCATTTTGTCTCTTATGACCATTCATAATTTGCACTTCTTGATCAAAATGCTTACATAGGTTTCATAAAAACCTTCATCTTGCTTAAGTTCGACCTCTAGTGTCTCTTTGAGCATAAGAATTCTATTTGATTGAATAGAGGCATTGTTTATGGCCTCCTAAAGGTCCAAGAACAAGGGCATTCTTTCCTATACATAAATACACTTTTTTTCACCCTTGATAACAACTCTCATGTTACTTTAATATTGATTGTCCCTTTTTGGATGGTCTCCTTGATTAATGTACTTGGATTCTTAGGTAATGATGGTTTTAACAAACACGGGTTTTGGGTTTAGCACCTTCTCCAACTCAACCAATCTATATCTAAACCCTTGCAACACTTCTTCTTTTTCATTGACAACAGGTTCCAACATTTTTCTTATGTTCCTGTGCATTCTAAAATAACAAGAAGCTTTATACCCTAAACATCCAAACTAACACCATTCTTCTCTACTGTATTTTCTTCTTTAAACTTTAATATAGACATTTGCAACCTCTTATATTGTTTGTCATGATTCCTATGGTGCATAGTGACAAAGCATCTTCAAAAGCGATCATTTCTTACTTCATCATCTTGTTCCCATTATCTTATTATTTTCCACTTGGGATATCCCCCTAAATGAGAATCTAGTAAGACCATTGACAATTTCCATATTCTTAATATGATTACTTTGACCCTCACTATTTTCCTTGGATAACGTCTCTTGCTCTTTGTTCATCATCTTGTTCCCATTATCTTATTATTTTCCACTTGGGATATCCCCCCTAAATGAGAATCTAGCAAGGCCATTGACAATTTCCATATTCTTAATATGATTACTTTGACCCTCACTATTTTCCTTGACTAATGTCTCTTGCTCTTTGTTCAATGACTTTTTCCTCTTAGGGTGTCCCAGGGTAGCATGCTCCTTCTTCCTTTCTTTAATTTTTTTTTAACAACCTCCTCCATCATCAACATCTCCACCAATTCATAAGTATTTTTCTTATTTCTACTTCCAAATAAAATAGAAACAATTTTCTTGAACGATAATGACATATTCCTCGGTGAAATTTCCACAACTCCTTATCTCAAACCATATATGGGTTCTAAACTCTAACTAATTTTTGAGCACTATTCACCCCAAAATATGTTATTAGCGTCGAGCTTACTTCTGAATTGTAGTGCATTTTTTTTAAGTTGGACCTTTTTCTGAGCATCGTTGAAGTTAAATTGCTTTTTATATTTATCACCGAGTTTGTCATTGACTTAAATGGCACAGTTAGTGATATTTTCAGCCGAAGGGAAGCCGTCAACTGGATAAAAGCAAGTGCCCGAGGATGAATTAGAAGAATTAGAATGACGCAGGTGAAGCAGTCAGGAAGATCATGTTACGCAGAAGGAACCCGCCGTATCGGCCAACCAAGACCCGTGTCACAGAGGCACAATAAGGGTTCGAGAGCAGGTTACGTTGGTTTTGACCTGCGTCACCCTTGAAGGAAAAACCACTAGAGACGCGTGTCGTTCTCTCAGCCAGTCAGGGGTCTCAGGGTGGTTTTCCTAGACCACTTTTCGGGGACCCTGAAACCATCCAAAGGACCCCAGTGGTATTATGAAGTTTATAGCGTCAGACAAGTGGACCATGAGCAGAGCAGGACCCACTCCCCAGAGTTACATGTTTCTAAGTGCTCATCTTGAGGCAGCTGGGCAAGAGATCAACGGTGGAAAGAGCGTCAGGGAATGGAGGTTGCATGAACTATATCAGGAACAGTCCTCCCCTTATGAGAAAACCGCTTTTTCCACGTGGCAACCCCAGGATCGTTTAGGGGACTTAAAGCTGTTTTCTTAAACCGCTCTTTGGAGGCCCCGAAACCATCAATATATTTGTCTTGTCATACTACCCTGTCATCTCCGCCATCGTCGTACGGGCTGAAGTACACTCCCAAAGGACAAAGGGCTGAAAGGACATGCATGTAATCATTATGCAGGTACATGCACACTCATCGAGGAGGGCATGAGTGGGTCTATAAATACCTCTCGTCTTAGCTTATTTTGCATTTCCCATTGTCTGAGCGTCGTTGGTCCCGAGCCTCAGAGCCTGAGACTCCAAAATCGTTCAGGGGTGAATGGTTCAGATTTGAAGAGAGGAATTTGCAATGGTCCATTTCATCTCTAGAGATGGTTCACCCGAAGCATTGAGAATTCAGACGACCAGCGTCCATGAGCATCCTGCAGACGCACATTCGCATGCCATTAGGCGGGAGAAGCCTGAGGTCTCACCCGAGATGTCTAAGGAGAGGTCAGCTTGTGTAGTGGTTAAAAGGGAGATGAGCCTTCTAGGTGCAGAAGCACGGAAGGTAGGGATATGCCGGTCCTAGTGAAGGATGATCAAATGAAGAAGCGGTAGCACTTGAGCAGTTTTAACGAAGCAATATCTACATTGGGTCTTGTTCCACAACTCGGCATCAAAGATAAGCCTCCGTCCCGTCGAAAGTAGGGTTTGAGGGCAAAGGGATTGGACGGGATGAATAAGTGAGGTCACATAAGTCCGCAAAGCATTGTGTTTCAGTGGTATGGTCACAGATTTGTCATCCTCAGGTCGTAGGCGGTCTAGGTGGTGTTTATGGGGTTCTTTGCAGCTCTGATGAACGTGATATCGTTGATACTTTTGCATAAACTAAAGGGTGATGCGAACTAAATCAAAACTGGATGTACTACGTTGCTTGCAAGGTGGTCCTGGGTCGCAGTCACAGGACAACCAGTAGATGTTCCGTATGACTAGTATTGTAACAAACTTTGTTAAGGAATATAAACAGAAAAAATTAAAGCTGTTGAGCTGTAACTAATTGTAATAAGTTCTGTTGTAGGAAGTAGTAAGGCTATATATAGCAAAGTAGGAATTAGCCAAAGGGTCGGCTCTCTCATGTAAGAAGTATTACTTCTATGTTAGACAGTTGATCAATACAAAGGAAACATATTATTTCCCTATCTTGGAGATTAATGGATTCAAAGTTTTGATGTGCACAGTTAGTATCTTCTTTTGTATTTCCATCGCTTCCGTTTATGTATGATTTGCAGAGCTATCCTGAGTTTATATGAGTGCTTATGCTTAAATGTATTTCTTCTATGGTGATTAGTAATTGAAGTATTCATGCTGGTTTATCTTGAAGTGATACCCTCGTATTATTCAGTGACGTTTTGTATTTCATTTTGTTAAGACTATTGAATTCCTCTCTTAGGATCAACACGTCATGCTGTAAATGTAGGATAAAGATTTACTTTCACAGTACCTTTATTTCATTTTCCATTTACAACCTCAAGTCTGATTTCTTGGCACATTGAAATACTGCCCATTTATATTTCAAGATCTAAATTCTATATGGTTTTCTGTCATCTATATTTTGATTCAGAAAAGTTTTCAGAAGTGATTATTGATGCCCAAGCACAGTTCTAAAAACCAGCTTTAGAATGTCTCTGGGACTAACATCTTTTTTGGCGTCGTTGCCGGGGACGCAATCGAGAAGATATATCTTCCCTGGGTATAACGACAAGATCATACGCTTTCAGTTTCATGGTGGATGAAATTGAGTTGCAGGCTGTTATCCACCTAGTGACTCCACAATAGCAAACCTGGCATCTGGACGAAGACACACTCGCCAGAACCCTAGCCATGAAGAATTTATGGCCCTTGAAGATTCAGTCTCTTGGAGACAGAGACGTGGAAGATACCAATCTACTTCACCAAGTTATCAACGAAGTTTCTCCTCCCCTTTGTTCGACCCTCAGTTTCCCCATTCTGAATTTATTGTCCGAACCCTTGAGAACGAGCCTTTTCGTCAAGATCCTCATACTGCTATTGATTTTTTGAGCTTTCGAAATATCCATGCTGTAAGCGAGGACCTCGTAGCTAATACTAATCCGGCCAAACCCCTAACCGCCGCATAGGCAGTGACTCCAAACGTCACCCATTCTATGTCGAGAGGAGGAGGCGGAGGGCCGCCACCACCACCTAGAACACCCAGATGAGTGGCAAGCCGGCACGGGCCCTTGCAGTTTCCCACACCCCTGAATGACATGCCTACCCATTACCTGAAGCTACTACCAAAGTATGATGGCAATAGAGGGACATCCGCTGAGGACCATGTAGATCGGTTTCAAGTTTTCACAGATAATATCGTGATCGAGAACGATGATGTATTCATGAGAATTTTTGCTCAGTCATTGGAAGGAGAGGCCAGAAAGTGGTTCAGATATTTACCTTTGTTAAGAAGTGGGGAGTTAAACGGGGCATTTTATATTATCTGACAGAGTTCTCTGCCCTAAAAAAGATGGCTCTGAAAACATGGCCGATTTCACAGCAAGATTTAACAAACAGTATTTCAGAATCCCCGAGGACATTCATCCCACGGAAGTCGCAGCTCGGGTCACTTATGCAACCGCCTTCCCTTCAAATTTCGCCATAACTTTGAGGGAAAGAAGACCAGTCTCGCTCAACGATATGCAGGATGATGCCATTGATGTTGAAGGAAATCTGAGAGCCGGAGGGAAAATTAAAATGTCTAGTGATACTGAACCCAAAGACATGGGGAAGGCCTAGGAGGAAGAAATATCTTCAGAGATCAGAGACTCTCAAGATTCAAAGATCGATGAGATGACCCGTATCATCAAGAACCTGTCAAATAAGGTCACTAGAATGGAATTGGAGGGTAGTATCCCTAATTGACAGTCTCCTCCTCGTCCTCCTAATCAGTTCAGAAGACCTATCAATCCACAGATGGCATATAGAGAAAAAAGAGGAGACGAACAACCACTGAGACCTCCTGTTCGCGAAAAGGAAAATAATCTGGTCGAGATCGCTACAGAGGAAGGTTATGAACATTTTGAAGAACAACTAAATTGGGTGGAAGAAGATTCACATCTAATGCACCTCACCAGGGAAGACTATGAGAGTTCACTATTGTATGAGGAAGATGGCTCAGATCTTCTGTATTCCCAAGAAAGTGACGAGTTCATTAATGATCATCTTGTCTCTAGCAGCGCTCAACCTGAGAAAAATGGAAGGAATTACAACTTGAGACCAAGGCCTGAAGCATTACACAAACAGAGTGGGCCCATTCCAAGAAAATCCCCACAGAAGTCAGCCTAAACAAAACCCCCTCAAGTCACCTCTGTGCCCAAAGAAAAGGACCTCCCTGAAGAGAAAGAAGCCGAAACCATGATCCCAAGCATCCTAAACCAGCGAGGCGTAAGCCCCCATAAAATAATAGAACCAATCCCAGAGAGGGACACACACCTTTCAGTTTGGAACAAGAGCTGAACAAATTGAAGATAATTGTTCCTTTGATTAAATTGATAAGAAATCCTATGTACCAAGGCCAGATTGCAAAATGCTGCAATGAGCCGAAAGTATCGATCAACAAGATTCCATAAATCTTAATGATGAAGCTCCCTCCTTTCAGTGCGGGCCACACATTGACAGTAAAGAAGAACCAACTGCCCCATTTTATGTCACCCTGAACGTGCATGAAAAGCTTCTCCACAATTGTATGTTGGACTTTGGGGCATCTCACAATTTAATGCCCAAAGTCATAATGGAACAGTTGGGACTGGAAATTACCATGCCTTACCATGATCTTTACAGTTTTGATTCTAGAAAGGTAAAGTGCATCGGGATGATAAAAGACATGGTGGTCACCCTTTCTCAGATACTAGCTAAAAGCATGATGATGGACGTGGTGGTAGCAGATGTGCCGGCTAAATATGGTATGCTCCTGTCAAGAAGTTGGGCTAAAAATCTAGGAGGAACCATGCAAATGGACATGAAGTATGCTACAATACCCATTTTTGCCGGAGAAACCAGGCGATTATATAGGGAAGCCATGTTCGCCTATGTTATAAGCAACCAAGATAGTCCCATGAATTATCTTATATATGCTGCCGATAAGAACATGGGTTGCTACAGACTATTAGCAGGGGACCCAACTGAAAAAGAGATCACGCACGCTCAAGTGATAGAACCAGTAGCTGAACATGTCCAGGACCAAGTCTGGAAACTCTTTTTCAATGGAGCTTCCGCCAAAGATGAATCTGGAGCAGGCGCAATTTTGACATCATCACTGGGGGATGAAACTAGCTTGTCTTACAAGCTGAATTTCGACACCACCAACAATGTAGCCGAGTATGAAGCACTCGTCCTTGGTCTCCGAGCAGCAAAGGATTTGAGAATTACTAAGCTGGCGGTTTTCGGAGACTTTGAGCTTGTGGTGAATCAGATTAGAGATGTTTACTAGACTAACAATCCTAGACTCAGAGCATACCGCAATCTAGCCTGGGACCTTATTGATAATTTCTTTGACGCCTTCAACATTGCATTTGTGCCTCGGGAAGAAAATCAACAGGCCGATGGTTTGGTCATGATGGCCAGCTCTTTTCACCCTCTCAAAAAGCCAAAGCTAAACTATGAAGTTGAAATGAGATACTGCCCCTCCATTCCCGACAACGTTAACAATTGGTAGGTTTTTGAAGATGACCAACAAATTAAGCGCTTTCTGCACCTAGTCGGAGAATTCTCAAATACGGAAGCAGATAGTGACTCCGAGAAAGCAAAAGGAAGTAATTCGCAGGAAACAGATGCTGTAGGCCCTAAATTCATGCGGCAGGTCACCGGTCATAAGGTTCTACAGTTAAATTTTTTATTTATTCTGAAAGGCCTGGTTCCATTAGAGAAATTGTTCGACAAAAACGATGTCTCCGTCAAACCAACGATACAGCCGACCACTGAAGCCGTGCAGGAAGTAAATATTGGCACTGTGGAAGATCCCAGGTTCATCAAACTGTCTGAGTCCCTTACAAGCGAGCAGAGGCAAAGGTATGAGGAATTGCTTAAAAATTATTCAGATGTGTTTGCATGGAAGTATGAAGACCTCAGAACCTATGATACTACCATAATACAACATAGGGTCCCTTTGAAGCCTGATGCTAGGCCTGTAAAACAAAATTTGAGGCAAGTAAACCCCCTCCTGCTGCCAGTGATTGAAAAGGAAGTAAGGAAGCTTCTTGACGCAAAGATCATTATCCCTCTAAGATATCCGGAATGGGTGGCTAACCTAGTCCCAATCAGAAAAATGAATGGCGAAATCCGGTTATGCGTTGATTTCAGGAATCTAAATAAATGCTCATTGAAGGACAATTATCCCTTGCCCAAAATGGACCATATTCTACAAAAGGTCATAGGATCGACTCGGGTGTCTATGATGGATGGGTTCTTAGGCTATAACCAGGTAGCAATGCACCTTGATGATCGAGAAAAGACAACATTCACCACACCATGGGGGACGTTCATGTACGACAAAATTCCTTTCGACCTTATGAATGTCAGGGAAACATTCCAAAGGGCCATGGACATAGCGTTTATAGGAGAAAAGGACAGATTCATTTTTATATACCTGGATGACATGACAGTTTTTTCAAAATATGACCAGGATCATCTTCAACACCTAAAGCAGACTTTCGAGAAATGCATAAAGTATGGCATGTCTCTCAATCCAAAGAAGTCCTTTTTTGCCATGACGGAAGGGAAGTTGCTTGGTCATATTGTTTCCAAAGACTGCGCAAGGATAGACCTGGAAAGAGTAGCTGTTATCAAACTGATCGATCTCCCACTAAACAAAAAGGAGGATGTTGAGATAAAATGGACCACAGATGCTAGAGATTCTTTCTAACCCTTTTGTTTGTTGAGGAGAGTTCTTTAAATGTTATATATAAAGCATACAAGTAATGCCCAAAGTAACCTAATTTCCTCAACTGTTTTTATTTTCATGATTGTTTAGTAGTCGAACCGACAACTTCATCCACAAAACTATTAATCAACTCTCGAACAAGGTCCATCATGATATGTTCTTTAACCTTTTGCAAGTAGCCCATCCTTAATCCCATGCAATATAATATGTTGGTCTTTGAAAAATGAGGTGTTCTCCATCTTATACACAGTAAATATTATCAACCACTTTTTAACCTCGAACCTAGAAAAACAAGCGAAGCTATCAAACTCTGCACCCAAGGAAGTCTTATTCTCAACCAATTTAGCCTTAATTTTTTCCTTTGCAATTATCTTATTGTTTGGGATAAGGTTTGAATCTTATATATTTTTCATGAATGCAAATATTGTAATGAAAATATGAGATATTTTATGTTCAAGGCCATCACACGCCACAATCAATCAATGCAAATTTTTTATTCTAATATCTTAGCCTCTCTCTATATTTTTTAAGTCTACTCAAGGGACTTCATCATTTTGTCTCTTATGACCATTCATAATTTGCACTTCTTGATCAAAACGCTTACATAGGTTTCATAAAAACCTTCATCTTGCTTAAGTTCGACCTCTAGTGTCTCTTTGAGCATAAGAATTCTATTTGATTGAATAGAGGCATTGTTTATGGCCTCCTAAAGGTCCAAGAACAAGGCCATTCTTTCCTATACATAAATACACTTTTTTTCACCCTTGATAACAACTCTCATGTTACTTTAATATTGATTGTCCCTTTTTGGATGGTCTCCTTGATTAATGTACTTGGATTCTTAGGTAATGATGGTTTTAACAAACACGGGTTTTGGGTTTAGCACCTTCTCCAACTCAACCAATCTATATCTAAACCCTTGCAACACTTCTTCTTTTTCATTGACAACAGGTGCCAACATTTTTCTTATGTCCCTGTGCATTCTAAAATAACAAGAAGCTTTATACCCTAAACATCCAAACTAACATCATTCTTCTCTACTGTATTTTCTTCTTTAAACTTTAATATAGACATTTGCAACCTCTTATATTGTTTGTCATGATTCCTATGGTGCATAGTGACAAAGCATTTTCAAAAGCGATCATTTCTTACTTCATCATCTTGTTCCCATTATCTTATTATTTTCCACTTGGGATATCCCCCTAAATGAGAATCTAGTAAGGCCATTGACAATTTCCATATTCTTAATATGATTACTTTGAACCTCACCATTTTCCTTGGATAACGTCTCTTGCTCTTTGTTCATCATCTTGTTCCCATTATCTTATTATTTTCCACTTGGGATATCCCCCTAAATGAGAATCTAGCAAGGCCATTGACAATTTCCATATTCTTAATATGATTACTTTGACCCTCACTATTTTCCTTGACTAATGTCTCTTGCTCTTTGTTCAATGACTTTTTCCTCTTAGGGTGTCCCAGGGTAGCATGCTCCTTCTTCCTTTCTTTAATTTTTTTTTAACAACCTCCTCCATCATCAACATCTCCACCAATTCATAAGTATTTTTCTTATTTCTACTTCCAAATAAAATAGAAACAATTTTCTTGAACGATAATGACATATTCCTCGGTGAAATTTCCACAACTCCTTATCTCAAAACATATATGGGTTCTAAACTCTAACTAATTTTTGAGCACTATTCACCACTGCAACAAAATATGTTATTAGCGTCGAGCTTACTTCTGAATTGTAGTGCATTTTTTTTAAGTTGGACCTTTTTTTGAGCATCGTTGAAGTTAAATTGCTTTTTATATTTATCACCGAGTTTGTCATTGACTTAAATGGCACAGTTAGTGATATTTTCAGCCGAAGGGAAGCCGTCAGCTGGATAAAAGCAAGTGCCCGAGGATGAATTAGAAGAATCAGAATGACGCAGGTGAAGTGGTCAGGAAGATCATGTTACGCAGAAGGAACCCGCCGTATCGGCCAACCAAGACCCGTGTCACAGAGGCACAATAAGGGTTCGAGAGCAGGTTGCGTTGGTTTTGACCTGCGTCACCCCTGAAGGAAAAACCACTAGAGACGCGTGTTGTTCTCTCAGCCAGTCAGGGGTCTCAGGGTGGTTTTCCTAGACCACTTTTCGGGGACCCTGAAACCATCCAAAGGGCCCCAGTGGTATTATGAAGTTCATAGCGTCAGACAAGTGGACCATGAGCAGAGCAGGACCCACTCCCCAGAGTTGCATGTTTCTAAGTGCTCATCTTGAGGCAGCTGGGCAAGAGATCAACGGTGGAAAGAGCGTCAGGGAATGGATGTTGCATGAACTATATCAGGAGTAGCCCTCCCCTTATGCGAAAACCGCTTTTTCCACGTGGCAACCCCAGGATCGTTTAGGGGACTTAAAGCTGTTTTCTTAAACCGCTCTTTGGAGGCCCCGAAACCATCAATATATTTGTCTTGTCATACTACCCTGTCATCTTCGCCATCGTCGTACGGGCTGAAGTACACTCCCAAAGGACAAAGGGCTGAAAGGACATGCATGTAATCATTATGCAGGTACATGCACACTCATCGAGGAGGGAATGAGTGGGTCTATAAATACCTCTTGTCTTAGGTTATTTTGCATTTCCCATTGTCTGAGCGTCATTGGTCCCGAGCCTCAGAGCCTGAGACTCCAAAATTGTTCAGGGGTGAATGGTTCAGATTTGAAGAGAGGAATTGGCAATGGTACATTTCATCTCTAGAGATGGTTCACCTGAAGCATTGAGAATTCGGACGACCAACATCCATGAGCATCCCGCAGACGCACATTCGCATGCCATTAGGCAGGAGAAGCCAGAGGTCTCACCCGAGATGTCTAAGGAGAGGTCAGCTTGTGTAGTGGTTAAAAGGGAGATGAGCCTTCTAGGTGCAGAAGCACGGAAGGTAGGGATATGCCGGTCCTAGTGAAGGATGATCAAATGAAGAAGCGGTAGCACTTGAGCAGTTTTAACGAAGCAATATCTACATTGGGTCTTGTTCCACAACTCGGCATCAGAGACAAGCCTCCGTCCCGTCGAAAGTAGGGTTTGAGGGAAAAGGGATTGGACGGGATGAATAAGTGAGGTCACATAAGTCCGCAAAGCATTGTGTTTCAGTGGTATGGTCACATATTTGTCATCCTCAGGTCATAGGCGGTCTAGGTGGTGTTTATGGGGTTCTTTGCAGCTCTGATGAACGTGATATCGTTGATACTTTTGCATAAACTAAAGGGTGATGCGAACTTCATCAAAACTGGATGTACTACGTTGCTTGGAAGGTGGTCCCGGGTCGTAGTCACAGGACAACCAATAGATGTTCCGTATGACTAGTATTGTAACAAACTTTGTTAAGGAATATAAACAGAAAAAATTAAATCTGTTGCGCTGTAACTAATTGTAATAAGTTCTGTTGTAGGAAGTAGTAAGGCTATATATAGCAAAGTAGGAATTAGCCAAAGGGTCGGCTCTCTCATGTAAGAAGTATTACTTCTATGTTAGACAGTTGATCAATACAAAGGAAACATATTATTTCCCTATCTTGGAGATTAATGGATTCAAAGTTTTGATGTGCACAGTTAGTATCTTCTTTTGTATTTCCATCTCTTCCGTTTATGTATGATTTGTAGAGCTATCCTGAGTTTATATGAGTTCTTATGCTTAAATGCATTTCTTCTATGGTGATTAGTAATTGAAGTATTCATGCTGGTTTATCTTGAAGTGATACCCTCGTATTATTCAGTGACGTTTTGTGTTTCATTTTGTTAAGACTATTGAATTCCTCTCTTAGGATCAACACGTCATGCTGTAAATGTAGGATAAAGATTTACTTTCACAGTACCTTTATTTCATTTTCCATTTACCACCTAAAGTCTGATTTCTTGGCACATTGAAATACTGCCCATTTATATTTCAAGATCTAAATTCTATATGGTTTTCTGTCAGCTATATTTTGATTCAGAAAATTTTTCAGAAGTGATTATTGATGCCGAAGCACAGTTCTAAAAACCAATTTTAGAACGTCTCTGGGACTAACATCTTTTTTGGCGTCGTTGCCGGGGACGCAATCGAGAAGATATATCTTACCTGGGTATAGCGACAAGATCATACGCTTTCAGTTTCATGGTGGATGAAATTGAGTTGCAGGCTGTTATCCACCTAGCGACTCCACAATAGAAAACCTGGCATCTGGACGAAGACACACTCGCCAGAACCCTAGCCACGAAGAATTTATGGCCCTTGAAGATTCAGTCTCTTGGAGACATAGACGTGGAAGATACCAATCTACTTCACCAAGTTATCAACGAAGTTTCTCCTCCCCTTTGTTCGACCCTCAGTTTCCCCAGTCTGAATTTATTGTCCGAACCCCTGATAACGAGCCTTTTCGTCAAGATCCTCATACTCCTATTGATTGTTTGAGTTTTCGAAATATCTATGCTGTAAACGAGGACCTTGTAGCTCATACTAATCCGGCCAAACCCCTAACCGCCGCATAGGCATAGACTCCAAACGTCACCCATTCTATGTCGGGAGGAGGAGGCTGAGGGCCGCCACCACCACCTAGAACACCCAGATGAGTGGCAAGCCAGCACGGGCCCTTGCAGTTTCCCACACCCCTGAATGACATTCCTACCGATTACCTGAAGCTACTACCAAAGTATGATGGCAATAGAGGGACATCCGCTGAAGACCATGTAGATCGGTTTCAAGTTTTCACAGATAATATCGTGATCGAGAACGATGATGTATTCATGAAAATTTTTTCTCAGTCATTGGAAGGAGAGGCCAGAAAGTGGTTCAGATATTTACTTTTGTTAAGAAGTGGGGAGTTAAACGGGGCATTTTATATTATCTGACAGAGTTCTCTGCCCTAAAAAAAAGTGGCTCTGAAAACATGGTCGATTTCACAGCAATATTTAACAAACAATATTTCAGAATGCCCGAGGACATTCGTCCCACAGAAGCCGTAGCTCGGGTCACTTATGCAACCGCCTTCCCTTCAGATTTCGCCATAACTTTGAGGGAAAGAAGACCAGTCTCGCTCAACGATATGCAGGATGATGCCATTGATGTTGAAGGAAATATGAGATCCGGAGGGAAAATTAAAATGTCTAGTGATATTGAACCCAAAGACATGGGGAAGGCCAAGGAGGAAGAAATATCTTCAGAGATCAGAGACTCTCAAGATTCAAAGATCGATGAGATGACCCGTATCATCAACAACCTGTCAAATAAGGTCACTAGAATGGAATTGGAGGGTAGTATCCCTAATCGACAGTCTCCTCCTCGTCCTCCTAATTAGTTCAAAAGACCTTTCAATCCACCGATGGCATATAGAGAAAAAAGAGGAGACGAACAACCACTGAGACCTCCTGTTCGCGAAAAGGAAAATAATCTGGTCGAGATCGCTGCAGAGGAAAGTTATGAACATTTTGAAGAACAACTAAATTGGGTGGAAGAAGATTCACATCTAATGCACCTCACCAGGGAAGACTATGAGAGTTCACTATTGTATGAGGAAGATGGCTCAGATCTTCTGTATTCCCAAGAAAGTGTCGAGTTCATTAATGATCATCTTGTCTCTAGGAGCGCTCAACCTGAGAAAAATGGAAGGAATTACAACTTGAGACCAAGGCATGAAGCATTACACAAACGGAGTGGGCCCATTCCAAGAAAATCCCCACAGAAGTCAGCCTAAACAAAACCCCCTCAAGTCACCTCTGTGCCCAAAGAAAAGGACCTCCCTGAAGAGAAAGAAGCCGAAACCATGATCCCAAGCATCCTAAACCAGCGAGGCGTAAGCCCCCATAAAAGAATAGAACCAATCCCAGAGAGGGACACACACCTTTTAGTTTGGAACAAGAGCTGAAAAAATTGAAGATAGCTGTTCCTTTGATTGAATTGATAAGAAATCCTATGTACTAAGGCCAGATTGCAAAATGCTGCAATGAGCCGAAAGTATCGATCAACAAGATTCCATAAATCTTAATGATGAAGCTCCCTCCTTTCAGTGCGGGCCACACATTGACAGTAAAGAAGAACCAACTGCCCCATTTTATGTCACCCTGAACGTGCATGAAAAGCTTCTCCACAATTGTATGTTGGACTTTGGGGAATCTCACAATTTAATGCCCAAAGTCATAATGGAACAGTTGGGACTGGAAATTACCATGCCTTACCATGATCTTTACAGTTTTGATTCTAGAAAGGTAAAGTGCATCGGGATGATAAAAGACATGGTGGTCACTCTTTCTCAGATACTAGCTAAAAGCGTGATGATGGACGTGGTGGTAGCAGATGTGCCGGCTAAATATGGTATGCTCCTGTCAAGAAGCTGGGCTAAAAATCTAGGAGGAACCATGCAAATGGACATGAAGTATGCTACAATACCCATTTTTGCCGGAGAAACCATGCGATTATATAGGGAAGCCATGTTCGCCTATGTTATAAGCGACCAAGATAGTCCCATGAATTATCCTATATATGCTACCGATAAGAACATGGGTTGCTACAGACTATCAGCAGGGGACCCAACTGAAAAAGAGATCACGCACGCTCAAGTGATAGAACTAGTAGCTGAACATGTCCAGGACCAAGTCTGGAAACTCTTTTTCGATTGAGCTTCCGCCAAAGATGAATCTAGAGCAGCCGCAATTTTGACATCATCACTGGGGGATGAAACTAGCTTGTCTTACAAGCTGAATTTCGACACCACCAACAATGTAGCCGAGTATGAAGCACTCATCCTTGGTCTCCGAGCAGCAAAGGATTTGAGAATTACTAAGCTGTCGGTTTTCGGAGACTTTGAGCTCGTGGTGAATCAGATTAGAGATGTTTACTAGACTAACAATCCTAGACTCAGAGCATACCGCAATCTAGCCTGGGACCTTATTGATAATTTATTTGACGCCTTCAACATTACATTTGTGCCTCGAGAAGAAAATCAACAGGCCGATGGTTTGGCCATGATGGCTAGCTATTTTCACCCTCTCAAAAAGCCAAAGCTAAACTATGAAGTTGAAATGAGATACCGCCCCTCCATTCCCGACAACGTTAACAATTGGCAGGTTTTTGAAGATGACCAACAAATTAAGCGCTTTTTGCACCTGGTCGGAGAATTCTCAAATACGGAAGCAGATAGTGACTCCGAGAAAGCAAAAGGAAGTAATTCGTATGAAACAGATGCTGAAGGCCCTAAATTCATGCGGCAGGTCGCCGGTCATAAGGTTCTACAGTTAAATTTTTTTTTATTCTGAAAGGCCTGGTTCCATTAGAGAAATTGTTCGACAAAAACGATGTCTCCGTCAAACCAACGATACAGCCGACCACTGAAGCCGTGCAGGAAGTAAATATTGGCACTGTGGAAGATCCCAGGTTCATCAAACTGTCTTAGTCCCTTACAAGCGAGCAGAGGAAAAGGTATGAGGAATTGATTAAAAATTATTCAGATGTGTTTGCATGGAAGTATGAAGACCTCAGAACCTATGATACTACCATAATACAACATAGGGTCCCTTTGAAGCCTGATGCTAGGCCTGTAAAACAAAAGTTGAGGTAAGTAAACCCCCTCCTGCTGCCAGTGATTGAAAAGGAAGTAAGGAAGCTTCTTGATGCAAAGATCATTATCCCTCTAAGATATCCGGAATGAGTGGTTAACCTAGTCCCAATCAGAAAAAAGAATGGCGAAATTCGGTTATGCGTTGATTTCAGGAATCTAAATAAATGCTCATTGAAGGACAATTATCCCTTGCCCAAAATGGACCATATTCTGCAAAAGGTCATAGGATCGACTCGGGTGTCTATGATAGATGGGTTCTTAGGCTATAACCAGGTAGCAATGCACCTTGATGATCGATAAAAGACAACATTCACCACACCATGGGGGACGTTCATGTACGACAAAATTCCTTTCGACCTTATGAATGCCAGGGAAACATTCCAAAGGGCCATGGACATAGCGTTTATAGGAGAAAAGGACAGATTCATTTTTATATACCTGGATGACATGACAGTTTTTTCAAAATATGACCAGGATCATCTTCAACACCTAAAGCAGACTTTCGAGAAATGCATAAAGTATGGCCTGTCTCTCAATCCAAAGAAGTCCTTTTTTGCCATGACGGAAGGGAAGTTGCTTGGTCATATTGTTTCCAAAGACGGCGTAAGGATAGACCTGTAAAGAGTAGCTGTTATCAAACTGATCGATCTCCCACGAAACAAAAAGGAGGATGTTGAGATAAAATGGACCACAGATGCTAGAGATTCTTTCAAACAGATAAAAGGATCCCTGGTAGAAGCGCTTGTTTTGACTATCCCGGACTACACCAAAGATTTCCTAATCTTTTCCTTTGCCTCTGAAGTTACTATTGCAGTAGTCCTTTTACAAAAAAATCAGGAAGGGTATGAACAACCAATTGCTTTCTTCAGTCAAGCCTTGAGAGATGTAGAATTAAAATATAGTACAATGGAGAAGCAGGCTTATGCGCTGGTTAAAGCACTCAAGTCTTTCAGGAGTTACGTCTTGCATTCCAAGATCATTTCTCATGTTCCGGGGAGTACCATTAAGGATATCTTATGTCAACTTGACAATGAAGGGAGGAGAGGAAAATGGATTTCCAAGATCCAGGAATATGATATGGAGATCAAACCCACTAAGTTGGTAAAAGGACAGGGGTTAGCTAAATGCTGGCAGAATCGAATTATCAAGCCCTAGAGATAAATTTGATTGATCAACTCCCTGAGCAAGAAAAAGAGGAAGATCAACAAAGCCTGCCCGATCGCATAGCCAAGAAGTTTACAAGTTTAGAATGGTACACGGACATTGTATACTATTTGGAAAATCTTACTTATCCCCCCGAATTTGAGAAAGCTAAGATAATATCACTCAAGCTTAAAGCGGTCAGATACTGCATTTTGGATGGTTATCTTTTCTGCAAAGAACCATTGGGAATCCTGCTCAATTGTATGGTAGAAGATGAAACACATGGTATAATAAATTAATTCCATAAGGGCATGTGTGGAGGACATCACGCCTGGAGAGAAACCGCTCATAAGATATTGTGAGCAGGCTATTTCTGGCCCACTCTATTCACTGGTACCAACAAGATCATCAGGTCCTGCAAGGAATGCCAGATGTTTGTCGAAAATCTAAAACCGTAGCCATTACCTCTGAAACCCATTAGGGTGGAAGTGCCCTTCCAATAGTGGGGTCTGGATTTCATCGGAGAGATAAATCCTCACTCTAGTGGCCAGCATTGATGGATTCTTACAGCCACTGATTACTTCACGAAGTGGGTGGAGGCTATTCCCACTAAGAATGCAAATGACTTAGTGATAATATCCTAGCTAGATTCGGCGGCCCCAGAAAGATACTTACGGACAATGCTCCAGGATTTAAATCATACAAGATGATGAAATTTTGCTAGTATACTGTTCTCAGCCTCCCACCGAAGGAAGAGGCTGTCCCCGTTGAAGCCAATGTTAGTGATATTTTCAGCCGAAGGGAAGTCGTCAGCTGGATAAAAGTAAGTGCCCGAGGATGAATTAGAAGCATCAGAACGACGCAGGTAAAGCGGTTAGGCATATCATGTTATGCAGAAGGAACCCACCGTATCGGCCAACCAAGACCCACGTCACAGAGGCACAGTCAGGGTTAGAGAGCAGGTTGCGTTGGTTTTGACCTGCGTCACCCCTAAAGGAAAAACCACTAGAGACGTGTGTCGTTCTCTCAGCCAGTCAGGGGTCTCAGGGTGGTTTTCCAAGACCACTTTTTGGGGACCCTGAAACCATCCAAAGGGCCCCAATGGTATTATGAAGTTTATAGCATCAGACAAGTGGACCATGAGCAGAGCGGGACCCACTCCCTAGAGTTGCATGTTTCTAGGTTCTCATCTCGAGGCAGCTGGGCAAAAGATCAACGGTGGAAAGAGCGTCAGGGCAGGGAGGTTGCACGAACTATATCAGGAGCAATTCTCCCCTGATGCGAAAATCGTTTTTTCCATGTGGTGACCCCAGGATCGTTCAGGGGACTTAAAGCTGTTTTCTTAAACCGCTCTTTGGAGGCCCTGAAACCATCAATGTATCTGTCTTGTCATACTCCCCTGTCATCTCCACTGCCGTCGTACAGGATGAAGTACACTACCAAAGGAAAAAGGGCCAAAAGGACATGTGTGTAATCATTATGCAGGTACAGGTGCGCTCATCGAGGAGGGCATGAGCGGGTCTATAAATACCTCTCGTCTTAGCTTATTTTGCATTTCCCATTGTCTGAGCATCGCTGGTCCCGAGCCTCAGAGCCTGAGACTCCAAAATCATTCAGGGGTGAATGGTTCATATTTGAAGAGAGGAATTCGCAATGGTACATTTCATCTCTAGAGGTGGTTCACCCGGAGCATTGAGAATTCAGACGACCAACGTCCATGAGCAGCCCACAGATGCACATTTGCGTGCCATTAGGTGGGAGAAGCCTGAGGTCTCACCCGAGATGTCTAAGGAGAGGTCAGGATGTGTAGTGGTTAAAAGGGAGATGAGTCTTCTAGGTGCAGAAGCACAAAAGGTAGGGATACACCGGTCCCAGTGAAGGATGATCAAATGACGGAGCGGTAGCACTTGAGCAGTTTTAACGAAGTAGTATCTACATCAGGTCCTGTTCCACAACTCGGCATCAGAGATAAGCCTCCGTCCCGTCGAAAGTAGGGTCCGATAAAAAAGGGCTTGGACAGGATGAAGAAGTGAGGTCGTAGAAGTCCGCAAAGTATTATGTTTCAGTGGTATGGTCACGGCTCCGTCATCGTCAGGTCGTAGTTGGTCCAGCTGGCGTTTATGGGGTTCTTTGCAGCTCTGATGAATGTGATATCGTTGATACTTTTGCATAAACTAAAGGGTGATGTGAACCTCGTCAAAACCGTATGTACTACGTTTCTTGTAAGGTGGTCTCGGGTCGCAGTCACAGGACAACCAGTAGATGTTCTGCATGACTAGTATTGTAACAAACTCTGTTAAGGAGTATAAACAGAAAAACTTAAAGCTGTTGAGCTGTAACTAATTGTAACAAGTTCTATTGTAGGAAGTAGTAAGGCTATATATAGCCAAGTAGGCATTAGCCAAAGGGTCGACTATCTCATGTAAGAAGTATTACTTCTATGTTAGACAGTTGATCAATACAAAGGAAACATATTATTTCCCTATCTTGGAGATTAATGGATTCAAAGTTTTGATGTGCACAGTTAGTATCTTCTTCTGTATTTCCATCTCTTCCGTTTATGTATGATTTTAGAGCTATCCTGAGTTTATATGAGTGCTTATGCTTAAATGTATTTCTTCTATGGTGATTAGTAATTGAAGTATTCATGCTGGTTTATCTTGAAGTGATACTCTTGTATTATTCAGTGACGTTTTGTGTTTCATTTTGTTAAGACTATTGAATTCCTCTCTTAGGATCAACACGTCATGTTGTAGATGTAGGGTAAAGATTTACTTTCACAGTACCTTTATCTTACACCATTTCATTTCCCATTTACCACCTAAAATCTGTTTTCTTGGCACATTGAAATACTGCCCATTTATATTTCAAGATCTAAATTCTATATGGTTTCCTGTCAGCTATATTTTGATTCAGAAAAGTTTTTAGAAGTGATTATTGATGCCCAGGCACAGTTCTAAAAAATAGCTTTAGAACGTCTCTGGGACTAACACACTAACTTTAGCATTGGGTTTAACACCAATGAGACATTGAATCTAGTGTTGGATTTAGCATTAATTTTTTGTAAATTAAAATCTATGGATATACAAACAAAAAATAGTAAAAAAATTGAAAAATGGTAAGAGAATGATGAGATTTGAACGTTGATAACTTTTCAAAAGGAAATAGATCTACTTGAGATAAATTCCCAGAAAAAATTGCCATTAAAAGTGCAGACTAGGACAAAAACTAAACCAACCCAGTGCAAACAAATATTTATAGAAATAGAAATGAAAATGGTTAAAAACATGAAAAACATAAATGGAAAGTGGTAAGGGAATGCTAGTATTTGAACCTACTTCTCCTTTCGTAAGGAAAGAACTCTACTTGAGTTACATTTCTTGATCCACAAATGAGGGACTTATAGACAACTCACCGCACTAGCATGTATACCACCACAACTACTTTGTCGCATTATTAAGGACCAATGATATGGTATGTTCTTCGGTGTAACTTACACTCAACCACCAATTTACAATGTGATAATAATCAAGGTTTTGCAATATCTCTGTCACTACTTGAAACTCTGTCTTTCAATTGCAATTCCTTTGCATGTTGATATCCAATTGAACTAGATTTCTCAAGCTACTTGAGGTTCAGATAGGTCGTCATGGCTTGGTATTTGTTCATTTATGATTTCAACGCTTTGTTTCTATACCATTTACTTCACATACACGAGTGTCATAAAGTTTAACCAATACAAATCAAAATATCAATGGTAGCTAGGAGCTGATGAGTATGTTGTATATAGTCTTTGAATCAAAATATTTCAATGAAATCAATACCTTCCACAGAGTCACATTTGAGATGTATCACTAGAGATGAAGGGACTCACCAACTCGATCAAATTTACTCTTCAATTCACTTGAAGTTCCTTTTGCCACAAGTCCCATGGCATTTCCACATAAGACAAACAAACAAATGAAAATGGATCCATAATGGAAAACACTTCCTTTACCATACAACAGACCTAGTTGTTTGTAAATCTCAACCTACGTAGAGTATATTGCAAAGGAAATTAAATCATAGACTTGAAGGCATTCTATTGAGTGTATGTAGGTTATGTTGAGCTAGAACAAAGCTCAATGCTGGATAGAATAATCAAAGATCATCAGCTGGGGAAATCAAGCTACTACATAGAAATTAGATCACCATTTCTTTATTACATAGCTATTAGACCACGATTGGTTTTAGCACCTTCTCCAACTCAACCACTCTATATATAAACCCTTGAAACTCTTCTTCTTGTTCATTAACAACATGTTCCAACATCATTCTTCTCTAATATATTTTTTTCTTTAAACTTTACTGTAGACATCTACAACCTATTTTATTATTTGTTATAATTTCTATGGTGCATATAAACAAAAGCATCTTAAAAAATGACCATTTCTTGCTTCATCATCTTGTTCTGATTATCTTATTGTTTTCCACTTGGGCTATCTCCCTAGATGAGAATCCAGTAAGGACAACCAATTTCCATATTCTTAATTTGATTACTTTAAGCCTCACTATTTTCCTTGGATAACATCTATTGCTCTTTGTTTAGTGACCTTTTCCTCTTAGGGTGTCTGTTGGAATATTCTAACCATCTCATCTTGGTTTTGCATGCATGCATGCATTCCATACAATGCTCCATGCATCCATGCATTGGTAGTTGAGTCTCTTAGCACCTAGTCCTTAATTTATCCCCCCTAGAGATTAACTTTGGTCATCATTACCCCTCTTATCCACTCAGAGTGCCTTGGTTACATCAGTGAAGTCCAAAGGCACCCTCATGCATGATTTTAGAAGTTAGCACAGTTAGTTCCATGATTTAGGGCGCCTTGTCCCCTTGATTACTCAATTAACTGACTGTACACCTAGTTTCACTACTACTGAGTGTAGGAGCGCTTATTTTGACCACTACAAGTCAGTATTGCGCCTCCTTGGAGTGTCATCCCCTAAATTATAGCCCCAATGACTCATTTATGTGCCAATCCACCCCAATTGACTAGTCATTCATCATTGGTGGCCACTAGACCTTATCAAGAGTTGGTTTCAATGCAAACTAAGCATGCCACATGTGTGGATTCCAATTGCCTCTTTAGGATCACGAATTTCTCCTTTGGAGATGCATTATTTATATACACATTCTACTAAATAATAATGCAATGGAAGTTTTCCAATTGTTCTTTATTCTCTTGTGTTGTAACACAATTTTTCCTTCTCTATTTTTCCTACTCAATTATTTTGATCTCTGTTAGAATTAGTGTGAATTTTATATTTGTCTCTAGATCTCTGTGAGAATTTCACAAAATCCCACAGTGTCCTAGGGTAGCATGTTCCTTCTTCCTTTTTTATTTGTATTTGTATTTTTATTTTAAGGACCTCCTCCATCATCAACATCTCCACCAAATTCATTAGTATTTTTCTTATTTATACTTCCAACTGAAATAGAAACAATTTTCTTAAGCGATAATGAAATATTCCTTGGTGAAGTTTCCACAACCCCTTGTTTAGAATTGGATCCAGGTTCTACCCTCTAAGCAATTTTCAAGCATTATACGACACTACAACATAACATGTGTTATTAACCTAGTTTTGAATTGTAGTGCATTTTTTTCAAGTTGGATCATTTTCTCAGCATAGAAGTCGAAGTTAAATTTCTTTTTATGATTATCATCGGGTTTATCATTGAATTCAGCACTAGGTTTAGCACTGAATTTAGCGTTGGGTTTAACATTGATGCGACACATGCTCTAGTACTAGATTTAGTGTTAATTGTCTGTAAGTTAAAATTTATGAAAATAAAACAAAAAATAGTAAAAAAAACAAAAATGAAAAATGGTAAGAGATTGTTGGGGTTTGAACCCCAATCACCTGCCAAAAAGCAAGAGATTTGCTTGAGCTAAATTCCCACAAAAAATTTCCATTAAAAGTGGAAACTAAACTGACCTAGTGAAAACAAAAATTTATAGAAATATAAAGAAAATGGTAAAACAAAAAACATAAATGAAAATTGGTAAGGGAATGCTAGTATTTGAATCGAGATCCCCTTCCATAAGGCAAAAAACTCTACTTGAGGTACATTTTCTAATCCACAAATGAGGGACTTATAGACCACTTACTTCTCTAGCATGTATACTTTAGAGAATTAATTTCTTGTTCTTTGTTTTAAACTTATGCAGAGATATGGATCTTTAGAATGGCTACAAGGCCTCTGTTCTCGTTTTAGTTCTAAGTGCAAGTACTTTTCTTCATTATTAAGTACTAGTGATATGGTATGTTCTCTGGTGTAACTTGCATACAACCACCAATTGACAATGTGATAATAATCAAGGCTTTGCAATATCACTATCACTAAGAACTCTATCTTTCAATTGCAACTCCTTTGCATGTTGATATCCAGTTGAATTAGATTTCTCAAGCTACTGGAAGCTGAGACACTCTCATGGTTTGGTGTGTGTTCAATTTTGATTGCAATGCTTTGTTTCTAGGCCAATCGCTTCACATACACCAATATTGTAAAGTGTAGTTAACATAAATCAAAATATCGATGGCAACGAGAAGCTAATGAGTATGTCATATATAGTCTTTGATTCAAACTCCTTTAAGGAAAATAATACCTTCCAGAGATTTGATTGTCGGATGAATTAAACATTTCACATGCATGGTTGGGACTCACCAACTTAACCAAGGTTCCTCTTCAATTCACTTGAAGTTCCTTTTGACACAAGTCCCATTGCATTTATAGATGACACAAACAAGCAAGTGAAAATGGTTGTGTAATGGAAAACATTGCATGAACCATAATAGCATAGATTCATTTAAACTACAGATTTACCATGCACCGAGAGGGATCAAATCCTAGAGGTGAAAACCTCTCCTCAAGTTTTGCATTCTAAAAAAGGTTTACACCTCAAAGGATTTGATCCCTGTATGCCTACAGTAGATCCATAGTTTAGATGGATTTATGTTGGTTTAATATGTAAATCTCTATTTTGTGCTCACATCCCTCATATGTAAATCATGGTTTAATGATAGCTCATAGAAAGAGTTTCATTAATTTTTTTTACTTCATATTTTATTATTTTAGCCACTTGTCAACGCAATGTTGAACAGGAAATTACACTTCTCTCTTATACTAGGCTGTAGGAAGGAACAATAAACCCAGTTGTTTGTAAATCTCAACCTGTACAGAGTATATTTCAAAGGCAATCAAATCATAGACTTTGAGGCATTAATTTTTACTGTATTTAGGTTATGTTGAGCCAGAACAAAGCTCATCGCTGGCTGGAACAATCAAAGCTCACCGGCTTGGGCAATCAAGCTATTACATAGCGATTAGACCACCACTTCTTTACTTCTAGTTATTAATTCATTCAAGCAATCTGTCATGGATGAGCCTCCATCCATGCAATTGACGGTTCAAGGAGCTGGTTTCATAGTGATTACTCACCAGTGATTAACCCAGTTGCTTAAATGTGGTGGTTGTTAATAACCCACGAATTGAGAAGATAAATAATCCACGATGGAAGGGTGAATTCATCTCAGCTAAAATGATTTGAAGGATAAGCTGTTGTACAACAATTTCAGGATTTGAAAGTTTAAACCACGGCTGAGTGAATCGATGGGGTTGCTAGGAGGTTTCAACGCACTTCCAGGTGGCAAGGGCTTTCAAATTTGGTGCGTCTGGCCAGTTCAAGCGCCCAACGGTATGGTAGAGGAAAGAATTAAGAATTCAGTTTGGGGACAGTGCAACAGTCAGATAATCATAACCGTTGATTTAAAGATCACTCAGATCGGATGGTGGATATTTTTAGCGGTTGATATTCACATCGGATAATGGAAAATCCATTTTCTGTGCATAAGCTACCAAAACACACTTTGTTTTTCATCACATGAACCAAAAAGAATTGAAATGGGGAAAAATGTATTATACACGTATTGATACACAACAATTAATTTAAAGGAATGCAATGACAAGCCACGACTCTACAATAAAAAATGATAATGCCTATTAATCAAAATTAATCAAACACAACAATTTATTCACATTAATCCCATATATTTTGTTTTAAAAATTCAAATGGAAAAACCAAGTTGCTTAACTCAACCCATGATTTTTTTTTTTTTAACCAACCAACAAGCAAAATCCTCTTCGAAGTAAAGTCAACCTTTCAATACCCATTATTATCTTTCTTATTTTCATTTTCTATATTATTTAATTATTTGTTTTTCCTCTCTTTTGTCTCTTTAAATCTTTTTCAATGTTTTTTATCTTTTTACCTAACCTTTACTAATTGCTGAATTACACTAGTAGGTACTAAGTCTTATAACTATTCACTTGTTCAAATCGATTTCTGATCACACCTCTCCATTGAGAGGCATTTTAGTTTCCAAAATATTTGAGGAAAATAATTTGGATCAATGTGTTTCTTTTTTGCTTCTTTGAAACATGGCTCTAACTATGGCTCCTGAATACAACTTTGGCTCTAGTTATAGCTCTAGCTTGTGGCTCTGGATACTATCTCTGGTTCTAGCTATGGCTTTGGCTCTGGTTCCTGGTTCATTTATTCCCCTGATGCATAAGTTTTCTCATGGTCTCTCAGCTCTAAGCAACCTTTAGGCCTGGAGTCTTTCATCATAATTCATTCCCATCTTCAACATGAAAGTCTCTTTCATTTTTAGTCTTGGAGACAATCCATCTTGAATGAAGCCAAGTTGAATTATGATATTCTCTTGCTCACTGTTGAATGTATGGAGTTGAATCACTCATTTGATAGTGCGATCCCAACCAACAATCAATGCCATCACACAACTAATCCATTGATGTTTTAAATGTGTACATCCATTGCTTCCCAACATGGAAACAATCCTTTTATGTTTGCACATGCTTACTAGCACTCTATCTCCATAAAAATGACACTTGATTGACCTCCTTGGTGTGCAGTCATAACACCTTCTTCTGCCCAAAACATTTGATAATTCCTACACATTTATGGTTGTAGGTGACAATCATCAATAGGTTATAATCTTGAGGGTGAGGAAATGCCTCAATATTTGGACAATATAAGGATGAGGGAATACCTCAAGATTTGGAAAATATAAGGATGAGGGAATGCCATTGACCTCCCTACACCCATTTCTAATAAATCTCTAAGATGAGAATATTCTTCTGGAATATTGCAAGTAAAAATCGGAGTGGGTTTCCTTTATTGTCAACATCAACCCACCATCCTCTTTAAGGGTGATACTGACTTCCTGTGTTGTTATAACCCCTTGGACAACTTCTACTCCTTGGGTTGGAGATGTAATGAGTACTCTATTTCCTTTAGGATTCACTTGCCACACTCTTCTCTTGGTTGTGTAGTTTTTGTGATATGAAACAAATCCTCATAAAAACTTTGTAATCAAAATTTAATTTGGAAAAATTAATTCTAGCATTGAGCTTGAAGACAGAAGGCCAAAAGGCCTCAAGAAGGCGAAATGAATCACCTTGATGGTTGGCATTTCGAGCAACTCTATTTAAGAGTGATGGATTAATGAAGAAAGGGGAATCCAACTAGAGCGAGAATTGAAGGTTGGGATGAATGGATTTATCAAAGAAGAGGGCTTGAAGAGGCAGCCTACTCGAATATTGATGGATGACGGAGTTAATGCGCATGTTCACGCATGAGAAAAAAGTTTCCTGAGCCATGACATCTGCAATATTCTTAGTGAATAACAATGCATCAAAATATCATCTTAGAGTGCATAGCTCACCCTTGTAATAATTTCTGAGCAATTATAAATCCCCATGAATGATGGTTTTCCCAATTGGGTTTCCATGGTAAAAATCTCTTTGTTATGATGCATTTAAATTCTCTATGTTCTTGATTAGTTCTGGCTAATTTCTTATGCCAGTGGATACACATTTAAATCCTTGGTGGGTGTCTTATATATAGTGATTCACAATTATCTCAACATATAAACAACTTGTAAATTGCTCAACTTATGCATTGTAGTGGACACCATTTTGTGAAGGATCAAATCAATATCTTGGTTGAAGTCACTAGTTGGAATCTTCTCTAGAACAACACCACCTTTGATGTATCAGTTCACTGGGTTAAGTTAAATGGGTTATTGTTGACTAAAATATAAAACACATCCCTATGGAACTTTATCTGTCTGGTTTGTCCAAGCCACACACTATCCAATCTAAATCAATCCCCTTTGTGGTAATGTTGTATGTTACCCATAGTCACACGATTTGACATTTACTTCTATGTTCGCTTGTTGTGTTAGCGGATGAGGGGGGTAGTAATGGAAGAACAAAATCGATTTGGAGACCAGAGCACCGATGACATTAAATTATAGTTAATTGGCATAGATGGAGGGGAATGCCAAAGAAATCCTCTTTATCTTCATCTTGAAGTCCTTGAAAAGTCAAACATTGTAAAACTTTGTTATCTGAGGGTTAGTATTCAGAGAAGAAGCAACCTTTTGAAATTGAGGAATTGTTCGCATAAGTAATTGTAAATTGAATGCTGTCTTTAATAATATATGTGTGCTTCATTTCCTTCTTAACTATATGTAATTGGACTCCCAGTTGTGCATATGTGGTTAATGCATCATGGACAGAAATGGGGATTAATTCAACGTTTATCACAGTAAATTATATTATGGCATACAAAGTATGTTAGCTTCCACAACATAATTAAAGTGTTGTGTTTAACCATGGAGACCTATACAAATTGTTTCACTACAATAGAGGGAGCCTATACCTTTGCTTGGGCACATGTTTTAGTAGCAATCATCAATCCCAAGCTTACAACATAGCCATTAACAACAAATAAATTGAACTTAGATTCATAACTCTAAATAACATCGAGAGATTGACGGTAATTGTAGAGACCATTAATTTTTATTTCCCCATGAGTATCCGAGTTGGTAAGATGCATGGGCCATATGGCTACTGTTTATGGATCATTTTGGGTGAAGCTCTGGATGAAGTTGCTAAATTTTTTATTACCAATGTCCACTCAGCTTGTTGTGGTGAAAAAAATTCTTGGCATTGTTGCATGGATTTCTTTACATGCTCCTTTAATCATTGTGCCTCTGAATTCACTTTTGTTTTTGGGGAATTATTTTTGCCATTCCTCCTCTAAAAAAAATCTAGCTTGTGGTATGTGGCTTGCATCTCCCAACAAGATGTCTCAACATGGCCTTTCTTCCCATAGAATGAACATCCCTTTGAGTACCAATAGTTTGCAGTTTTATGTTCTTTGCTCTTGCAATGTGACAAACAAAGGAGGTCATACTTGATGGACAAATCAAGTGGTATTCTTCTTCTTGTTCTGGCTGATTAGCTTGCCACTTTTTCTAAGTTCTACAATATACCACAAGAACGATTGAGTGGTAGTGTGTCACCACCTTCATTCATTGCTTCTCTTTCTTGAGATGAGTGGGACAACTCTGCCATGTATTTTTCCTTCAAAAATGTGATCTTTGTGTTTGTATCCTTTTCCTATCTTCCATAAAAAACCTTGCCTTCATACTTGACCCTCTGTTCAACTACAATGGGGATCAAGATGGTTTGTCTTCCCTCGCCTAGACCTTGTCCATCTTAGCCCATCTTAGCCCATCTTCCTTAAGAATTTTGAACCAATGCCGCTTGTATGCTTTTCAAATTGACCAAAATTCTCTTTAGAAACATCTAAGAAAGATGAGCTTATAGGAGTTACCTCGATCATATTTATGGATTCTGTAGTGGCAATGGAAGGTTTCCTTACTTCCTTGGTCTCTTGCACAACTACCTATATATTTTCCAATGTGTATTCCTTCTTTGCCAAATCTTAGTGTTGCTAAGTCATCATTTGAGTGAGAGCATCCCATTGCAAACTATCCATTTGAATGACCTTCTCTCCCAACTACATAAAATGAATTTTTTTTTGGTCCCAATCTACCATAAATGTAATGAGGGAGTCTAAGTGTTATGTTCCATCTCTTCCATCTATCACTCATACCTTTATACCTTCTCCCTCAAGTTCCTATCTCTTATTGAAGCTAAGCATTGATGGCTTGTAGATATTCCAACCTTTATCGTTTTTCTTTATCCATGTTAGGTTTGCTTTCTCCCCAAAATTTTGGTAGTTGTACCACGATCAATGATTGAATTGCTTTGATACCTTATGATTCGTAAACGAGATACTGATATCCCACTCACTTCACCAACACATATACTTTATAAAATTAAATTTCTATTCTCTGATCTCATAAAATTATGTTCAGATATTAGTCTTTAGAATGACTACAAGGCCTTCGTTCCTTGTTCAGTTTTGAGCGCAACTACTTCGCTTCATTATTCAAGACTAGTAATATGGTCTACTCTCTAGTGTAAGATACACACAATAACCACCAATTGACAATGCAATAATAATCAAGGTTCTATAATATCTCTGTCACTGAGAAATTTGTCTTCTAAGTGCAACTCCTTTGCACATTGATATCCAATTGAACTACATTTCTCATGCTTCTCGATGTTGATACACCATCATGGTTCAATATGTGTGTTCATTTTTATTGCAATGGTTTGTTTCAAGGATAAATTAGTTCACACACACAAGTAATGTAAAATGAAACCAAAACAAATCAAAATATCGATGGCAACCAAGAGCTAATGATATGTTGTGTATAATCTTTGAAACAATCTCCTTCAAAGAAAACAATACCTCCCAGTCGGTTACATGACCCTTAATTTATGGGATGCGTAAAAAAATGATATGTATGGCTAGGGATAAAGGGACCTACCAGCTCAACCAATGTTACTCTTCAATTCACTTTAAGTACCTTTTAACACAAGTCACATTGCATTTCCACATGATACAAACGAGCAAATGAAAACAAATGTATAATAAAAATGTTTCCTTTACCATACAATAGGCTCAATTACTTAACCCATACAGAGTATATTGCAAGAAAAATCAAAGCCAAAACAAAGCTCAATGCTGGCTAGAGCCAACCACGCTCACTGACTTGGGAAGTCAAGCTATTGCACAATGATTATACCACCATTTATTTACTTCTAATTAATTCATTCAAGCAATCTATCGTGGATAAGCCTCCATCCGTGTAATTGGTAGGTGAAGGAGTTGGTTTCTTTAGTGATTAATCATCAATAATTAAGTCAATTTCTTAATTGCGGTAGTAATTAATAACCCACAAATTGAGAATATAAATACTCCATGATTTGAGAAAAGGATACATAGCAACCAATTAAGGGAGCACTATGCTAAAATGGTTAACACACACCTGATGTGAAGGGTGAATTTTCCCAGGCTAAAATGGTTTGAAGGATACAATGTTGTATAATAATTTCGGGTTTTCAAATCACGATTGAGTGAATCAGTGGGACAAATGGGGGGTTTCCACTCTTTGATAAGTGGCAAGGGCTCTCAAATATGGTGTGTATTACTCATCCAAGTGCCCAACAATTTGGTAGAGGAAGAATTTACTAATTTCAAGAGACCGAAATTAAGGATTTAATAATTTGGGGACATTGCAATAGTCAGAGGATCACAACAATTAATCTCAAGCATACTAAGAATGGACGGTGGTTATTTATTAGATATTGATATACACACCATATAAAGGAAAATTCATTTTATGTGCATAATCTACCGACATACAATTTGGTTTTCATCATATGAACCAAATAGATTTGTAATTGAGAAAAACATGTAGGTGCATTGATACACAACAATTAATTGAATGGAATGGAAAGACAAGCCATGACGCAACAACCAACAATGAGAATTCCCATTAATAAGAATTAATCAAACACACAACAATTAACTCACTACAAACACATAAAATTTACTTTGGAAATCCAAATGGGAAAACCAACTTCAAATGGTTGTTTAGTTCTCATTACGACAATTTCTGGTTACAATGCAACTCATGGCTCTCTATGCATCCTCCTCTCTTTCGCCATCCAACAAACAACTTTTGAGATCTAGTTACAAGAATATATAGGAGAGTTGGTGGGGTAATGGGAAGGCCAAGAGACTTACTTTTAAGTTCCCATTCCTCTCTCTCCTATTTCCATTTTCTATTTTATTTAATTCTTTGTTTTACTCTCTTTCCACTCTTTTACTTTTTTCACTTGCATTGTCCTTTTTATTTTACATATCCTTTATTAATTATTGAATTAGAATTGCACCTATGGAGTCTCACAATCATTCATTTGTTTGGATCCTTTTCAAATAATTCCCACCAGAATTTGGCATTAAAAGTGCAAATTTGAATTAAAACAAGCCTAACCTATGCATGCAAACAAGTGAATAATGAAAATCTTAAATAAATATCAACATTTAATACTAAGTGAAAAGTAGGTAATGGAGATAGATGGGTGCAATATTTGAACTTGAATCTCTTTAGATGTATGGAAGGGCCTTCCTTAGGCCACACCCATGAACTAGATTTGCGTATTAAACATACGCCCCAAGATTCCATTTTCTCTCATTTATCCATTAAACCTAAACAATAAAACAATAGTAAACATTAGCAAAGAAAAAAAAAAGTAAAAGAGGAAGGAAGGAGGAGAAAGGAAGGGGGAAGCCATTACCTTCCTCATGGAGGTTCCTCCATGTAAGAAATCCTCAACCTGCAATAAAAAAATAATAATAAACATTGGAAAATCAATAAAGTAAAAGAATAGGAAAAGATGAAGGAAGGAGGAGAGGAGAAGGGAGAATTCATTACCTTCATCATGTAGTTTACTACAAGAAGCCTTATCATTTATGCATGAAACTATGAACATGCAACAACAAAACAATAATAAACATTGGCAAATCAATATAGGAAAAGAAAAGTAAAAGATGAAGGAAAGAGGAGAAGGGAAGGGAGAATCCAATACCTTCCGTATGGAGGTTCCTCCATGAAAATAAAACCATAGCCTCCACGAGGATGAAACCCTAAGGGAGAAAGGTAAAAGGAGAAAAAGAGAAGAGAGAAGGAGAGGAAATGAGAAAATAATTAGAGAGTAGGGGTTATTGTGAGAAGAAATAAGAGATTTCAATTAAAATAACATAAATACCCTCAAACTTGTGAGATTGGGACAAGTGGCTTATATTTTTCCTTCATCTTTCTTTAATTTCCCTTGGAAATGTTTCCCCTGCTTTTATTGAGTTACTCAAGAAACTTGATGCCAAACTTGACGCTAAAGTTGGTGTTAAATTTGGCACAAGTGCCATTGATTTTAGTGTCAACTTGTGAAATAACACTGGGTTTAGTGTCGCCTCATGAAATAGAACCATGTTTTTATCAAATATATAAAAAGATCACTAAAAAAGCAAATAGAAGCAAAAAAGGAAACTAAAAAGGACACTAATGACACAATTTTGTTGTAGTGCAACAACTACTTTATATCGTTCTTTCTCCTTAGACTCTTTCCCAATTTTCCTTGATTTTATGTGCATTTCTGAACTTATTACTCTATAATATATTTAGGGAGATTAATTTTTTTTTTCTACATATATGGATAGATCCTTGTAGCATTGTTCTATCATTAACATCATTCTCAATAACAACATCTACAATATCTCCTCTTCCTTCTTAATAATTTCAAACTTTGGGATACACTTAGTATAGCCAAACAATGATAGATGCATCTTAAAAATTTTCTCTTGGTCATACCCAAGAAGAGTGCTAGCTTCCTTTAGTTAAAATAATTTAACCCTCAAGCCATTTCAATTAGTTGTCCTATTTCTTTCATCAAAATTCTAGTGAATCTAAAAGGTATAGACAATAATTGTTTATGATTCTTATAATGAAGGAAATTTGCCCATTTGTCATGCTATTTACAAATATCAACAAACAAGAATATGCTACATATAAATTTGTGTAGATAGAGAGATTTTCCCTTAAAATTGTATGTTCTGAAATAAGTGTAAGTTTCCTCACTGGAAAACTAGACCTTCCACATGCGAAAATTTTCTTGCTTCAAAAGTCAATGACTCATGATACCTTTCTAGAATCATATATTTAGACATCCTCTCAAAGGAATACTAAATTTCCTAGAAATGGAAATGGGCCTTGTGCCACCAAAGTAGTGGGTAACATAAAGACACTACCTTAGTCTTCTAGTTAATAATAGCCCGAATTGTCAATTTTTTTGAAGTCTTATTAAAATCCAAATAAAAAATCAAATATGAGTCCATGTAGATTCTTTTAGTATTCTATAATTTTAACAACTTGTGTGAAATCTCATTGGAAACCAATTTTTCCTAGTCAAGTATCTCTTTCCATTGTAGGGTGTAATAAATGGCATAAGCCACATCCTTGTACATGTAAGTCATGGACTCCTGTCCAACTAGATAGCGAAAAGTCCATATCATTTCCTTTTAGGATCAACTAATTCAAGGATACCAACTTGGTATGTCTTAGTAGCCTCTAGTTTAGGTTTGACTAGCCATTTGTTTAGGATAGAAAATTCACCAACGCCTACACTCAAAGCATTAGCATTAGGTGTAGAAAAGCATCATCATTTGGAATCTTGAATATGGTGGAATTTGGAAGTTGTAAAATTTTCTTAAAGGTGGAAGGAATAAGTGATATGTGTGTCTTACTTCTCTATCCAATGTCATTACTCTGTATTTAGAATCAAACATTTTGGTGCACAATACTACAACTTCTTGTAAATCACATACCTTTATCACACACCCAACATTTACCTTACCTGAATCCCAAATCACATTTTTTCTTCATTCTTCCTTTGGTAGTTCCAAGTAACAATTATATATATTCGATCAGTGAAAGGATTTGTCACTTTGAGATAGGGAATTTAAGGCATCACCAACAAATAGTTGGCTTCTCCTTCAAGGGGGAATTTCTCAATTCTATTGCTTGTAAACCAAATACCATTGTCCTTTTGTAAAATCAGTTCTTACTCTTCTTAATACGTTACAACAATAGTGACAATTTCAAATAGTTAAAGAAAAATTTGGTGTAAGTGAACCATTTATTGTCATTGAATTCAAGTGTCCAAGTTTAATAATGACCAATGGAACATGTCATCCAAGGATACAAAAATATAATTCAAAATCAATAATGTGACATGCAAGTGGATGCATAGGGAGGATGGAATGGAAAGTATAAATCCTTGCACTTTGCACCAAAGTGTGATGCGGCGGTGTGGAACATGACGACACATGCATAAGGACATGCAAAGTAAATCAAAATGAAGACATATGGGATGCAAAACAAGAGTGTGTAGAGAGGATGTGGTGTGTGGTGATGTTGAATGTGAGAGAGTGGAGTGAGTGGTAGCATTTGGTGGCAAGGATCCTCCCCTTGCA
This sequence comes from Larix kaempferi, assembly GCA_027924585.1. NCBI lineage: Eukaryota > Viridiplantae > Streptophyta > Pinopsida > Pinales > Pinaceae > Larix > Larix kaempferi. Next base: position 6,478,143 of record BSBM01000130.1, read on the forward strand.
CTCCTTCTTCTAAGTGGATATGGAAATGCAGAGTAGGGATGGGGGAAAGTTTGAGAGAAGGAATTAATGAGAATAATACTCTCTACACAAGGGACACATTCTTTATGGAATATGTAAACAAATGTTGAGGCTAGAAAAGCTTTGCATTTTCTTTTTACTTGGTGAAAATTTCACTTTCCTTCGTGCAACTAGAACTTTAATTTTTTCTAAGGATCATTTTTTATGCACAATAAGTTCAAAGGAATCTCTAAAAGGTGGGAAAGGCCTTTACAAATTTGCTTCACCATAGAACACATCAGTGGGCTAAAACATAAGGAGAATGGAAAATACATCACCAAAGGTGTGTTGTATTTCCCAAAATCATGACTTAGGAGCCTTGAAGTATCCATATGTAGACCTCACTTGGAGGATGGCTAAATTATAGATACAAGGTAGTACCTTCAAATTTAAGAGGATGACAAGGTAGTACCTTCAAATTTAAGAGGATCTTCATTTACATAATTCACAATTTGATGGATAATAAGAACCCAAATACCTTTGAATAGGGAGAAATGATATTAGATACAACTGATTTTTAGTTAAGGAATTTTAAAAAGGCCAATTAGATTTCTTCTATACAAACAACTTTATAACTGCCCTATATTGTTGGAATGACTATGTATGACTCCACAAGAAAGGGTGATGAGGCCATGCATATTATCCCATTCAATTTTGGTATTCCGTGTTAAAAAAGAGAATTTGATGATTTCTATATTGTACATATTTTATTTTATTGTTAGGGGATATCCCTTGGGAAGGGACCTTCATAAAATGATAGATGGAGGAAATGAATTCCTCAATGGGAGGGGTGATTATTTTTTGGAATCCACTAATATATACATTATATTAAATAATTCACCTCTCCATCCCTATTACATTCATTGTAATGTGTGTTCATTTGTGTATGATAGATTTGTTCTCATAGAATTCATTAGCAAATTTATTCCCATCCACCTAAAAGACACCAAGAACAAAGATGCATAGTTATTTTTTAGTCAAATGGGTTTTAAATGGAACAAATACATTAATCATCCAAATCTCATGGACCTATCCCAAAGAGAAAATCCATAACATTACAACCATGAATTGATTTTCCAAATATATGCTCACAAGTTTGGATATGATCCCAAATGGATGGCCATCTAGCATTTGGAGGATGAGAGATCCAAGAATATATATGATTATCCCATTTTCCAAAGAGAGAAATAATAAAGGAAGACTTGATCATCAAGAGGATGAAGAATGAAATGATGATAATGAGGTGGAGGAGGATTTTTAGGAGGAGGGTATGAAAGAGCATAAATCAAGTATTAATAATGAAGGTATTTCAAAGGGGTACTCAACCTCATCCTCCTTTAAAATTTACTCAGTTCCTTGCAACAATCCAACCTCTATGTATGCAACAAATTTGTCATATTATACAAATTTTGTTGTAGTTTTCCACCTTTTCAGTCTCTTGAAAGTACTGTGTTTCTACTTGCAAACTCAATTGTTGAACCATTAATACTACAAGTGTGTCTCCACAATAGCCATTATGTTTGCCGAGCCTACTACAATTGAGAATTCCTTTGCAATGTTTATATTTATTGTTGATATTCCTTTGCAAGAGACTACTAAAGTAAAGGGCCCATATATTCTATTACTATTGAGAAAAACACAAAATCCAATTCTAAGGTAGATAAAATTCCCACAAAGTCAATTCCTTATCCATTGTTCATATGAAATAAATGAAGGTGGAGAGGAAGAAGAAAATCCTAGAGTGAATAAAAGAGGGAGAGAGTATGCACTAGAAACCACAAGTTGTACTAAGAAAATGGTAGCTAGCATCACTAAAAGTGAACCAACCCAAAATCCCGACACCCCACGAAAGCCAAAGTAAGTATCGATCCATAAAAACTGTGATTCTTGAATAGACAAATATAGAAGAACCAAAGTAAAAGGAAGACTCAATGGATGGTGGAAAACCTTAGATAAGGAACTAAGCACATGCCATTTGATGATGCAAAACAAAGAGATATTGACATAAATAACATTCTTGATATTCAATATGACAGATCTAGTAGAAACATTTCAATCAAGTATACTAAAATTAAAACTCCCAAAGGAAAAGGAAAAAGTCCACAATTGTTGCTAACACTCAACAAGTTGATATTATTATTTTTAGGATAAAATCTTTTGCTAATGCGGATCTCAATTTAGTACTTAAATTTGTAACAAGAGACAAAACAATAGACTTTGGAGGTAAGGTTGAGGTACTTAAACACGAGGATGAGATATTGAGAGCATATGATACAAAGTATAAAGGTTGGTGTAGGGGATAGTTTTCTCCTACCCTTCCACTTCTAATAGAGCTTGGATCAACAACCTACCAATTACAACATCTCGTAAGGAAATTTATGAAGAGGAAAAGCAAAGAAAGAGAAATTTGACCAAGACAACTCTTAGATGTATGAAGCATGTAATCACAAAGGATTTATAGGAAATGTGAGTTATTAATGAAGGCTAGTAAGGTGGGTGGACATTTGAATAATACTAATGTTAAATTTTCTTATGTAAATAATTCCATAAATGTAATAAAATAAGAGGACACACAATTTGTAATAAAGTACTTGCCTCTATTTATCTTATTTTATTGGGGTTTTTGAAAAAGATATAGCTTCTAAATATATTCCCACACATTTCTAATTAAGATAGATCAAGGGGTCGTGGGAGAGAATGAAGAAATTGTTGGGTAAATCCTAGAGCATGTTGGGTGAATTGGAGAAATAAATGCTAGCACATAGGGTAAATATATCGACTCTATGACTCTATTGAGTGGACCCCTCTGTTACAACGTAATTTTCCACCTTGTGAGTATCAGCATTCTTTGGCCTACAGGATCCATTTCACTGACTCAGATCCACTTTATATCCTTCAGACACTGTTTATCCTTATTTTTTCCCCTGTACACTAGTTGCATCATTACAGTGGGTGTACCCCGAGTTGCATCACTATAGCTCGCGGGTAGCATGTAAAATGTTAAAAATCACCAGTTTATTACTTTTTACTCCCAAAAAGTGGTTATTGGGTGACCTTTGACCCTCCATCTGCCGAAGAAACGCCTCAATGTGTCCTTTCACTTACCTTTGAGAGGACTATATATTGAGCACATATGGCTTATGGACGGGAGGAGAAAGAAGAGCAAGAGAACTCTAGTGGATTTTTTCCCTATCTTGAGTCTACACTCATTTATCCTTGTAGTTGTGAACCCCTTATGTTCACCTTCCAAACTCCTATCATAGTTTGAGTTTGCCATTCATGGAGGATTGAAGTGGTGGAGGCACAAGTGGATTGATACAGATCTTGGTTCATATTGGTTGCCGGCAAGAGGTCGTATCACATTGTACTTCTTCTTGTTTATTAATAGAAATACTCATATTCTCGTCCATTAATGTTGTGAATGTTGTTTATTCTACATTGGGTTTCATTTACTTATAATATCATGGACCATTGCTATTGATGATGTTAATGTCATTTATATATTATATGTACTTGTTGTATATTGGCTGTCAAGACTAATTTGCAGATTCAAGTGCTCGGATTGAAAGCTCCAACGGGGATCTACATCAAACGTTTGGATCGAGGTTGGTTATATTCTTCATTATCTTAGCATTGTCGTTCATATAGCATAGTACTGAGAATTGAGTTAATTTCTGGTAGTCAGCTGTCTGTTGTGGTCTACCCCAAGCCATAGTGAGTTTTCTCCAATACAGAAATGGCGACTCCGCTGGGGAAAACATCCATTTTTGGGGATTTTTGAGCATTAATCCTTAATTAGAGTTGTTGTTTGTTGAAGATCTGTGTCACTGATTGGCCATTGAGATACACTATAGAAAACTTGTTTTTTTCTGAGCCATTGGACTCCTTATTTTCCCATTTTCCTTTCCTTACCCGCGGGCTAGCTTTGCTCTGCCCACGTACACCCGCCTCTGTTTACTCTACTGCTCGTGGGTACCTGCAGGTTTTCCTTCGACAGTAGCGTACAGCTCTAACTTTGGTTGATTTATGACTTTTGGTTGTTGCTGGGTTGGCTTTGGATGATCCTGAGTCTTTGTTGGCATGTTTCTTGACTGTTCCATGCCTTGGTTGTGACCGTAACTCTTCTTTTCTCTTGGTTGAGCCTTGTTGGTTTTTTACCCATCTTTGGATTTAGCCTTGTTGGTTTTTTCCTTTTGAGCTCATTCCTTTGGTTGAGTCTTACTGTTTGGTACCTACTGGGTTGTCTTAGTGATCTCCTTGGCATATCAGTGACTAGATAGTAGGATTTTGCTTGCATTTTTCATTTCCTTATATTGAAAAATACAAAACAAATACATATAGTTTTGCATTTTCCTTTTGCTTATAAGAGAAAATACAAAAAAAAAAATTGCTTTCATGTACTGCATCTTGCATTGAGTGCTTGCTGCTTTCATTTAGGTTCTGCTTGTGTATCGAAAATATAAAAGATTGCAATTTTATTTCGAAACCGCTGGATTGATTTTGCATGTTAGTGACATTGTTTTATTGGATAGATGACTCCAGGATTTGACGATTTTGCATACTATTGAGTCATACACATCACTAGTTTCACGACCATATCCTTTGAGTAACCACAGCCACTAAAATTAACGCTTAATCTTAAAATTGATTAGACCAATTTTATTTATAGGGTACACCAACTAGCATAGGTTTAGAGTCTTGGAATAGATCATTGTGAGTTAACAATCCAAGACTACTAGACGAAACATTAGGTGTCTGACCAAGGAGTGGAGGAATCCATGGTATACATCGGTGTTCTTAGGAAGCTCTACTCAAACTAGAGTTAAGCACGAGGTCACGGGAGGTTGGTTGAGGAGATATCCCTCTAATACTAGCTGAACGTGGGAGATATTTCCAGGATTTGTTTGTATCTGGGGACTCTTGGGGGATTTGAACCTCATTGAGTTTTGGGCTCAGCTACCCTGCCCATACGACGGATCCCACCTGCGACTGTCCCCTTGAGAATTGGTTATATTGTGGTGACCATAGTTGCCTTACCTAGGTATCACATAGGGTACTTGAGTGGTTATGCTGTTTGTGTCCTGAGTCAGATAGGGATTGGACAACACAGTTGTTTGTTGCCGAGGGTTACGACCCTTTGCATGCAGTGAAGCCTGGGTGTCTCTATAACTGATTATGTTAACTCTGGCTATATTTTGGGAGTCTCAAGCCTCTCCTAGGCGAGACATACCGGCTCTAGTGTCGGGAGCTCATTTAGCCACTCTATTTGTCTGCTCTTGGTTGTAGTTTCTCTAGGTGTGTGATTTTGATTTATTGTTTTTTGATCGATAGTTGGCCTTTAGGGGACATTTTGATTTTATATTCTCTCCGGAGATATCGTGGCGCAGAGTCCTACTCTCCGTCGATCCTGTCGGTTGGCTGGTTTTCAGCCTACCGAACTTTCACGTCACGTTGCTAAAGGACGCCAGCGGGCTCCCTCTGAGTCTTCGAATTCTTACGAGACATACATCCTAGACGTCATGACCGCTGCATACTCTGACATGGGAGAAATCCCTACTAGTCCATCGGGTAGAGTTGAGCACACTTCAGATACCCGTACTCCTCGTGAAGTGTGGGGAGGTGATCCACCTGAGACCTAGCCTAGTTTGTTTGGTCCAGACCCATCTGAGGACGACTTGATCGATCCTTTGTTTCCACATAATTATTTATACAGGATGCCAGAGGTCCATGATGATTCAGGCCCTACGGTCAACCCTACCGCATTCTCATATGGTATGCCGGATTACACCATAGTTGATACTCCCACTACTTTTGGTAGCCATGCTGGCGCCATTCATGGTGTTAGCACCACTGCACCCACTGGGGGCAATACCCTCGCTGGGGTCACCATGTTGTCCACTCACACACATAATATGGGGACTGGTCATATTCCTCCTAACAATGCTAATGTTGGAAGACGACCGCCTCCTAGGGCTATCCAACCTAATAGGAACACTGTTCGAAACACGACTCGCCATCCACCACCTAACACACATATCGCTACCCGTCAACCCAGGACCTCTTTAGCGAATGTTAATGCTCCTCCTAACCACGGGGGTGGACATATACCGCACACTTTTGCGTCCACCACCGCTACTAGTAATACTAATATAGGAGGTGGGAATATATCTTATCCTCATGGTCATAACGCCACCATTCCTGCTACTAGTAACACCAGCGTTGGGGTTGGGAATACTTCTCATGATTTTGGTCACCACACGACTGTTCATGCTAATCCTAATGCTGGGGGTGGGAACATACCTCACCATTATGGTCATTACAACTCGGTTCCCGCTACGAATAGTATGTATATGCCCCATACTTATGGTGGAAACCCTTACTACAACACAGTCGGTGCTGGCCACCAGTACAACCTGCCTCAATATGGTGCCCAAAATACTTATATGCCTTCTTACTCTCATACAGGTCAGGTCAGAGGAGGTTATCAACCTTATGGCCATGGTCAAGCTTATGGTCCGTCAGGTCCTCATTATCAGCAGTTTAATGCTCATGGTCAAGCTTTTGGTCCACCTTATAATTCGGTTCCATTCAACCAACCTTTTATGGGAACTTATAATCAAGCTTTCTAGCCACAGCTCTCGTTCCTTGCACGTTTGAATCTTTTGGATCTTTTGAAGCTCACGAATGATCCGGTGTGTCATGATCCTAATTGGCCCCCGGTCCCTACCAAGCTCCCTTCTGACATTCCTAAGTTTGAAGGGAAAGGTGGTGAGGACCCGGGTGATCATGTCACAATGTTTCACCTTTGGTGTTCCTCCAACTTGTTGTATCACGATTCCGTTAGATTACGACTATTTCAACACACCCTCACGGGGGCAGCTGCGAAGTGGTATGTTGAGTTTCCTAGGAACACTTATAGGGGATTCAATGAGATCGCGTTGGTTTTCTTAGATCATTTCCAGTTACCGGTTCGCTATGATACTGGTACTGAACTTTTGTCTACCTTCCATCAGAATAAGGCCACACATATTTCTGACCACGTTCAAGAGTGGCATCGGTGGAAGAGATTAGTGAAAGCCAACATTCCTCCATAGTTTTTGTTGGAATGGTTCCTCAAGTCTCTACTCCCATATATCGCCAAGGATGTTTCGATGTCCGGCATTGTGACTGAGGAACAAGCCATCTTGAACGTCCAACAGTTAGACTTGCTATACTCTCAGTCTGGCATTTTGTATGACATTATTCTTGACGCACCGCGAACACGACATGAGCCCAAGTCAGTTATTGGACCACATGCCAATGGCATCATGGGATCCGCAAGTACTCACCCTGTAGATTTGGTGACTAATCAAATGCAAAATTTGTCGCTAAACCAGTCTACTCCTGGACAGGTTCACACCTTGTCCACTTCCACCCCGTCGTCTGATGTACACAATGTGCAATCAACAAAACCGTCAGGTAACCAACAACCTGGTGGTAAGAAAAAGGGCAGAAACAACTGTATGGATGGAAACAATGGGAATAACAATAATAGCAATCGCAATACCCCTCATAAGGAGAATTCCAACTCTCCTCGGGAAGGAGGAAATGCTGGTGAGGACCATAAACCTAGGCGTAAGATGAAGTTTCCTTGCAAGCTCTGTGGGGAATATCATCTTACTCACTTATGTCCTCGAGTCGAAGAAGCATTGAAGCATTTGGCACAGAGCCCAGCTGTGTTAAAGGATCCCCTTCCTCATCATCAAAACATGGCTTCACATGCTCCGACCACTGGTTATGGACCTACTGAGACGGTAACGTCTTCTTCCAATACTAGTGGTTATGGATGTGTGAATATGGTTCAATCGGAGGTTAGTGTTTCCACTTGTCAACGTGATTATGGTGCACCACTACCTAATATGGGGAGTGAGTCGCCCCCCTCCTGACAATTCCTTGCATATCGAGAAGCCCTCTAATATGCCGCGGATACTGAAAGGTGTTCTTAAGCGCTCTACGCATAATCCTAATACTTGAGCCGCCCATAACTACTCAATTGTGGAAGATTTGGGCCAAAATCCGTGTGCCATGTCAGCTCTTGAAGTCTTGCAGGCTTGTCCTTCTCAAAAGCATGTCCTTTTGAGTGCGTTAGGAGTTCAGGATGGGGGAAGTCCTAGTGTTATCAAGTTCGACACTAGTGATGTTCAACCTCGCTTACCTTACCATGTGGCTTTTCAAATCCAGGTGGCGTTCCTTCAGAATTTTTTCAAACAAACTATGGTTAACGAAGGTGCTTCCGCGTCGGTAATGTCGTTAACTTGTTGGAAAGCTCTTGGCTCTCCTCCTCTACTCGCGTCTAGAACCACGCTCATTGCATTCGACGGTCGGTCATTTAAGCCGCATGGAATTATCCCTTCCCTTGTTATCTGCTTGGGAGGTAAATCTGTGCCTATTGAAGTCGAGATGGTTGATGCTCCCATCGACTACAACCTTTTACTGGGTCGAAATTGGATGTAAGCTATGAAGGCTGTCGCGTCCACTGTATTCAGAGTGATCTGCTTTCGTCATGAAGGCAATATTGTGACCATCGATTAGCTGGATTTCGTTAACACTCCTTCCACAGCATCCACGGGATCCATAGTCTTGCAAGTTACTGATTCTCAACCGGCAACTAGGAACATAGGTGTTGGTATGTACCCTTCATTGATGAGAACTTATAGTTTTCCTGCACCTGTGAACTTTATCGGAACCATTTCCGACGATGCGTCTCCTCCTTTGCATAGTATGCCATTCCAGACTTCCTATTGTACTGATCCATGGACTTTACCCTCCACAAGTTCTACGTCTGGAGACATTACGCACGTCGGGATGTCTATGCCACTCTCTGTAGCTAAGCTTTCTTACCAACATATTCAACAAGCCACTGTAGAACCCGATCTCTCTTCTTCTTATACAGTCGAGGAAGATCCCGTTACGCTGCCGGTTTGGGCAGCCAACTCATCTTGTTCACACGACTGCCTTGATGATACTTTGCCTTCATATGAAGATTTTGTCGAGTCCATGCATGGTAATGACGAGCCTTGGGAGGATTTCTATCATAGATCTCATTCCCTTCCCACCCTCGATCTTATTGAACGAGATGAGACTATAATACAATTTACCACCCATTTGGATTTGGATCCAGTCGCAGTCTCGTCCAACTCTGGTTTGACGTTTGAGTCTGATGAGTCTTTGAGCTCTCCTATAGATTCGCAGATCAGTGCTCCTGAAGAGTTTGATTCTATTTCTAGAATTTCCAACTCCCGTGATGATGAATTATCTCTTGCAGATTCTTTCACATCCTTCAGCTTTGCTCTTCATTTTGAAGATGATCATTTTGATCCCTCAGGTATTGGTACTATGGCACCTTCAGTGGTTAGCTCTACCTGCATGTTGTCTGAGGTTAACGATAGTGAAGTTGAAAATGTTTCTACCGTAGTTACTTGTATCAGATTTTTCTTTATGTACGTTTTAGAGATGATCTTGGTACTTATGTTTCTTGGAGACATGATTCTTAGCTGGAATTATACTTGTTTACTGGTCCTTTTCGACATTTGCTTCGGCCATGGAAGGAATATTCAGAACCTTGCATATAGGTTTAGGCATTCCCATTGTTATGATGCATTTGAACCTATTACTATCCGAATTCGCAGACACCCCCTGAGTGTCCTTATCTTGCTCATGTTCCTTTCATTGTGCATAGCTTTCTTCCATGCGCTTGGAACTAGTCTCACATGTCCCTGACACTCATCTGCCCCCATTACGAGCATTCTTCCACCTTTACTTCGAGCTCGTTAAAAACAGTAAGAAGGTCACGAGTTTACTTTTTCGGGCTCGTTAAACCTTTACGAAAAATATTTTTATAAAGTCTTTTTTAAGCTCTTGTTAGACTTTTTCAAATCAAACAAGATTGCTGAGTATACTTGCCATTTCAGACTCGTTAAAGGATTTGAAGACACATCCACTTAGGACCCCTTTTCCGGACCTTTGTGGATTAATTACGAAAAAGGTATAATCTAGTCATACGTGACTATAAGAGTTCTTCTCTCATTGTTTTACACTTTTTCGGGTGAGGAGACTAACTTTACGAAAAAGGACTTCCCTTTTATGTCGAGTTGTGATTGCATTGCATTATCTTGCTTTCCGTTTGTGCCTTGTGCCGACTCCCGCTTACTCACTTATTAGCCATGTGCCTGAGCACTTTACCTTCTGAGCCAAGCAGAGCCTTAATTTATCTTTCGCAGCTTGATGACCCTTTACCCTAAGGGAACATTCCCCCAAGTGTCCACATCCTGCACATGCTTCCTTGCATTGATCATAGGTATGTTCCACTGCTTGGGACTAGTTTTCTCGCTATTTGACACTCGTTCCCTCACTTGTTGTACTATAAGAAATTTTATTCTTTTTCAAGCTTTTCCAAATATGAAAAAGACCAAAAAAAATCAAATATTCCAAAACGTCGGACGGGATTATGGTTACTACTTCTTGTTGGGAGCTGTTGTGTCGCCTTTGAACAGAGCATTCATTCCACTCCATACATTATGATTCAGGACTATAGTTGGACCTTAGGAGATGTACTTGTTTCTCAGTTTACTCCACCGATTGGTTAAGCTTCCAATCATTATGGATCCCTTTGTGGTGCTTCCTGCATCACACAGTTTATATTGAGTCTATGCTGCCTGAGTCTATCCATCTGCTCATGCTCTTGTTCAAAGGAAGTCTTGAAACCAGAGTTGGCCACTCCTAATATTTCTTGACTATTGCATGTTAGCCATCCTTATTGAGTCAGTCCGTTTCACCTGAGTTCTTCCAAATCTTTCAGCATAGCTGGTACCTCGTGCTGGTTGATGGGGGATGCCCTAATGCCCTCCTTCCAGCGAGTCTCGTTCCGTCGACTTCAACCCATTTATTCTGGGACTTGAGGCTTAGAGTTCGGTTGAGTACCTTGAGGCTTGCAGTCATTAGTGGCAGGTTCTCTCGCCATCGACAGTTTTGGGAATACATCAATGTCCCCTGATCGATGGATTCATCCTAGTGTTCGACTTCAACACATCTATTCACACTTCGATGATTGTTCTCTGTGCCTTGATGCCCATCTTCATTATTTGTGGGTTATCTCGCGTCTGTTAACGGTATACATCATTTCAGACGATGTCACATTAGGTTCGACCCCAACTCCCTTATTCACTTGATGGGACTTTCACCGTTGAAGATTTGTGTAGAAGACCCCAGGCGATAGTGGCATTCAGTATGCTACTTATGATTATGACTTTACATCTGAGATATCACCTCTCAGATATCAGCAGTTTGTACCTCCAGTTTGCACCAGTTGTTTCCTTTTCAGCAGGAGACCATATCTTACTGTAGAGGAATCATGGCTATGATCATGTATTCATTATGCACTGCCTATTCATGGCCATTGTATTAGATTGTTGTACTATACCGACATGTATTCAGGGATACTATTGTATTATGACGAGTGAGCTGCTCCTTCCACTTGTGTCTCTATCACTCCACTTCTGAGATTTATAATGTATTTCGACCATCGTAGCATCAGTCTCTGACCTCATACATTAGGGGGCATCTGTTACAACGTAATTTTCCACCTTGTGAGTATCAGCATTCTTTGGCTTGCAGGATCCATTTCACTGACTCAGATCCACTTTATATTCTCCAAACACTATTTATCTTTATTTTTTCCCCTGTATGCTAGCTGCATCATTACAGTGGGCGTACCCCCTGAGTTGCATCACTATAGCCCGCGGGTAGCATGTAAAATGGTAAAAATCACCAGTTTATTACTTTTTACTCCCAAAAAGTGGTTATTGGGTGACCTTTGACCCTCCATTTGCCCAAGAAATGCCTCGATGTGTCCTTCACTTACCTTTGAGAGGACTATATATTGAGCACATATGGCTTATGGACGGGAGGAGAAAGAAGAGCAAGAGAACTCTAGTGGATTTTTCCCCTATCTTGAGTCTACACTCATTGATCCTTGTAGTTGTGAACCCCTTATGTTCACCTTCCAAACTCCTATCATAGTTTGAGTTTTCCATTCATGGAGGATTGAAGTGGTGGAGGCACAAGTGGATTGATACAGATATTGGTTCAGATTGGTTGACGGCAAGAGGTCATATCACATTGTACTTCTTCTTGTTTATTAATAGAAATACTCATATTCTCGTCCATTAATGTTGTTTATTCTACATTGGGTTGCATTTACTTATAATATCATGGACTGTTTCTATTGATGATGTTAATTTCATTTATATATTATATGTACTTGTTGTATATTGGCTGTCAAGACTAGTTTGCAGATTCAAGTGCACAGATTGAAAGCTCCAACGGGGATCTACATCAAACGTTTGGATTGAGGTTGGTTATATTCTTCATTATCTTAGCATTGTCGTTTATATAGCATAATACTGAGAATTGAGTTAATTTCTGGTAGTCAACTGTCTGTTGTGGTCTACCCCAAGCCATAGTGAGTTTTCTGCAATACACCCTCATTTTTAAAGAAGGGGATCTAATAACATAGAAATATTACAAATAAATAGTTGATAGCACCGAGATATATTTTAGTAAAACGTTGGAGGGAAGAGAGAAGGTTGAACCAAATTATATAAGAAGTTGGCTTACTGAGGAGGTTGTTTAAAATTATAGACTTATAACTAGTGTTGAGGTTATAAAAGCAAATTTGTTAAACTCAAAGGAGATTTATATCTAGGGCCTAATTAAAAGCTCAATCAATCTGGGTGCCCATAAGGATCATATATTATGAGTATTGGACCAATGCCAAAAGAACCAACCACCAAAATAACCACATCAAACTAGATCCACAATGTAATACCCCCGGTTTTGACTTGGAATATATTAAATCAAATCATGTAAATGATGTAAATATGCTAGTATGAATTCCTAGTGTGGAGCTCAAGGTCAAGGCCCAACTAGTGAATGGGTAGGAGTGTATGATGTAAATATTTCTATTTGGACTTTGATATTGGCTTATCACACCAATTCAAATACTATATAAACATTATGTTGGAAAATAATAAAATGGTCCAAGATGGTTGTGTAAAGAACAATAGGGGGGCTATGATTCCACTAAAGGGGAAAAAGGGGGGCCATGGGAGATTAAATCCTCTATTGCCAAGTGTCAACCTTATAACTCATCCATTTGCTTCCATTTCCCATAAATGAGCCAAATACTCCATTTTTAATGTTTTACCCGATCATTGGATGCATGTGTGAGGTTAGTGGGAAAAGTATTCTCATGTAGTTATGGAAGCATGGGATGAATATGCTTCTATGACTGTTGTAAGAGTCCTTTATTCCATGTTCAAAAGTTATATCAGTTGTATTTTCCACCATTCTCTCATCTTTTGAGGAGTCTATTATTCATTATTCACTATGCAAATTTTACCAATAAATTTCTACACTATAAAGAATTATCATTTTCTTGTTCATTACTAATTACCAAACTATGCAAACCCAAAAATTCGAATTTGGAAATATAGTTGTAGATGTGAGAGAAATTAGAGGGATCTAGGTGAGAGTAGAGGTTCCAAGCAAGCTAGGAATCCATACCCATTGAGTTTTTATACTTTGGAATGCTTGAGAAGTCATGAATTAAGGCTATATGTGGCTCTCCAACAACATACATCAAGTTGGAATCCTTCTATGCACACACTGGAAGAACCTAGTAAGATGGATCACCCAAGGGAACGATGGATCAATGAAGGGGATTCCTGAGCTAGAAGAGGGTTGTGTGGGGCAGGAATTGTTGGAGTTAAGGATGTGATGGTTGAGTGAGATTCCTGTAAACCTTTAAATGAGCATTTGGATAAACATTAAGAGTAGAATGGGTTGTGGGATGAGAGAGAGAGAGAATCCTGTAGGAGTTACCTTAGCCTTGGTGGTCTCATAGCCCAACTTGGGGGTGGCCTCTCAGCAGAAAGAGCATATGCTAGACATAGTATCTACGGTTGGGTGGAAAATCGGTCTCACATAATTGGTTGCTTGGATCTTCTTTGTTTAAAGATAATTATTCTTTTGTATTTGAATGTGTAATGTTTTTATTTGATGCATGTGATGATTGTGCTTGTATATGCATGCTAGGTGTGTGCACGGATATTATAGTTTATTTCCATTGTGTATTTTTATTTATGCATCTGCACACACATTTCATTCTTTATAAATTTTGTATTATGCCATGGTGAAAAATTTAGAGGCTCGAAATTCGTAAATCTCCCCTTCATTGGTTAAATTGATGGTGAATTGATGGATGGGGACGTGACACACAAGCACTGCCAAAGCTCTCTCATCCTTCAATTTTTTTTTTTCTATATACATTGGCAATTATTTTCCAACTAAATAATGGTCCAACTGTATGGCGTATCTTGAAATTCCCAACAATGAACGTAGAGAAGATTTTTGAGACCATCTATAAGAATGAAAAATGAAAATGAATAAAAGGTTCCACCATCAATTGTTGTTAATATCACTTTGTGGGTTTCTCTCATTCTCTACCCCTGATTTTTGTTTTCCCCTTCGCCATACCAACTTCTTACAAGTATCTAAACCTCATTCAATCCTTTGCTTTTGCAGATATGGGAATACATAGAACAAACCAAAGTATGTTGTCTCAAGAGTCTACCATTGTTGTTGCTTACATCTATTGGTCCTTTGCCTTACTAAAATTATAGTCCACTCTATTTTAGCCTCAACATTGGGCCTTTGGGATGATATTTTCCTACTAATACTACACATACAATTACCTTATGTTATTCTTGAAAGGAGGGTTCCTCTATCTGATATTTCTTAATGTCATTTTGATGGGTTTTGTGTGATGAAATTGTCATAATATTGTTGGTTTATACAAATGATGAACACGGTCTTAATTTTCCATACTCACTTGGTTATGTTGTGTTTAGATTTTATTCGTTTGTATTTGTTCTTTCATTCTCTTTTAATATTGGGAAATCTTGTAGATATATAAAATAACAATAGTGAGTGGGTACCCTTCTTATTTAGCATGAGCTCCTCCTCTCATAGGCTATTAGAGAATGCTATTCTTTCTTTATTTTCTTTCATGTTTATTTTTAACAAACATTTATTATTTTAGTCTATTTTCAATGATTCTCCTATTTGGCTAGTCATTATCTTATAGTCTATTAGATATATAAAATAGAAAGACTATTAGATATTATTCTCTTGTAGATATATAAAATAACAATAGTTTGTAGATACCATGTTTATTTAGCATGAGCTCCTCCTCTAATAAGCTGCTTTTCTTTAAGTTTACTCTTAGGAAACCTTATTAGTTTAGTCTATTTTCATTTATTCTTCTATTTGGCTTTGTCATTATCTCTTTGGGAATCAACAAAGTGTGATTTATTTATGGTCACACCTATTTTAGTGATTTTGTGCATAGTAATGTAATTGCACTTTTTTTAGTCATTTGTGGAAATTAATGGCAGTAGTCTAAATGTTAGACATTTTTGACTTTTTCCATGGGCTTGTTTTTTATAGAATCCGGTAGAAATTGTAGAGGAATTCTTGATGCCACTGGAGTATTTGAGGATGATGAGTCCTCATATGCATTCAAAAACTTGATTTAAACACTTCAAAATTCAGATTTTGGAATTTTTTTTGTCAAATTTCATTAAACAATTAGAGGAAAATACAAAACATCTAACAAATAAACTACTCCAAATTAATGCAACTGAACTTTCTTTCTTTCTAAATCCATGTACCAAATTATATTTTACTCTTTATGTACCCAATTATTTTGTACTCTTTTCTAAAGGTGGTGGTAAGAGTAGATGACCCAAACAACCATCATATTAATCTACTTAGTTCTTTATTCTTGAAATAATTTGTAACAAATTGCTAGTTTCTTAGGCTTTGTTGTCATTGATATATGATATCTAGTATTTTGTTGTTGTGATAGCCTCTTTTTAAACTAGGTAAATTAGTATTTTGTTGTTGTTGTGATAGCCTCTTTTAAAGCTAAGTAAATTCATTTGAATGAATGTATCACCTAATTTGCTATTATTATGATTTTTGTGGTAGTATATTATCTTAATAAAAGTGTTTTAACAATATAGGGTGAAAGAGATGTTTTTATTATATACATATAAAATCAAAAAATTAAAATAGAAAAAGTAGGCTCATATTATGCTACACAATTAGTAATGATTATTGTCAGTCAAAAAGGTAATAATGACTATTGTCACATTTGTGATAATAATAATATAATTTTGAGGATAAGGTTTTGCCAAATATTTAAATGATTTATGAAGTTTTATAAAGAATTATAAGATAATAATAACTATTGTCATCCTTATGATAATAATAATATAATTTTAAGGATAGGGTTTTACCAAATACCTAAATGATTTATGAAGTCTTCTTGTTTGTGGGACAAAGAATTCCTTTAATATAATGATTTGATTACTTAAATCTAGAGAAATGCACATACTTACCGGCTTTATGTTCAATTGTCTAACCTTAAAAGGAGAAAACACATGATTCTCCTTTATAAATAATTATAAATTTACAAAAAGATGTGACTATTAGTGGTCCTTCAATTTTAGTATGAGGATCCTACCCCACTAGTGATTCATATCTATATGATTGACCCTCTACATCAAGTTTACATTTACATGTTGATTTTCAATGTTTGACCTTTTTTAAGTTTGTTAATTTTTAATGTTTAACTATTTATGTGAGTTATAATTATAGTTTATAGTCATTTAGGGTTGTGTTTTATCTAAGTGTTTGGCAATTTTTAAATATATGTTTTTGCTTTTGCTTCTCCAAGTTAAGAATGAGGAATCATTTTTTTTATAACAAAAAGGTTTTAATATCGATTGACGAGAATTTTGACCATAAATTTTTGCTCTCTAAAATTTAAATAGATTACCAAATCTTCAAAATATAAAAAATAAACGAATAAATTTTTTTATCCAACTAAAAATATAAAATATATTCTTTATATTTTTGGTTAAAATCCCACCCTTTATATTTTTGGTTTAAAAAAACCTAATATTAAAAAACACAAAATCTTCCGAACATATCGGAAGATCTATATTGCATTTAATACTCCCTTCACGATGCTCAGTGGTCGCGGGAAATAGAAAAAGCGGGACAGAAAAACAGAAAAACAGAAAAACAGCGGAATCGTTGACAGTTTATAGGAAGAGTCTGTTTCCCATAAATAGATACAATTGAATGACAGTTTTTTGTTATGGTCTGACCGTATGTTACGCGGACGAGGCGGAGCATATTGGGACTCTAAACAAAGGTATTAAAGCCTACAGTCATGTTGCCTCCGCAAAACACAACAGAAAGCGAAGAAGGCGAAGTTGTTGAAGCATACTATTTGTGTGTATACTTCTTCATCTGTCTCCTCCCCATTGTCTAATTCGAGTAGCAAGAACAGAATAGGAACATGAATATACGGGCTAGAGGAAGCACTTTACGTCTAAAACCACCTCAAATCCAGCCCAGTCTGGGGATTGGACGTCATAGAATTCACCACCACCTGACCTGCCATGGCTGTCTGTGCCCAATAAATTATATTGGTATTCCACGTGATAGATCTGCATGAGAGTCCGAGAACCCATATAGATGGTGATGTGGTTGAAATAAGCCCTGAGTCTCTGGAATGTTTAACTATCCTGGGCTTATTTAACAGTACTGGCTTGCATCTCATCACTTGCCTCCCAGACAATGGGGATTATGGGAGGCTTTCAGCCTTTCAGGGGTATCTCAGATGATATAAGAGGGAGGCTTGTGTGTTACAAGCAGGACTGGATTGGTGGATTCAATGCCGGCCTAAGGTTTAAATCAAAACAATATTCAATTCTATAGCAATTATATACTCCATTTTAGCACTATTTGAGCTTGATTAATTGGATCAGGTTTTCAATTTGATTTTCTGCATCGCTGGATTTGGGTTGAGATGATCTCTGTTTGGTTCTTGTTTTGATCTATGGGTTTTTCAAGATATTTAAGATATATGTATGGATTGTATTGTAGAATATTGGCCCCAGCCACTTATATTTTCTTCGCTTCGGCTCTGCCTGTGATAGCCTTTGGAGAGCAGATAGAGAGAGAAACAGGTGAATATGCAGAAATGTAATGATTTTGGACTTTTGGGTACTCTTTGCCATAAAGATGGTGAAATTCTTTATTGACCACTGAATTTGTTTTTGTTTTGACAGAGGGAAGACTGAATGCTGTGCATACGCTTGCATCAACTGCGTTATGTGGAATCATCCATTCGATCTTTGGAGGACAGCCCCTGTTAATTTTAGGGGTGGCGGAGCCTACTGCATTGATGTACAAGTATATGTACGATTTCGCCAAGAAGAGAACAGAGATTGGTCATGCGCTCTTCTTGGCATGGGCAGGCTGGTAATTAATTTATCATATTTGTCCAACTGATACTTGTGCTTTAAAACATTTTGAGATTGAGGTATTACTACCATAGATTCATGGTTAAATAAAAAACAAAATTTCCTGAGAGGGATCACTTGGAGGACCTGCAAATATTAATCTATTTGTGCTATAATCACTTGAATATTTTAATTTGAATGATTACCTGAACTGACTGGATCCATCAATGTGTTGAAACATGAATGAGTGGACTATTTTTGGTTTCAACTTACATGTTTTGAGCCAGTTGGAAACAAACAAAAAATTGCCTTGCTATCATAGAAGTAATATATTGATCTGCAAACCTCAGTCTGTAATGTACTTAAGTAACTTAAAGTGCAAATAGCATCCATAGGGTTTTGATCTCTTGACATTTAACGTATCTAACAGGAGCCATCAATAGGTCTGTTGAACCATGAATGGGTGGATCAGTCATGATTCACTTTGCTTATTTCAAGGTTTTAGCCAGTTACAGATAAGTGATAATTAGAATATGGTTGACTGCTTAAGGATTGGGCCATATTAGCATAGAAATGGTAAACTGAAGTGCAAACCTCAATCTTCAATCTAGTTAAATAATTTGAGGTGCAACCTCAATCTTCATTCTAGTTAAGTAATTTGAGGTGCAAATAGCATCTACAGGGTTTTGATCTCTCTAGATACATTTCAGAAAAAATAAAATAAATCTATCTGTCCTCCACAAACTAAGAAGGAGAGATCTCCCTCACCTAGACTGTAGAATAGACCTATCGTTGCAGTTATGAGATGCTAGAAGTTTACAAAGTGCTTCATTCGTTGCAAACATGATGATGTTATAATAAGACAAGGAGATATTGTGTTTTTTGTTTTGTTTTGTAGGGTATGTGTCTGGACAGGGATTATGTTAATAGTCATGGGGATCACCAATGCATGTGATCTCATAAACAGATTCACCAGAGTAGCGGGAGAGCTGTTTGGCATGCTCATTGCCATCCTATTCATACAGCAAGCAATTAAGGTGTGACACTAGATTTCAGTCATATGCTCAATGGCACATCAGATTTCAGTAATATGCTTTGTTAATATAGATTTGTGATTTTTTTTAATCAATATAAAATAGCCTTAAATAGATTGAAAAGAAACTGTCCAACATGTTTAGAAGGCAGAAGAAATTCAATTTTAAACAACCAAATCGTAATTTTATATTCCATTCAGAACAGATTTGTATCGCAGAAGTTGCCTCTTTTTGTCTCTCGTTTTTGCTTCTAAAGTTAATGGGTGTTTTCGTTATTAGGGAGCTGTTGAAGAATTTCGCATACCCGATGGGCAAGATCCTTCACTGGTACAGTTCCAATTTCAATGGCGCTTCGCCAACGGCTTACTTGGATTAATCTTAGCTTTTGGTGTCCTCTTGACATCATTGAAAAGTAGATCAGCTCGTTCATGGCGGTATGGCACAGGTACTATTTAATAAAATTTCCTGAAACTTAGACCGGACTAAGAATTAAATAGAATTTCTAGTGGCTTGATAGAAATTGACCGGTATATATTTGTAACCTTAATTTGCAGCTTGGATGCGAAGCTTTATAGCAGATTATGGTGTCCCATTTATGGTGATCGCATGGACTGGTATTTCCTACTCAGCAGCTGGACACGTACCTTCCAGTATCCCGAAAAGATTACAAAGTCCGCTTGCATGGTCTCCAGAAGCTCGAGAAACTTGGACAGTTATTCAGGTTTGTTCAGGAATTAATATAGAACTGAAGTTTTATTACATCCAGCAAAATGATGAGTGGAATAAAAATCAATCAAAATCTTTTCCAGCGATGGATTTTGGCACCATTTTTGGAAAGATCATGGGTTTCTTTATGGTTTTACTCATGTTTTCACTATGTTGAAAGTCAGTAAGTTATTTTATAAATCCATATAAAATAGGTTTGAACACCAAAGGTTTTAAAATTACAATCACCCAGTTACTTAAAACCCTACAAAACAATATAAACCAACTACAATCTAACACAGATAGATTTATTCGATAAGTTTCCTTCTTTAACATTTATGAAAGATAAAAATCCATGTCGAAGTTTGCAGTTTAGAAAAAAAATCCAGATCTTCCAGGGTTACCAAGAATCTATGGCAGTAATTCCATCCGCCCAGATCATATGACTCTTAATTAAAAGATTAGAAAACAATGTAAATCAACTACAAAGAACCTGATAAAATACTTTTAGTTTTGCACACCATAGGTTTAAAAATCCCAATCACCCATGATTATGATAAATCCATGCTTATAATTCCATCTGGCCAGAACCACATGACCCCTTAATTATCGTTTCTGTGCCGGATATGGGAAAGGTTCCAGTTTCATAATTTTTGCAGCAATAATCCCTGCTATCATGATCACATGCGAGCATTGTTTCTGTGCAGGATATGGGAAGGGTTCCACTCTCATATATTTTCGCAGCATTAATCCCTGCTATCATGATCACATGCCTGTATTGGTTCGATCACAGCGTAGCATCGCAGTTGGCTCAGCAGAAAGATTTCAATTTACGGAATCCCTCAGCTTACCATTATGATATCTTAGTCTTAGGTTTCATGGTATATATCTCTATTCACTCAATAACCCTTCAAGATTCTTGTTATATCAGTTTGCAAGCTTTGAATATACCACAGTTTTAAGTTCCTGTTATATCAATGTTCATGCTTTGTACATCTGACAGTTTTAAGGGAACACAGGTTGTGATATGTGGGCTCATTGGATTGCCTCCATCAAACGGTGTCCTACCTCAATCTCCCATGCATACCAAAAGTCTGGCCACACTTAGGCGACAGGTACATTAACGCAGCAGATGCTTTAGATTCTCCTGGACCAAAATTCTGGTCTGGCAATTGCTTTTATGAATAATTGGTTAACAGTTCGCTGTATTAATATGTTACCAGATAACACGCAAAAAACTTATGAGGACTGCAAGAGAAAGCATTGAGAAGAAAGCAACATTGACCGAAGTGTATGAAAGAATGCAAGAAACCTTCCAAAAGCTGGACACACCACCATCGTCTATTCACTCCCCAGCACTAGCAATGGTAGATCCATCCATCTTCGTTCCTTTTGAATAATCGTGCTGGTAAAATAGTTTTTTTTTTTTTAAACCAGGTTTCTACTCAACACGATGAGGCTAAGTGCTCAGATCACTTGGTTTCAACCTGGTCTCAGCAGCTGTTGAGTGTGTATAAACACACGATGAGGCTAAGTGATTGCTCAGAATTGCACTTGGTTTCAACATGGTCTCTAACAGTCCCAACCTGGTCTCAACAGCTGTTGAGTGTGCATAAACACAAGCATGAAATTTAGATAGATTTAAAACCGGATTGGACTACATTAACAACCAGAGAAGCTAAAGTTTTGGACCGTGTTTTGGCTACTAACTACACAGCTATTAAATAATTTAGTGACGGGAGTAATTATCATATTTCAACAACATAGTGTCTCTGGTTTCTTCTATTAACCTCTAGACAAACTTATTTATACAAGTAATAAAACAATTACATTGGTCCAAAGACTTTCTGGGCTTAGAAAACTTAAAAGTATTTTGCCTCTAGACAAACTTATTTATACAAGTAACAAAACAATTACATTGTTACAAAAACTTTCCGGGCTTAGAAAACTTAAAAGTATTTTGAATCTAAACTATGTGGTCACATTCTGCTACTCCAAGAGGTCTTTGATAGAGCTGCTAAAATTCTTGAATATGTTCAACAAAGTTCTGCTAACACTTCCTGAATATGTTCAACAAAGTTCTGGTCTCAACTCATCTTTTACTTCTCCTTGTTTTTAAACAAAAGTCTTATATTTTTACAATGTAATTGATGCAAATTTTACTTGAATATGTTTTCAATATTGATCTGGACTTATGAAGGAACGCATGGAATTACAGAAATACACATAAACGTAGAGATGTAGCAGAAATAAGACTTCATTTCATTAATATCACATAACGGAAATATGCTTACAGACAGAATCGAAATAAACTAGCTAGGGCGCTGGTAGTTTATCTCTGAGAAGAGATGTTGCGGCCACCGGCCTTTGAACTCTCAGTTACAATGGGGCTCGAAGCCTATCTATTATTGAGAAACAAAGGAAAACCCTAATCTTCCAAAAACCTAACTTTAGGAGATGAAAATGCCAAACTATGGGCTCCGTTGGGGTAAATTGGTATATCAATTTCCCGGCGTCATAACTTTGGCATACGATCTCCGTTTGACGCACATGATACCTCATTGGGCCTCAAAACGACTCCTTCTGCAAATGTAGCCACACTTTGTCGCCCACCTAGAAGTTGTGTGGCACCCGATGCTGATCATGTTGCTGCTTGTATTTGGCATTGGTTCTGTCCAATATGTCATGAACCTGTTGGCAGATGTGTTGAATGCACTCGATGAAGTTGTTTGCCTTGTCAAATTCCGACTGGATATGAGCCAAATCGACCTAAGTGACCGCAAATGGCATGGCTACGTCAATGGGACATAGTGGCTGGAATCCCAAGTCCACCTGAAAAGGGCTGTGGCCGATTGAGCTGTGGAGAGCTCGGTTATAGCTGTGTTGTACATGTAGGGGAGGCTCTCATCCCATGTGCGTGGATGCTTAGAGTTGTACATGCGCAGAATGTGTATGATCATCCTATTGATGACCTCTGTCTGGCCATCAGTTTGGGAATGGAAAGCTGTGGACTTGGTGAGCTTGGTGTCTGTAATGTCCCTTGTTAGGAATTTTATTAAAATGGTAATTTTTCACTTTTTTTCCTAGTTAGACCTTTGACTAGTTTTGATCTCTAGGTCCCAAATTTGCCCCAAATGATCCCAAATCTTCTGAGAAGGTACATGAATGATATTAGAACATAAATATGTGTTTCAGGGATGCCTTTGGACCTTTAAAACACTTCTGCAAATCCTCTTTCAATTCTGATCAATTTAGGTAACTTTACTAGTGATTTCCCTTTGACTAGTATTGGTCTCTAGGTCTCAAATTGACTCCAAATGCCTTCAAATATTCAAGGAAGGTGTATGAATGATATTAGAACTTGAATATGATGTTTATGGATGAAATATGGCCACCAAAAGACCTCTTCAAACTCTCTTAAGATTCTGGATCAATTATGCAATTTTACTAGTAATTTGGGGTTCAAATCCCCCTAGGGTAAGTACTGAAAATGGCTTCCCAAATGCCTCCAAACCCACTCAAATTTATGAACAGAATTATGTAATGTGTTAAGTATGTTATTAAAGTCTCATATGCACCATTAATGGATTATTAAAACTGTTCTCACCCTCTCCCATTCAACTGCAAAAATCCCCAATTCGACCCTTGGGGAAAAGACACTATTTCACCTCCCAATACAACTAAACTGAGTAAAAATGCTTCAAATGCTCAAGTACAGTACATGAAACTTGTATAAGACATCCATGGCAGTATATTGATCACAAATATATCAGAGAATAATCCATTCATTCGAAATCATCAGCATTACATTGATTCACAACAAGGTAGTGGGGAAATGGCACTGTTCTTTCATTAAAATTGAGATTTATACATTTCTACTTGGAATTTCGACCTGAAACTTTCTGGAGATGAAGAACAGAGTATTTAATTCATATTACAAAAGAAATGGGGCATTAAAATCTCCCCCAAAGAGTACAATAGCTCACCAAAAACGCCCTCCCTCAAGGATCAAGAATATGCCATCAAAATTGGAAATGGTTGAAGGAGTGAGCTACAATAGAAGAAACCATGAGCTGCTCTGTAGCTTACACCTGCAAATAAAGATTCCATTAAAGCTCCAAATGAAAGGTCTGAAAGGCCTTTTCAATTACCAACTTGGATGGGAATCTTTCACCCTCGAAATTGGCCAAGGCAAGAAACTAGTCATCCACTAGCTCTCCCTCTTCACAAATGCAATTGCAAATTATACAAATGATCAAAAGCTGGTTTCATTCTTTGTTATTGGCATTTATAAACTTCTAATGTCCTCCATGGGTCAAATTCCTTCCAAGAGACTCATGCCAACTCAAGTTGGGAAGAGATTCCAAAGAACGCCACTTGTACAACAATTCCTAGTCTCCCACTTCCACCAAATCACATGTGGAAGCATCTTAGCTTCCCTAACACCCTTGAGCGCCCTCTTGGATTCTATGTTTAGCCCTGACATGTCATATATGTCATATTTCAGCCTTCAGGTCTGATTTGTGTCATAGGTGTCATAGCATCTTCATCATTGTTGTCATAGAGCTAGGGAATCTAGCCCAAGTGTCTCACTAGCTCCAAATTGCCTCTTCCTCTTCCATAGGAGTTACTCTTCCTCTATATTTCGACCTTGGATGAGTTATGCAATGAATAATACCTTTTGGACTCCCCCAAGTATGTTACCATTTACCTTGAATTCGAATTGGTGAGAGAATGATGCCAAGTGTAGTGGGGAAATCTAGCCATATGTGGGTCCCACTTCCTCCATGTGTCTTCATGATCAAATGGCACTTTGATTTTCACTTTTATATATTTATTTAGCTCCTTTATTAAATATTTATTCCATTCTAATGTTCAAACATCATTTATTATCCCCATTATTCCAAATCCCAAAGCTTCCACCCCAAACCTAGGAAACTAGTAATTTTCCTCCTTGGCAATTATTTGACCTTTAGCATCAATTTGACAAACTCTAATGAATAGGGCCAATGTGATTAGGCCATTGTGACCTAATGCCAAATTTGGGACATGATAGTGTCCATCATTCACCAAAGGCTGGACCAAAATGTACTGAGGAACCTACTGTCCCGATCTGAGATGAAAGACTGTGGGATCCCAAAGTGTACCCACACTCCTTCAAAGAAGAGTTTAGCAGTGGTTTCTACTGTGATATTCTTCTTGCATGCCACCATAATGGCCATCTTCGAGAATCTGTCGAAGACCACAAAAACACAGTCGTTTCCATGCTTAGTAGAAGGAAGGCCCGACATGTAATCCATGGAGATGGATTCCCAAGGTCGACTAGGGGTAGGCAGCGAAGTGTAGAGGCCTTGCTTCTTGATGATAGGTTTGGGAATGGCACGGGCAGTGCAGGATCTGATGTACTTCCCGACATCCATTCGAAGGTTTGGACAATAGAAATACTTGTGCAGTACTACCATTGTTTTCTCGACCCCGAAACGCTCAGAGACCCGATTGTAGTGGGCTTTCCAAATTATCTTGGCGCGCTCGCTTGAAGGAACACAAAGGTGTCCCAGGTGACATAACAATCCATCCTGGAGGTGAAAATTGGGAACTTGCTTACCCTCCAAGAGTGTCTTGTATGTGTGGCCAAATTATGGATCGCTCTTGTAGAGAAGTGGCCAATCAGAAGTCTTGTGTCCATAAGAGTTGAGCACGGTGGTTAGCGCCATGATCGGTGGTCGATTGAGGCAGTCTGCAACATTATTGGTGCTTCCCTTCTTGCACTTGATATTCAAATGAAACTGTTGCAGATGTGTGGACCACTTCTGATGGTGATCGTTCTGCAACTTCCCTTGTGTTTGCATGAACTGTAGGGGTCGGTGGTCTATGTGGATGACCGTTTCCTTCCCCAAAATGTAATGCTTCCATTGTCGGCAATCCTGCACAATGAAATACATTTCTTTGTCATAAGTGAGATACTTCCGGACTGTGTCGAAGAGTGTCTCATTCTGATATGCCACTGGATGTCCCTGTTGAGTAAGAACTTCCCCAATAGCATAGTATGAGGCATCTGTCTCGATCTCAAATGGTTGTTGCAAGTCTAGTAATGTGAGCACTGGGGCAGAGCAGAGGCGATGTTTCAAATCGATGAATGCCTCCTGTTGAGATTCAAACCAAAATAATTTTGATTTCGCTCCTCCCTTGGTGACTTGGATCAAGGGCCAAGTGATATGAGAGAACCCAATACGAACCTGTGGTAGAAATTGGCAAGACCCAGAAAGCTGCGGAGCTCTGTTAGAGTGGTTGGGGCTAGCCAATCCCGAATGACTTGGATCTTGGCCGGATCCACATGCACTCCTTGCTCATCAATAATGTATCCCAGATATTGAATGTGGGTCATGCCAAAAGTGCACTTCTCCAAATTGGCACACAACTTATGTTGCCGCAGTGTTTGGAGGACCTGTTGGATGTGGTGGAGGTGCTCCTCTCAAGTTTGGCTGAAGATCAGGATGTCATCCAAGTACACTACTACAAATGAGTTGGTGAATGGCCGCAATATGTCGTCCATCAGCGTCATGAAGGTTGCGGGAGCATTTGTCAGCCCGAAAGGCATGGCCAACCATTCGAAAAGGCCCTCCTTGGATTTGAAGGCAGTCTTCCACACATCGGAGGGTTCGATTGGTACCTGGTGATACCCGAACTTCAAGTCGATCTTACTGAAATATTCCCCCCCCCTGCGTTGGTCCAGAAGGTCATCAATCCGTGGGATAGAGTACCTATTCCGGACAATGATCTTATTCAGCGCCCAATAGTCAATACAGAGTCTCCAAGTCCCATCCTTCTTTTGCACCAACACGATTGGGCTCCCACAGGGTGATGAACTTGGTTGGATGTGCCCTTTCTGCAACAGCTCCTGAATCTGCCTCTTGATTTCGTCATTCTCCAGAATAGAGCGCCGATAGATTGGTCCATTGGGAAATGATGCACCTGGGGTCAGATCGATGGGGCGCTTGACTTGACAGTGTAGAGGAACCCCTGCGGGTGAGGTGAATACGTCCCCGTACTCCTCCATGACCTTGTTCACCTGTTGTTGTCGAGCGGAGGAGCTCTGTCTGCAGTATTCTTTCCTTGAGGGCGGATTACCAGGAAAACAAATTTCCCCGTTTTGGAAATGAGCTTACTGCATTGTTTTGCAGTAACGAAAGAGATGGCGGCAGGCGGCGCTACCTTCGGTATCCTGTACAACCTATTTCCCAAAGTAACAATAATAGCGTGAGGCCGAGACTCATACACAGCATGTCGCTTCCACAAGTATGGTTGGCTTAATAATACATCAGAAACATCAAGAGGAGCAATGTCACATAATACCTCATCCGTGAAGGGCTTGATGCTGTAGGGAAGGCGACACTGTTGGCTGACGCAGAGATCTTGTCCTTGGTGAAGCCACCCAATGGTGTACGACTGTGGGTGTGCTGTGGTCGGCAAGCCCAACCTCTTCACGGCCTTTGCTGGAATGAGGTTCTTTTGGCTCCTGCTGTTGATAATGAACTGCAACGGGGAACCTTTACCCACATCTGGGAATGGAATAGGCGCTTCCCCTCCTCTGGATCTTTCGGTTCCTCCTTCTGGACCTTTGTGGTGGAAACAATGGTGTTGGGCTCCACATCGATAATTTGCTTCCCCCTGTCATTACCCTTTTCGGGTTTTGGTTTAGAGTCGGAGCATGCATCCGGTTCAGAAGCCTTCAGCTCGGCCACCAGTGACTGCTTGGCCCAACACTCACTTATGTTGTGCGTGGAGATCTTATGAAACTCACACCACTTTCCCGTGTCCTTCTTTGGCTTCACAGTGTTGTTCTTTGCTTGCAGTTTTGGCGGGTTATCTTGGGCCACCCCGCGTTGGCTTTGTCCTTTGTTTTGCGGTTTGGGGGCACCTTTCCCTTGCTTTTGATTTGTAGATCCAAAGTCTCGCTTCTTCTGTTTGAACTTTTGCTCAATCTTGGCAACAAACCGATATGCTGCGCCAAGCGACCAGATGTTGAGGAACTCCATTTCCTCCTGAATGTATCTGTATAGACAACTGCGGTACTTCAACACTAAATGTTTCTCCGAATCTTTGATACCCAATTTTGTGCGTAGGGTATGGAAAGGATTTGTCATCTCATGCACATCTTGATCCCTTTGCTGCCGAAGTGTAGTCCATTGTATGTACTTGTCCTCATAGCTTCCCACCAGATAATATTGTTCCTTGATGGCATCTCGAAAATAATTCCAAGTGGGTGTGACTGAAAACATAGACGATGCCCTCTCATCCTTCTGCTCATAGTAGGTTTCCCACCAGTCCTTGACATGGGGGGCGGCTTTGAGGAGTGCAAAAGTGATTATTTCCCGGTTGGAAAAGTCATGCACTGAGAAATACCCTTCTAATAGATTCAACCATCTATCTACGATGTCTGCATCTATTTGGCCTTCAAATATGGGAATGTCAAGGTTTACTTGTACCTTAAAAGGGGTTGCGCCTCGAGAGTGGCTGCTGGTGGGAAGTCGTTGAAGGATCTGGACAAAGTTATCTATCATCGCGTTCCTTTGTTTCTCGAGGGATTTGTAACTTTGTAACTTTGTGACTAGCTTGCGGGATTTTCCTTTCAACCTTCTCCATCGAACCTTCTCGCAGGGACTCCTTTTCATAACACTGCTGTCGAACTTTATAGCACATACATGTGTCTACATCCGATCTCCTGTCGGACTTCTTCTATTGGACCTTCACAATCTGTGGGTTGCATCGCAACCGCGACTCACCGTGCCGAACGCTTCTCCGTCGTTTCTCTCCTTCGTTGTCGGTGCACCAACATACTTTAGTGATGTTCCCACGTCATCCTCCTTTTCTTGTCTAAATGATCCAAAACTTTGTGACCCTGACATGTAGCTCCAATGCACGCTCGCCACAGTGCGTTGCTGCATTCTCGTCATCCTTTTCCAGTTGTCAAGCCTGATGTGCAGTCATCATCATTACTGCGGCACTCCATCTTGGTGCACGGTTGCACGCATGCGATCTTCCATCGCCAATGTTCCATTGCCGATTTTCTTGCGACTTCTCAAAATCGCCACATTTTTATAGCATAGGAATTTTCCATTGTCGATGGTTGGGATCTGTAACATGACCTTTCTCCAGGATTGATTTGACGGTGGGATAGCATCATCTGATCCTGACAGATGATCTCGTCCATCCATTATTCTACCTTTCTTGATTCATTGGGTTGGAGAGATAATTACTCCCAACATTCTCCCCCTCAATTATCTCATCAAAAAACAACCGGTTGACTTCCATTTCTATACGCAACAGTCTAACTTCCTAAAAACTTCTCATCCTTACAGTGAGTATTTTCTAGTGGCTTCATGAACCTAGAAACCATACTCACAACACACATGCAACTAGAAAACTCAATGCTACAACATCCTTAGGCGAAACAAACTCATGATTTAGCCAAAATATTCATCATTAATATACTAAAAAAAACAAACTGCTACTGCAAAATTTATACGCAAAATATATACACATGAGGGATAAACAAAACTCAATATTTATGATAGCAAGTAAAAATTAAATTCTCTTCTTCCTCCTTCCACAGTGCCAAACCTTGAACTAGGAATATGGAATTATCCTCAATAATTTCATCTTCATTATGATCTTCATACCCTCTTTTGGTTTGTCACAACAACAACTTTCATCTTCAATCAAAACAGTCTCCATAGGACTAAAATGCAGTATACCCTATGTTCCATGGGATTCCTTCTTCATATCACTAGCTTCAGTTGTAACTCTGCATTTCACCTCATGTATGAGGGATTCATCATGGGCTAGAGCTTTACTTGATCCCCCTTTCTCTCTTACTTTGAGAACCGTTGTTAACAACACAATGTTGCTAACATAACCAACATTCAGCATTTGGAACATAACCTCCTTTGCTATGAGGTCTATAGCAACAACTCTAAACAACAAAATTTCAATCCTTTTTTCTTGGATTGATATATTAGCACACTGCACTTCTGGGAGTTCTTCTTCAACATCCACAACCTCAACAATTTCCTTTGCATTTTCATGTCTGTTCACAACACCTACACACTCATATAGGCCATTAGTAAAAAAACAAAAATATTCTCAAAATCATTTTCATTTTTATTACATGGACTTTAGTCCTGGTCCATGCTCTTGTCTGCTTCTACTGCAGTCTCTATGGAAGTCTCCACTCTACCAACTATACCCACACACAGGTGCCCAAACCTTTCATCTTTTATCTTTATCATTTGGATTCCAAGAGATCCGTTGGAGTCTCCAAAGCTCCTCATCTTCAATAACTGAAACTAAAATTATTTACATTATTTACAATAATCCCGTAGGATTTCAACATTCCCCCCCTTAATCTAAAGGGGTGTGTGTAAGTCTGAGCATGGTTCTAAATATTTCAAACTTTTCTCATCCACGTGCTTTGGTGAAGATGTCTGCAATTTGCTCATTCGTGGAACAATGACATAAATGAACTGTCTTGGCCTCTACATGGTGTCGAATCAAAAGATACCTTGTGTTGATGTGTTTGGTTCGATCATGGAATCTGGGATTCTTGGCCAACTTAATTGTAAAAGTGTTTTCAATCAAAAGTGGAGTGGAGTTCTCTTGTTTCTCCTGCAAATATTCAAGTATCTTCCTGAGCCACACAATCTCTTTGGTTGCTTCTGCATCAGCTACATATTCTACCTCTGTTGTCGAATTTTCTGGAACTAACTGTTTGTGTGATCTCCAGGAGACAACTACTGATCCAAGACTCATCATGTATCCAGAAGTGGGCACTCTTGTTTCCTTGTCGCCATCAAAGTCTATATCATAGTTCCCAATGAGTTTGAATTATTCCACCTTAGAGTACTTGAGTCCAAAGTTTTGAGACCCCTTCAAGTATCTTAGAACTTCTTTTGCAGCAGACCAGTGTCTTTCACAAGGTTTGTGCATGAACCGTGAAAGAATGCTAATAACATAAGAAATATTTGGTCTGGTTGTGGTAAGGTAGATAAGGCTTCCTACAAGCTTTCGGTACTTGGTTGCATCCTCAAATTCTTTTCCTTCACTTGATGTGAGCTTTAGATTTTGTTCCATTGGAGTTGAGAGCAGGTTGCAGTCTGTCATGCCAAATTTGTTAAGCAATTCTCTAATATACTTCTTCTGAGAGAGAAATATGTACTTAGGATGTTGAGTCACTTGAATTCCTAAGTAGTAGTGAAGATGTCCTAGATCATTCATTTCAAAGCCTTTCTTTATGGATGCTATATAACTTTCATTGTTCCCTATCATCAAAAGGTCATCTACATATACTACAAGAAGCACAACAGATCTTCCAACTTTATTTACAAACAATGTTGCGTCATCAAGATTATAATGTTTGAAATTAATCTTTAGAAGATGATTGGTTAGCTTTTCATACCATGCTCGAGGTGCTTGTTTCAGGCCATACAAGGACTTGACAAGTTTGCATGCCTTGTGTTCTTATCCCTTCACAACAAAACCTTCTGGTTTAGACATGAAGACATTTCCTTTCAAGTCTCCATTCAAGAATGTTGTTTTTATATCCATTTGATCAAGTTTCCATCTATTTTGTGCAACCAAGGAGAGTATAGTACGAATGATGCCCCATTTTGCTGTGGGGGAGAACGTTTCTTCATATTCAATTCCTTCTTTCTATGCATAGCCTTTCGCCATGAGCCTTGCTTTGTGCTTGTCAAGTGAGCCATTTGATTTGTATTTGTTCTTGTATATACACTTACTTTCAATTGGTTTGGTTCCAATTGGAGGGACAACTAGGTTCCAGGTTCCATTCTTCATGAGTGCATCATACTCATTATGCATGGCTTCTTTCCACTCATCACGAGTAGAAGCCTCTCCAAAGGAAGTTGGTTCAAAGTTTCAATTCACAATCAAATAAGACATCCATGTCATCACTTGAGTTATTTGCATTTCCTCCATTTTCTTGTCTGGTTGAGCTTCTTATTCTCGTCTTTCCAACTTCATCTGAATGGACACTTTCAAGTGTCTTTGTGGCCCATTTTAGAATCTTCCTTGATGGCCCAGGTTGATCAGCTGGTGGTGCATCATTCTCTTCAAGGTTCAATCTTCCAATCCTCTCAATCACATCATCTAGTTGAGTCTCCTGTTCAAGTGAAGTGGCAGGAACTTCTTCTTCATATTTTTCTTCACGAGGGGGTGTTGGTGCCACTTCAAAAAGAAATTCCATAGATTGATCCATGATAGGGATCCCCCCTTCGAGATGTGGAATTTCATTATCAAATTCATAATATGTCTTTAGATGAAAAAATTTCTCCAGACGATCAAGCTGTCTTTAAATAGATTGGTCATTTTTATTAGTTTCAAGACAAATGACATCTCTGGAAACAACAAATTTCTTGTTTACCTCATCATAAAGATGATATGCCTTGGAAGTGTCTAATTACCCCAAGAAAATGCATCTTTGACTTCTAGCACCAAGCTTGTTTCTTTTCTCCTTTGGTATTAAGACATAGCTGGTGGAACCAAAAACCTTGAGATGCCTAACCAAAGGAAGGTGGCCAAACCGCATTTTATGCGGAGTCTTATATCCAAGAACATGAGATGGACTTTTATTTCTCAAATATGATGCACATATTTTTGCATCACCCCAAAACATCAACTTCACATTCTTGAAAAACATCATTGAGGGTGATGTATTCATCAAGGTTCTATTCATCCTTTCTGCTACACCGTTTTGTTGGGGATTGTAGGGAACTGAAGTTTGATGTGTAATCCCAAGTTTGCAAAGATAGTCTTCAAATGCATTAGAAGTATATTCTTTACCATTATCAGATTGAAATGTACCAATATGTGCTTGTGCTTGATTTTCTATCCATGCATGAAAATTCTTGAAAGTTTGAAATGCATCAGATTTTGTCTTCGACAAGTATACCCAACACATTCTACTATAGTCATAAAAAAAGGTCATGATGTACTTATTACCATTTGTAGAAGGAATTGACATAGGGCCACATAAGTTAGAGTGCACTAGCTCTAACTTTCTACATGATCTCAATTTAGACTCTTGAAATGGCTGCTTACTATGTTTGCTTAGAATGCATGCATCACATTTGTTCTTTTGCTTAGCAATGGTGGGAAAACCAAATACACCATTCTTTCTAAACAAACAAATACTATTATAATTAAGTTGACAAAATATATCATGCCATAGTAAATTGGATGACATATTACCTTCTTCATGCTGAGAGATATATGAAAAGTTTTGAACTCTTGCATAAGAGCCCCTCAACTTCAACAACTGTCCATATTCATAACCGGTCATGATGACCTTGTTGTTAGAGGATTTTCTTATCTCTAAAATCCCATCGAACATGTGGATGGAATGGCCTTGCCGTCGAACCTGCACTAAGGACATCAATTTCTCTACAACTCTGGAAGATAAAGAGCATTCTTTAATGTGAAATCAGGGAATCCAGGCAGCTTGAGCATGATTGAGCCAATTCCTTGTGGTTTGAGGATAGATTTTATGCAAAGTAAACTATGCCATCTACAATGTCAATCAGTTCTTCAAAACAATCTTTTCTAAAAGTCATATGAGATGTTGCACCAATATCAAGCATCCAACAATATTTGTAAGATGAAAGAGAGGTTATTTCATTAATTCCAAGATTACAATGTGTAACAATACAATGAACAGAATCAATGGCTTTACCAGCCTCTTGGATTTTATTCTTGTCTTCTTTATTCAAGTTATGTCTTCCTTTGATGGAGTCCCAAGAATCCCAACACTACTCTGCTTCATGTCCAGTCTTCCCGCACAACGCTTGCACTTTAGATCTGGTCTTCTACTTGAGTTGTTTCTTCCTCCTCTGCCTCTGAAATTTCTTCTTCCTCAACCTCTTTTGCTGCTTTATCCCTTGGAAGGGTCTTTGGGCTTGTTCTTTGCTTTCTGAGCAAAGCAAAGAGATTCTCTAGTATTCTCATTTGTCTTCTTTCCAAATGCTTTCTCTCTGTCTGCAATCTTCTCTACCACGGTGTCAAAAGTTAGGCCTTTGAAATTGTCACTTGATTGCAAGGATTCAAGATAGTTGGAGTGAGTAGGATAAAGGGAATTTACAAATTCTGCAATTGGAAGGTCTGGTTTCATACCAGAGGCTTGAATCTTGTGCCTGATTGCTTTGATCTCAGATGCAACCATCATATGATGATTATCCTTTACATCCAAACTAAATAACTTTAACATTAGTTGTCTTTGTTAGTCATACAAATCTTTTAAAGTCTTTAAAGCTTCAAAGCATGATTTTGCAGGCAATATATGTTGGGTCACCTCTTCACTAATAGTAGCAAAGATCATGGATAAGGATTTTTTGTCTTTGTTATGCCATATAGCAAGTTCTTTCTCTGATGTTGGAGGTTTTGGATCTGAACTGATGACTTTGCCTTCATCGGTGTGAATGGTTTTTCCTTCACATATGTCGTCCCACAGATCATTGTAGATGAATCTAGCCATGATCTTCCTTGACCATTTTGGATAAGTGTCTTTGTTGGTGAGGGTAGAACCAACTATGAATTCTAGTGACTGCATCTTCTGCAGCTTGGAATTGAACCTCCATGAGTCAACACAACATTCATTCTTAGCATTCATTCCATGAAATCTCAGCTTGTTGCAATCTTCAGGCAGGTTGACAATGTGTGCTAGCTTTAGGTCTAACTCCCACACAGTAGTATCGTATACTTTAGATCTCAACCCCACGCATCATTATCATGAGCAGGAGGGTTCAAGAGAGAGCACACACAACTCTCATTCAACATACAGTTAGCTTCTCTCCATCAACGCATCTCTCCATCAAATACAGGTCGTAGCTCTCCAATGTCGGTCCTTCTACGCAGTCATTCCATCATCACACATGTTCAAAAATTCATATCTCCTTTCAAATCGCAGCAGACAAAGTGTAAAAACTCCACTTTTGGATCATAGCAGTTCACAACGTTCAATTCAAAAGTTGTAAGAACTCCACTTCATCTATGGGTCGCAGCTACTCTTCGAGAAACCACAACTGCTCTCACTTCATTTCAACTTTTCCACTGGGCGCAACATATACAAAAACGTGGACTCAGTGTTTGTAGCTATCATTCAAACTCCATACAGATTTCGAGTCTAGGTTAAAATTAGGGTTTCCCTAGCTTCCATACTCAACAATAAACATGGTCATTGATATGCAACACAAAATTGCAAGACTGGTTTACCACGATGGAATGGTCTCCATGGTCTCCACGTAGACCCAAAGAGATCACAACGGCTCACATGCAATGGCTTTCACGATGTAGTGGTCTTCACAGTTTCCACGCATCAGCTCTTGTGCTCTCATTCAACAAGGAACATGGATGCAACTCACAGGGTGGGTGCAGAATCAATTCGTGGGAAGAGGAGAGCCCACACAACCACACCAACATTCAAACAATACCACATAAATATTAGGGTTTAGGTGCAGGAGAGAGGCGTTATCTCTAGATAGAGCAAGACCATCATGAATGTGGCAGAATGATGTAGCAGAAAAAGCGTATGGGGAAACAGAATATGACAAAAGATGGTAGAAGGTAGGCTATGCAAGGACTGGGAAAAGTGGTAGAACAGACAGAATGCCAGCTACAAGAGTTATGGCAGCCAAGCTCTGATACCAATTGACATAAATAACTCCTGAATTCAATTAATTCAACATCTAAAGGTTTTATTTATACATTAGGTGGGAGTCTCTTGGATTTCAGATTCCAAGAGATCCATTGGAATCTCAAAGACTCCTCATCTTCCATAACTGAAACTAAAATTATTTACATTATTTACAATAATCCCGTAGGATTCCAACAATAACAACAAGAAAAGTAAACAGGTAAGACCTTGTTTTAGCGTCCTTATTCAAAAAGAAATTTGTCTTGTTGAAGCCCTAGCTTCAACATAATTTAGATGTGGTTTCCAACAAGTCAAATCAACAAAAAAATGGATGGTATGAACAAGCCCTTTTTCACACTTTCCAACAGCAGGCCGATATATTCAAATATATTGGAATATATCGAAAAATATCGGAATATATTAGAAATGTCGCGATTTTTTAATTCTGATATATCAGAAGGGAGAAAGACACGGCGATATATCCGATATTTTCGATATATCACCGATATGTGCAACATTTCCTGTAATAGCTTTTCATTAAACAAATCTACTTCATCGTATGTTGCTATAGGTTCAACTTGCTCACTTGATTATCTTCTATGTGTGACCTATAGGCCAACACATTATGCTCTTGTTCTTCTGCCACTATAGTAGGCTCTTCATCACCTTCTTGGAAAATCCTGGTATCAACTCTTAATATATAAATTCACTTAAGTGACTTAGGTTAAAAGTTAGGGTTTTAGGCATGTTAGGTTTTTAGGTGTATTAGGGTTCACTCAGACTCTTTATAAGAGCGAGGACCCTCATGGTAATATTGTATCGTACCGTCTCATTATAATATTATGTCAAGTGTATTATTGAGATCATGTGTTTTGTAATGTAACCCACTCTAGGGTTTCTCATTTATTGATACTTGGAACATGATATGAGAGCATAATAATACCTAGGCCTGGTTTGCTAAGTATGCATGATTAGATTAATGGATATGATTTGATTGTTTCAAGTGCAAGAATCACGAACTGAAGGAGATATAGGGTTAGACCCGTTGAATCATTTGTTGGTCACAAATGTTCTTCCTGTTTATTTTGGGAGTGCACGGTGTAGTGGGAGACACCGATTGCCTACAACTTAATTTCTATCAATATGCAAAATGGGAAGGCTTTAAAGTTCCTAGGAATCCACTATTTCCAGTTTAAGAAGGGACAGCCATATCAATAAAAGAATCCAGCTGCAGAATTGTATAGGAGATTTCCATGATCGAGAAGAGAGACAACATCGCTGCTGCCAGTCATATAGTAGAAGTCATGAAATAGAGTGGGTCGTTGCCATTGCCCGGTTTCCCAGACGATGTTTTACATAGCCGCCAGAATCAATAAAACAATAAAAAATAGAAG
Organism: Larix kaempferi; assembly: GCA_027924585.1. Classification (NCBI taxonomy): domain Eukaryota; kingdom Viridiplantae; phylum Streptophyta; class Pinopsida; order Pinales; family Pinaceae; genus Larix; species Larix kaempferi. Next base: position 6,515,455 of record BSBM01000130.1, read on the forward strand.
AGAAATACGCTTGCTTCTTTTGTTTACGTCTTTAAGTAGCCGTTTTCTTGTAGGAGACATCATCCGCCACCAAGGACACCACCAACTGCATTGAATGAGAAAGAAGTCAGCCCATCTGCCATTCATTTTAAATAGTCGATTTAATTAAGAAATATACCTGTGATTTTTTATGCAGCCACCGACTGTCGAACGAGGATAGAAGGCCGAATAAAATAAGTTGCCGCCAGTGCAGTCATTACACAAATTTTCCGATGGAGCCGTAAAATTATTAACCAACTGCTCCTAAATTCATCAAGGGAAAGGCACACCGCGCAGTCAAGAAGATTGAACTGCGCAGTAAAAAATTATTTTATTTTTCTTCGCTTTAGGACTTCGCTTCTCCTAGCATATACTTTGAGATGTAAACTTTAAATTTTTTCCAAACACTTTACTTTGCAGATTATCTGCGCGGAAATTAACTGAATGATTTGAAATCAAGAGCTGAATGATTTGAAATGCCTATAAAATCAAGAGCTGAATGATTTGAAATGCCATAATTGATATTTCCCTGCCAAAGTATGAAAAAAACATTCAAAGCTTCAACCAAGGAAAAAAAGCATTCAACCTGCAAGAATCCCTATAACCAGATCTCCGCCATCAAGCAAGAAGTTGTAGATAGGATCCAAGGGTTGAGATTTCGTTCATCCAGCAAGAAGCCGAGTTGAGTTTCGGTCATCAAGCAAGAATCCAAAAGAGTTGGTTTCAGCCCTAACCCACAGAAACCGATATGGCAATGGCCATGGAAATCACTGAAACAATCTTAGAGCTGAAACCCGCAGGGACCAACGACGAAAAACTATTAAGAAACCCTGCATGTATTGGCTTGCAAGAAATTGCAAATACACAGTTAGTTGCAAATATTTGCACTCCTTTGTTAGTGAAGGTTGTGAGGTCACTTTACCCCCAAGCTAGCTGGCCATGCTTATAAGGTACTGCATATTCATTTGACTATGTTTTTTTTGGTTTCTTTATTTTCTCTGCATATTCAGTCATTTCATAACTTAACACTTGCTTACTTCCTTCCCTCAGCCTATTTGAGAGATTGCTTTCTCTTCCCATCCAACGATTGCAAAACTCTATTCCGCTCGTAGAGAGAACAAGATTATATCCTGGGAATACCATACAGGGCAGGTAATTGTAGATTTTACATTCACTCGGGGTGATCAATTGGATATTTGATCTGGGAATATCCTCCCATTTTATTGGCCTCCTACTTTTCCTGGGAGGTCAGATTCCATTGCTTGTTCCAGCCAGAATGAATTCTAGATAATTTAGAGGGTCGGATTTGATAGGAATGGAATCACGCATCTTCTTTCTTAAACAACAGGGTATGGACGTCCCCATAGACTGGATTGGCGAAGTTGGATGCCTCCTCAGTGAAGGTCCATGGGTTTTTGTCGGTGTTCCTAATGCCGTCAAGATAATTTGACAGCCTTAGCTTTAGCCTAAACCTTAGAATTGATTTTAACATAATGATTTTCTCAGGCTAACACAATGGATTTGGATTTCAGGTTTGCAATGTTCTCACCTCAACAGAGCTATCTCTGGATGGCCCTAGGGGACAAGTTCATGCCCTGGCTGTCGCTAATGAAATGCTTTTTGCTGAAACACAAGTAAGTCTGCTGCCTTACCTTCTATAATCATTTGTGTCATGTGTTTTGCTTTAATAAGTAAAATCTAAGGAGTGATTTTATTACATTTTATAGCCCCGATGATTCTTCCGACTTTACATTCCACAAGATGGCACTATTTTTGAATGGAAGTTTAACTCTGCAGCCAATACCAATACCTTTGAGCCTGCAACTTCCCTCGCAGGGCATACGCTGCCTGTTCTCTCGTTAGTCTCAGGACCAGACAAAATTTACTCTACTTCCATGGACCACACAATAAGAGTAAGTTACTTTGCCTCTTGTCTAGTATTTGCTTACACAATAAGATAGTTTTCTTTACCCTTTCCTTGAACTGGTTTGGTTTAGAAATAATAGTTTGGTGTTTTTCATGCACCTGCGATTCTAGAAATGTAGCATGTCCTCAATTTCTGATGATTTATATTTGACAATGTGTTCCCAAATTCACAGGTTTGGGACCTGGAAGCTTTTCAATGTACACAGACCCTGAGAGATCACACGTCCGTTGTAATGTCTCTTCTCTGTCGGGACTAGTTTCTCTTGTCGTGCTCTTTAGACAACACAGTGAAGATGAGGAAGGTTTTTTGATATATTATAGTGTCTTTAATGAAATAAATAAGGTGTGCAAACCTCATTGGAGTTCTTTCCTTATTAAATGCAGGTCTGGGCTGCTACATGAGATGGATTCCTTGAAGTGGCTTATACTCATAATGAAGAACATGTGTGTTATCTATATCCTTATTGTCTATAGGTTCCATACATTTCCTAACTAGTTTTTTCACCCATGGAAGGGCTTGTTTACGTAGCTCCATTGCACTAGAGCTACGTAAACAAGCCCTTCCATGGGTGAAAAACTAGTTAGGAAATGTATGGAACCTATAGACAATAAGGATATAGATAACACACATGTTCTTCATTATGAGTATAAGCCACTTCAAGGGCTCCATCTGATGTAGCGGCCCAAACCTGCATTTAATAAGGAAAGAACTCCAATGAGGTTTGCACACCTTATTTATTTCATTAAAGACACTATAATATATCAAGAAACCTTCCTCACCTTCACTGTGTTGTCTAAAGAGCACGACAAGAGAAACTGGACCCAACAGAGAAGAGATATTACAACGGATGTGTGATATCAAAGGGTCTGTGTACATTGAAAAGCTTCCAGGTTCCAAACCTGTGAATTTGTGAACACATTGTCAAATATAAATCATCAGAAATTGAGGACATGCTTCATTTCTAGAATGGCAGGTGCATGAAAAACACCAAACTATTATTTCTAAGCCAAACTAGTTCAAGGAAAGGGAAAAGAAAACTATTTTATTGTGTAAGCAAATACTAGACAAGAGGCAAAGTAACTTTCTCTTATTGTGTGGTCCATGGAAGCAGAGTAAAGTTTGACTGCTCCTGAGACTAACGAGAGAACAGGAAGTGTATGCCTTGCGAGGGAAGCTATAGGCTCAAAGGTATTGGTATTGGCTGCAGAGTTAAACTTCCATGCCAAAATAGTGCCATCATGTGGAATGTAAAGTCGGAAGAATCAATAGGGCTATAAAATGTAATAAAATCATTACTTAGATTTTACTTATTAAAGCAAAACACATGACACAAATGATTATAGAAGGTAAGGTAGGAGACTTACTTGTGTTCCAACAAAAAACATTTCATTAGAGACATCCAGGGCATGAACTTGTCCCCTAGGGCCATCCAGAGATAGCTCTGTTGAGGTGAGAACATTGCAAACCTGAAATTCAAATTCACTGTGTTAGCCTGAGAAAATCATTCTGTTAAAATCAATTCTAAGGTTTAGGCTAAAGCTAAGGCTGTCAAATTACCTTGACGACATTAGGAACACCGACAAAAACCCATGGACCTTGGACCTCCACTGAGGAGGCATCCAATTTCGCCAACGCAGTTTATGGGGATGTCCACACCCTGTTGTTTAAGAAAGAAGATGCGTGATTTTGTTCCTATCAAATCCGACCCTCAAAATTATCCAGAATTCATTATGGCTGGAACAAGCAATGGAATTTGACCTTCCAGGAAAAGTAGGAGGCCAATAAAATGGGAGGATATTCCCGGATCAAATGTCCAATTGATCACCCCGAGTGAATGTAAAATCTATAATTACCCGCGTTGTATGGCAGTCCTAGGCTATAATCTTGTTCTCTCTGCGAGCGGAATAGAGTTTTGCAATCGCTGGATGGGAAGAAAAAGCAATCCCTCAAATAGGCTGAGGGGAGGAAGTAAGCAAGTGTTAAGTTATGAAATGACTGAATATGCAGAGAAAATAAAGAAACCAAAAAAACATAGTCAAATGAATATGCAGTACCTTATAAGCATGGCCAACCAACTTGGTGTGGAAAGTGACCTCGCAACCTTCACTAACAAAGGAGTGCAAATATTTGCAACTGCCTGCGTATTTGCAATTGCCTGCAAGCCAATACATGCAGGGTTTCTTAATAGTTTTCCGTCGTTGGTCCCTGTGGGTGGCACCTGCGGGTTTCATCTCTGAGATTGTTTCGGTGATTTCCATGGCCGCTGCCATATCGGTTTCTGTGGGTTAGGTCCGAAACCAACTCTTTTGGCTTCTTGTTGGATGACCGAAACTCAACTCCACTTCTTGCTGGATGGTCGAAATCTCAACCCTTGGCTTCTGTCTATAGCTTCTTGCTTGATGGAGGAGATCTGGTTATAGGGCTTCTTGCAGGTTGAATGCTTTTTTTTTGGTTGAAGCTTTGAATGCTTTTTTCTTACTTTGGCGGGGAAATTTCAATTTTGGCATTTCAAATCATTTAGCTCTTGATTTTATAGGCATTTTTTTCAATTTAATTATTAATTGATTTCATTTATATTTTTGTTAATGTTCATGTATTTTATTTTGAACTTCTTTTATTTTTATTTTTGGTAATGTTCATGTATTTTTTTTGTTTTTCCTTCACACTCGAGGAACTTTTTTTTTTTTTTTCCTTTGAAAAAGTCGTAATTTTATTTATCACACTCGAGCAACTATATCACCTTTGAATGATTTTTAATTATGAATTTAAGTAATATAAGTAGAATGTCGTATGGATTGTTGTCATTTTTATTTTCACGGAAATATAGAATGTCGTTATAGAACATATTGATCCACCATTGAATAATTGCACGACTCAAGTGAGATATAAGTACAAAATGAAAATTATGTGGGAGACAACATAAATACACTAGTAATTTTTTCATTGTAGCTAATTTGTTCATGGAAGATCTCAATGACAAGGCCTTATCCTCTGCCCCTTTGAAGGCCAAAATGTCACTCTGTTTTGTTGATGACACTTTTTTCATTTGTCACCATGGACATGCTAACCTTATTAAGTTCAAGGACCACCTCAATAGCTAGTTCGACAACATTAAATTCATCATGGAGATTGAAGCCAGTGGTAGCTTTCCTTTCTTAGATGTTCGGTTTACCAAGAAACCTGACATGTCGTTAGTTGACCAGGTCTTTAGGAAACCGGCTCGTATGGAGCAATATCTCCATGCCAATTCCCACCATCACCCCTCTCAGAAATTCAGTGTTCTTAACAACTTGGCTACAAGGGCCGTGAGAATTTGTGATGTTGATCATCTAGATGCTAAGAAGAATCACCTCCTTGAAATTTTTGAAGGCAATGGTTATGATAGAGATGAAGTAATCAAAACCTTTGATAAATCTAGTGGAGGTGCCAGCGCCAAATGTCAATAGAATGAGGAAATATCCAAAGTTTTCATTCCTTACATTGAAGGGGCAACCGACAAGCTATGAAGAGTTTTGAGGAGAAAGAACATCATTGCCAATTTCACGCCCTTTACAACCATTAGGAACTCTCTTGGATATGTAAAGGACCCTATTGATCCCTTATATAGGAAATGTGTCTATCTAATCCCTTGCTAGATTGTGGTAAACCTTACGTCGGTGAAATTGGTCGTTCCTTCAATACGAGTTTTCATGAGCATGGTGCTAATATAAAGCACAACCGTTCTCGATCCTCTGCTCCCGCTGAGCATGCAGACAAGACAAAGCATCATATTTTCCTTAAAGATTCCAAGATTCTTGCCATCGAGGATCATTTATTTAATAGAGAATTCAAAGAAGCCATTGAAATCGTAAAACGCCCTAATAACCTTGTTATCAAACAACTTGTAGTTGTCCTTAATGGTATCCCATCTGGGATGGTAGAGGAGATGGACAACTAAAGAGATGACCCAAGAAGTGCAACGGTTCTCAATGCAAGCTGGGTGTCACGATAATCGAGGCACTCTTCACTTTAGATCAAGAAGAATCAAGACCAAGGGGGAGACCCTAGCCAATAAATGAAGATTAGCTAACACAAAGGTTTCTAGGGAAATGTGTAAGCAGGTTACGGAAACCAATGCGTGAGGATTAAGTGGAACAAAGAGTTTAAGATGTGGTTGAAGAGGCTTAAGAATTGACAAGTGTTTCAACCAATGAATGACTAAGGCCACTTATGAAGACCAAATGGATAGATCTAGCACCATGAAAATACATAAGTGGGGACCACTCCTTAAAAAGTGGAAAATGGTCCAAATAGGGCCCACTTGGTTGGATTAGGGGTGAGATGGCACTAAGTGGTTGAGATGAGGTAGATATATGGATCTAAGATGAGATAAACAACACCCACATATGGGATCTAGGAAAAGGCCACTAACCCAAGGAGTGTGAATTTCCCAAGGGAGACTAGTGCCTTGGGATGAGAGGGAAAATGGAGTCTAAATTATGCCAAAATGTAGATGGGGATAGTTTAGGAAATTGTCAAGGTGGTTTTAGGATGGCATGCCCCAATATGAGCTAGATCTCCATAGATCTAAGATGAAAAATGCATCACCAAGTGACCCAAGTGGGGCTCAATCCCTCTAATTGAGGAATGGGGCCTGTTATCACATATATAGTAGCCGGGCTACCATACATTATTTTTCTCATTCCAGCACACTATTCAGCCAGTTCCCTTGCATTTGAGATGCTGAGATGAGCATATATATTGGATCACTATCAGATTGTGGACAGCGGTTATACTCCCCATGCCATGACTGAGTTTCAGGACACTCAGAGAGATGCCCGATATAGCCATTATACCATTGGTACAGAGCAGTCAGTAGTGCCCAGAGGTACAGCAGCAGCTCCAGAGGACAGATGATGGTACAGGTTGATGTGCATTCAGGTATATGACTCAGCAGGTATATTATTGTGTTATGGTTAGATTGCTTTTATACTTATTCTTATAGCATGTCTTAGCACTTAGTGTCATGATCTGGCGATCATATAGATACATGGACCTGGTTGACCTATTATTTATATCATATTGTCCCTACTCAGACTTAGAAGTTCACTATTCATACTCATTGGTACATACCCTCCTTAGGGAGAATAGAGGTGATCATTACACCATACTCTGGCTTGCTAGTGTTGGCTCCATCATTTCATTGTCTTCATCCATCCGTGGCCTACCTTTTAGATTATTACCCTGATTTGCTACTTGACTAGTGACATGGAGGACCTTTCCCCACGGTAGCCTCTGTATTGGATGAGCCTCCCTGTTTATTGTGTCTCGGCTCTGAGTTGGTGACAAAAATTACCTATGGTGAGTTGGAGTTCCTTGAGAATTCCCCCTAGTCACTAAAGTTGTGTTGGCTAAACCTGAAACTTTTAGTGCTGCCATCAATACAAAATCTGGAAAAATGAAATGCTATATCTTGTATGTGAAAGAAATGCCAATTGAAAATGGCCATGAAAAATAAAATGTTATATCTTTTGGAAAAATAAATACCTAGGTAAACAAGTTGTCCATGACACACCTAGAAGTGCTCAGGTAAACAAGTGCCTTAAAAACACACCTGCAGCAGAAAGCCTAAAAATAAATGTAAATCTATGCAATGTGTTTGTAAACACACATAGATCAAGGCTATGGAAACCTCAGGCCCAAAAAGCAATGGAACTTAAATGTTATATCTAAACAATTGCTGGCCTTGTTTGTATTATGGATTGTGCGCATCTGTGAAGGTGAATAAACCCTCTTTAAACAACTCATCCATTTGTGAGACACCGCCATTCCCTGTGTTATTGCTCATTCAGTATATACTATGGTGTGTATTCCCTTTCCCTTGCCAAAGTGTCACAAAGTCAAGTCAGTCAAGTCATCCCTTAGCCTAGCCAGTTATTTCAGCCTTCACCCTTCACTAGCAAATTGATCACAACTATGAAGTGAGTATGGTCCTGAAAGTCTAGTCTGAGTAATAATAATAATTAACGACACTATATATTTGGATTTAGATCGCCAGTCATGATTACTCTGTGTTATAGTGGCTATTTGAATAAATTGTAAAGCATGTATTAACCTTGACACCTTGCAGCAGCTATGGATGATAGTCTGAGTTGTATTTGGTCTTGGTTAGACCTAGTTTGACCATGGAGGACCATGGGACATGAGATGTTGGACCTTATGATGATATGGATAGATGATATATGGTCTATGTACACATACAGGATGATTCTATGCAGCAGCTACAGGGTTATGATGATGATTCTTGGGATACAGCAGTGTTTGGTCATTTACAGATCATTATTATGGGCCTTGTTCCGGTACATTGGATATTTATTTTGATCATGCAGAGATTCATATGGTGTATGAGTACACATCTTGGATGGATTTGGACCTTCTGAGTCCAATGGGACAGTTTGTTTTCAGTTCCGGGCACTTACAGTGATGATTTAGCCTCAGTAGGCTGTCCTAGTGCAGTTTTGGTCTGTTGGAGGCCCTGTCAGAGCAGAGATGACTTTTATCCGGTTGACCTAGGGCGCTGATGATGGAGGGGGTGGTCCAGCCACTTGTTTTTACCATATTACCCCCCTCCCGGACACATTGGTGCCCTCACCTTGACAGCGCCATCACTCCAGGAGGCTGTTTGGGCAGTTTCACGCTTCCCGAGGCATTTCAGGATTGGTAGAAATGGCTATTGAGGAAATCGATTTGGGCTACTGAGGCAAAGTTATGGCATGGGATGATCAGTGATGATAGATCGGGACCTTCCACACCTCCTCCTGCAGTTTCAGCTTCATCGGGGCCCGCATCCATCACTTATGGCACTTTCTGTGGATTTTTGAGGTCTTTTGAGGACCACGACTTCACCTTGGAGGCACGATTTGGTATATTCATGATTATTTATTGGTTATTGTGCCATGGGGATTGACCAAGGAGGGATAAAATTACCCCTTGGACCCACCATGAGCCTCTTATGATATTTTGTCATCATGATTTGGTGGGATTCCCCTCTCCTAGGGCGACTTTGTCCACTTATGTTATATTTTATGTGTGATCCATGTATTATGTTGTTGAGCTCATCTCAACCATTGATTAGACATTTGTATCTTTTAATCTTAGCCACTCATTCAAAAAGTGGTTAGGGTTTTGGTGCCTCTCCTTCCTATTTAAAGGAGAGAGCCTCTCATTGTAAAGGGACTTTTGGCTCTGGATTATTGGAATAGAAAATTATTATTGCATCTATCTCCAATGTTGTGGTGAATGTTTTTTGGTGTTCGTTCGTTGGTTCTTCCTTTGCACTGAGTTATTGGAGATCTTGTTTGCCATATCTTTTGTACCACGATTTTGCATCTACAGGTGGAGGCCGATTTGCTTGGAGGAGGAGGTATTGGTAGGGGAAGACTCTCCCTACTTCTTCTTTGGAGCTCTTCGTTGGTAACAGGGAGTATTACTGTCCCAGGACCTTCTATTTCATGTTACTATTTGCATTTCTCTTGTATTTCTTCCATACTTGATCTTACTGATTGAATTTTATTCCTTGGTTTGACAGGTAGAGGAAGGCGCACTTGTGGACTAGGGCATCAAATTGGCAAGCAAATCAACAATCTCTCATTTGATCTCTGCGGGAATCTTCCTCAACATCAAGGCATCCCAACCACATCATTCAGGTATGATCTCAAGGTAAGTTCTATCTCCATAGTCTATCCAATTGTCAAAAACATCTAAAACCCTAATTAATTAAAACCCCAATTTTGCATTTTCTTAGATCTACTGAGATCTAGTGGGTTGTTGGGTATGATATTGAAAACCCACCTCTATAGCATCCACGGCATCCCGGATCTATAGTTTGGTGAGGATTGGCTTCCGTTTGACCCCTCTCCCAAGCCAACTTAGCTTCTCCCAAGGAAGGCGCACTTCACCATTTGAGCAAGTTGACCTAGATCTGGAACATGGGTGTTTGAGATTCCACTTGATTTGACATCTACACATCAAATAACATATACCCAGGTTGTCCCTTTCTTGAAATTCACCTTGTGGGCCCCATTCCACATTTCAAGGGATTTAATCCCCATTTTGGACCACTTGGAACACTTAAACTCAGATCTACTAAGATCTAACCGGTGGATTGCCACGAAATTATAGATCCATACTCCTACTTGACCGATCTACTAGGATCTAAAGTTTGGATGCCATCCGACATGATTTGACCCACCTAAACCCCGATTGAAGCCTCCTTGGGTAAAGTCGCACCACCTTGGAGAAGTGAGTTCATTCACTTCGAGGAACTGGGTACTTGAGATTCTTGCAGATCCGGAACCAGAATAATTCAAAACCTAGGTCTAGACTGTCACTTTGTCAAATCTTGCCTTGGGGACTGCATTCCTTATTTTAAGGGATTGTGGTCCACTTGGGTCAAACCTAGATCTAGACACATTTAACCATCAAGACCTATACTGTCCACTTATCTCATGTTGTAGGAGTCCTAACCATAAGTCAACCCCACTTTGACTCCACTTCCCAATTCCCAAGGCACTGGTTTATCTCCAAGACAACCCAACTCTCCTAGATTGTTGGATTGACTTGTGGTTTGACTTTTGCATGGTGAACTATACCCTTAAAGCTATCATGAATCATGGTCAAGCTTGTCTTATGTACTAGTTAGCCCCAATACATCCCTCAAAACTATCCTGCATTGGACACAGTTCCCAAGGCAGTGGATCTTTTGACATTGACCTAGTATACTCATCCTAGATCTCACTTCAAACATTATAAGTCACTCTTACATCAACCATGAACCAAAGCTATACCTATTGAACCCCTCACTTGGCTTGTGACTTCAACCAATTAGGTCTAGGATAAACCATACACCTAACTTCACTTAGAAATACCCTGATTTGGTGTCTTGGTTTTGATCTCTCCTGTCGGGAGTAGATCGGGTCTCCCCCTTTGTTGTCTGGGCTAGACAACATAAAGCGAAGGTTGCCTCGACTGGCGTGACAACCATATATTGGAGGTCGAGGTGATCGTGGTTGCACCTCTTGAGTTGCCCTTCCCTATTGCCATCCATGACTGGATCCATCCATAGGGGTAACTACACTTTAGGTGATAACATTTTGGCGCCGTTGCCGGGGACGCAATAGGCTTACCCTAGTCCTTCCTGCATATACAACGACACATATCTTGGTAGAAGAGTTAAATCTACCTGGCGACTCCCAATCGTAACTCCGCTGAGGAGCGAGCTCATTTATATCCCTAAAACACTTAGAACTATGCCTTGTATCACTAATTCAGAGAACGATATGATTTTGAAAATGATGACCGAGATGAGTGGTCTAATCCGAAACCTGAATGGGGTAGTTCTCAGAAAACAAAGGGAAAACATTGAAAAATATAAACCTTTTTCTAGAACCTTTGAGGGTGTGTATACCAATGAAAATCTCCAAACTAAGCCCACTTCTGATGGCAGAGTGGTAACTAGGTCTCAGGCAAAGAATAACACAAAAGACATAGATAAGAACAAAACCAGTCCGAAAGAAAATGCACTGGACCAAAGAAATACCACTCGTAGATTCCCCACTCAAACTCCAAACACTCCTCCTAAAGGGATTTTAAAGAAAAATGATCAACCCAGAAGGTTATCCCCTCAAGTCACTAAGAAGGTAATAAGTTCAAGTCCTGCTAAACCCCATGCTAAGGATCCAGTACAAAGAAAACAAGAGAATACTCCAACTCCAAGCAAAGAAATATCTCCTATAACACAAGAAAAGCTAAATTCAAACATACTGGGAAAACTCTCAGGATCTTCTGTCATGGTGTCTTTGAAAGATTTGGTAGTTATTCCTTCGGTTAGAAAACAAGTAATGCATTTACTGGGTTTAAAAATGAATACCAAGGACAAGGAAAAGGCCTGCAACTTAGAGATTGATTTGAGTAATTTTGTATCCAAACCTAATATCCCTGTGCCCTTGGAGGAACTTCTGAAAATCCCCTCATACTACAATCAAGCAACCAAATTCCTAGGAATCGAGCCTAAAATCAAGAATCCTGTGAAAGTGACAGTTGAGGATGATCCCCCTATCATGATTCAAAGTGTAATTGACAAGGGTAGGGGTCACCCCCCCTTTTATATTGCTTTGGAAATAAATCAATTGATATTGCATAACTGTATGTTAGACTCAGGAGCAGAAGTAAACATTATGCCTCTTAAGGTCATGGAACAATTGGAGTTAAAACCATCCAGAGAATATAGAAATGTGTGCGGGATGGATTCCAGGCCTGTTAAGTCAAAAGGTATGATTGAAAACCTCAAAATGAAACTAGCTGCTTACCCTGCAATTGAAATAAGTATGAATGTCCTAGTTTTAGACATTCCTGACGCATGGGGAATGTTGCTATCAAGGGAATGGGCTGCCAAATTAGGAGGAAGTATCCAAATGGATTTATCTTATGCAACCATCCCTATAGGAGAAAAGGCCACTTATAGATTAATAAATGAAAAACCTATGACAGAACATGTAGAAACACCCGACTACTTGTTTGAAGATGCTATGCGTCCCACTGAGGAAGTTGGAAATTATATGGTGATGGCTAATTATTGGGAAGAACCCCGACAGCACCCTTTCCCTCCTGGTCAAGTTTGGAAAATGCATTTTGATGGAGCAAAGTCTAGGCACGGTGCTGGAGCTGGGATTGTCCTCACATCTCCTTCTGGTGAAGAAAAATTGTTTGCATACCGTCTGGAATTTGATTGCACAAACAATGTAGCTGAGTATGAGGCACTGCTTTTAGGTCTAGAAATTTGTCGTGAACAAAAGATCAAATGTCTAAATGTAACTGGAGATTCTGATCTGATTGTATCCCAAGTGAAGAACCAGTTTGCAGCCAAAAACAATAGGCTTAGGGATTATCGAAATGCTGTTTGGGACACTATAGAAATGTTTGATGCTTTTGCAATACGGGCAGTCCCAAGAGAAGAAAACACCCTGGCTGATGCATTATCAGTAATAGCTTGCACCTTTGAAACTCCTGATCATCTTAAAAATAAAGAGTGTAAGGTTGAAGTAATATTTAGACCTTCCGTTCCTGATAATCAAGATCATTGGCAAGTCTTTGATTCTGATGCACAAATCATTGCATTCTTACAAAACCATGAAAGTTTTCAAAATTGCAATGTGAATTTAGAAGACAAATCAAACGGTTCTTCCATTCAAGATCTTGATGTTAGGACATTAGCAATACCTCTGGAGAAAAATTTCAACAGGCATGATGAATACAAAGGTAAGAGAGCTGAACCGGTAGACGAGGTTATAGAGATAAATATTGGAACTTCAGTTTCTCCCAGAATGATTAGGATAGGAAAGAATGCTTCCCCAGAAGAAAGAAAGGCGATTGTAAATCTGATTAGGAAGTATCGAGATATTTTCGCTTGGGCTTATGACGAACTCAGAACTTTTGACCCTGAAATTATTGAGCATACTATCCCATTGCATGAAGGAGCTAAACCTTATAGGCAAAAGTTAAGAAATGTCAATCCAAAACTTGCTCCCTTAATTAAGAAAGAGCTTGAGAAAATGCTAGCAGCCGGAATTATCCAACCTGTCCGACACACTACTTGGGTGTCTAACCCGGTGATTGTGAGAAAGAAAAGTGGTGAAATCAGAATATGTATTGATTTCAGAAACCTAAACCAAGCATCCCTTAAGGACAATTACCCTTTGCCAAATATGGAAAATTTGTTGCAAAGTGTCACTGGGGCAGGGATGTTGTCAATGTTGGATGGTTTTTCGGGGTATAATCAGGTACGCATTAGAAAGGAAGACAGAAATAAAACAACCTTTACCACTCCATGGGGAACTTTTCAATACATAAGAATGCCATTCGGATTATTAAACGCCGGTTCCACTTTTCAAAGGGCCATGGATCAAGCATTTAGTGATTTGATTGGGAAAATAATTGCCATTTATCAGGATGACCTAACGGTGTTTTCAAAGAAACGAGGAGATCATATAGAACATTTGAGAAGAGTTTTTGAACGTTGCAGAAAGTTTGGTATATCATTAAATCCCAAAAAATCAACTTTCGGGGTAGATGAAGGTAGGCTTTTAGGACACATTGTGTCAAAAGAAGGCATCAGAATCGACCCAGAACGTGTCCAGGCCATCAATGCTATTGCAGCACCCCATAATGTGGCCACCTTGCAATCTTTCTTCGGCAAAATAAACTTTGTTCGAAGATTCATCCCTAACCTAGCAGAATTGGCCAAACCATTGAATGCCCTTCTTAAAAAGAATGTGAAGTTTGTTTGGGATAAAGAATGTGAATCATCTTTTACCAAGCTTAAGAAGGCCATTTCAACCTCCCCGGTACTGGCTTGCCCTGACTACAATAAAGAGTTCATGATTTACTCATATGCTTCGGAAGATACTATTGCCGGTGTGTTATTACAAAAGAACAACGAAAACCATGAACAACCTATAGCCTTTATGAGTAAAAACTTGAGAGATGCCGAACTGAAATATACCACAACTGAGAAGCAAGCTTATGCCTTAGTTAAAGCCTTGAAACATTTCAGAACCTATGTGGGGTATTCCAAAATTAAAGCATATGTGCCTTATCAAGCAGTAAAGGATGTTCTTTCACAAGCAGATGGCATAGGTGTAAGAGGAAATTGGATTTCACGTATACAAGAATATGATCTAGAGATTAAGCCAATTAAGATTGTGAAAGGTCAAGGGTTAGCTCAACTTCTAACTGAAAAGGGAGGTAATATGGTAAATACGATAAGTGAAAAGGATCTTTCTATTTTGAACATTGATGAAGAGCATGAATGGTACAAAGATATCGTATATTTCTTAAGAAACTTGTCATGCCCTGACCACCTCGTGGATCATCAAAGAAGGGCATTAAGGCTAAAAGCTGAAAAGTATGTTTTAACCCAGGACGGATTAGGGTGGAGGAACCCCGATGGAATAATCTTGAAATGTGTCAACTTGGAAGAGTCAAAAACCATCGTAAAGGAGATGCACTCAGGATTATGTGGTGGTCATTATGCTCCAAGAACAACTGCTGCAAAAATCATGAGAGCAGGGTATTATTGGCCAACACTCTTTAAGGATGTACATGCTTATATTAGGATATGCCAAGAGTGTCAGTTTTTCTCAGGAAAACCAAGACTGCCTGCCTTACCTTTAAATCCTGTAGTTGTTGAAGCCCCTTTTCAACAATGGGGTATGGATTTTGTAGGTCCTTTTAATGAAAACTCGAGCAATGGATATAAGTACATGTTGACTTGCACGGATTATTTCACTCGTTGGGTAGAAGCTATTCCAACCAAGAAGGCTACAGCTGAAGTAGTTGTGAAGTTTTTGGAAGAGAATATTGTGTCAAGATACGGTTGCCCTCTGAAACTAACAATGGATAATGCCCCAGCCTTTAGTAAAATAGAAATGTCCACCTTTTGCATGAATCATGGGATCACCCTCTCTCATTCTTCAAACTATTACCCCCAGGGAAATGGTCTCGCCGAATCAAGTAACAAAAATCTAATTAGGCTGTTGAAAAGAATGGTGGGTGAAAATAAGAAAAGTTGGGATGTAAAATTAAAATATGCTTTGTGGGCAGATCGAACAACAGTGAAAAGGATTACAGGAAAATCTCCTTTTGAGTTGGTATATGGACAAGACTGTAGACTACCAATAAATCTGCAAATACCTGTTTATGAATTGTTGCAGCAATGCATTTCAGATACAGAAGCAATGCAAGGAAGAATTGATAAATTAGTTGAACTGGATGAAAAGAGAAGAAGTGCTTTCAATAAGATGCTTATAGAACAAGAAAGGGTAAAAGGCACATTTGATCAAAATACTAGAGGTACTACCTTTGGTATAGGAGATATAGTTTTATTATGGGATAAGCATAAAGAGAAACCAGGAAATCACACGAAGTTTGAAAGTTTATGGAAAGGTCCGTATAAGATAAGTAGCCTGGCTGGAAAGGGATCTTTTGTCCTTGAAACCTTGGATGGAGATGAAGTTGAGTTACCTGTGAATGGGAGGATGTTGAAACATTACTTTCCTCCTATCAACCTCGAATGACCTAGTCTTGCATTGCCTGGTAGATTAGGGTAGGTAGGAAAACAAATAAGCCTACTTAGGCAGTAATTAGTCTTTTCAGCCATTGAGTCTGGCACCTTTTTCTCTAAGCTCCTTTGTAAGCTCCTAGTTTAACTGAGTACCTGTCACTTTTTCTTTTCCTACACAATAAACTTCAAATTTTGCAAATTATGTTAGTAGTTTAATTTACTTTTTGCATTTATATTTTATGCGTTTATATTTCTGACATAGAATAGATTTTATTTCAGTTGATTTTATTATTTTTTCCACACATGCGGCATGAGGTATTTTCTTTAGATGTTTGTGAATGCAGAAAATAGGTTGCAAGAATAAAGCTGAAAATAAAATGGTAGAGTGCTGGATCGTAGATTCGAGTAGCAGAGTTCTAGGACCAGAGATTCTGAGGTTCTCAAGCGCTCATTTCAGTAGAGCACTTGTCCCAGCCGGAGCCAGATGTTATCACATATATAGTAGCCGGGCTACCATACATTATTTTTCTCATTCCAGCACACTATTCAGCCAGTTCCCTTGCATTTGAGATGCTGAGATGAGCATCTATATTGGATCACTATCAGATTGTGGACAGCGGTTATACTCCCCATGCCATGACTGAGTTTCAGGACACTCAGAGAGATGCCCGATATAGCCATTATACCATTGGTACAGAGCAGTCAGTAGTGCCCAGAGGTACAGCAGCAGCTCCAGAGGACAGATGATGGTACAGGTTGATGTGCATTCAGGTATATGACTCAGCAGGTATATTATTGTGTTATGGTTAGATTGCTTTTATACTTATTCTTATAGCATGTCTTAGCACTTAGTGTCATGATCTGGCGATCATATAGATACATGGACCTGGTTGACCTATTATTTATATCATATTGTCCCTACTCAGACTTAGAAGTTCACTATTCATACTCATTGGTACATACCCTCCTTAGGGAGAATAGAGGTGATCATTACACCATACTCTGGCTTGCTAGTGTTGGCTCCATCATTTCATTGTCTTCATCCATCCGTGGCCTACCTTTTAGATTATTACCCTGATTTGCTACTTGACTAGTGACATGGAGGACCTTTCCCCACGGTAGCCTCTGTATTGGATGAGCCTCCCTGTTTATTGTGTCTCGGCTCTGAGTTGGTGACAAAAATTACCTATGGTGAGTTGGAGTTCCTTGAGAATTCCCCCTAGTCACTAAAGTTGTGTTGGCTAAACCTGAAACTTTTAGTGCTGCCATCAATACAAAATCTGGAAAAATGAAATGCTATATCTTGTATGTGAAAGAAATGCCAATTGAAAATGGCCATGAAAAATAAAATGTTATATCTTTTGGAAAAATAAATACCTAGGTAAACAAGTTGTCCATGACACACCTAGAAGTGCTCAGGTAAACAAGTGCCTTAAAAACACACCTGCAGCAGAAAGCCTAAAAATAAATGTAAATCTATGCAATGTGTTTGTAAACACACATAGATCAAGGCTATGGAAACCTCAGGCCCAAAAAGCAATGGAACTTAAATGTTATATCTAAACAATTGCTGGCCTTGTTTGTATTATGGATTGTGCGCATCTGTGAAGGTGAATAAACCCTCTTTAAACAACTCATCCATTTGTGAGACACCGCCATTCCCTGTGTTATTGCTCATTCAGTATATACTATGGTGTGTATTCCCTTTCCCTTGCCAAAGTGTCACAAAGTCAAGTCAGTCAAGTCATCCCTTAGCCTAGCCAGTTATTTCAGCCTTCACCCTTTACTAGCAAATTGATCACAACTATGAAGTGAGTATGGTCCTGAAAGTCTAGTCTGAGTAATAATAATAATTAACGACACTATATATTTGGATTTAGATCGCCAGTCATGATTACTCTGTGTTATAGTGGCTATTTGAATAAATTGTAAAGCATGTATTAACCTTGACACCTTGCAGCAGCTATGGATGATAGTCTGAGTTGTATTTGGTCTTGGTTAGACCTAGTTTGACCATGGAGGACCATGGGACATGAGATGTTGGACCTTATGATGATATGGATAGATGATATATGGTCTATGTACACATACAGGATGATTCTATGCAGCAGCTACAGGGTTATGATGATGATTCTTGGGATACAGCAGTGTTTGGTCATTTACAGATCATTATTATGGGCCTTGTTCCGGTACATTGGATATTTATTTTGATCATGCAGAGATTCATATGGTGTATGAGTACACATCTTGGATGGATTTGGACCTTCTGAGTCCAATGGGACAGTTTGTTTTCAGTTCCGGGCACTTACAGTGATGATTTAGCCTCAGTAGGCTGTCCTAGTGCAGTTTTGGTCTGTTGGAGGCCCTGTCAGAGCAGAGATGACTTTTATCCGGTTGACCTAGGGCGCTGATGATGGAGGGGGTGGTCCAGCCACTTGTTTTTACCATATTACCCCCCTCCCGGACACATTGGTGCCCTCACCTTGACAGCGCCATCACTCCAGGAGGCTGTTTGGGCAGTTTCACGCTTCCCGAGGCATTTCAGGATTGGTAGAAATGGCTATTGAGGAAATCGATTTGGGCTACTGAGGCAAAGTTATGGCATGGGATGATCAGTGATGATAGATCGGGACCTTCCACACCTCCTCCTGCAGTTTCAGCTTCATCGGGGCCCGCATCCATCACTTATGGCACTTTCTGTGGATTTTTGAGGTCTTTTGAGGACCACGACTTCACCTTGGAGGCACGATTTGGTATATTCATGATTATTTATTGGTTATTGTGCCATGGGGATTGACCAAGGAGGGATAAAATTACCCCTTGGACCCACCATGAGCCTCTTATGATATTTTGTCATCATGATTTGGTGGGATTCCCCTCTCCTAGGGCGACTTTGTCCACTTATGTTATATTTTATGTGTGATCCATGTATTATGTTGTTGAGCTCATCTCAACCATTGATTAGACATTTGTATCTTTTAATCTTAGCCACTCATTCAAAAAGTGGTTAGGGTTTTGGTGCCTCTCCTTCCTATTTAAAGGAGAGAGCCTCTCATTGTAAAGGGACTTTTGGCTCTGGATTATTGGAATAGAAAATTATTATTGCATCTATCTCCAATGTTGTGGTGAATGTTTTTTGGTGTTCGTTCGTTGGTTCTTCCTTTGCACTGAGTTATTGGAGATCTTGTTTGCCATATCTTTTGTACCACGATTTTGCATCTACAGGTGGAGGCCGATTTGCTTGGAGGAGGAGGTATTGGTAGGGGAAGACTCTCCCTACTTCTTCTTTGGAGCTCTTCGTTGGTAACAGGGAGTATTACTGTCCCAGGACCTTCTATTTCATGTTACTATTTGCATTTCTCTTGTATTTCTTCCATACTTGATCTTACTGATTGAATTTTATTCCTTGGTTTGACAGGTAGAGGAAGGCGCACTTGTGGACTAGGGCATCAAATTGGCAAGCAAATCAACAATCTCTCATTTGATCTCTGCGGGAATCTTCCTCAACATCAAGGCATCCCAACCACATCATTCAGGTATGATCTCAAGGTAAGTTCTATCTCCATAGTCTATCCAATTGTCAAAAACATCTAAAACCCTAATTAATTAAAACCCCAATTTTGCATTTTCTTAGATCTACTGAGATCTAGTGGGTTGTTGGGTATGATATTGAAAACCCACCTCTATAGCATCCACGGCATCCCGGATCTATAGTTTGGTGAGGATTGGCTTCCGTTTGACCCCTCTCCCAAGCCAACTTAGCTTCTCCCAAGGAAGGCGCACTTCACCATTTGAGCAAGTTGACCTAGATCTGGAACATGGGTGTTTGAGATTCCACTTGATTTGACATCTACACATCAAATAACATATACCCAGGTTGTCCCTTTCTTGAAATTCACCTTGTGGGCCCCATTCCACATTTCAAGGGATTTAATCCCCATTTTGGACCACTTGGAACACTTAAACTCAGATCTACTAAGATCTAACCGGTGGATTGCCACGAAATTATAGATCCATACTCCTACTTGACCGATCTACTAGGATCTAAAGTTTGGATGCCATCCGACATGATTTGACCCACCTAAACCCCGATTGAAGCCTCCTTGGGTAAAGTCGCACCACCTTGGAGAAGTGAGTTCATTCACTTCGAGGAACTGGGTACTTGAGATTCTTGCAGATCCGGAACCAGAATAATTCAAAACCTAGGTCTAGACTGTCACTTTGTCAAATCTTGCCTTGGGGACTGCATTCCTTATTTTAAGGGATTGTGGTCCACTTGGGTCAAACCTAGATCTAGACACATTTAACCATCAAGACCTATACTGTCCACTTATCTCATGTTGTAGGAGTCCTAACCATAAGTCAACCCCACTTTGACTCCACTTCCCAATTCCCAAGGCACTGGTTTATCTCCAAGACAACCCAACTCTCCTAGATTGTTGGATTGACTTGTGGTTTGACTTTTGCATGGTGAACTATACCCTTAAAGCTATCATGAATCATGGTCAAGCTTGTCTTATGTACTAGTTAGCCCCAATACATCCCTCAAAACTATCCTGCATTGGACACAGTTCCCAAGGCAGTGGATCTTTTGACATTGACCTAGTATACTCATCCTAGATCTCACTTCAAACATTATAAGTCACTCTTACATCAACCATGAACCAAAGCTATACCTATTGAACCCCTCACTTGGCTTGTGACTTCAACCAATTAGGTCTAGGATAAACCATACACCTAACTTCACTTAGAAATACCCTGATTTGGTGTCTTGGTTTTGATCTCTCCTGTCGGGAGTAGATCGGGTCTCCCCCTTTGTTGTCTGGGCTAGACAACATAAAGCGAAGGTTGCCTCGACTGGCGTGACAACCATATATTGGAGGTCGAGGTGATCGTGGTTGCACCTCTTGAGTTGCCCTTCCCTATTGCCATCCATGACTGGATCCATCCATAGGGGTAACTACACTTTAGGTGATAACAGGGCCCACAAGGTGAAAATCAACAAGGTGAAGCACTAGGGGTAGGTTATCAAGGTATACCAATGCAAATCAAGTGGGATCTCACTTACCCATGTCAAGGATCTAGCCCAACTAGCCTTCCCCAAGGAGTGCGCATTGCCTCAAGGAGGGCTAGGTGCCTTGGAAAGTGTGTCAAATGAAGGCCAATTGCCACCAAACTATAGATCCAAATTGCCGTGGATGCTATAGAGGTGGGTTCTTTTTATTATCCCCAAAGCCAAGCTAGATCTAAGTAGATCTAGAAAAATATGAAAAACAAGGGTTTTGATTTTCAAGGTTTGATGACCAATGAAGAAGAAGAGGAGATCTAGGTACATACCTTGTAAAACATACCTCAAATGCTTGTGGCCACTTTACAAATTGATAGAATTCTCCTATGTGTATATTCAAGAGTGAGATCTAGTGCTCTAAGTACATTGTACTTATGGTGGCCCTTTAGATAATGGAATCTGGCCGAAGGGTTTTAGCCCAATACATACGACGCGATTTGTATAGCCATGCCTAATTGACAATTTAAAGCCCTGCCGGGCCGACAGTTTAGAGCAATGCCAGGTTGAGGGGATAGATAATTCATAGGCTGTTGTTCCGTTATTTATTATAAACTTGGTAATAATGTCGATTAGCATGGTTGTACCAATGCCTTGTATTCAATTAATCGAACATAGGGTCATATTTTATCATGTGTTCACATTGAAGTTTACGGCCCACCGACCGAGAAGGTTCCACACTCTGAAAGAAAGGACAAATGGTGGCCCTTTAGTGCATGGAATCTGGCCAAAGGGTTTTAGCCCAATACATACGACGCGATTTGTACAGCCATGCCTGACTGACAATTTAAAGCCCTGCCAGGCCGACAGTTTAGAGCAATGCCAGGCTGAGGGGATAGATAATTCATAGGCTGTTGTTCCGTTATTTATTATAAACTTGGCAATAATTCCGATTAGCATGGTTGTACCAATGCCCTGTATTCAATTAATCGAACATAGGGTCATATTTTATCATGCGTTCACATTGAAGTTTACAGCCCGCCGACCGAGAGGATTCCACACTCTGAAAGAAAGGACAGATTGAAAGGAAATATTGAACCCAATCCATACAAGCCAGGTAATGATGACTTGCCTCACCATTTGACCCTCGAGAGCAACTCGAAGAACCCTAAACAGACGTTTACAAGGCAGGTTATGATGACTCGCTTCACCATTTCATTCTTAAGAGCAGCTCAAGGAAACCTTACTTGAATAGGGCTTGTAAGCTGAGGTCACATTGATACCATTTACTTGAATAGAGTGCTTGTAAGGTCAAGTCACATTGATACAGGTATTACAGTTAAGTTGGAGGTGGAATACCTGGCCCTGTTACATTACAACCCTCGATTAAAAGGGGAGACCTAGGGCCTTTACAACCATTAGAATGGGAGGGCCGAACATATCCTGTCTTGATACCCAGATCAATGTGTTTTAACCACACTCTAAAAAAGTAAAGACCAAAACGTCCTCCTCCAAAGATGGCCAAATCATCCTCCTCCTACAAGACAAGATCAAGTGAAATAAGCCAAGTAAGAAAATTATGAAAATGATGAATAGATGTAATAGAAAGCATCAACTATTTCACAAAGATACAATAATGATACTCCCTATCACAAAGATCAACCCAAGAGAAGATATGTGAGTCCCCTCAATAATAGCCTCCTTCAAATCGTCCTCCTCTCCACCAATTCGGTCTCCTTGCAGAAAAAACTTGTAGCCCAAGATCCACAATGATACATAGAGGAGATACTGTATATTCAAAGTGCAAAAGAATCCATCAAGACACAAGAAGTAGATCCACAAAGAAGTATTATATTCCAATCTTCAATAGCTCCAAAAGTGCGTTTACAAGAGGGGGGTCTCCTCCTTATATAGGATAATAAAGACCAAAACCCTAAATCTCAAAAACCACTTTTTGAAATGAGTGGTTGAGATTAAAGGATCTCAAAATCTAATCAATGGCTAAGATGAGCCAATACATAATATCACATGAATCACTCAAAAGAGGGATGACATCATAGCTAAAAGTGACTAAGTGAGGGTGACGTCATCCTACAAAAGGGGCTAAGATACAAGGGCCCACCAAATAGGACATGGACATGACTCAAGACACACATGGTGGGGCTAGGAGGTATCAATCCTTCACTAGCTCATACCCATGGCACAATAATAGAAAATAATAGGACCATGACATGTCCAAATAATACAAATGTTCAAATCCTGTCCTCAAAATCTGTGAGAGACATGCAGTAAAAGGCCTCCTGTGGCCATTGTGGACCCCACTGACTGATGCCAACTGATTGGAAGATGGGGGGTTCACCTTGGAAGACCTCTGTGAAGACAAAGTGCCAAAAACTTGCCTCAATTTCCCAAATCGAATTCCTTAGTGACCCTTTTATTCCATTTTTAATCCTCCTGAAAAACCCTGAAACTGCTCAAAATTCCACCCAAGGTTCCTGTGCTGTCAAACTGAGGGCACCAGGGTGTCTGGAAGGGGGGTATAATGGTAAAATCAAATGGCTGGACCACCCCCTTTCAGACACAACGCCCTAGGAATGGCTAGCCTCCAAGCTTCTGCTGGACAGGCTGGGTCAGCATGCCCAAAACTAATCAACAGGTGGAAAACTGCATCTATAATTGTCAGAAGTGCCCGGAACTAAAAGAAAAGTGTCTCAATGGATCTAGAAGACCCAAATATACTAAAAATGTGTACTCATACACCATGGGTTGATCTGAGGGGTCAACAGTAGGGTCCACCATATCCGGACATTGTAAAATCTAATGATCTGGAAATAATAATAAAACTGTTGAACTGCATCAGTCATCATCTGAGTCATATGTCCACCATATGGAGTCATAAAAAAGAGTATGTGGGACCATCAATCATCATCCATAAGCATACATGGTCCACATAATCACAGATCCCAAGAATGACCATGGTCAAACTATGTTTGACTAGGTCAAAATATAACCAAGGAAAAAATTATGACAAAGACTAAGACATGTTTCTTTAGATCATATTCACAACTTAACTTAAAGTATAAACATCATTATGTGGCAGTTAATACATATATATATATATATATATATATATATATATATATATATATATATATATATATATATATATATTTCAGTGTTATTTATATTTTACTTGCACAAAAGCTTTAATGACAAACTCACCCATTGGACATGGCCTAACTGCTAGCTAAGGATGAAGGCTAAGGACAAGGCTAGGAAAAAAGGGGATGACTTGACCAAACTCAACTAGATGACACTTTGGATGGGGAAAGGGGGAGCTACACTCTATGCTGGACAAAATAACAAAGGGAAGGGCTGTGCCTCACAAATGGATAAGTTGTTTAGAGAGTGCTTATTCAACTTAGGCATCATTTCTACATCAAGCTGATCCAGGTTCATTAGGATCATTCATTTCATTTCCATGGCCTTTTTGGCCTATATGACCCCTTTGGGATTTCACATGTGCTAAGAAGCACAACTAATCGCAGCTTGCATCCGAGGCATATTCACATATACAAGGTCAGCAATAATAGATATAACTTTTGAGTAACATTTGCTTTTTCGACCTTTTCAATACCCTTCGAGGGGTATTTTAGCAGTTCATTGCTATAGCCTTTATTCACGTGTTAAGAAACACATTCTAGAATTTAAGTTCACATGATTTCATAATACATTTCCAATATGAGTAGTACATGAGCTTTCAGTTCTATCTAACAACATCTCAAGTGACTAGGGGGACTTCTACACAGTGCCAAACATCGGGACAACCGAACAGGATGATTTAGGCATACAATCCAACTTACTAAAGGCAAGTTCTGTCACCAACTCAGAGCTGAGACACAAAACAAACATGGATGCGGTCCAAGACAAAGGCATAAATGGGGAATTCCTCAGTATCAAGAAGTCAAGAAGGCAAGTCAAAGGTGAAATCCAAATAAGAAAGGTCATGGATGGATGGAGTCAAGTCAAAATGGTGCCTAAGCTAGCATACAATGATGTCAGGAAAAACCATATCTATGCTCATAGGAAGGCAATAAAACATATGAGTTTTGTCAGAAAACCTAAGTGTGCAAGTAATACAACCATTTTATATTCACAACATCATCCAAGATAGTTCATTTTATTTTAAATAGTATTGCCACATCATGAATCATATACCAAGTAAATGCTATGAAGATGACTAAAACAACAAGATAATAATCCAAAGCCAATAATCAAAAGTCCATAGGTCACATCATATCATAATAATCATTAATAAACATCTGAAACACTGCTGCAATAATATCACCGGTAACTGAACTGAAACTGTATGGAACAAAGGGTCACATCGATCATCAAATCTAGGTTCTCAAGGCTCAGCCTTGGCATAAGGTCTAATAAAAGTCTGATACAATATACTTCTCTGATCTATGAGTGATCACAAATAACAAGCTCATCACAACTGATCTCTGTAAAAGCAAAGCTTTGAAATGTGCAGATATCTACTCAGCAAGAGTAGTAGCCTAGCTACTATGGTGTGACAACATTTGGCTCTAGCTGGGACAAGTGATCTAAGGGAGAGAGCGCTTGAGAACCTCAGAATCTTTGGTCTCGAACCGTTTTGCATCAATCTTCAATCCAACACTTCATCATCCTTGCTTTCATCTTTCATTTTGCACTTATATCTGCACTCATAATGTAACATCCCCTCCTATCATACCAGCATAATAGAGAGGATCGTGATGCTAAAACCGGGCATCTAGCCCCATGAACTTTTACTAAGCATTCACATAAATGAAAGAACGTATGGAAATGTATAATATATGAAAAACACAGTGGAAGTAGTATCAATTACACATTCATCATACATTCAAGATATTTATCAAATAAATAATTGCAAGTTAACATAGGAGAATACTTATCGTAACAAGTAGCCTCAAGCAACCAGCTATGCATCTGCAACGTTCCTCCCAACCATAGGCCAGTTGTGCTTATCAACCTCTTGATACAACTGCCACCCCCAAGCTGGGCATGATTACTACAAGGAACCAGGGAACAACAGACTCACACATAGCCAAGCATACACCAAGATGAGCCAAGCCAATCTACAATTGGGTTTATCAGGCTGCTAGGAAATGGACAGGAAGAATGGCTAAGCTAGTGAGCTCAACCACAGAGCTATGGGCACCCCTCCCAAATCTATTCAGCTTGGCACTCACAATGCCTACACACCCAACACAAGGAAGTATTCTCTTCACTGCCACACAGTACCTCAAGCCATACCTTCCTTTCTAGTGCTCTAAGGATGTGCATAGAAAAGTAGCCAAAGCCCTCTTGATCTTCTTGAGAGGTTACTCCCTTCACTAGGTTTATCAAGCCAATTCTATCCACTACCACTCCAAGTTTCTTGCTCACAGGTTCAAATCAAAACCGGGATGCACATAACAGCAGAGCCACTCTTATTGGGCATGATAAAACGTTTTTACAGGGAGATGCCCAAAGATGGGGTTTTCATTAGCGTCAGAAAAACGTGGGAAACCCAAAAACGAAACTAGAAGATGGGGAACAACCCTGGGAAGCCAAATCCGTTTTCAGAGAAACGTCCATGGAAATTCTGGGGCAAAAACGACCTCCATAACAGTCCCAAATTGGGGCCCTTCTTTCCCAGCTGCTGTACAATGCAAAAACGAGCTCCCAAGCATCGAAATTGCAGGAAAAATGGTAAAAACGTGATGAGAAAAGACCTAGTAGTTCACACTACGTGAGAGAGGGAAGACTGTGGGTTCATAATGGTTTTGGGCACCATTTCATGGGTGTTTTCTTGCCCAAGGAGACAAAACACGATTTTCCAGGTTGATGGCTTTCCCATACACGAAATTGGCTGCCATACCTCTTCATTCCCAAGGCATTAACTGCCTCAACCAACTCTTGGAAGAATTAAATGATTGGGTCCATAACCCAAAATGGGTAGTTGGTGGTTTATGGGTTTTCTCATTGACACATGGATTAACACCATTGGCTCAAGGGTTTGAATAATTTTCCTCCCCATTCCTTGTAGAATCATGCCCCATCTCTTTGTTGCATTGCATAGCTAGTTGTGGGTATTTTTCATTAAAATTCGTATTTACATGATGTCTTATTTACATTGTGCCTATCTAGCACAAGAACCATATGCATCTATTCTTTCAATTGCCGATACATAAAACGCTAAATCAATGGTGGGGCCTTGGCCTTGAGCTCCTCACCATGATCAAATTACAATATTTACATCATTTACGATTTAATACAAAGGGGGTCAAAATGGGGACATTACACATAACCACTAGAATACCACATGAAGCATGTATTGGTAAAAATATAAAATAAAACTGAAAATGAAATCTACTCTAAAACAGAAATTAAAATGCATAAATAGAAATACTAATCTAACATATATAATTTTTTTATTCATTACTGTGCAGGAGGAAGGAAAATTTTTCAAGCAGGCATACTCAACTCAACTAACACAGAAGAACAACAAAACTCAAATAGGTCTAACTACTTTTCAATGCATGCAGGAGGTGATACAAGCTTAGGAAGGAGCAAGGCTCAACTCAATCAACAACTCAACAAGAAAAGAAAAAGGGCAATATTCAACACTCAGAAAAAGAAAAGCACACAAATCCTACTACTCAAGTGAGATTATTCGGAAAACTACCTACCCTAAACATGTAAGCAAGGTCCCTATCCCAGAGGGACAAGGGGGTAGTAATGTTTTAACAATACCCCATTTACCGGTAATTCTAATTCGTCACCATCCAATTTTTCCAACCAAAAAGAGTTTTTACCTGCCATTTGTTTACTCGATAAGGACCCATCCACAACTTTTCAAACTTGCCATGATTTCCTGGTTTTTCTTTATTCTTGTCCCATAGAAAAACTATGTCACCTACTCCAAAAATTATACTTCTACTTCGTTGATCAAAAGTTCCTTTTACCCTTTCTTGTTCCAGAACCATTTTGTTCCATGCTTCTCTTTTGGTTTCACCCAGTTCAACTAGTTTATCAATTCTTGCCTGCATGGCTTCTTGCTATGAAGAACATTGTTGCAGAAGTTCATATACAAGAATTTGAAGATTAATGGGAAGCCTACAGTTTTTCCCATACACTATTTCAAAAGGAGCTTTACCCGTTATTCTTTTAACTGTCGTTCGATCTTCCCAAAGGGCATACTTAAGCTTGACATCCCAGGTTCTTTTGTTTTCACCAATCATTCTTTTTAAAAGCCTTATCAGATTCTTATTACTTGATTCTGCCAAGCCATTTCCTCGTGGGTAATAATTGGAGGAATGAGACAAAGTGATTCCATGATCCGAGAAAAAGGTGGACATCTCCTCTTTGCTAAAGGCTTTTGCATTCTTGGTTGTAATTTTAAAAGGGAAATCATTTCTAGCAACTATATTCTCTTCTAAGAATTTAACCACAACTTTTGCAGTAGCTCTTTTAGTAGGGAAGGCCTCAACCCAACGAGTAAAATAGTCTATGCAAGTTAAGATGTGATTATATCCACCAGAGGAACTAGGATCTATTGGTCCCATGAAATCCATTCCCCATTGTTGAAAAGGTGCTTCTATGATGACTGGGGTCAAAGGTAAGGCAGATAATGTAGGCTTTCCTGAATAAAATTGATATTCTTGGCAAGTCCTGACAAAGGCATGCACATCTTTGAACAACGATGGCCAATAATACCCAGCTCGCATGATCTTAGCAGCTGTGGTCCTAGGAGCATAGTGTCCTCCACACAGTCCAGAGTGCATCTCGTTTATGATTCTTTGAGAATCATCATGGTTTACACATTTTAGCACAATTCCATCTGGATTTTTCCATCCCAAGCCATCTTTCGTTAACACATATTTAGATGCTCTCAATCTTAAAGCTCTCCTGGACAAGACATATGTTTGAGATAGAAAATGATGTCTTTGTACCACTCATGGTCTTCATGAATATAGAGCACCATAGCATTTTCAACACTTACCTCCTCATGAGTTGGTTGCATTTTGGAATCAGTTAAAAGTTGGGCTAATCCTTGACCCTTTACTATCTTGATTGGCTTGATTTCAATATCATATTATTGAATTCTAGAAATCCAATTTCCTCTAGTTCCTATGCCATCTGGCTAAGACAACACATCCTTGACTGCTTGATAA
Source organism: Larix kaempferi (assembly GCA_027924585.1). NCBI lineage: Eukaryota > Viridiplantae > Streptophyta > Pinopsida > Pinales > Pinaceae > Larix > Larix kaempferi. Next base: position 6,544,728 of record BSBM01000130.1, read on the forward strand.
GGAACGTAAGCTAAAACCTTTGAATAACCAATGTAAGTCCTGAAATGTTTCAAAGACTTAACTAAGGCGTAGGCTTGCTTTTCAGTGGTTGTATAATTTAATTCCGCATCTCTGATATTTTTACTCATTGAGGCAATTGGTTGTTCATGGTTGTTTTCATTCTTTTGCAACAAGACACCTGCTATAGTATCCTCAGATGCATAAGAATAAATTAGGAACTCCTTGTTATAATTAGGACGTACTAGGACTGGAGCAGAGGATATTGCTTTCTTCAGAGATTCAAATGAGGCATCACACTTCTTATCCCAGACAAATTTCACATCTTTCTTTAGTAAGCTATTCAAAGATTTTGCCAACTCAGCTAGGTTAGGAATGAACCTTCTTACAAAGTTATCTTCCCGAAAAATGATCATAATGAACTAACATCTTTGGGAGGAGCTTTGGCTTGAATCCCTTGCACTCTTTCAGTGTCGATTCTAATGCCCTCCCTGGAGACAATATGACCTAACAACTTCCCTTCATCGACACCAAAGGTAGAATTTTTAGGATTTCGAGAGATTCCAAACTTCTGACACCTTTCAAAAATTCTCTTTAAATGCTTTACATGATCCCCCCTTTCTTTAGAGAAAACAGTCAAATCATCTTGATAGATGACAATGATTTTTCCAATTAGACCTTCAAATGCATGGTCCATTTCCCTTTGAAAGGTTGATCCTGCATTTAAAAGGCCGAATGGCATCCTTATATACTCATATGTTCCCCAAGGTGTAGTGAAAGTTGTCTTTCCACGATCCTCTTTTTCAATTTGGACTTGGTTATAACCCAAGAAACCATCAAGCAAAGATAATATACCAGCCCCTGTTACACTTTGTAATAAATTCTCTATATTGGGTACACGGGGGCTTCACTCAATAAACAACTATCATAGCATGTTCGATCGTGGCATATGAAACAATACTCCTAATTTCCCTAAATATTGGAAAATACCTTCCAAAATCATTTTTTTTAACCGCCTCCCAATATGCCTTCCCAATTTAAAAAACCCCTATTTTCACTAGATATTGTATGTATCAATTTTTTCATTAACATTTTTTATACCCCTTTATATTTCTACCTAGTATATTGATATGATACCCTCTTATGGACCCACATGTATTCTACAATGCACCTTGCTTCTTTGGATGTATATCGTGGATGCACATTACTTCACCCATAATGCAATTACTCAACCACATATCATTATGATTTGCAACATCTAATGGTCTAATGAAGAGATAGGAGATTACTTCTTGTATGTCACTAGAGCCAATGCACATAGTACAACATTTAGATTGCATGTTGCAGTTCCCCAATCGCTGACTAAGCTTGTTGTGGGCTAGGTATCCAAGCCCCCAGGGCCTGTAACAAGCTCTAGGAGGCTGAATAAACCTCCCAAGGCCTGTAATATGCACGATTGGTTGGGTATTCAAGCCCCCAAGGCTTATCAAGGGGCTATAATAGGCCTTGGAGGCTTAGAGCCTCCCAAGGCTATTAGTGACAACTAGCTGAGTGCTATTGGTAACAATTGGCTGTCAATGACCACTATCTCTCGACTATGATCGACTGGAAACCCACTTCACCACGAAACCCCTGACCTCAAGCATGCCTCAAGATGCGATTTCCCTACGTACTGGTAAGCCCGAGCCTTGCCTCAACCTGATTTCTCATCCGGCTGTGATTTCGCCATCTCCATTTGGAAGATATTTGTCAGCTTGCCCATATAAAAAAGACCCCAAAGTATTTTTGTATTGTTACATTAAATAAAAAAACCCTTTGCCCCTTAATATATAAGCAATATAATTTTTAGGTTTTCATGAATATTTAATACCGCAATATGAATGAACGTGATATTATATTGCCTTTTAGTGAAGCCCCTGTGATTGGGTAATGGATAATTATCTTTTAGAGAAGCTTGATTCAGGTTTCTAAAGTCAATACAAATCCTGATTTCCCCACTTTTCTTCCTTACGACCACAGGATTAGACACCCATGTTGTATGTCTGACTGGCCTAATGATGCCTGCTGCCAACATCTTTTCCAACTCCTTTTTGACGAAGGGAGCTAATTTAGGGTTTACATTATGCAATTTTTGACGGTAGGGCTTGGCTCCTTCTTTAAGAGGGATAGTGTGTTCTATAACAGATTGATCATAAGTCCAAGCAAACACATCCTTGTACTCTCTAATCAATTCTTCAATTTTCTTTCTTTCTTCTTTAGAGGCATTTTTCCCTATCTTAATCATCTTTGGGGAACAAGAAGAGCCTATATTGATCTCAATGACCTCGTCAATTGGCTCAGATCTCTTACCTTTAAAATCATCATGCCTATTAAAGTTCTTCTCCAAAGGGAAAGTGATTTCTGTTATGTCCATTCCTTCAATGGAACTACCCTTTATTTCAGCTTCAAAGTTTATCATTGGGGTTTGAGCAGCAGTCAGGAATTGGATGATTTGAGCGTTGTTGTCCGCCAATATGCACACCAGCAGCAGAAACCTTTTAAAAGCTGTCTCCCTCACTGGAAAGTGGGGAGAGGTGTGGCCTTGGGGGCAAGCAATGAGCCAGGTGCTGTCACCTGAATCCCAGCTCCTCCGTTTAGGCAAAACTCCTAACGAAGCCAAGGGGGGTAGTCCCTAAAAGAGAGTTTCACTAAGGCTCTTGTTTTTTAAGTGTTTTTGATGTAGTGATGCGGATGGGTGTTTTTTAGGAGTTTTTGTGAAATAAGAGACAATATAAAACTTTAATATAACACAAGATAGCGCAATCCACGTTGCAACAGAAAATAAAGGATGCACTTGAACGAATAAATGAATCAATCTTCACACAGATTAAGCTGAATACTCCAGTATAGATATTTAAGCATACAAAGATATATGATGAAGGACCAGTGCCTTATGGAGTCAAAAATAAAAGTGAAAGTGAAAACTTGATACAAGTGCTTGAAATGGAAAGTTTGTGAGAACGTTGTGTAGCTTATCTTGGTAAATTGAAAATTTTAGTTGTCTTGATTATTAGGGCTAAGACCAAAGGTATCAAAAAGATGGTAGAACCCTACCCAAGAAAGATACTGGCAACCCTGAATGACCTGTCGGAAGCACCCAGATTCGATAAGGATTGGTGTCCAATGTTTAAACCGCCCCTGAGTCTGACAGTGGGAATCCGGCGTCACCCCTCGTGGGAAGAACAGTATTTTGCCTTGGTTGAGGTTATGGGAAATTTTTTTAATTAAGTTTATCGATCGTTATTATCAAGTCTTCCACCTTTCTGAGTACTAGCCCAACCGTTTCCGGTTGGCAGAGCATACGGGTGTAGGACAAACCAAGATAAATTAATTAGGGGTGTGTGAGTGGAAAGTTTTTATTATTAGAAAGCCCTGTTCAACTCTCCGACAGAGAGCGCTCTTGACTCGATCTTATGACCGCAGTTCAAGAGACTTGCTAGATTAACAATGCCTAATGCAGGGAAATGCAGGAAACTAAAATGCCCTCCGACAGAGGGTGCTCTTGACTTGGATTTGGCCAAGTTCAAGAGACTTTGGTTTATTTTAAGAAGCAAAAACTGTAACAGCAGTATATTTAACTTGAAGCAGATTTGAACAATAGTATTGATCGACAAGATAAAAATTTCTACTAACAATAATGCTTGTAAGATAAAGAAATCTAGTGTTCTACCACACAAGTTCTAAATTACTAGGTGGGATTGATCTCCGAACAAGACCAACCACTAGAAGCCACCAATCCTGGAAACCTTCCAGCTAGCTGGATGTCCACAAGAAGTTGATGGGGGAGCGAGAAGCTACCACAAGACTATGTGGCCTTTGGGATACGATCCCAAAGTTAGCTATTCTCTGGTCAAGGATTGGAAGAGAAGCAAGATAAAATATAATAATCAACTAAGCTACCCAAGAATCTCTTTCAGGTTCGAGACCCTACTCGGGAAAGCATGGGGGTAAGTAGATATGAAATATGATCAAGATAACTTATTTGAAACAAAATTTAAACTAAAAGCATGAAAATGTAAATCTAAGCTAAAACCAACCAAAAAAAACCCAACACCCTTCCCCAAATGGGGAAGAAGACCCAAAAAGTGGAGGCCTCCTCCACTTGAAAGTTTTATTAGATAATTACAAGTGCCTCAAGGGAAAATCCTTGAAAGGTCTTTTTGAGAGACTTATGATAAACAAAATAATTGCAAATAAAACCTGGAAGCCCTTGAAGGCTAATACAAAAAGGAGATTGTGTTTTGGTTTCTTGCTTGGTTTGGATCTTCTCCTTGCATGTGCTTGCTCTTCTTCGAATATGCTTCACAAATTTCGTCTTCTCTTTCAAAAATGGACCTACAAAAGCTTAGAAAAAGCACTCAACAAGCACCCATTAGAGATTAGAAATCAAATAAAATTGAAATGCTACCAAGTCTAGTAATGAAAACTAAGCTCTAACATGTGAAAGCATGAAATTTTGTTCGAAAATGTTTATATGGGGAAATGGACCAGCGAACAAAAAGTATCCTAAATGTGCTAGAAATGAGATCTAAGATGTAAAAAAAAATTAAGAAATTTTTATGAAATTTTTTCTATCTTTAACAAGAAACTTGGAAATGTGAACTATGCAAGCTATACTAACAAAAAGAGATCTATAATGTAATTGAAACTAAAGATAAGATGCAAACAATGATGGATCCTAACTATGCAAAATGGAAAATGAAGACTAAATACTAACTTCTTCAAAGGAAATACTACTAATCTAGGACTAATACTTAACCATTTTTTGTTGTTTGTGTGAATTTTTTAGGGCTCTTGGAGAGGTGGACGAATGGATCTAAAGGAAAGGATGGAACCAAAGGTTTGGACGAGAGGAGACAATGAGGGAGAAACGAGGGAAATGAAGGAGAGATGGAAACTAGGATGAGAAGGAGCAAAACGAAAGGAGGAGGAGAACTAGGGCAAGGAGGTGGATGATGGTTTGTAGAAGAGGAGGATGGACAAAACGAGTGGGTGAGAAAGGCTAATCTAGTGAGTATGGGCTTGAAGATATAAGCTTAGAACCAAGATATTTGCTTTTGAAAGTGGTTGATGGTGAAACAAGAGACTCTTCCTTTGCTAATGTTTAACAAGTAGAGATCTTTGGCCAAAAAAAATGGAGTGAAGGAGAACCTGCAAAAGCTCACAAAACCATTAGCAATACTTGCAAACAACATATGTTTTAAGAGAATAGAGAAGATATACATGCATGTGCTAGATTGTTAGCCTTCTAAGCATATAAATCAAAACTAAATAATCATAAACACATGAAAAAATGACACAATATCACCTCAAGCATGTAATGAAGCATGGCCACCAAGAGCCCCCAAGAATTTGACCTCCAAAGTCACAACTTTATTAAATATAATTCCAGATACAATTGCTCAGAGTTTCTTTGCATAAAAGACCATGAGATAATAGCTCCTAATGAGCCTCTCTTTATACTAAAACTAAGTGCCAAAACCCTAGGTCGAATTTGGCAATGGAGAAGGTCGAATTCCAATCAATCAAGGGCTTGGCATGGTAAACAATGGCCCAAAGTCGAGTTTGAGGTTGGTAGGATTGAATAGGTGGCAAAGGGCTCGACTTTGTGAAGGAGACACAACGAATGGGCATTCTACACAAGGAAAGGCGAGCTAGGAAGACAAGGGCGTGAGCTCATGTGGAGGGCGAGCTAGGGAGTGGTAGGCACTAACTCGAGTTTAGATGAGAGCCAAGCTCATTTGTTATTGCATTTAACCAATCCCTAAACTCCAACAAGGATCTAATACGAGTTCAAAGGAGACTGACGTGAGGAAATAGGGGATTGACGTGAGGATTTAGGGTAAATGCGAGTTGGTTGCTAGTTCATTGGATGGCACGTTGTAGAGGTAGGTACTAACTCGTTTTTGATCCAAAACCAAGCCAATCAACATATCTATTAACCAATGAACAAGCAACAACAAGGAATGGCGTGGATCCCTAAAGGATTGACGTGAGGGATAAGCTCATGCGAGCTAGTTGTGAAGACAACACGTGGGGAAAGGTAGGTACAACTCGAATCATGAAGGAGCCAAGCTATGGTTTGGATGGTGAGTCAATAGGGCGCCTTCTTTAAGTTTTAAATGCAAGCCACCAAACCATACATCAAGTGACACATCACAAAATCGAATTATGCATGAGGGAGGGCGATTTTACTCAAGGAGATTCTTTGCTGGTGACTGGGTGAGTGACTGGATGGGCTTGGAGTTGATTGGAATCTTCCTTAATGCTCATTGCCATGTCATTTAGCCCTTTATTTTAATCAAATTGATTAATTTTGGAGAGATTTGGATTATCTCCAAAATAATCAATTTTATTATTTTAATTAATAATTTCTCTGTAAATGACTTTTCAGAGAAAACATTAATTATGGGGCGGAATTGACATCCGAAAGTTGGGTTTAGCTGCTCCATGGGTCATGTGTGATTTTTGGCTTATGAAACGAGCCATCAAACATTGAAAACGGACCCCGGATGACTGACATATTACAGACTCAAATTTCTCTATTTAAACTATAGAGAAATTTAATTAAAAAATTAAATAATTAAAAACCCCAATTCCGACGCGTCCGGTAAAATTTTTTTCGAAATTTTTTCTGGGGGTCCTAGAGACCTAGGACATGACCAAAACCTATTCTAATAGTGTCTAGTAGGTTTATACATTATAGTTGGACCCTAATAACCCCCCATGGCCAAATTTCCAAAATCGGGCATTCCAGCTTTGGAGGAAGTGGGAGAAAAACCAAGAGATTATATTTCACCTGAAGCAAAGTATAATCTGACGGTGAAAAAACTCCCTGGAATACCTTAGTTGTTTAATCCAGTCATGGGAGACCGAGCCACTCAGACCCTACTAGCACACTTTGATATAAACCCCCATGGGGCCATGGTCATGTCGACTCAAAAACAAAACCGGCTAGCCAAAACTGGCTAGACCCAAATACAATGAAACCTAGATACTCTGGAAGTGAACACTGATGTGTTCCAACACTGGCGGCTCAATAAGGTTTCAACTATTGTACAAATCAGTTGATAACAAGCGTCACTATCAAAAACTTGCCAATAATCTTGATTATCGGGGACTGAGGGTCTGAATAAAAATTCAACCTTGAAATTCCTTTGCTTCAAAGATTCAGAGGCTTGGAGGGTACTGGCTATGACAGACAATTCATTAGCCAAGGTGTTTTTCTCACGGGGAACTGCTTTGATTCCAAAGGCATCAAAACATTCAATGGTATCCCACACTGCATTTCTGTAATCTCTAAGTCTATTATTCTTGGCAGCAAACTGATTCTTGACTTGGGATACAATGAGGTCAGAATCACCTATGACAGATACGGACTTAATGTTTCTTTCCTGAGCGAGTTCTAATCCTAGGAGAAAGGCTTCATACTTAGCCACGTTATTAGTGCAATCAAACTCCAAGCGAAAAGAAAACAAATTTTCTTCTCCAGATGGTGAGGTCAGGACAATCCTAGCTCCTGCACCATGTCGGGAATGGGCCCCGTTAAAGTGCATCTTCCAAATTTGATCAGGTGGGAAAGGATGTTTCTTAACTTCCTCCCAATAACCTGCTAAAACCATGAAGTTTCCAATTTCATCACTCGAGTACATTGCCTCAGTAAACAAGTGTTCAGGTGTCTTAACATGCTCTTGCATAGGTGGCTCATTAAACAATGTTATGGATGAACGCTTTCTAGTTGGGATTGTGGCATATGTGAGATCCATCTGCACACTTCCACCTAGTCTTGTTGACCATTCTCTGGATAACAACATTCCCCAGACATCAGGGACATCTAGGACTAGGATGTCCATTGAAAGCTCAATATTAGAACAAGCAACTAACCTAATAGGAAAATTTTCTATTATCCTGATTCCCAATAGCTTTCACAGTTCTGGAATCCATTCCACACACATTCCTGTAAGGTCTTGTGGGCACTAACTCAAGTTGTTCCATGACTCTTAGGGACATAACATTTACCTGAGCTCCTGAATCTAACATGCAGTTATGCAATATCAACCCATTCACCCAAAGCTATATAAAAGGGAGGGAAACCCCCAAAGTTATCACCGGAGACAGTTTGGATCATGACAGGGGAATCCTTAGATTTTGTAGAAACTTGCTTTGTCAGTTGCTTCCTTGTTGGGATTCCTAGATGGGTGGTAGCTCTTTTATGGAAGGAGGGGATTTTGAAAATTTCACAGAAAGGAACATGCATGTTCATCTTTCCCAAGAACCCCGTGACATCGATGTTTAAGTTGTAGGGATTTTCTTTATCCTTTTCATTTACACTCAAACCCAGGAACTTCATAATGTCATACTTGACAGACGAGATTTTGATTAAACCCTTCAAGGAGACTAAAGCAGATGGGTTGGTTAACTTACTAGGAACATTTATTCTTGGATGTTATTGATTAGGTTTTAAAAGCATAGGAGGCTTTGTCTTCAAAGGCCCAGGTTTTTTTCTCCAAAGAGTTGCTTTGGGTACATTAGATTTAGGAGGGAGATCAATCCTAATCTCTTGATCTGGATTTTGGTTTGCAGGAGGGGTTTGACTAGCACTAGGCACATTTTTACCCTTTGAGATAACTTTAGATGAAGGCTTTGGAGTTTTGGACATGATTCTTCGCATAGGTTGATTGTTAGGATGCACTGCCTTGCTAGGCTGCGAATCAACTGGCTTAGGTTGCTAAGGCCTAGGGGAGCTAGCCTTAGGAGGAACCGAATTGTTACAAATAGATTTTAGCATTTCTTTGGTTTGTTGATCACGTCTTTTGAGATCTTCATCTTGATTTTTAAGATACATAGCAATGTTGGTGACCATTTCACACATGTTTGACATGAATTCCATGGTCATATTAGGAGAGATATTGTCTTGAGAATCATCTCTTTATGGGCTCGTCTCTCAGTGGAGTCACGAATTGGAGTAGCTAGGTAGACTTTTAAACTCTTCTACCAAGATGTGTGTCGTTAAAATGCAGGGAGAGAGTGAGTGACAAATAGATGGATATGTTTTAATTAAGGATTCAAATGATAACCATCTAGATTAATCCCGATGCGATAAGATATGAGTTATGCAATGGATAGTCGCAGACACCTAAGGTAAGCCTCTACGTCCCCGACAACGGTGCCAAAGATGTTATCACACAACTTGTAGTTGTCCCTAAAGGTATCCCATCCAGGATGGTAGAGGAGATGGACAACTAAAGAGGTGACCCACGAAGTGCAACGGTTCTTAAGGAAAGCTGGGTGTCACGATAACCGAGGCACTCTTCACTTTAGATCATGAAAAATCAAGACCATGGGGGAGACCCTAGCCAATCAATGAAGATTAGCCAACACAAAGGTTCCTGGGGAAATGTGTAAGTGATGTTACGTAAACCAATGCGTGAAGAATAAGTGGACCAAAGAGTTTAAGATGTGGTTGAAGAGGCTTAAGAAGTGACAATGTTTCAACCAATGAATGACTAAGGCCACTTATGAAGACAAAATGGATTAGATCTAGTACAATGAAAATACACAAGTGGGGCCCACTCCTTAAAATATGGAAAATGGTCCAAATGGAGCCCACAAGGCTGGATTAGGGGTGAGATGGCGCTAAGTGGATGAGATGAGGTAGATCTATGGATCTAAGACAAGATATGCAACACCCACATATGGGATCTAGCCAAAAGACCACTAGCCCAAGGAGTGCGATTTACCCAAGGGAGACTAGTGCCTTGAATTAAGGGGAAAAATGGAGTCCAAACTTCACCAAAATGTAGATCGGGGTAGTTAAGGAAATTATCAAGGTGGGTTTGAAAGGGCATGCCAAAATATAGGCTATATCTTCATAGATCTAAGGTTGAAAATGCATCACCCAATGACCCAAGTGGGGCTCAACCCTCAAAATGAGGAATGGGGCCCACAAGGCAAAAAATCAAAGAGGTGAAGCACTAGGGGTAGGTTATCAAGGTAGATCTATCCGAATCAAGTGGGATATCACCTACCCATGTACTAGAACCTAGCAAATTCCCTCCCTCAAGGAATGCGACTTCCCTTAGAAAGGCCAATGTGCCTTGGGAAATGGGTCAAATGGAGGCCAATCCACACCAAACTATAGATCCGAATTGTCGTGGATGTTATAGAGGTGGCTTTTCAATATTATTCCCAAAAGGTTTCTAGATCCAAGTAGATCTAGAAAAATAGAAAAATGAGGGTTTTAATCAATGAGGGTTTTGAGATCTAAGAGAGTAGATGGATAGGATAGAAGAATATCATACTTCATGGAACATACCTGGAAAATGAAGATGGAAGAGGCTTGTGATGAGGACTTCTTTCCACAAAGATCAAATGCCAAACATGATGAAGCCCTTCTTGCCAACGTTTTGCCTCCTTCAACCAAATCGACCTCCCTATTCCTGTCAATCAAAGACACAAATATCAATCAATAAACAAGAATGGAAGTAGATGCAAACAAAGAGATGAACAACATGATATTGTTGGTACAAAGACAAAACAACTCCTTGTCACCCAAAACGTCCTCTTGAAGCTTGAAGGGTAGGCCTCCCCACCAATTCGCACTCCTCAAAATCGTCTTCTTTGCCTACAAAAAAATGTTAGTTGAAGCTAAAATCCAAGATGGCCACCAATATTTGTCAGTGCAGAGGAAGAAGCATTTACAATCACCACAAGCATTCCAACTCCAAGATCCAAGATGCCCAAGAAAGTATTTTGATTCCAGTATCCAAGAGCCAAAAATATCTAGATAAATTTTACAATGAAGGGGGTCTCCTCCTTATATAGGATAACAAAGACCAAAACCCTAGAACTCAAAACCACTTTTTGAAATGAGTGGTTGAGATAAAAGATTTCACAACATAATCAATGCCTAAGATGAGCGAATATACAATATCACATGGATCACTCAAAATAGAGATGACGTCATAGCTAAAAGTGATTAAGTGAGGGTGACGTCATCCTCTAGAGGGGCCTAAGATACAAGGGCCCACCAAATATGACATGGACATGACTCAATAAGCTCATGGTGGGGCTAGGAGGAATCGATCCTTACTATCTCATCCCCATGGCACAATAATATGTCCAAATAATACAAATGATCAAATCCTATCCTCAAAATTTGTGAGAGACATGCAGTAAAAGGCCTCCTGTGACCACTGTGGACCCCTTGACTGATGCCAACTGACTGGAAGATGGGGGGTTCACCCTAGAAGACCTATGTGAAGACCAAATGCAAAAACCTTGCCTCAATTGCCCAAATTGAATTCCTCAGTGACCCTTTTATTCCATTTTTAATCCTCGTCGAAAACCATGAAGCTGCCCAAACTGACACCCAGAGTGCCTGCACTGTCAAACTGAGCCCACCAGACTGTCTGGAAGGGGGGTATAATGGTAAAACAAAGTGGCTGGACCACCTCGTTCCCATACAACGCCCTAGGTGAAGCTGGCCTCCAATGCCTTTGCTGGACAGGTTGGGGAAACATGCCCAAAACTGGTCAATAGGTGGAAAATGCATCTATCACTGTCAGAAGTGTCCGGAACTGAAGGAAAGGTGTCTCAATGGATCCAGAAGACCCAAATCTACTAGAAATGTGTACTCATACACCATGGGTTGACCTGAGGGGTCAACTGTAGGGTCCACCATACCTGGACAGTGTATAATCTGATGATCTGGAAATAACAATAAAACTACTGAACTGCATCAACCATCATTTGAAACATATGTCCACCATATGGAATCATCAATAAGAGCATGTGGGACCATCAATCATCATCCATAAGCATACATGGCCCACATCATCACGGATCCCAAGAATGACCATGGTCAAACTATGTTTGACTAGGTCAAAATATAACCAAGAACAAGATTATGACAAAGACTAAGACATGTTCCTTTAGATCATATTCACATGTTAACTTAAAGTATAAACATCATTCCATGGCAGTTTAATACATGTATTTAACTAGTTTTATTTATATTTTACTTGCACATAAGCTTTAATGACAGACTCACCATTGGACATAGCCTAACTGCTAGCTAAGGATGAAGGCTAAGAACAAGGCTAGGATAAAAGGGATGACTTGACCAAACTCAACTAAATGACACTTTGGACGGGGAGAAGGGGAGCTACACTCTGTGCTGGACAAAATAACAAAGGGAAGGGATGTGCCTCACAAATGGATAAGTTGTTTAAAGAGTGTTTATTCAACTTAGGCATCATGTCTACATCAAGTTGATCCAGGTTCATTAGGATCATTCATTTCATTTCATGGCCTTTTGGCCTACATAACCCCTCGGATTTCACATGTGCTAAGAGGCACAACTAATTGCAGCTTGCATCCAGGGCCTATTTATACATATAAGGTCAGCAATAAAAGATATAACTTTTGAGTAACATTTGCTTTTTGGACCTTTTTTTATACTCTTTGAGGAGTATTTTAGCAGTTCATTGCTCTTTCCCTTTTACTCATGTGTGTTTAAAAACACATTCTAGAGTTTACAGTTTCCATGGGTGTATTTATAAATATTTCCAATATAGGTAGTACATGAGCTTTCAGTTTTAGCCATCAACATCTCAAGTGACTAGGGGGAGTTCTGCACAGTGCCAATCATCGGGACAACCGACCATAATGATTTAGGCATACAATCCAACTCACCAAAGGCAAGTTTTGTCACCAACTTAGAGCCGAGACACAAAACAAACATGGATGCGGTCCAACATAGAGATATAAATGAGGAAGTCCTCAGTATCAAGAAGTCAAGAAGGCAAGTCAAAGGTGAAAGCCAAATAAGGAAGGTCATGGATGAATGGAGTCAAGTGAAAATGGTGCCTAAGCTAGCAGACAAGGATGTCAGGAAAGGCCATATCTATGCTCACAGGAGGGTAATGAAGCCAATGAGTTTTGTCAGAAAACCTAAGTGTGCAAGTAATAGGTCCATTTTATAATTTATAACATCATCAAGATAGTTCATTTCATTTTAAATAGTTTTGCCACATCATGAAGCATATACCAAGTCAAAGCTATGAAAATGACTAAAACAACAAGATAATAATCCAAAGTTAGTAATCAGAAGTCCATAGGTCACATCACATCGAAATAATCATCAATAATCATCTGAAACACTGCTGCAATATAATCACTGGGCACTGAACTGTAACTGTAAGGAACAAAGGGTCACATCGGTCATCAAATCTAAGCTCTCAAGACTTAGCCTTCGCACAAGGTCTAACAAGAATCTGATACAATATACTGCTCTGATCCATGATGATCACAAATAACAAGCTCATCATAGCCAATCTTTGAAAAATCCAAGTTCTAAAAAGTGTAGATATCTGCTAAGCAAGAATAGTAGCCCAGCTACTATGGTGTGATAACAAGTAGTACATGAGCTTTCAGTTTTAGCCAACAACATCTCAAGTGACTAGGGGGATTTCTGCACAGTGCCAAACATCAGGACAACCGACCAAAATGAGTTAGGCATACAATCGAACTTACCAAAGGCAAGTTCTGTCACCAACTTAGAGCCGAGACACAAAACAAACATGGATGCGGTTCAACACAAAGGTAGAAATGGGGAAGTCCTCAGTATCAAGAAGTCAAGAAGGCAAGTCAAACAAGCTCATCACAGCTGATCTCTGTAAAAGCAAAGCTTTGAAATGTATAGATATCTGCTCAGCAAGAATAGTAGCCCAGCTACTATGGTGTGAAAACAAACCTTAAGAGAGATGATGGTTGGTCGATTAGCAGTAACTAGACACCAAACCTTGCTTCATTGACTCCTTCAAATAATTGTCATTGAAACTTGTTTTTTGGTCTCCGCTCCCTGGTCCTCTTCCTTCGTTTACCCCCCCCCTCTCTTCATCTTCTTCCCTCCGTTCAGTAGAATGTCAGGAACTTGAATCATTGACCTCAATTGATGTGAGCTCTGATATAGAAGAAACACAAAGTGTGGTGAGTGAGGAGAACAAGCTGGAGGAAAATTACGAATGTCAATCCCAGAACTTGGAAAATGAGGGTGATGCATGTGGCAATGTAATAGATGAAAGAAAGTAGCATGAACCTTTATTTGTGTTAAATACAAACAAAGGGCCTGGATTAGAGTGTGTAGCAGAGAAATCCATTGAGCGTGAATTGCATGTTTTTCTTACAGAGAAAGATGAGATTGAAAATGAGTGTTTGCCAGACGGGGATAGTGAGATGGAAGCTCAATTTGATGTAAATGTTGATAAGGAGCTTGAATAAGGTGTTTTGTTAATGAGAATAATGACTTTCTCGCTAACGACTTGGATGACAACAGGTTAATGAGGTACATCATGGAGGCTATAATGTGGCAATGCATGCAAACATGTAAGAGGACGTTGCAGTTAGTGTTGTTGATTGGGTATACCAGTGCAAAGATGATATTTAGGTGGCCAAGCAGTATGCACTTATGTGTGACAGGGCATTAGACCAACTTTATAGCAACTAGGTGGACTGGATAAGTTTGCCACTTGGAAATGCTATTGTGTGCCAAAGGGGATTGTTGCTGGTAGCATAAATGGGAAGTATATTTCTTCCCATATAAATGAGCAAGAATTCCAGGTGTATGTGGCTCAGTTTGTCACATTGAGATGGTTTTGGTCACTCTAGAGCCATGCATGGCTATAGAGGAACAATACCCCATTTAGAGCATGGTTGGACAATCAATAGATTCAACAGAGGGTAGAGCATGGTTGGACAATCAATAGATTCAACAGAGGGTAGAGTGAAGAACATGGCGAGGTGTATCCTTCTTGTGGAAGGAATGATGAAGTTGTTGTTCAAAACAAAGCAATCAGACAATGTGCAATTTGAATCTTATTTTGATCAATGGAGAAAACGAAGGAAAACAACCACTAACCAGGAGGTTCATATTTCCTTTCAATGTGGGGAATATGATGCGGAGCATTCGTCAACTAAAAGGTCTCTCCAACGTTCTGTAACAAACTTCCTACATGTCTTACAGTGTTCATCCCGTCGTTCATTAATTATAGGATCTTGTTGTTCTAAATATAGACTTCTTTGCTTTCCGTTTTTGTTTGGTTGGGTGAAGTAGGAACTTTTCAGTGATCTTTAGGGGAATCCAGATCTACAAAGGACCGATCTGGGTTGAGAGCTAAGGGGGCTGGTTTTTGGTTATTTTCTGTGTGAAGGAGTTTTTTCCCTGAAGAGGGAACAGGGTATTCGCCCCTGTGGATTGAGGGAAAGTTGTTGAGTCGTACATGCTCATCTTCCAGTAAGTGAAATAGAATGTCCCTGAATCTGGTGATTCGATGATAAAATAATTCTGAGTATTGAAGTGTGTGTTTTTCCCATATTTATTGATTTTCTTGTTAGTTCTGCAATTTTTTTTCCAGGTTTGCAAAGGCGCTGCAGCTTGAGGATTCTACATCACTTTTTGTCATTTCTAGCTTGTGTTGTCAATTTGTTCTAACCTTGGAACTCACCACACACTCTTGAAATGTATCACATGTATTTTTAAAAACCATCAATGTCTGCATTTTGATTCTCCAATATACATAGTGATCTCCCTGCATTTTGATTCTCCAATATACATAGTCATCTCCCTTTAATGGGGGAATTGATAGTGAAAAATTTGCTGCTGGCTGATTCTTTTCTTGACTTTTGGAGATTGATAATATATATCACTTTGAGATCTCCAACTTGACTCTGATACCAACTGAAAAGGTATAAATACCTCACAAATTTGCTACAGCTCAGACTAAAAATATTTCAATACAGATTGCAAAAAGTATAATTTATTTTTATAAATATAAAATGTTTACAAAACATAGTTTTAATAACTATACTAATCCAATGACATACTTCATTACATAAAACGGATTACTGTCGTCTGGCTAACATTGTAACTAATCAAATTGTTTTGACAGACCCCACAACATCCAGCATTGAAGAATCTGACTGAACTGAAAGATTTATCACGGAAGGACTCAAGAGGAAAGATTAAAGTTGTGAGTTTGGACGTTGAAGATCAAAAAGCTTTGAATGTGATAGATGGCAGTCTTTTCGACCCAGAAAAGCACGTAGATGCTTTACTTCCCGTTAGAGTAAAGGAGCAACGTGTGAGCAACTTAATGCAGTCAGTTATGGTTGGATTCTGCGTAGCAGCGATGCCAATTATTAAGAAAATCCCCACCTCTGTACTATGGGGTTACTTCGCATACATGGCTCTCGACAACTTACCAGGGAATCAGCTCTGGGAAAGAAGTCTCCTCCTATTTATCATGCCTAACCGCAGATTCAAGTAAGTATATTTACAGTAAGATGATAGATAATATTTATCATCTCCAAGTAATTAGCTTTCCAAATAGGATAATATCGTCCAGTTGAGTGGAGGAAAATGATGTGGAATTTCAGATCCAATCGTTCGTTTATGTTTAGTATTGTTTTTTTTCAAATTTAACTTTTATATCTTCGTAACAGTATCATTAAATATATCACTGCAGAATACATATTTAATTAAGTGACAAAACCTTTGACTACTTTTAAAGCTTTTGACACACCCACTTTAAAATTTCTAAATTCTCTAGTTGCAAAGATAACAAAGATAACATATGTTTATACTAAAATCATAGATTACACTTGAAATGTTTAAAGCTTCACTTTTCTGATTGAATGAAACTGAACAGGGTGCTAGAAAATGCTCATGCTTCCTTCGTGGAGACAGTCCCATTCAAGGCCATATCTGCATTCACCATCTTCCAGATTGTATACTTACTGGTTTGCTTTGGGGTCACTTGGATTCCAATTGCTGGTGTTCTTTTCCCAGTTTTGTTCCTGGTACTTATACCGATCCGACAATACATTCTTCCCAAGTATTTCAAAGCTGAATACTTGAGGGAACTCGATGCAGCTGAGTATGAAGAAGCTCCAGCAATACCTCGTGAAAAAACGGTAATATAAATATATAAATTTTTTAATTTTCATTACAGTTTTATGCATTTTTGGAAACTGCTTGTTACATCCATAGGTATTTATATCTTAGATTTTGGGGTGGACTACCATTTATGCTTTTCGTAGATTGAAGGAGGATGGGACAAGTGTACTCTCCGCATTTTTGGAAACTGCTTGTTACATCGATAGGTATTTATATCTTAG
The DNA here is from genome assembly GCA_027924585.1 of Larix kaempferi. Lineage (NCBI taxonomy): Eukaryota > Viridiplantae > Streptophyta > Pinopsida > Pinales > Pinaceae > Larix > Larix kaempferi. The sequence continues at coordinate 6,561,942 of BSBM01000130.1, forward strand.
AATTTGGGGTGGACTACCATTTATGCTTTTCGTAGATTGAAGGGGGATGGAACAAGTGTACTCTCCGCATTTTTGGAAACTGCTTGTTACATCGATAGGTGTTTATATCTTACAATTTGGGGTGGACTACCATTTATGCTTTTCGTAGATTGAAGGAGGGTGGGACAAGTGTACAGTCCAGATTGATTTTATGGGTTTCATTCAAAATTTGAAATAAAATAAAAAAAGAAATATAAAAACTAACTGGTGCATGGATAACTAGTAGCTCATGCATGGAGAACAGGATAGTGATAGACAACCCATTTAACTAAGGAAGGTAACAGGTAGTTGAGATATAGACAACAGATAATTACAACTAAACATGGAGAACAAGTAACAAATAACTTGTTCATGTCACTTAACTTGTAACCTATCCATGTTCACTGACCACAATTTAAGTGATTGTAATAGTTATATCTTCAAAACCGTCCTAAACAAGTGAAAGATTGCACATTTACTTGGATTTAACTATTAATTAATGAGAATGTGGTCTAACCACAGGAGGAGATCCTTTGGTCAAATTCATCATTGATATGCAATATGAATATGCAAAATGTTAATTTCAAGTTCGCACTTTTTGGATTTTATAGATTTGTCTCTGGCCTAAGAATTTAAGCTGATATTTTGATGCCCAATCCAGCAGGATCCAGAATTATCTTGCTGTTACAGTGCCGTGGAAAGCCTGCATGACGAGATATCAGATGCTGAAATTCTGGACGAGATTACTACAAGGAGTCGTGTCGAACTCAAGCATCGTTCAGTAAGTTGTTCTTTATTAAATGCTAACTATTCTCTCTGAATAGATTGCGTATTGAGAGAAATCCTGACCTAAACTCGTTTGCACTGTCTACAGGCTCAGATTGAAAAAAGTGACATTGATGCAGAGTATCACTGAAATTTCACAGAATGATGTAATATGAAATTGACAGAGTAAAATTATTGAAAAATCGGTATTAATGCAAGGCTGTTTATGTGCATGGTCCTCATGAGTATCAGCGTTATTATCAGAATTTTGAATGTAATTTGTACAAATGTTTATCTTTCTATTATTCTTGAGTAAGTTTGTTCAAGTCGATTAGTCGATAATGAGTGAATATAGTTGATTATGAGTGAATGTATGCATTTATTTAGTCGGAATTTAAAAATTACATTTAAATTTGATTTATCAAATTATTATTTTTAAAATAAAATAAATATTCTTAAGAACACTATCATACTTATGATTTTATAAGTCATAATTGCAATAACCAAAAACAAAAAATAGTAAAATTAAATTTTATTGTAAATTTGTAATATATTAGTAGGTGAAAACAATGAAATCTTAATCATTTATATATTTTCATAGAGAGGGAGGGTAACAATCAGTTTCCAACTACTTAAGAGAGGCTCAATTGACAACCTTACATATAGTTTTGGCATTAGAGTAAGGATTCACAACATCAATTTTTTTTTGGTTATATGAAGGTTTTATTCATTGCATATAGGGAAAGAAATTTAAAAAAACACGAAGAAGAAATCACAAGAGTGAGACTAGACACCCAAATCTTCCTTCTTCGACATCCTCATCCAATGAGATTGGGTGTTTGTGGGTCGACCTCCATTATTTGTTCATTTCCCTCTTCATCTCCCCCATCTAAGGTCATATCTAAGCCATAAAGGGCTTGCATTAGGCAATGATATTTGTCATTGAATTGTTACAACTCCTCCTTAATAGCTTGTATGTTGGACCTCTACCATCCTCAAGAGAGTTTATACGATAGGCAATAATTTCCTTGGTATGTTAATACAAATCTAGAGTCACGGAGTTCATGGTGTTTCTACTCTTGGAGAATCTTGTATTAGGGACCATGGCAATTAATTCCTTGTCCATTTTCAAGCTATATGTGGCTTCCATCTTGCACCTCACTTGATCTTCTAGCATCTATAGGAAGAAAATTGTGGTAGTTTTGTGTCTGCCATTAAATCCCCTTGCATTTTTTGTGCTTTTATTTGCTTTTGTGATGGTCTAAGAGAGAAAACTTTGTTGAGATTGGTGGGTTGGGGGTGGGCTTGATAAGATGAATAAACCCTTTGCTTCTCGTTTATTTTGTCATCATCTTCCTAGCTACTAGAGACCCATCCTCCTCAAGGTTGCGTTTGTTTTGCTTTAGAGATTAGAGTTTTAACCATGTACACCATAGTCTCGTGTTTCACTTCCCTTAACCCACTTTACTTGTTGTGTAGTTTGGATTCCATCATAGCTTCCAATATGTGGTTGGGACAAACTATCATGAGAGGGAGTTGCATGAAAATCAACCATCCCACCATCATTCCTAGGGTAAATAACCACCCTATCTTACATATTGCCTTCTTCATTGCAATGCGTGGGAATTTCAAGCTCCTCATCTATTCCAAAGCCTCCAACTTATCCTTGGTTTGGTGTCCCCTTGCCCATCAATAATAATGGTGTGACTAGTAGAGGGTCATAGGCTCTCTAGTATTTGCAAGGCCCTCTTTCCTTGTGTTTCTTGCCGTTGCCATGTTGTAGCCATTATGACTAACAGTCGGTGAGAAGGGAGGTCTTTACTCCTTCCTAACACTCCATTTGGGGATGCGTATGTCATACCCCCATTTTGACCCTTATAATATTTTGGGCTATAATGTAAATATTGTATGCATATTATGTATGGTTCCTAACATGGAGCTCAAGGCCAAGGCCCCGCTAGTGAACGCTCGACCTTGAAGAGGCAAGTATTGGATATTATGCTACCCATGTGCTAGTGAACCATGGGAATTGTAAATATGCATTTTAATATAAATGCCCACAACTAGCTATGCAATGCAACAAGAGATGGGGGCACTCAATGTTTACAAGGAATTGGGAGGGAAATATTCAAACCCTTGAGCCAATCAAGTCAAGCCAAGTGTCAATGAGAGAACCCATGAACCCTCAACTACCCATGTTGACTTTTGTGCCCAATCATTCATTTCACCCAAGAGTTGGTTGAGGTAGTTAATGCCTTGGGGAATGGAGATGTATGCCTGTCCAAATTCGAGTATGGGCAAGCCACCCTTTCTAGAAATTCGTGTTTGGCTTCTTGGGGAAGAAAAGAGCCACGAAATTGCTCCCCAAGCCATTCTTCACCCATTAGTTTTGTTCTCTCATGAGTTGGGAGTCACCTGGGCGTTTTTTCTCCATGTTTTTTTGTGTTTTCCCTCATTCTCAGTTGGGAGAAGGGTGTTTTTATGTTGTATAACAGTGGGGAAGAAGGGGAATCGATTTGGGGTTTTATAGAGGCTGTTTTGGCCCACTGAATGCTCATACATCTGTGGGAGAAATCGGTTTTCTTCCCTGGGGCTGATTCCCTCTTCCCACAATCTGTTTTGGGTGTGCAATGATTTGGGGAAAACCCATAGACCCTAATCTGTAATCCATTGTTGAAAATGTGTATCCATGCCCAGTTTTTGAATTTGTTGTGTGTAAGAGAATATTGGGGTTAAGATGGGTACCCATTGATTTGGCCGTGCTGAGCTTGAGAGTCCCTTTTTCCTTGTAGATATCATGTCCAGCTCGGGGGTGGTCTCTGAGTGCTAAAAGAATACGGGTTGGGCAGGGACCTATGGTTGGGTGGAACGTTGCAGCAACATAGCTAGTTGCCTGGGACAGTATTATAGCGAGATAAGTATATTCTCTCATGTGTATTTACTTCTGCAATGATTTAATTGATGATTGCTATTCGAATGGTAGATGTATGTGAAATATGTGTACATGATTTTATTTATATGAACTATCTATGATGAAATGAACTAAGTTTTATAAAAACCCATAAATTGGTATCATGTTCCCTTCCTTACATTAGATCCATAGGAAGGGACATGACAACATATGCCATGAGTAAAGGAATTTTTTATTTTCATTTTACTATGTTCAAATACGAAAATGATATTTTTAAGAATATTTTAGTTTGATTGGTTTTATTTGGCATATAGATGTAATGTCCCCATTCAAATAAGTGCATAGTAAAACAATCCCATCAATCCTACTAGTTTCCTAGGTTGGATGGGCACATGTGGGATGGTAATAAGGAAGCTAATAAATGATATTTAGACATTAGAAGGGTTCAAGCATTTAATAAATATGGTGAATAAATAAATTCAAGAGAAATTCTAAGTGGCAAGTGGTTTTGGAGACATATGGAGGTGGTGGGACCCACACTAGCTTGATTTTTCAATGACACATGGCAGCTCTCCCTTGCCAATTCGAATTCATGGGAAGGTGAACACTCTTGGGTGAGTTGGTAAGTCATAACACATGGCATTGAGCATCTTAGGTCGAAATGGGATGGAATAGTAACCTCCATGGGAGAGAAAGAGTCAAATTGGAGACTAGTGGACACTTGGGCTGGATTCCCTAGTTTTATGACAACAATAATGAAGCATCTATGACATTTATGACAAAATTCAGACCTGACATCATACACCTGACCATTATGACATGTCAGCCCCAAAAATAGGCTCAAGGAAGGCGCTCATGGAGTTGGGGGAAGCTAAAGAGACTCAAATTCGAATTTGGGAGAAGCTGGAAGGTTGGAACTAGGAGACAAGTGGCAAATGAGGAATAGTTTCTAAATGGAAATTTATTGAATCTATTGAGAGGATTTCGACCCCTTGAAGGCTAATGTTGGTTATAAAATGTAGAAATCAAGTATGAGAATGGCTTTTGATGATTTGAGAAAAATTGCATTTGTGAAGAGAGAACTAGTGGATGACTAGTTTCTTGCCTTAGCCAATTTCGAGGGTGAAAGATTGCCATCCAAGTTGGTGTTTGGAGAGGCCACTCAGGTCTTTCATGGTGCTTTAATGGAGTTTTATTTTCAGGTAGCAGCTATAGGAAGTTTCATGGTTTGGTTTAGTGTAGCACTTTCTCTCCACCATTTCCAATTTTGAAGGCATATTCGGGCTCCTTGAGGGATTGGGCTTTGGGTGATATCTTGCACTCATTGGGAGAGCTTCATATGATATTTTTCTGATTGTAATAGCTTCATATCCTCTTTTATTCATATTTAGAAACTCTCAGGTCGAAATACCCATTGAATGTATGCAAAATTATTGATTAATGAGCAAACAATGTCCATTTCCCCAATGCTTTGATGTATGACACTATAAGGTTGATTATTTCGAATGGATGGATGATTCTATGATATATTTGTGATTAATATACTTCCATGGATATATTATACAAGTTTCATGTACTGTACTTGAGCATTTGAAGCATTTTTACTCAGTTTGTTTGTATTGAGAGGTGAAATAGTGCCATTTCCCCAAGGGTCAAATTGGGGGTTTTTGCTGTTGAATGTGAGAGAGTTAGAACAGTAGTAAAAATCAATTAATGGTGCATATGAGACCTTATTCACATAATTAACACATTACATACCTCTGTTCATAAATTCGTGGGAGTTTGGAGGCATTTGGAAGGCCATTTGCAGTGTTACCCCGGGGGGATTTGATGCACAAATTACTAGTCAAAATTACATATATTGATCAGAATACAAATCAAGTTTGCAGTAGTATTTGGAGGGCCATAAAACATCCCTTAAACTAATATTCAAGTCTAAATACCATTCATACACTCCTATAGAATATTTGGAAGCATTTGGGTTGATTTGGAGGTCAAAACAGTAAAACTAGTCAAAGGTCGAAATTGGGGAAAAAGTGGAAAAATTGGCATTTTAATAAAATTTTGAAAAAGCATCATTACAAGTGGTATCAAAGCATGGTCTTGGAACCTGATGGTATTAACAAGAAGCCAAACAAATAAACCACCACCCTTTGAATCAGTAGTTGAAGAAGTTTTGGTTGCAGGAGAGATAGTAGCAGAAAAAGAGTTTTTTTTCTAAATCAATGGGTAGAGAGGAGGAGGAAAAATTAAGACATAAGGAGGAATTTATTGAAGCCTTAAAACCATGTTTTGAAGGAATTACCATGGTTATGCTAGATATGAATAAAAAAATGATGAAAGGTTTCGAATTGTTGGGTAGCCAACTTTCAGGCAAAGGGATGATAGGAGATAATAGTGGTTCACACTCAGGGGAAAAGATGAAAGGGAATGAACATATTTTCTCAAGTATAGGACCTCATAATAGACCTGATGAATTTCAAAGCACACAAAGGAATACTGCACCTAAATTTTTCACACCCAAAGAAGAGCCCAATCTTGAATTGGATTACAAGAAACTAGTAAATGATTGGAATGATTTGAATGAAGAGTGTAAAAGAGGTGTACCACTCAGTGACTACATTGATGCTATGCAAAATATTAAAAGGAAGAGAGACAATAGGAGTCCATTCCAAAACAAAGAATTGAATAGTGCTATTGGAAAAATGTCACTTCCTACTTTTGATGGTTCTTCTCAAAATTCTGCTAACACTTGGGTGCAAAAATTGGATGTATATTTTCAGCTGAATCCTATGTTGGAAGATGATGCATTAACAATGGCCATTTTGCATTTGGAAGGAGATTCCAATGAATGGTGGTTTCATGGGCTGAAAACCTTAGGTCATAATCAGGTTAAAACATATGGAGAATTTGTTGACAGGGTACTAGAAAGATTTGAACAAAAAGATCCAGAATTGCCTTTCAAAGAACTAGCTCAATTGAAGCAAACTGGGTCCCCTACCGAATATATGTTGGACTTTCAAAAATTATCAGTCAAGGTGGCTGATGTATCTATGGGAAGATTAGTATTGCTGTTCACTGAAGGTTTGGCTGAACCCTTAAGAGGTTTGGTCAAATCCCACAAGCCAACTACATTAAAAGATGCAATGAGCTTGACTAGGGATCTCCAAAATGTGCTTCGTAGAACGAGATTTTCTCCTAAGCCTAGCTACAAATTTGAAAAGAAACCTTGGCAAAGAGAGTCATTTGAGAGGAATAAAAAAGAGGGACTAAACAGGGATGAACTTAGATAAAAGAAACTGTGCTTCACATGCTTCCAACCATGGACATCGGGGCACAAATGTACCAAAGGAAAGGCTCAATACATAGAAGTATTTTCTGATAATGAAGGGTATAATGGGGGTGTGGATGAAGATGGACATATTTCAGATCAAGAAGAGGCATATGAGACAACAGTAGAAGAGGAAAGACAAGAAGAAAATCATCCTTCACCGGAAAAAGCAAGAATGGCAGTGCTTTCAGCAGTACCTCGCTATCATACTATCCGATGCAAAGGTGTGGTACAAGGACAAAGAAATTCAGTTTTGGTAGATGGAGGAGCCACGCATAAATTCATTGATGCAGAGATAGTAGAGAAAAGAAAGATACCTATTGAACCATTTGATGGCTTCACAGTTGTCATTCCCGGTCACAACACAATGCAATGCAAAACATGGGTTCCAAAACTGCAAGTCACCGTAGGTAACTATACTTTTGTTGATAGTTTTTATGTGGTTGATGTTGCTGATACTAATGTGGTTTTGGGAGTGCAATGGCTGTATTCAATAGGAGAGCATACAGTAAATTATCAAATTCCCGAAATGAAATTCCAAGATTCAAAAGGAGTACAAAGAATTGTGAGAGGGAAACACACTTATCCAAATCAAGTAGTAACTTGCAATAGTATGAGATCTATATTGAGGCATGGGGATATAGAATGGGCTGCTGAATGTCATATTACATCTCCCAAGCCAACTATAAATGTTTTCAAACATCCAAAGGAGATAGAGAGACTTTTGCAAAAATATGAAAAGGTTTTTAGAGACCTTCCACATGGTAGGCCACCGGATAGGGCGGTTGAGCACAGTATTATTTTGGAGGAGGGTACTTCACCCATTTAGATACCACATTATAGACATCCTAAAAGTTCAGAGATGAGATTGAAAAATCTATCCAAGAACTCCTAGAGTTGGGACTCATTAGACCAAGCTCTAGCCCTTATGCTTCTTCAGTAGTGCTAGTGAAGAAAACAGATGGAACATTGAGAATGTGCATAGATTTTAGATCCTTGAACAAAAAGACTATCAAGAATAGGTATCCTATTCCTAGGATTGATGAGCTCATGGATGAGCTACATGGGGCCAAATACTTCTCAAAAATTGACCTTAGATCAAGGTATCACCAAATTCGAATGAAAGATCAAGATGTGCAAAAGACCGCTTTTCGATGTCATTTTGGCCACTTTGAATTTCTTATCACGCCTTTTGGGTTAACTAATGCTCCAGCCACCTTTCAAGCATGTATGAATAGGATATTTTGCAAGAAACTAAAAAGGTTTGTTTTGGTTTTGTTTGATGATATTCTCATTTACAGTAAAACATGGGAAGAGCATTTGCAACAGTTAGAGATTGTGTTGAAAATCTTGCAAGAAGAGTCCTTATTTGCTAAGTTATCAAAATATGAGTTTGGGATGAAAGAACTACTATATCTTGGGCACATTATTGGGCAAGAAGGAGTGAAGGTACACATGGAAAAAATCAGGGCTATCTTGGAATGGCCATCACCAAAAAATATTATCGAATTGAGAGGCTTTATTGGCATATGCACCTACTACAGAAAATTTGTGAAAGGGTTCTCCAAGTTGACTTCTCCACTCACTGATTTGACTAAGAAGGATGCTTTCAAGTGGGATGAAGAGGCTGTAAAGGCCTTCCAAAAAATGAAAGAGGTAATGAGTAGTTGTCCCATACTTGCACTTCCTGATTTTACTAAACCTTTTGTTGTGGAATGTGATGCTTCAGGTGGAGGAATAGGGGCTGTCCTAAAGCAAGGCCAACACCCCATAGCCTTTGAGAGCAGAAAGTTGCAGCCTCATGAAAAACTTTACTCCATTTATGATAAAGAAATGCTAGCCATTATGCATGCATTGGCCAAATTTAGACAATACTTGGTGGGCAGCAAGTTTGTGGTGAAAACTGACCACGATAGTCTAAGACACTTTCTCACCCAAAAAGATCTAAATGAAAGGAAACAAAAGTGGGTAAGCAAGATTCAAGCTTATGATTTTGATATTGAATATGTCAAAGGAAAGAATAATATAGTAGCAGATGCTTTGTCAAGAAGGCCTTCTTTTTCTCTCATGGATATTGACAAGGATTGGAAAAACATGCTACTAGTTGAATATGCCAAAGACAAATTTGCTTGTGATGTGTTGGATGGAATCAAAGGGGATGATAATTATAGTATTTTGAATGGGCTGATATATTATAAGGGAAGAATTTATTTAGTTCATAACTCCAAGCTCAAGTACCAAATTTTGCAAGAAGCACATGAATCCCCACTAGCGGGCCATCCGGGGATCTTCAAAACTTATAGATAGTCGAGGAAAATATTTTTTTGGAAGGGGCTGAAGGAAGATGTTCAGAAGTATGTGAATGAATGTAAAGCATGTCAACAAAACAAATCAGAACTTACATGTCCAGCCGGCCTATTACAACCATTGCCCATTCCGGAGCAAAAATGGGACAGTATTTCCATGGATTTCATCACCGGATTGCCTAAATCCTTGGGTAAGGATTGCATCTATGTGGTAGTTGATAGGTTGAAAAAATTTGCTCATTTATTTGCTGTTACATCATCTTTTAGTGCTGCACAAGTGGCTGATATTTTTTTCAAAGAAATCTTTAGATTACATGGGCTCCCCAAGAGCATTGTCAGTGATAGAGATAGTAGATTCATAGGTGCTTTTTGGAAAGAACTATTTAGATTGGTAGGCACTCAATTGACTCCAAGTACCAGCTATCATCCACAAACTGATGGAAAAATAGAGAGGGTAATCCAATGGTTGGAAGGATACCTAAGAAACTATGTGGGAGGGCAACAAAAAGCATGGGCAAAATGGCTACACTTGGGTGAGTTTTGCTACAACACCACTTATCATATGTCAATAGGAATGTCTCCTTTCAAAGCATTATATGGTTATGATGCACTTACATTTGCTGACATTATATTTGGTGATAGTAGAGCCCCAAAGGCTAAAGATTGGGTGGAAGAGAGCCACGAAATTTTAAATCTCTTGAAAGACAATTTGCAGGTTGCTCAAAATCAGCAAAAACAATATGCTGATAGGCATAGAGAAGAAAGAACCTTTCAAGTCAATGATTTAGTATATTTAAGGTTGCAGCCTTATAAACAAACATCTCTCAAAAAGAATGGAGCAGAAAAATTAAAACCAAGGTACTATGGGCCATACAAGGTAGTGCGGAAGGTTGGAGAAGTAGCATATGAACTAGAACTTCCGGAAGGGAGTAAAATCCACAATGTATTTCATGTTTCTTGTCTCAAGAAATCTCTTGGTCAGCAAATCATCACTTCAGAAATACTTCCTCCTTTGGATGATGAAGGTCAGCTCACACTTGTTCCGGAAAAGATTTTGAAGACACGGGAAAGAAGGTTGAGGAGTAGAATCATCAAAGAATATTTAGTGCAATGGAAGGACTTACCAAATGAAGATGCCACATGGGAAGAGGAGAAGATTTTGCAGCATCCAAATCTAAAATTTCTTGAGGACAAGCAATCTTGGGTGGGGACGACTGTAATGTCCCCATTCAAATAAGTACATAGTAAGACAATCCCATCAATCCTACTAGTTTCCTAGGTTGGATGGGCACATGTGGGATGGTAATAAGGAAGCTAATAAATGATATTTAGACATTAGAAGGGTTCAAGCATTTAATAAATATGGTGAATAAATAAATTCAAGAGAAATTCTAAGTGGCAAGTGGTTTTGGAGACATATGGAGGTGGTGGGACCCACACTAGCTTGATTTTTCAATGACACATGGTAGCTCTCTCTTGCCAATTCGAATTCATGGGAAGGTGAACACTATTAGGTGAGTTGAGAAGTCATAACACATGGCATTGAGCATATTAGGTCAAAATGGGATGGAATAGTAACCTCCATGGGAGAGGAAGAGTCAAATTGGAGACTAGTGGACACTTGGGCTAGATTCCCGAGTTTTATGACAACAATAATGACGCATCTATGACATTTATGACAAAATTCAGACCTGAGTTCTTACACCTGACCATTATGACATGTCAGCCGCAAAAATAGGCTCAAGGAAGGCGCTCATGGAGTTGGGGGAAGCTAAAGAGACTCAAATTCGAATTTGGGAGAAGATGGAAGGTTGGAACTAGGAGACAAGTGGCAAATGAAGAATATTTTCTAAATGGAAATTTATTGAATCTATTGAGAGGATTTCGACCCCTTGAAGGCTAATGTTGGTTATAAAATGTAGAAATCAAGTATGAGAATGGCTTTTGATGATTTGAGAAAAATTGCATTTGTGAAGAGAGAACTAGTGGATGACTAGTTTCTTGCCTTAGCCAATTTCGAGGGTAAAAGATTCCCATCCAAGTTGGTGTTTGGAGAGGCCACTCAGGTCTTTCATGGTGCTTTAATGGATTTTTATTTTCAGGTAGTAGCTACAGGAAGTTTCATGGTTTGTTTTAGTGCAGCACTTTCTCTCCACCATTTCCAATTTTGAAGGCATATTCGGGCTCCTTGAGGGATTGCGCTTTGGGTGAGATCTTGCACTCATTGGGAGAGCTTCATATGATATTTTTTTTTATTGTAATAGATTCATATCCTTTGTTCTTCATATTCAGATACTCTCAGGTCGAAATACCATTGACTGTATGCAAAATTATTGATTAATGAGCAAACAATGTCCATTTCCCCAATGCTTTGATGTATGACACTATAAGGTTGATTATTTCAAATGGATGGATGATTATCTGATATATTTGTGATTAATATACTGCCATGGATATATTCTACAAGTTTCATGTACTGTACTTGAGCATTTGAAGCATTTTTACTCAGTTTGTTTGTATTGAGAGGTGAAATAGTGCCATTTCCCCAAGGGTCAAATTGGGGGTTTTTGCTGTTGAATGTGAGAGAGTTAGAACAGTAGTAAAAATCAATTAATGGTTCATATGAGACCTTAATCACATAATTAACACATTACATATCTCTATTCATAAATTCGTGGGATTTTGGAGGCATTTGGAAGGCCATTTGCAGTATTACCCCGGGGGGATTTGATGCACAAATTACTAGTCAAAATTACATATATTGATCAGAATACAAATCAAGTTTGCAGCAGTATTTGGAGGGCCATAAAAAATCCCTGAACCTAATATTCAAGTCTAAATACCATTCATACACTCCTACAGAAGATTTGGGAGCATTTGGGTTGATTTGGAGGTCAAAATAGTAAAACTAGTCAAAGGTCGAAATTGGGGAAAAAGTGGAAAAATTGGTATTTTAATAAAATTTTGAAAAAGGGTCATTACAATAGATCTTGTTAGCCCTATAGGATGCTAAACATCATCCTCATCATAAAACAAAATAATCTATCATATATCTTTCTAAATTCCATATCTGTTAAGAACGAAGATGTTAAGCTATCATATATCTTTCTAAATTCCATATCTTTTAAGAACGAAAATGTTTGCGTTTATAGATTTTTATCTCTCTTAATAAATTTAGAGTTAATGTATTGTTTTAGTGGTTAAGTACCAAAAGGAAACATCTTCGTCAATCTTCTATTTTTATTGACCTTCTTGTATGCAAGAGGGTGTACATTGTATGCATACACATGTTTCTTTTTTTATATAAAAGTTAGTAGAAATATTCTATTAATACTGTACAATAAGATATGAAACCAATGAGAACCAATTCTCATTGTAGCATGCCATAAGGGAAATTAGGTTTACAATGGGTTAAGAAAATATCAATAAGTTTTTTAAGTTAAAAAAAGGGAGTATTATGTTTATTTAGAGTTATCTTTATTAAAAAAGGTATAATTAAATAAATATATAACAACAATAATAGAATATAAGATTTATGTGGAAACCTTGTTTGTACATAAGTAAAATCATAGGGAAATGGAAGCTTTGATCTTTTATTATTACTCGTAAAAAAATTACAATACTTTCTTCTATCTCTCTCTTGTGTTACAATGTTGAGGGGTCACTCCCCTTTTATACAATACATATGAGGGTTCCAGGAGGAACTGAAATACACTAGAAGGGACTATAAATTTTGGCCTTTGGGGATCTTACCCGCACCCATAGATGGGGGGGTTGGTTCCCCCCCCCCCTTGACCCCGTTGTGCACTCGACACATAGGAATTGTGCGTGAAACTAGGTTAAATCTCTATAGAAAGAATATTGGAGATCTAGATATTATCTTCATCCGTTAACATTCTCCCACTTGAAATCAATATACAAGAAGTTCATTACCAATGTTTTCCATCCACATACCATTTCACAGGTCTACCTTCATCACATTTTCAGCAATCCCAAAGAATTTTTTCACCATTCAAACTTTTGTCTTGACCATCTTTGTATGGATATCTGCAATATTCTCATAATTTCAATTTTCTCTAACAAGATCCTACCTTCTTCCACCACTTTCTTTATGAAATGGTACTTGATATCAATATGCTTTATGTGATCATGAAATGACGAATTCTTCACTAAGTGAATAACACTTTGAATATCACAGTGCAAAGTGAACTTCCCCTATATCATCTTGATTTCATCCATTAGTTGCTCTAGCCATATTGTCTCTTTACTGATCTCAGTTACTGCCACATATTCTACTTTAGTGGTTGATAAATCTACGATTGGTTGCAACTTAGATGTCCAACTTACAGCTCCACCAACAAGAGTGAAAGTATATATTGTAATAGACTTCCATCCATCTCTACACCAAAATCAGAATCTGCAAAACCTTTAATTTCTAAATCCTCTAATCTGTTGCAAATAGCAACGTATGAAGTGGCCCTTAAATATCTGAGTATCCACTTCACAACATTTCAATGCTCCTTACTAGAACTTACCATGAACCCACTAACAACTTGTTGATCTCGGTGTTGTCATTGATGTCAAAGAGATTGTTGAACTTGGTAATGGCATTGAAGTCTTAAAGCCAATTTGAAGAAGTGTATAGAAAATATGTGCACAAGTCTCAGCAAACCCCACCAAACATGTGCAAGAAGTCTGCGCAAAGTCCCACTAGAGTTATCTGTGCAGATCCCAACACAAGTATGTTGTGCAATACATCGCACAATAGTTTGCGTGTTAATCAAGTCAAAATACTAAATTCCACAAATTACAAGTCAAAAAAGAAATAAGTAATGAGGTCCGAAAAATGTGTGGGTAAACTTATTCGTGAAGAAAGGTAGAAGGGATGCAGCCTACAAAGAAAAGCCTTTGACTATGGATAAATCAATTGAACAAAAAAAAGAAGGAACAGTAAAAATAAGCAAAAGATTGAATTGTTTTGATAAGCTTGGGCGCAAAAATATGTAGTATTACGAAATTACAAGCTTCAGGGAATGGATGAAATGCTTAGGGGAATCAAAGACTGTATTACTTGAGGAAGTGTGTGAGATTACAGGACAAGGAGAAGTACAAGTAGCAGTTGTGCAGAAATATGAGCATATGTGAAGAGCACAAGGAGCATTTATACAAGGAGTATTTGAACAGAAGGATACAAGGAATGGTCGCACAAAAAGAGTTGGAAGTGTGAAATATAGTATGCTCATTAGTTTGCGCAGAACAAAGGAAACAAATCAGAAAGTGCAGAGTGGATTGTGATCGAGGAGTATAATGAAAAATCGATATCTAGGTGGTAGGACGTGGAAATGACTGAATATTGGTGTCTTCCACATGTTGGTTCCTGACAACTCAGGTGGGTGCTTAACCGTACAAGTTGGTGCTCATAAGAGGATTGGTGTCCTCACAGGTTGGTGCATGTAAAACAACAAGTTGGTTGTTGCAAGGGATTGGAGTTCCTATCTGATTAGTGTCATCAAAATCCATGAGTGGGTGCTCACACTTGTATTGGAGATTGGTGTCTCCCAACATTATTTGTAATAGAAGATTCTTTATATATAAGATTTCTCTACATGTTCTTTGTGCCCAATGGTCTTTGTGTTGAAAATTGCTTTTGATACATGGGATATGTTTTGATGAATGACTACATGGCATGACAAATGTTTGAAAGAATAAAAGGTATGAAATACTGATTCACCCCCCCCCCACAATATTTTCAACAATGGGTATTAGAGCAAGTTTCTTCAGAAACAATCTAACCATTGGAAGGAAGATCATTGTGCAATCTATATTTCTGCGTAGATATGGACAGACAAGAAGTCAACAAATCGAGCACCATGTTTTGATGGGTCTAATTTTTCTTTCTAGAGTATAAGAATGGAAGTATTCATATAGTCACTCGGAGCTGATATTTGGCTCACAATTGTAAATGGTTATAAAGTTCCAGATACTCCTCCAATTGATGATTCTGATAAAAATTTGTATGAATGCAATGCAAAATCCAAAAATGCAATACTAAGTGGCCTAACAGACTCAAAATTTACAAAGGTCATGCAGTGTAACTCAATAAAAGCAATGTGGGACAAACTTCAGAGCATTTATAAAGGAGTTGACACAATGAAAAAGGAAAAGCTACAAACTTATAGAGGTCAGTTTAAGAGCCTAAAAATGAAGGAAGATGAAAACATTGCATCCTACTTTCTTCGTGTAGACGAAATAGTTAATGCTCTCTGAGGTCTTGGGGAAACAGTTCCTGAAGAAGCAATTGTATAGAAGGTGCCGAGATCTCTGCCTATGAAATTTGATTCTAAAGTATCAGTCCTGGAAGATAGAAAGGATCTTGACAAGGTAACAATGGATGAAATCCATGGAATTCTCACTGCCTATGAAATGAGAACTGAAAAGGAAAATCCTTCGATAAGGGAAGCAACCCTCAATTCCTCCAAGAAGACAAAAGGAAGGAAGCAAGATTCCAGTGAAAGTTGTTTTGGAAAATCTAATCTTGAAGAAGAAAAATTTGTGAAGAAACTTTAGAAAGGTAGTGGAACGTACAAAGGTAAGATTCATTTCAAATGCTTTGAATGTGGTAAAATAGGTCATTTTGCTTCTAAATGTTCTTATAAAGAGAATAGAGATAATGATGATGACGAGAATCATGATAAAAAAGAAAAGAAAAACATGTACAAAGGAAGTAGAACTTAAAATAACACAAGGTTTGGAAAACAAAATAAAAGTCTATACTCCAAAGAGGACAATAACTTAGTAGATGAAGATGACAGTTATGATGATGAAAGAGAAGTTCTCTTTATGGCAATAGAATAAGAATGTGAAAATGAGAACTTTGAAGATGAAGTAAGTGTTGAGGTATATTTTGAAGGAGGACTTATAAGTGCTTTAGAGGATTTGAAAAACTCAAGAAAGAGGAATAATTATTTAAAGGACCAACTATTGAAGTATGAAGAAGAGATAGAAAATGTCAAAAGAATAGAAGAAGATCTAGCAGGAAAGTTGAAAGAGAAAGAAATAATGTGTGAGGAATTGGAGAAGAAAAATATCTCCTTAAAGAGGGAACTACAAAAGGTAAGCACTCACTTAGGCTATCAACAAAAGTTTGGCAGAAACTCTAAAGTACTGGATGAAATCATCAACAATCAAAGATTAATTTTAGACATGTTTAGGTGGGATATGAACAAGACAACTGTGATAAGGATTCAAGTTCAATTTAATCTAACTATGAAATAGGTACAAGGATCTTTGCAGATGTACTTAAAATTCCTATCAAAGAGGAAGACAACATAAAGAATGACCAACAATCTGCCCATGTAAACAAAGGAATTGCACTGTCTAGAAGACCTCTCACTACCATGTATCAAACTATCCATTTGGGGCATTGTTATTTTTGCAATAATTTTGGTCATAAGGATGCAAATTGAAAATCATTTGCAAACAATAATTTTGAGAGAAATAGAATTCTTCTCAAGAACTTTAGAGTTGGAAATATGAACAAAGAAACCAGAAAGTCTAATGAAGTCATCAATCCCTTTAGTCTTTTGGAAATGGAAATTGAATGCTATCAATGTCGCAACTATGGTCATAAATCTTGAGACTACAAAAACCAGTTAGTAACTACGCACCAAGATGAAACCAAAAGTTCCTTCTGCAAGAAAGGCCATACAAATATTTAGCAGAAAAGGACCAAAGAACAATGCCACGAAGAATGTAATTTGGCCTTGCATAAGGATCATTGGTATATTGATAATGTATGTTCTAAACATATGACACAAGATAAAGGAAATTTTATAGACTTAAAGAGTGATAAAGGAGACAATATGCAATCAAGAAAACAAGGCATGTCACGGAAGGAGTTGTGCGCAGAAAGGAACTGCGACAAACTGCAAGAAAATACAAATGAAGCACTAAAGATTGAAAAAGCAGAAAAGATAGGACAAAAAGAGGAAACATTGTTTGGCATAATTCAAGGCTCAATTCAAACTCTAGCCATAGATATAAGATGAGCTCCAATATGATCAACACAAGAGAAGAAAAGAGGATGATAAGGATGATTTGTGCAACAAAACAATGAAAAGGAAGCATAGGATTAAATAAAGTAGAAGTTACACGTAGGAAAACTTGTTCTTCTACTAATGAAAGCAATTATTCAGAGGGTCAAGATGGAAGAAGTCGTAGAAGAATTTGTGCAGAAAAATGTTGTAACAAAGAACGGAAGCAACTAATTATGAATTTCAACTAAATATCAGCATTAATGTAGACAATGGAAATTCAAATCATTCATTTAAAAACAAAGAACTAATTTGGACTATAAGGTTGCATCATCTTTCAAAAGAAAAATTCAGTGAAGCAACAAATTATAAACCACCTTCATAATTGTGTATACAGGGAAGTCTGATAATGTATATTGCATCATTTAAAATTCACATATTACAAAATCACAACTTGTCCAAAAAGGAGGGAAAGTAGTATTACTATAGTACATTTGCTCACAAAAGGAGTTTATACTTGTCGCAGTCTTGACGAAATTGACAATATGGATAACCAACTATGAAAGCTTCAAAACTTTTGAAGACAATGATAAGATCAAAATTGAGGAACATAACCTTGTGTTCATAACTGCAACTCAGTATCTGGAGTATTATAAGCCTTGTTCAAGTCTAATTTAATCTTCTTCAACCAACTCAGGATTTGCTGTTGTTGTTGCTCCATCTGGTCCATGCACTCCTTGAGAACTAAAAGATCATTGGAATGATTTTGATTAACTGTTGTTTGGGCATAACGCTCTTTCAAAAAGTTTTCCTCAATCTTTGTCATTTGGTCCTCCACCTTTTCTTATAGTTTGTCAAAGTCATGGCGTTGTGTTTGAATTGTTTCATAGAGGAACCAAAGTCCTGACATTGTGGTAAACTTTTTTTTTTTTTAAGCAAAAGGATGAAACCATTCTATTCCATAAAGAGAAAAATTACAATCACAGTCTGAAATTCATAAGCAACAACATCAAAGCTGTCTCTAAGAGTGAAACCTTGACCAAAACATCTACTAGTTTTACCCAACTGAACACAATATACAAAACCGTTGCTCTGCCAGCAAGTCGTAGGCTTATCCAGGTAATGCCCGATTGTCCAAAAACTTACAGTACAACCCTCATAACCCAAGCAAACGTCTTCTTGACTATACATATACGAAATAAAGTCGGAAAGTAAGGAACATACATCGTAGAAGAGATACATCATAGAAATTAACCCAGAGCCCACCTGAAACAGAAAAGGGACACCCAGGAAATCAACCCGAAGGACCAGGACCTTTAGCTTTGTTGGAGAACGTTGGAGCCTCCTCCGACAATGGCTGGTCCTTGAGCGTAATTACTTTCGGGTGAGTTACAGCCTTCGGTTTCGTCAGGAAAGAAATGCCCATATGTTCTGCAATTGCGTTGAGCTTCATATGCATGAAACGAGAGTCCTTGGCATGATTGTAGCATCTCTCTTCATGATTTTTAAAACACTATGAGTCTGATAGCACATCCACCCAAGCCTCAATTTTTTGTGCAATCAGTGTCTTGGTGACCTAGAACATCACAACCGCCCGGTTATAAAGGGCCATCTTTCCTCGAGTGTTCCCAGGTCCTGGATCCAGTTGGCCATAACCAAAACCTCCGACGAAGGTTCTCCCTCCCCAACGCATAACCAGAGATTCTCCTCTAGCTCCTCCAAATCCTTTTTTAACTCACGAGGAAACATTCGGCAGAAGAACACTGCCGTAGTTGCAGCACTCCACTGGTCTCTACTCGGACCGCCCTGATTCTGACACCCCCTTCTCTCTCTGATCGGACCCTCCTGGTCCTAGCAACCCCTCCTAGTAGGTCTCCCACGAGGCAGAATTATCACTTCTTCCTCTCTACCGTTACCCACCCAGAGACGTAAAAACGACAACACAGGGCAGGAAAGAACACAAACATAACTAAAGCAAAGGTGTCTAATTCTGAACAGGGTATGGGAATTTAAAGGGGTAAGCCCACTTATTTCTATTAAACTTGCCATTATGATCAAATCTTAGCTATTATCATTTTCGTCATTGACAATTGTCATTCTCTCAGAAGCCATAATGGTCTCACGCAGAAGGAACGTGAGAGGCCGAGAGATCGTCACCTTCGCACACCCCATATCTCCTGTAATGATTATCAATAACAATGAGAGAGGGATGAAAGATCAAGATTAATAACTATTTCCTTGCTATAGGAGAGCCACCTGTACACTCCAATACATGGATTTATCCTGCTTATCTATCCCATCAGTCTGCTTGACAATTTTAACGGCCAAGGAGGGATCCTTAGTACGCCGCTATGCTCCTTCTATCTGAAGACACTTACTGCGGCATGTTCCTGCTAGCATGTCAAGGACCGATCCTTCCCATCCATCTCCCTAACAAGTGGTGCCCTGTTTAGCTAAGCAGTCTGCCAAGGAGTTAGCATTCCGATGGACATGGTGGAGGTGACTGTTTTCATCGTAGCCAGGACTTTGCCTAGACATTATATACGCCATGCTAGAAGCCACAAGGGCGCCACCTTGGTTGCGTGGGACCCATTGTGTAAATTAGTAGCGAGTTGGAGTATCAACTTCGAGTCACCCTCCACTTGACGTCATGAATAGCCACATCTCCCAGCCATGCGAAGTCCCTGTAACAAAGCTTTGCACTCTGCCACGTTATTCGTCTCCCTCCCCAGGGATCCATAAAAGCTTCCCATCACCCTTCCCTGGTCATTACAAAAGACTCTGCCATACCCTGCACAGCCCGGGTTCCCTTTGAACGCCCCGTCGAAGTTCAACTTGATCCAGCCTGATATGGGAGGAGACCACACCACAGGACTGTCTGGAGTGCAATGACAGCGATGAAGGCTGCCAATATAAATTGGAAGAGTCTTAATTCCCCAGGTATGCAAAATTCTCATCTCTGTATCATGAATTAATAAGTCCTGTTCCATCTAAGGTGATAACTTAAGATTCTAATGGATCCCTTTTGGAATTTGACTCCATACCAGCTTACTAGTATGTTTTTTACCAGTAAAGATACGTCTATTTAGTTCCTTCCAATTTTCCCATAGGAGGAACCCAGGAAACAATTGCCATATCCGATTCGGAATTCTACCATTGAAGGGATCATCCTTCCACTGTTTAATGGAAGCGATATGGTCTGTATGGACTTGATCCGTCAAACGAAATACCATATCCCCTTCATCCCATAATGCCGAGGTGAAACTACAACTGTCCCGGAGGGGAGCGATTGTTTCGACATTATCCTCACACAGGACACAATATCAAGGTCCCTCAATACCCATTTTTGTGATATTATCCCAGGTTAGAATTCTTACTTTCAACACTAGCCATAGGAACAAAGTGATTTTAGGCCATAATTTTGTATTCCAGAGATGCTTTCATTCCCGTCCCATAGGCTGATCCTCAAAGACCGTTTGTAGGGAGTAAGCTTCCTTGATGTTGAACATACCTTTAGGAGAGTATCCCTATCGGAGTAAATCTGGTCCCTCCTGCATTTTTATCTGTCTGTTACTAAGAATTTCATATAACTGATCCCCTACCTTCATCCCATACTTTTCCTTCCACCAATTTAACGGTTTCCAAATCCGGAAGCCTCGACCATCCTTCAACTCTTGCCAATAATGATTCATAGTCTACCAATTGTGGTTATGTGCAGGAGAAGAGAGAGGTAGGTTGGTGACAATATTTTGGAGAGTTGGCTCTTGGTGTCACACGTCTAACCATAGGTTGGCCGAGGATCCCTTCCGTATCTCCCATAAACTGTGCTTTCTTATCAGTACATTTCCTTCCCTTTCCATGTTCCAAATGTGGGATCCCTTCTTAGGTCCTTCGATCCGAATCAGGTCTTGTTTCCTAGTCAAAGGGGCATACTTATTGCACCAAAAACTGGCCCACGATTCATTCGTATGAGTGAGCCATAGCCACTAGAATTTCGCCCCACAAACAATGCTAAGTTTCTCCGGGTCTCTAAGTCCCAGACCACCATCAGTATTAGGTTTATAGAGAGTATCCCAGTCGAAAAGGGACCATTTTTGGTGATCATCTGTACCTCCCCATAGAAAGGAGCGTTGGATGCTTCATATTTCCTTCATCACAGATTTCGGGGCATCCAAAACTGAAAAAAGATATAAAGGTAGCACTTGCAAGACAACTTTGACCAGAACTACTGTGTCAGGGAAGTTTAAATCTCTCAGATTCTAGCTCAAGAGTTTGTCCTTCATTCTACTCAAGAGTTCTTCCAAGGACACCTTTTTCAAAACATAATCAGATAAGGGAGCGCCCAGGTATTTGGTTGGAAGGGATCTCTTCTTAAAACCCAAAATCCAAAGAATATTTATTTGACTGATGGGAGGGGTATTAAAAAAGAAAACCAAATATTTATCAATATTGATCGTTAGCCCAAAGGATCTGAGAAAAGTGTTTAAACCCCTCTTGAGATGTCTTGCGTCTTGGACTGAAGAGTGACCCATGAGGAGAGTGCCATCTACAAACTGCTAATGAGTCAGGGCTTTCTCATAGGGTGGAAATATGAGACCTTTGATACTCCCTTTCTCCCCTAAGTGAGAGATGAGCCTCCCTAACCCTTCAATCATAATGACAAATATGAATGGAGAGAGAGGATCTCCCTGTCGAATACCCCTAGAAGGTTTAAAGATAACTGAAGGGTTACCATTGATCAGGATAGAGAAAAGATGAGGAGGTAAGATTGGCTATCCATTGAATCCAAGCATCACTAAACCCAAAGGAGCTCATAATTTCTTTCATATAGGTCCGGTTTATCTTGTCATAAGCTTTAGACAAATCAAGTTTCATAATCATACCATCTTTTTTGGTGACCCTAAGAGAGTGAAGAACCTCCTGGGCTAAGATAATGCCATCAAGAGTTTGTCTTCCTTCCCCAAATCCATATTGTTCCATAGAAGTTAAGGAAGGAAGGAGAATTTGAGATGGTTTTCCAGGACTTTTGTGATAATATTATAAATGATGTTGCATAAGGCGATTAGTCTAAACATCTATGGGCTCTCTGCCATCGGAGCTTTGGGGATCAGAGTTAGAAAAGTAGAGTTAAGTGCTGGGAGAACCCCCCTCATTCTCCTGGATTCCTCCACCACCTGCTAAACTTCAATCGTAATTAAGTCCCAAAAATAGTGAAAGAATTTATTTGTAAGGCCATCTGTCCCAGGAGACTTTCCATCCTCCATTTGGTTGAGAGAACCCTCCACTTCCTGAAACTCAATAGGTCGAGTGAGCATCTCATTCTACTCAACGGTAATAAGCCTAGGGGACATTTTTAGTCTCCTTGTAGGCCTCAGTTCGATCAATTTGGGGTTCGATTAGCACTGTCTTGAAATGATGAATCAGTTCCTGCTCCATATCTTCATGGGAGTCCACTACCTGACCACTATGAGTTCTCAAGTTGCTAATCTGGTTTTGATGCCTGTGCTGAATAGTAGCTTTGTGGAAAAACTTTGTGTTCTTATCCCCGTCTCTCAACCACTGGTTCCGTGACTTTTGTTTCCAAAGTATTTCTTCTTTTGTCTATCACTCTTGGATTTGATCAGAGATTAGTTTTTCCTCTGAGGCTAGTTCTTTAGTCAGCGCCTTCCGCATAATGTTTTTCTGGATTCTTTCCATCTGGGATTCTAACTTAACCTTTTCAAGCAATATGTTACCAAAGACCTCTTTATTCCAGATATTCAGTTTTTGTTGAAATTGGTACATCCTAGTGTCATTCGGGGGAATAATAGTTTTCCACCAGCTCTCCATTTGAGTCGAAAAATCCTAGTGTGTTAGCCATAGCTTCTCAAACCGGAAGGGTCGGGTCATTCTGGTTCCAATGTTACTCTAGAATAGGGTAATTGGCCAGTAGTATGATCCTGCTGAGGCAATAGGGCGAGAGGTCAAAGTCCCACCTAAAATCATAATACTCTCCGAGAGTAGAAATATGTCAAGTCGAGCTGCTACAAGATGATCCCCTCCTCTTATGTTATTCCAAGTATAACTATTGATCCCCAGTCCAAGGTCAATCGGGTTACTTGAATCAATAAATTCATCAAGAAGAGTATTTTCTGGGGTGAGGACTCTTCTTCCTCCTTTTTTTCTAACAACGACCGGATCAGATTAAAGTCCCATCCTATGATCCAATGAGCACCTTCAAAAGTCCTCCTCAGGTTGATCAGACTTGTGATGAAGTTACGTTTCTTAGGATAACTGCTAGGACCATACACATTGGTTACAATTACTCTCACATTTGTTCCCAATATGTGGAATTCTGTAGAAAGACTGAAGGTCGTAGAGACAAAGTTGGTTAAGGAAACCTTTATGGGATCCCAAAGGATTGCCAATCCTCTAGCATGACCTACTTCCTCTAACGCCATACTCTTACACTGATTCCATATAGTCTTGGAAATGGTTTCTAACTGAGTTACAAAACACTTTGTTTTTGGTAAGAAGACTACTGAGGGTTTCTCCTTCATGATCTTATTTTTAAGATTTTTTTTTTTTTGAGGACCATTGGTCCCTCAAATATTCCACGATAATATTTTCATTAGGAAAGAATCTGACTGAAAGTAGAGCTTCCTAAATGGTAGGGTATTGGCCTGAGTTCACCAATTGCGCCCCAACTTCCCCAATTCGATCTTTGTTCGTCTTTCTACCCCGCTTAGAACCACCTTCTTTATACTTTAGTTTATTCTCCTTGAGTTTTAAGGGTCCTATGCCCAATCTTGGAGTAGGTTTGGTTTTGAGGATTGCTTCTTTCAAGAGTTGCAGTTGTTTGTCAGATATCGAGTGAACCTCCTTGTTTTTGCATGCTTCTTTGATTCTCTCCAAATCTAGGTCCCCCAATTCCATTTCATCCATCTCCTTGTCCAATTTAGCCACTCCAGGAGGGTTTTCCTTAGCATAGTTGTTCCGATTAGAAGTCCCTATTTCCTTGGCTAAAGGTTCTTCGCCTTGTGGTTGTGTTTCCTGTGCAACCAAGGGGGTTGGCATCCCCTCTGAGTTAGGATCCAATAAGGAAAAACTATTAGAAGTGTTATCCTTTTTACTGAGGTCTGGGCCATTGTGCTTCCATCTCATTCTTTTTATATTGGGTACTTTAATAAAACCTTCAGAATATCGGTTCTCATTAGGGAGCTCAACTTGAAGGGTCAGATGGCAATCTCAGACCAGATGTCCATGAGTGTGACAACACGGAAATTGAAAGGGGATGTGCTTGTAATCAAGGGTTTGAAACCATTATGAGTCTTCCTAGGTCAGGTTTATCCCCTCAGGGAGGTCTTTAGAAATGATCATATAAACACAGAGACGAGCATACAAAACATACCTTCCTTGTTTAGTAAGGTTTGAGATCTTCACAAAATTTCCCAGGGCGCCTCCGATAGTCTTCAATATTTCAGGATCCCAATATTCAATAGGCAGAGAGTACAATCTAATCCATACCAGAGCTATTGATAGGTCCTCCTTATCGGGATTAAAATGATCCTTCCATATTCGTAAGTATAACCTAGTTGATTAATAGAAATAAGGGCCTCCCTCAAAGATGCGATCCTTGTCTTCCGAATTCAAGAGGACCACTGTAAAGAATCCTTTCAAGCCAAGTAAGAGTTCAAAATGGCCCTTTGGTTTCCATGTGGATTTAATCCACCAGATAAGAGATTTTTTCGAAGGCCAGATGCCAATAAATTTACCGATCAGGGCATGATATGTCATATGTTGTATTTTCTCCTTGATCTGAGTTGGGTTTACTGGAATAGCTGGAATACTCATAGTTTTTGGAATACGAGACCCTTTCCCATGGGATCCTTGCACCGATTGAGGGTTTGCCTCTGGAAGAGTGCATCCCTCTCCTCTGATTCCCTCCTCCTGAACCTTCGGGGGAGAAACTGCCTGCTGTTGCGAGACCTCTTTCTTTGGAGGAGGGGTTGTGCCCCTCCCCTGTGAACTAACCATCCCGATATTGTTCAGTATGGTCCACTTAGTGTATCCCCAAACCATCAATGTTTTGCAGATCGACCGTTAGTTCTTTGCACTTCTTGGAGTGCATTCCTTTTCAGTCCCGATTGTAAGATCCTCCATATCATCAACAATGTAGAAAAATTAACAATTGAGTTCTATAGGATTTAAAAAGGACAAATCAACTCATAACCATAAGAAAAATTGGAATATTTACCTCGCATGTGTCCACGACAACTGGAACGATGTGAAAGGATGACATTTATTTGAACATAAATGACATGATCAACTTTATTTCACATGAATTAATTTTGCTAGGATAGAGCTATCATGCTTGCATCATGCCAAGATCTATGCTAGATATCCGAAAGATTATTTAATAAACAATGATGTGAAGCCACACTTGGTTTCAACAATTATCTAATCATATGTAATATGGATGTACATTTGCATTAAAATTCAGAAGAGAAGATATCATTACAAGTTGAATCTATGAAGGTAGTTGAATAATGCGTGTAAGCGAAAAGGGATGTTGTAAGAGTTGTTGAGGAATGCACACTTGAAGCTAAATCTCAATAAACATGTAGAAGAGGCAATTTTAATTAAAGAAGCAAAAATGAAGGAAAAGGTTGCAAATGTATAAGCAACACTGAAGAAGTTAGCCACAATGGTAAAACCAAAGGAGCAAGCAGAAAAATAGAAGAGAATGTGTAAAAAGGACCATGCAAAGCAGAAGTAACCAGCACATAAGAGAAACATAAGATAGGAACATAAGCATAAATACAAGGGGAGAACTTTCAACGATGCAAGGGAAGGACACACTCTGTTAATATAGTTTTGCAAATAATCGAGTATTCCTTTGCCATTGATGTCAAAGGGGGAGAAATTAGCAAGTAAATCTACAAACAAGATTGTGCAAAACAAGACTTCAATGAAGAGCTAGTATTTAGAGGGATCTTAGCTTTACTTGGTATTGACATCAATGCCAAAGGGGGATTTTGATGAGCTTGTTTTTGTAATTGACGTCAAAGATATTGTTGAACTTGGTAATGGCATTGAAGTCTTAAAGCCAATTTGAATAAGTATATAGAAAATATGTGAGCAAGTATCAACAAGCCCCACCAAACATGCGCAATAAGTCTGTGCGAAGCCCCACTAGAGTTATCTGCGCAGATACCAACACAAGTATTTTGTGCAATACACCGCACAATAGTTTGCATGCTAATCAAGTAAAAATACTAAAGGACACAAATTACAAGTTGAAAAAGGAATAAATCATGAGGTCCAACAAATGTGTGTGTAAACTTATTCGTGAAGAAAGGTAGAAGGGATGCAACCGACATAGAAAATCCTTTGCCTATGGATAAATCAATTGAACAAAGAAAAGAAGGAATAGTATAAATAAGAAAAAGATTGAAGTGTTTTGATAAGCTTGGGCACAAAAATATGTAGTATTATGAATTTATAAGCTTTGGGGAACACATGAAATGCTCAGGGGAATCAATGATTGTATGACTTAAGGAAGTGTGCGAGATTACAAGACAAGGATAAGTAAAAGGAGAGGTCTCGTAGAAATATAAGGAGCATTTGTAATGAGCGCAAGGAGCATTTATACAAGGAGTATTTGAACAGAATGATACAAGGAATGGTCGCAAAGAAAGAGTTGGAAGTGTGAAATATAGTATGCTCACCAATTTGCGTAGAAAAGAGGAAACATGTCAGAAAGTGCAAAGTGGATTGTGATCGAGGAATACAATGACAAATCTATATCTGGTTGGAAGGATGGGGAAAGGACAGAATATTGTTGTATTCCATAGGTTGGTGTCTAACAACTCAGGTGGGTTCCTAACCACGCAAGTTTGTTCTTGTTGACTATGAGTTGGTGCTCATAAGAGGATTGGTGTCCTCACAGATTGGTGCCTATAAAACAACAAGTTGGTGCTTTCAAGGGATTTGTGTTCTTTTCTGATTAGTGTTAGCAAAATATGTGAGTGGGTGCTCACACTTGTATTGTATATTGGTGTCTCCCAACATTATTTGTAATAGAAGATTCTTTATATATAATATTTCTCTACATATTCTTTGCTCATGGTGTTCTTTGTGTTGAAAATTGCTTTTGATAGATGGTATATGTTTTGATAAATGATTACATGGTATAAAAATGTTTGAAAGAATAAAATCTATGAAATATTGATTCACCCCCCTCTCAGTATTTTCAACACAGCTACCACTACTTGAGCAATATCTAATATGGTGCTCACCATGGCGAACATGATGCTCCCTACTATTGATGAATATTGTACATGAGGCATGCCTGTATTCTTTGCTTCTGTGCTAGGAAACCTTTAATAAGATAAACTTGAAGTGTGCAAGAAGTGGGGTGCTAACTAGTTTTGCATTCTTCATATTGAAGCACTGTAGAATAATTTATATATATGATTTTTTACTTAACCGAATATTCCTACCTATTCTTTCCCTATGTATCTTCATTCCTAGAATTTGATTTGTTGCCCCTAAATCCTTCATTTCAAATGTCATAGACAAGTGAGCCTTGGGATCAATGTTTTTCTTCATGTTGGGGCCTGCAACCAATGTATCATCACCATACAACAATAAGATAATAAAAATTCCATAATTAGACCTCTTATAATATGCAAAATGGTCAACTTCACTTCTATATATTGAAACCTCAGCTCTTCACGAAGGTGTCAAATTTTCTGTACCACATCCTTGGCACATGTTTGAATCCATACAAACATTTCTTGAGTCTACAAACTAAATGCATTTTTCCTCTTTCTTTATAGCCCTCAGGCTTATCCATATAAATTTCTTCATCAAGATCACCATGTAGGAAAACACATTTTACATCCAGTTGTTCCAACTCTAAATATTGTGCTACTACAAGTGCAAGTAAAACCCTTACAATAGTAAGCTTCACAACTTGAGAGAAGATTTCGTTAAAATATATACCTGAATTCTGCACATAGCCTTTTTCTACCAAGCCATCTTTATAATGTTCCAACAACCCATCATTGTTTTTATGTACTTTATACACCCACTTATTTCCAAAAAAAAATTGGTGGGGGATCCACAAGTTCCCATGTTTGATTCTTATTTAACGCTTTTATTTCTTCATCCATGGCTTTCTTCCATTTATCTGCATTCTCATATTCTCTAGCTTCCTAAAATGAACTAGGTTCACAATAATCAGTTAACAAAGTAAAAGAAGACTGAAAACCATGAGAATACCTTTATGGACATCTCTTGGGACGTGTAGATATTTTGAGTTGTGGCTACTTAATTTTTTGTTCTTCATGCTGATTAGAAGCTTCATTTTCATATTCACTCATTTCTACTTCAATTGGTACAATCTTAGGTGTCTGTTGTGCCTTCTTCCTTTGCATATATTTTTCATTAAACATAACATTTTGACTAACAATTACCTTGTGGTCAATAGGATCCCACAATATATACCCCTTTACTATTTATCACAGCCAAGAAAAACATATTTCCTTGACTTTGGGTCAAGATTGGACCTCTTTTCTTTAGGCACATGGGAAATGCATCATAGCCAAAAAAAGGCAATGAGAATAATGAATTGGCTTACCACACCAATCATCTTGAATCTTTCCATCCACCACAACTATAGGTAATCAAATACATAGTCGTATTAAAAACCTCTGCCCAAAATCCATTATTCAACCCAAATGCGTTGAGAATGCTTCTTGCGCATTCCATGATTGTGAGATCCATCCACTCAGCCACACCATTTTGTTTTGTTGTATATGCAATAGTCTTCTGGGGCTTAATGCTTTCCTGCATACAAAATTTATCAAAATCCTTGGAGCAATATTCTCATACATTATCAGATCCGAGACATAAAATAGACTTGC
This sequence comes from Larix kaempferi, assembly GCA_027924585.1. Classification (NCBI taxonomy): domain Eukaryota; kingdom Viridiplantae; phylum Streptophyta; class Pinopsida; order Pinales; family Pinaceae; genus Larix; species Larix kaempferi. Next base: position 6,591,218 of record BSBM01000130.1, read on the forward strand.
CCAAACTTTTCTCTACTAATGCCTTGAACTCTTTAATTTCTCAAGGGATTCTGACTTGTTTTTTCAAAAAATGCACCCACACTCTTCTAGAATAATAATCTATAAGTCATAAAATATCTATCCCCATTTATAGACAAAGTTGGGACTAATCCAAATATATAAGAATGAATATGTTGCAAAAATTAGAATTTTTATCAAAGCTCGTAGTAAATAAAACTCTCTTTTGTTTACCAAAAATACAATGCTCACACAAGTCTAAATCACAAGACTTAATCCCAGAAAGCATACCTCAATTGAGTAGAGTTTACAAATATTTTTCACTCATATGTCCAAGTTATTGAAGCCACAACATCATTGCATCCAAAACATTTCTCGAGTCTACTAATGTTGCATGGTTTGTTGTTGTATCACTGCACAAACAATACAAGGTCCCATAAGATTCTATTTTTTCTAACACGAGATCTCCTTTGGTAATTTTGCATCAATTGTCACCAATCATAGTAGAATACTCCAACTTATCCATCATCTTGATTGAGAGGAGATTCTTCCAAATATATAGTACATATCATACAACACACAAATTCCTTTCTCTACCATCATCCAACTTGATCTTAATGTCCCCTCTTCTCACAATTTCTAAAAGATGATCATCGCCCAAGTAGATCATTTCACCACCATAGGGATGATATTTTACAAACCGGTCTCTATGTGGAGACATGTGGAAAGATGCACTTGAGTCTAAAACCCAAGCATATAATAGATATTTGCTTTGTTACTAAGACATAAAGCCTCACATGTTGTCGTCTCTTCTGAATCCATTGTGCCATCTTTAGCTGATGGTTGATTTGGATTTCCATCCTTCTTTTCCTTCTTCAGATACCAATAGTCCTTCTTTGAGTGCCCTAGTTTTCCACGATTCCACCACTTCCCTTTCTTGCATCCTATGGAATTGGATTTGGAATATGATATCCCCTGTTGATCTCTTGCGGTAGATTTCCCTCTCCGAAATAGGGATTAAATGGTATAGAAATACAACGATGATTTTCATCTCAACTCTTCTCCCAACAAAGCAACTACCACATCATCAAATTTCAGAGTTCCCAATGATGAGTTGGTGATGGTAACCAGCATATGATCCTAGGTATTTGGGAGGAAATAGAGTAAATTGATCTCGCTATCCTCATTCTCTACCTTTACACCAACAAAGAGAAGATTGTTGATTAGGGAATTAAATTTGTTCAAATTATTTGCCACAATTGAACCCTCCATCCTTAGTTGATAAAGTGTTTTTTCATTAAAACCTTATTTGTTTTCGATTTAGTCTCATACAACTTCCCAAGTTTCTCCCAAAGGGATTTTGTGGTCTTTTCTTTAGCAACATTGAACAAGAAAAGGTACTAAGGAAAGACAAATTGTAGAAATCACCTTTCTATTGAGCTTTATCCAGTCCTCACTTGTGATTCCACTTGGGTTTTCTGCAACCCCTTTCAAGGCTAGGGCTTGGTCATTCTAAACCAACAAATCCCCACCTTCAACTTCCATAGGGATAAATTCTTTCCATTAAACTTCCCAATATCGAACATGGTTAAACCACTTCTCATCGTTGCATCTCCCACTCACAAAAAATACTACACCTGTGAACTTTTTAGGCTCTAATACCAGACGTTAGAAAAATATAAAAATAGAAGAAAACAACAATAACAATAGAACACAGTATTTATGTGGAAACCATATTTTATGTAGGTAAAACAACGAGGAAATGGAAGCTTCGATCTTTATTATTACTCGACAAAAAATTACAATTATTTCTTATATCTCTCTCTTGTGTTACAATGACGGGGGGTGACTCCCCCTTTTTACAATACATACGAGGGTTATAGAAGGAACCAAAATACACTAGAAGGGTCTAGAAACTTTCACCTCGGTGGATCCACACTTGAACCCTTGAATAGTGCATGAAACTAGTTGAGAGCTCTACTAGAAGAATATTGGAGATCTGGATATTGGCTTCATCTCCTAACAATCTTTGTTACAACGTAATTTTCCACCTTGTGAGCATCAACATTGTTTTGGCCTTCAAGATCCATTTTATTGACTCAGATTCACATTTTATCCTCTAGGAACACACAATTCCCTATTTTTGTTCCTATACGCTAGCTATTCCACTATAGCCAGCGTACACGCAGGCTGTTCCACTATAGCCCGAGGACACCAAGTAAAATGGTAAAAACCAATAGATAATTACTTTTTACTCCCAAAAAGCGGTCTTAGGGTGATCTTTGGCCCTCCATATGCCCTGAAATGACTCGGTTCGACCTTTCACTTACCTTTGGAAGGCTATATATTGATCTCTTATGGTGTATGGAAGGGAGGAGAAGGAGAGAGCAAGATAACTCTAGTGGATTTTTGCCGTGACTTGAGTCTACACTCATTGATCCTTGTTGTTGTGCACTCTTTATGTTCACCTACCAAACTCCTTTTGTAGTTTGAGTTTTCCATTGCATGGGGGGTTGAATTGGTGGAGGCACAAGTGGAGAGACCCAGTTCTTGGTTCCGATTGGTTGCCGACAAGAGGTTGTATATTGTACTTCTTGTTATTCATTAATGGAAATACTCATTTTCTCGTCCAATTGATGTTGTGAATATTGTTGAATTACATTGGGTTATATTTGCTTATGATATCATGTATCATGATATTGATTATGCTAATGTCTTTCACATGTTATATGCACTTGCTTGTATTTGTTGTTGAGACTAATCTGTAGGTTCAAGTGTAGAAGTTGAAAGCTCAACGGGGATCTACTTCAAACATCCGGTTGAAGGTTGGTCTTTTCTCCATTATCTTAGCATTGTCATTTATATAGCATTGCATTGGGAATTGGGTTATTTTCTGGTAGTCAGCTGTTTGTTGTGGTATGCCCCAAGCCATAGGAAGTTTTCTCCGTAACATAAATGGAGACTCCACTGGGGAGAACCTCCATTTTTGGGGATTTTTAGGCATTTGTCCTTATTTTGAATTGTTGTTTGTTGAGCTTCTGTGTCATTGATTGGCCGTCAGGATCTACAGTAGAAAACTAGCTTTTTCTGGGTTGTTTGACGTTTTTTGGGCTCATTTTCCTTTCCCTGTATGCGGGTCAACTTAGTTTTGACCGCGTCTACCTGCCTCTATGTGAACTATAGCCCGTGTCTACCCGCAACTGTTCTTTGAACAATTGCATACAACTCCGGGATTGTTTGATTTTTGGCCTTGGGTGGTTGCTGGGTTGATTCTGAGTGTTCCCGAGTCTTAGTTGGCCTATTTCCTGACTGTTCCATGCCCTATTTGTGACCAGAAACACCTCTTTCTTTTAGTTTTTGAGCTTTTTGATTTTTCACAATTTCTTGTTTTATAGCTCATTAGCTTGGATGAATCTTACTATTTGGGTTTTGCTGGGTTGTCTGTTTGATATACTATGCATTTCTTTACTGAATAGTTAGATTTTGCTTTCATTTTTTCATTTCATTATATTGAAAAAATACAAAAACATTGTTTTGCATTTTCCTTGCATTTATAAGAGAAAATACAAAAATATTTGATTTATGTATTGCATTTTGCATCTGGGTGCTTGTGATTTCATCTAGGACTTGCTTGTGCATGGAAACGTTAAAGAGATTGCATTTTATTTTGAACCATTCGATTGATTGTCATATTAGTGGCATGCTCTTTTATTGATTAGATGAGTCTAGTGTTTTTTGGTTGTGCATACCATTGATTCTTATACATCATCAGTTTCATGGCCATATCCTTTGAGTAATTACAACCATTAAAATCAACGCTTAATCTTAAAATTGATTAGAAACGATTTTCATTTTATAGGGTGCACCAACTAGCTTAGGTTTAGAGTCTTGGAATAGATCATTGTGAGTTAACAATCCAAGAATATTGAACCAACATTATGTGTTTGACCAGGGAGTGGTGAAACCCATGATATACATCAGTGTTCTCAGGAAGCTCTACTCATACTATAGTTAAGCACGAGGTCATAGGAGGTTGGTTGCGGAGATAGCCCTCCAATACTAGCTGAATGTGGGATATACTTTCAGGATTTGTTCGTGTACGGGGAATATTGGGGGGATTTGACCCTCTTGAGTTTCGGGCTTAGCTACCCTACCCATACGACGGATCCCACCTATGACTGTCCCCTTGAGCATTGGTTATATTGTGGTGACCTTAGTTGATTTACCTAGGTATCACATAGGGCATTCGTTGCGGTTATTCTGCGATTGTCCTGAGTCAAATAGGGGTTGGACAACACAAATGCATGTTGTATAGGGATTTGAACTTGTGCACGCAGTGAAGTCTAGGAACCCTTATAACTGATTATGTTACCTCCGGTTATAGTTTGGGAGTCTCAAGCCTCTCCTGGGCGAGACAAACCGGCTGTAGTTTCGGGAGGTCCCTTGAGCCAGTCCTGTTTGTGTGCATTTGGCTGTAGTTTCTTTAGGTGTGTGCTCTTTGATCGATAGTTGGCCGTTAGGTGGCATTTAGATTTGTTTTTATCATGGAGGAAGATCTGCCTCTCCGTAGGTCTCGTCATTTGGTTGGTCTACCAGCTGATGAGGTAGCACGTTCTTTTAATAAGAGACATCAGAGGATCCTGTTATCACCTAAACTGTAGTTACCCCTGTGGATGTATCCATTAGTGGATGGCAATAGGGAAAGGCAACTCAAAAGGTGCAACCACGATCACCTCGAGTTCCAATAGATGGTTGTCACGCCAATCGAGGCAACCTTTTCTTTATGTTATCTAGCCCAGACAACAAAGGGGGAGACTTGATCTACTCCCGATAGGAGAGATCAAAACCAAGACACCAAATCAAGTTGATTCTAAGTGAAGTAAGGTGTATGGTTTATCATAAACCTAAGGATGTAGTCACAAGACAAGTGAGGGGTTCAATGAGTATAGCTTTGGTTCATTATTGATGTGAGAGTGACTTATAATATTTAAAGATAAGATCCGGGATTATAGTACTAGTCAATGTGAGAAAATCCACTGCCTTGGGAATCGTGTCCAATGCATGGTAGTTTAGGGGTTGAATTGGGGCTAACTAGTACAAGTGATAAGATTGATCATGAAGTATGATGATATCAAAGGGTTTAGTCCACCACACAAGGGTCAAACCACAAGTTAATCCAACAATCTAGGAAATTTGAATTGACTTGGAGAGAGACCAGTGCCTTGGGAATTGGGATAATGGAGTCAAATGAAATTAACTTGTGGTTGATGACTCCTATTGCATGAGACAAGTGGGAAATTAAAGGTTTGATGGAGGAGTAAGTCTAGATCTAAAGATTCAAGGTTTGACCTAAGTGGACCACAATCCATTAAAACAAGGAATGCTATCCCCAAGGCAAGATTTGACAAAGTGACATACTAGACCTAGGTTTTGAATTATGCTTGTTCCAAATCCACCAAAATCTCATGTACCCATGTCCTAGAAGTGGACCAACTCACTCTCCCAAGGAAGTGCAACTTTTCCCAAGGAGGGTAAAATGTGGGATAAATGAATCAAGACAAGTCCAATGGCATCCAAACTTTAGATCCAAGTAGGTTGATCAAGTGAGAGTGTGGATCTACAATTTCAAGGCAATCCAATGGCTAGATCTGAGTTTGAAGATACCAAGTGGTCCAAAATGGGGATTAAATCCCTTAAAATGTGGAATAGGGCCCACAAGGTAGAAATTTCCAAAGTAAGAGTCTAGGGGTAGGTTTTAGGGCATGTAGATCATGAATCAATTGAAATCTCAACTACCCATCAACTAGATCTAGGTCAAATCACCCTCACCAAGAAGTGCGCCCTTGCTTGGAGAAGCTAGGTTGGCTTGGGAAGAGAGTCAAATGGAGGCCAATCGTCACCAAACTATAGATTCGAGATGCCGTGGATACTATAGAGGTGGGTTTTTAATATTATACCCAACAACCCACTAGATCTTAGTAGATATGAGAAAATGTAACAATGAGGGTTTGAATTAATTAGGTTTTCAATTATGTGTTGTGCCAATGGATTGGATCAAGATAAGAGAAACAAACCTGTGGATCTTACCTGGGTAACCTTGTAGATGCCTTGATGATGATGATCTATGCAAACCCGATCAATTTGAGAAGCTTTGAGGTAGTTTTCTATGAAGTCGATTTAGTCCAAGAAGCCAATGCGCCCTCTCTCCTGCACAACAAACGTCAACAATATCAGATTTGATGCAGTCAAGAGATAAGACTAATGCCACAAGAGAAGTAACAGAAAGATAGCATAGATCACAATGATACTAATGATAACCCCTTGATACAAGCAAATTCCAAGAAGATCGATTTGAAGAATCCTTGCAAAATCACCCTTGTTGAAGTCGCCCTCCTGTAGACAAGACAATGATTTCCAAAAAAGATAGATCTTACCACAAATTCCAAATGCTAGGTTGCAATAGATTTTCCAATCACCATCTAAGAACACCAGATGCAAAGGAGACCACAAGAAATTTTTTCTATACCAATAATCCAAGAGCCAAAGAACCCTTACAATGAGAAGCTCTCTTCTTTAAATAGGAAGGAGAGGCATCAAAACCCTAACCACTTTTTGAATGAGTGGCTAAGATTAAAAGATACAAATTTCTAATCAATGGTTGAGATGAGCTCAACAATAAAATACATGGATCACTAATAAAATATAACATGAGTGGGCAAAATCGCCCTAGGAGAGGGGAATCCCACCATATCATGATGACAAAATATAATAAGAAGCTTATGGTGGGTCCAAGGGGTAATTTTAGCCACACTTAATCGATCCCCATAGCACAATAATAATAAAATAGTCATCAATATACCAAATCGTGCCTCTATGGACAAATCGTGGGCCGTAGGAGGCCTCATAAATCATCAGAAAGTGCCATAAGTGATGGATGCGGGCCCCGATGAAGCTGAAAATACTGGAGGAGGTGTGGAAGACATCAACCCATCATCACTGATCATCCCATGGCAAGACATTTCCTCAGTAGCCCAAATCGAATTCCTCAATAGCCATTTCTACCAATCCTGAAATGGCTCGGGAAGCGTGAAACTGCCCCAAACTGCCTCCTGGAGTGCCTGTGCTATCAAGGTGAGGGAACCGGTGTGTCCGGGAGGGGGTTAATATGGTAAAAACAAGTGGCTGGACCACCCCCTCCAAGCACAGCGCCCTAGGTCAACCAAATAAAAATTCTCTCTGCCCTGATAGGGTCTTCGACAGACCAAAACTGCACTGGGTTTGCCTACTGAGGCTCAATCATCACTGTAAGTGACCGGAACTGAAAACAGTCTATCTCATTAGACTCAAAAGGTCCAAATCCATCCAATATGTGTACTCATACACCATATGAGTCTTTGCATGATCATATAATATATCCAATATACCGGAACAGGTGAAATAATAATAATCTGTAAATGATCAAATAATGCTGTAAACCATAAATCATCATCATAACCCTGTATCTGCTGCATAGAATCATCATGTACATGTACATAGACCATATATCATCTATCCATATCATCATAAGGTCCAACCATCTCAAGTCCTGTGGTTGACCTTGGTCAAACTAGGTTTGACAGAGTCAACATAACCAAATATAACTCAGACCATCATCAGAAGCTGCTGCAATAATGTCAAAGATTAATGCATGCTCTACAACTTATTCAAATAACAATTATAACACAAAGTAATCATTATTGGTGATCTAAGTCCAAAGATATAATGTCATTAATTATTATTTAACTCAAACTAGACTTTCAGGATCATACTCACTTCATAGTTGTGATCAATTTGCTAGTGAAGGGTGAAGGCTAAAATAAACTGGCTAAGCTAAAGGATGACTTGACTGACTTAACATTGTGACACTTTGGAAAATGGAAAGGGAATACACACCATAGTATATACTGAATAAGCAACAACATAGGGAATGGTGGTGTCTCACAAATGGATGAGTTGTTCAAAGACGGTTTATTCACCTTTAATAGGCGCGCACAATCCATAATACAAATGAGGCCAGCAATAATTTAGATATAGCATTTAAGTTCCATTTCTTTTTGGGCCTAAAGTTTCCATAGCCTTTGATCTATGTGTGTTTACAAACACATTGCATAGATTTACATTTATTTGAGGCTTTCTGCTGCAGGTGTGTTTTTAAGGCACTTGTTTACCTGAGCACTTCTAGGTGTGTCACAGACAGCTTGTTTACCTAGGTATTTACATTTCCAAAAGATATAACATTTTATTTTCATGGCCATTTTCATTTGGCATGCCTTTCATTCATGTGTGTTTAGAAACACATTGCATGAATGGGCTTTTCATACAAGATATAGCATTTCATTTTCCAGATTTTGTATTCATGGCCGCACTAAAAGTTTCAGGTTTATCCAACACAACTTTAAACCACTTATACTATGAAACGAGAACTATATACTAAGAACGAGAACTCTAGCCATACAAACTCATATTTTTGCATAAAAAACACCGAAAACAACCCCCAAATCAAAAAGTGTTGATGCCAGTATCATGTTTTTATAAAAAACACCAAAAACAACCCCCAATCGAAAAGTGTTGATACTAGTATCAACGTTTTTTTTTCTCTGGGTTAAAAATATAGCCATGGCTTAAAAATCTCATACTGTTGTTTACGAAAGCTTTAAATCAACCCCTAAATTGAAATTTTCTGTTTTCAACAAATAAATTCCTAACCCTAACCCCCAACAAACTATTACAAAAGTTAAAAAAAAAATTATAATGCGCCCCTCCTACCTTAAATGGTCAGGGTTGTCTCATTTGCCCCATATTAATAAATTTTTTTAAAATTTACATTTAAAAAAAAATTACACATCTCACAAAAACCTAAACTTAAAAAATGAAAAATAAAACCTAAACTTTACCAAAAAAAAATAACAAAAAACAATATAGACTTTACAAAAAAAACAAATTAAAAATTAAAAAAAAAAACTTTACAAAAAATAAATTAAAAATTAAAAAAAACAAGTTACAAAACAAAATTAAAAATTAAAAAAAAAAACTTTACAAAAAATAAATTAAAAATTAAAAAAACCACTTTACAAAAAAAATTAAAAATTAAAATAAAAACCAAACTTAAAATAAAATCTCCGCCCCCTGGGCGCCCAAAGGGCCGCCCCACGGGCGGCAGCTCGATGCCGGGCTGCCGCCCGTGGGGCGGCCCTTTGGGCGCCCATCGAGCGGAGCTCCGCCCCCTGGGCGCCCAAAGGGCCGCCCCACGGGCGGCCCTTTGGGCGCCCAAGGGGGCGAATGCTCCCCCCATTTTGATTTTGATTTTTTTAAGGTTTGTTTTTTATTTTAATTTTTAATTTTTTTTTGTAAAGTGTTTTTTTAATTATTAATTTGTTTTTTAATTTATTTTTTGTAAAGTTTTTTTTTTAATCTTTAATTTTTTTTTTATAACGTGTTTGGGCGCCCACCTCTTTGGGTGCGATCTTTGTTTTTTTTGTTTGTATTTTTATTTTTATTTTTATTTTTAATTTTTGTTTTGTTTAATTTTTAAATTTTTTTTAAAGTTTTTTTTTAAATTTTAAATTTGTTTTTTAATTTATTTTTTATAAAGTCTTTTTTTTTTAATTTGTAAAGTCGAGTTTGTGTTTTGTTTTTGTTTTTTTGGTAAAGTTTAGGTTTTATTTTTTATTTTTTAAGTTTAGGTTTTTATTTTTATTTTTTAATTTTTTTAAGTTGGGTTTTAAATTGTTTTTAATTAAAACGATGTGTGAGGGGTAATGGGGTAGTGGGTAGGGCATTAGGGAATGTAATTTTCGGGGGGCTAAGGTAGAAGGTAATGTAGGGGGCTAGGGCATTAGGAAATGTACTTTGTTTTTTTAAATGTTTATTAATGGTTGGTTGAGGGGTTAGGGTAGGATATGTAATTATTTTTTTAAATGTAATTTTTTAAAAAAATTACTAATAGTTTGTTAGGGGGTTAGGGTAGAAGGGACGCATTATAATTATTTTTTAAACTTTTGTAATAGTTTGTGGGGGGGTAGGGATATGGTTAGGGTAGAAGGGGGCAATGTAATTTTTTTAAATATTTTCTTTTTAAATTTTAATAATAATTGGTTAGGTGGTTAAATATTATGAAAAATAATGTGAAAGAGTATCATTTTTATACAAAATGACTAAAAATCTATTAAAAATGGGTTTAAATGTCTTTTTTTTTCTCGATTTGTTTACTATTTTTTCCATAAAAATATATTATTTATGATTAAATTTTAAAGATAAATTTCGAAAATGTATGTGTTTTTCATTATAGCTAGCTTCTAAATGTATGTTTTTTGTTAAATTTCTAAAAAACACACTTGAAAATAGAAATTAAAAATACTTTACAATAAAGATGTGTCAAAGGCCCAAAAAAATGCCTCAAAATGAAAATGTGTGATACTGGCATCAACCCTTTTTGAAACGGAGGTAAAAATAGCTACTAAAATTAGGAGAGAGAAAAACGAGAACTGTGTCGAGTTCTCGTTTCATAGTATAAGTGGTTTTTAGTGACTAGGGGGAATTCAGAAGGAACTCCAACTCACCATAGGTAAGTTTTGTCACCAACTCAGAGCCGAGACACAATAAACATGGAAGCTCATCCAATACAGAGGCTACAGTGGGGAAAAGGTCCTCCATGTCACTAGTCAAGTAGTATGTCAGGGTGATAAACTAAAAGGTAGGAATCTCCATGGATGATGTCCTCATAAAGTCATGGAAAATATGACACGAGCTCAGTGAAAACCAAGGATTTCACTGACTTTGCTGAAGAAAAATTGAGATCAAACTCCTGAAGAATAACAATCCATTTATTATACTTCCCCCCTATTAGACGTCATGATAGCACGAACTGAAATGGATTGATGTGTGCTATAAAAGTGGTTTTCCTAAGCATGATGTAATGTCGTAAACGTTGTACTGCATGAACAGTTGCAAGTGCCGACTTCTCCACATGAGTGTATCTCAGCTCAACGTCTACTAAATTTCGACTAAGATAATAGATGACATGCTCTTGGAGCGCATTATCTACCTGAACTAAGACCATGCCAATCGTCTCAAGAGACGCGGCCACATAAAGCAAGAAATCTCTAGCAAAGTCGGGTGGACTAAGCAGAGGGACCGATACCAAAGCTTTCTTCAAAGCATCGAAAGACTGTTAGGCTCGCTCATCCTAGATAAATGGTGTGTCCTTGTTCAATAGATGCACAAAACCTTTGGTAAGAATAGCATAATTCACTACAAAACGTTGTAGAAAAGTGGCTCTCCCTTGGAGGCTCTAAAGTTGAATTAGGTTACGCGGGGGAGGAAACCGAAGTATTGCCTCAACCTTAAGAGGATCGACTCTTATACCCTCTTGTGAAACTATGAACCCTAAAAGGCGACCCGTTCTCACGACAAAAATGCACTTATTGGGATTCAAACGAATCTTATAACATCGACATATTTCGAAAATGAGGCGAAGGTGCTTGGGGTGATCCACTCTCTTACGAGAATGGCCAGCAAGGTCGTCCAAGTAAGCCTCCACTATACGCTTAAGGTCATGAAACGCATAGGTCATAGCACATTGAAACGTAGCTCTGACGTTTTTAAGGCCGAAGGGCATTTTTCGATACACAAATGTACCACAAGGACATATAAAAGTCGTTTTATGTTGATCCTCGGGCTTTATCTGGATTTGATTATATCCAAAGAAACCATCCATAAAACAAAAAACCTCGCTTCCCGCACACGCATCCAAAATTTGATCTATGAATGGTGTGGGAAAGTTGTCTTTCGTACATGTGCGGTTCATATCTCTAAATTCTATGCATACACGGATGGTTCCTTGCTTCTTATTTATAGGAATAGGATTTGATACCCATTCAGTAAGAGGTACCGGGTATATGAAACCAACTTTAGGAGTTTCTCCACCTCTGCCTTGATCACGGCTGCCTTCCTAGGATTCACAACATGAAGTTGTTTCCAAAACGGCTTGGCATTGGATATGTCTTAATCTCATGTTCGACAATACTAGGGTCTATTCCTGGCATCTCCTCATATGACCAGGCGAAAACATCCCTAAATTCCTTGAACAGTTCGGTGTAGATGTGGATCTCATCGAGAGAACAATCAGCACCAATATAAATGTTCTCTATCTTTCTAGGTGTGTGAGAGATGTTTATCGGTATGGTTGGGGAGATATTGGCCATATTCTCCTCTGCATAAATCCCATGTGAATCCAAAGGAGCCATAGGGTGACCAACCCTCTCTGCAAGAGTCGTCCTAAACTCTTCTCGCTCAATGAGATCGAGGTTAGGGAGAAAATTGTTGCAAATATTCCCAAGGCCTCTCACTACCACACATGGCCTCAATGATGGCTTCATCTGAAGGAAAAGTACCATCAAGACAATCATGTGAGCAAGATGAGTCATCTACCCATGCCGGAAGCATAACGGGATCTTCCTCTTCTGTCCGTGAAGAGGAGGGATCCAGCTCTACGGTGGCTTGTTGAATTTCGCGGTATGCAAGCTCAGCTGCAGATAATGGCATGGCCATTCCAATGTGTAAAATGTCTTCAGACGAGGTACTCATGGATGGTAAAGTCCACGAATCATTAAAATACGAGGTCCAGAAAGGTACATTATTCAATGAGGATGGCACACTATCGGAACTGGTTCCAATAAAAGCTATTGGTGCAACCAAGTCGAATGATCCCATCAAGGATGGATACAATCCTACACCAATGTTCCCAATCGCCGACTGAGAATCGTTGATCTGGGGAACCAGAGTTCCCGGTGATGCTATGGAATTAGAACTAGGGAAGTCTAGTTGATCGAGCGTCACGATTCCACCTTCATGAGGAAAGCAAAATACTCTAAACACGGAAGATACGATCGCTCTCATTGCGTAGATCCAATTCCTTCCCAGAAGAAGGTTGTATTCGATGGGTGCATCAACCACCTCGACTTCAATAGGCATGGATTTCCCACCCAAGTGGACCTCAAGGGAAGGGAGAATACCATGCGGCCTAAACAACCGACCATCGAACGCAGTAAGCATGGTCATAGATTTTGACAAGGGAGGAGAGCCAAGAGATTTCCAACAATCCAGCGACATTACTGAGGTGGAAGCACCTTCGTCAACCACCGTATGCTTAATGAAATTATCCAAGCACCTCACGTGGATTTGAAAATCCACATGGTAAGGCAAGCGAGGCTGGACATCAATAGTGTCAAATTTAATTATGCTAGCAATACTCTCACCCTGAACTCCCAAAGCAGATAAAAGGGCGCGCCTTTGCGAAGGACATGCTTGTAACACCTCGAGATCCGACATGGCACATGGAGTTTGACCCAAATCTTCTACAATGGAGTAGTTCTGGGTGGCTCGGGCATTGGGATTGTGCGTCGAGCACTTAAGAACACCTTTCGGTATCTGCGACATAGTAGTGGGCTTCTCGATATGCAGTGAAGTGTCAGGAGGAGGAGGAGGATCATTCCCCATATTCGGTTGTGGTGCCCCATAATCGTGTTGACAATTAGAACACTAACCTGAGATTGGACCATGTTCACACATCCATAGCCACCGGCATGAGAAGAAGACGTTGTAGTTTCATTATTCCCATAACCAGTGGCGGGAGCATTCGAAGCCATATTCTGATGATGTGGAAGGGGATCTTTCAACACAGTTGGGCTCTATGCAAGATGCTTCGATGCTTCCTCAATTTGAGGACACAAGTGAGTTAGGTGATCCTCCCCACAAAGTTTGCAATGGAATTTCACCTTATGTCTCGGCTTACGGTCCCCACCAGCATTTCCGCCATCCCGTGGAGGGTTGGCGTTTTCTTTTTTATGAGTGTTTCGATTACTTCCATTATTCAAATTATTCCCACCCTTACGGTTATTTCTCCCCTTCTTCTTTCCACCAGGTTGCTGGTTACCTGATGGGTTTGTCATCTGTATAGAATGAACATTGGACGACTAGGTAGGAGTGGACGAGGCGTGAGCCTGTTCGGGGGTAGAATGGATAATAGACAAATTTTTCATTTGATTGGTAATCAAGTCTACGGGTCGAGTACTTGTGGATCCCACAATGTCGTCAGCATGTGGTCTAGGAACAAGCTTGGCTTCATGTCGTGAACGCGGTTGCGTCAGGGATAATATCATACAAGGATGCTCGATTGAGCGTAGAGTAAATCTAGCTACTAGGATTTGAATATAGCTTGTTCCTCCGTCGTAATGCCAGACACTAAGACGTCCTTAGATATTTATGGAAGCAAAGACTTGAGGAACCATTCCAACAGAAAATCTGGAGGAATGTTGGCTTTCACTAGCCTCTTCCATAGACGACATTCCTGAATATGATCGGATATGTGCGTGGCCTTGTTCTGGCAGAAGGTAGATAAAATCTCGGTGCCAGTGTCGTAGCGAATTGGCAACTGAAAGTGATCTAATAAAAACAAATCTATCTCATTAAAACCCTTGTAGGTTTCCCCAGGGAACTCGACATACCACTTCGCAGCCGCCCCCGTGAGGGTGCGTTGAAATAGTCTCAGATGGATAGAGTCATGATTTAATGAATTCGAGGAGCACCAAAGGTGAAAATTCGTAACATGATCACCTGGATCCTCACCACTCTTCCCTTCAAACTTCGGAATGTCGGAACGGAGCTTGGTAGGGACTAGAGGCCAAGAAGGATCGTGACACACCGGATCGTTAGTAAGCTTTGAAAGATCGGGTAGGTTCAAACGAGCAAGAAATGGGAGCGGTGGCTGTGAAGTTGGATTAAAGGCTCCCAAAAGAGGCTGACCTTGCAGACCGTAGGGATGATATGAACCATGACCATGATCGTAGGGCTGATAACCGTCCCCACCCTGACCCGTATAAGGGTACGAAGGAACATATGTGTTGTGAGTACCATGGTGAGGAGGGTTGTAATAAGGACCATAACCAGCTGCATTATAAGAAGGATCGCCACCATATTGATGGGGCATATAAGTGCTAGTTGTAGCAGGAGCAGTCGAGTAATGACCGTAATTATAAGGTACATTTACACCCCCAGCATTAGGAATGTTCCCACCCCCAGGGTTGGGAATGTACCCACCTCCAGCGTTGGGAATGTACCCACCCCTAGTGTTGGGAATGTGTCCACCCACTGTGTAGGGTATGTGCCCTCCTCCTGTTTTGGGAATGTGCCCACCCCCAGTGTTGGGAATGTGCCCACCCCCAGCGTTAGGAGGGACATGATGGTTAGTAGTCGTGGTCATAGTCATAGGTATATGTGTAGAGACATGCGTGTTAGGTTGTGTAACGTGAGTCGTGTTATGTGAAGTGTTCCCACTAAAATGAGGGGCAATCCTAGGACGTGTTCCTCCCCCAACAGCTGTAGAAGCTGAAGAGACATGACCAGACGTAAATTGAAATGGAGCGAAAAAGTTCGTGTCGCCCTCGAATGGATTAGAAGTGGATGTGCCGCACCTGGAGGGAGTAGAAGAGGTTGTGCTTCCCCCGGAGGGAGAAGAATGGGTGGCGCCGCCCCCAGAGGGAGCGGTGCCCGCAACTCCAAGGCTAGTATTAGATTGACTACCTGACGAAGTGGATGTAACATTCGAATTAAGGCTGGGCATACTGAGTGAAGAAGGAGTAGTGGTCGAAGGGTTTGTGATGTCATTGAGATCTGGTATCCCATATCGGAATCCCTGAGTGTATGTACCGTGAGATGGGTTTGGCTTTGGGGGTGGATATGGCCCAAAACTTACAAAAGTGACATGTGGGGGTGAACCTTCCCCTCTAAGTTCCCTAGGAGTGGAAGGAACAGGTTTTCCATCGACATCCACTGACGGAGTCACGGGAATTCTTCCCGGTGTGCCAGATGCAGAAGTCATAATGTACTTGTGAAGTTCGTCGTAAGTATCAAAACTATCGGAGGGGATCTGTTATCACATATATAGTAGCCGGGCTACCATACATTATTTTTCTGATTCCAATACACTATTCAGCCAGTTCCCTTACATTGAGATGCTGAGATGAGCATCTATTATGGATCATTATCAGATTTGGACAACAGTTTTATTCCCCATTTCCATGACTGAGCCTCAAGACACTCAGAGAGATGATCGATGTAGCCATTATACCATTTGTACAGAGCAGTCAGTAGTGCCCAGAGTTACAGTAGCAGTTTCAGAGGACAGATGATGGTTCAGAGGATGAGCATTCAGGTATATGACTCAGCAGGTATATCATAGTGTTGTGGTTATATTGCTTTTATATTTATTCTTATAGCATGTCTTAGCACTTAGTGTCATGATCTGGCGATCATATAGATATGTGGACCTGGTTGATCTTATTATATATATTCTATTGTCCCTACTCAGACTTAGAAGTTCACTATGCATACTCATTGGTTTTACCCTCCTTAGGGAGAATAGAGGTGATCATTCCACCATACCTTGGCTTGCTAGTGTTGGCTCCATTATTCATTGTCTTCATCCATCCATTGCCTACCTTTTAGTTTATCACCCTGACTTACTACTTGACTAGTGACATGGAGGACCTTTTCCCCACTGTAGCCTCTGTATTGGATGAGCTTCCCTGTTTATTGTGTCTCGGCTCTGAGTTGGGGACAAAAATTACCTTATGGTGAGTTGGAGTTCCTTGTGAATTATCCCTAGTCACTAAAGTTGTGTTGGCTAAACCTAAAACTTTTAGTGCTGCCATGAATACAAAATCTGGAAAATGAAATGCTATATCTTGTATGAAAATCCCATTCATGCAATGTGTTTCTAAACACACATGAATGAAAGGCATGCCAAATGAAAATGGCCATGAAAATAAAATGTTATATCTTTTGGAAATGTAAATACCTAGGTAAACAAGCTGTCTGTGACACACCTAGAAGTGCTCAGGTAAACAAGTGCCTTAAAAACACACTTGCAGCCGAAAGCCTCAAATAAATGTAAATCTATGCAATGTGTTTGTAAACACACATAGATCAAAGGCTATGGAAACTTGAGGCCCAAAAAGCAATGGAACTTAAATGCTATATCTAAATTATTGCTGGCCTCATTTGTATTATGGATTGTTCACATCTATTAAAGGTGAATAAACCGTCTTTGAACAAGTCATCCATTTGTGAGACACCGCCATTCCCTGTGTTGTTGCTCATTCAGTATATACTATGGTGTGTATTCCCTTTCCCTTTTCGAAAGTGTCACAATGTTAAGTCAGTCAAGTCATCCTTTAGCTTAGCTAGTTTATTTTAGCCTTCACCCTTCACTAGCAAATTGAGCACAGCTATGAAGTGAGTATGATCCTAAAAGTCTAGTTTGAGTTAAATAATAATTAATGACATTATATCTTTAGACTTAGATCGCCAGTAATGATTACTTTGTGTTATAATTGTTATTTGAATAAGTTGTAGAGCATGCATTAACCTTTGACATTATTGCAGCAGCTTCTGATGATGGTCTCAGTTATATTTGGTTACGTTGACTTGGTCAACCTAGTTTGACCAAGGTCAACCACAAGACTTGAGATGGTTGGACCTTATGATGATATGGATAGATGATATATGGTCTATTTACATGTACATGATGATTCTATGCAGCAGATACAGGGTTATGATGATGATTTATGGTTTACAACATTATTTGATCATTTACAGATTATTATTATTTCACCTGTTTCGGTATATTGGATATATTATATGATCATGCAAAGACTCATATGGTGTATGAGTACACATCTTGGATGGATTTAGACCTTCTGAGTCCAATGAGACAGTCTATTTTCCGTTCCAGGCACTTACAGTGATGATTGAGCCTCAGTAGGCTAACCCAGTGCAGTTTTGGTCTGTCGGAGACCCTGTCAGAGCAGAGAGGATTTTTATTTGGTTGACCTAGGGCACTGTGCTTGGAGGGGGTGGTACAGCCACTTTTTTTTACCATATTACCCCCCTCTCGAACACACCAGTGCCCTCACCTTGACACCGCAGGCACTCCAGGAGGCAGTTTGGGGTAGTTTCACACTTCCTGAGGCATTTCAGGATTGATAGAAATGGCTATTGAGGAATTCGATTTGCACTACTGAGGAAATGTCTTGGCATGGGATGATCAGTGATGATGGGTTGATGTCTTCCAAACCTCCTCCAGCAGTTTCAACTTCATCGGGGCCCACATCCATCACTTATGACACTTTCTGATGATTTTTGAGGCCTCCTAAGGTCCACGATTTGTCCATAGAGGCACGATTTGGTATATTGATGACTATTTTATTATTATAGTGCTATGGGGATTGACCAAGGGTGGCTAAAATTACCCCTTGGACCCACCATAAGCTTCTTATTATATTTTGTCATCATGATATGGTGGGATTCCCCTCTCCTAGGGCGATTTTGTCCACTCATCTTATATTTTATTAGTGATCCATGTATTTTATTGTTGAGCTCATCTCAACCTTTGATTAGACATTTGTATCTTTTAATCTTAGTCACTCATTCAAAAAGTGGTTAGGGTTTTGATGCCTCTCCTTCCTATTTAAAGGAGAGAGCTTCTCATTGTAAGGGGTCTTTGGCTCTTGGATTATTGGTATAGAAAAAATTTCTTGTGGAAATTCTTGTGGTCTCCTTTGCATCTGGTGTTCTTAGATGGTGATTGGAAAATCTATTGCAACCTAGCATTTGGAATTTGTGGTAAGATCTATCTTTTTTGGAAATCATTGTCTTGTGTACGAGAGGGCGACTTCAACAAGGGCGATTTAGCAAGGCTTCTTCAAATCGATCTTCTTGGCATTTGCTTGTATCAGGGGGTTATCATTAGTATCATTGTGATCTATGCTATCTTTCTGTTACTTCTCTTGTGGCATTAGTCTTATCTCTTGATTGCATCAAATCTGATATTGTTGACGTTTGTTGTGCAGGAGAGAGGGCGCATTGGCTTCTTGGACTAAATCGACTTCATAGAAAACTACCTCAAAGCTTCTCAAATTGATCGGGTTTGCGTAGATCATCATCATCAAGGCATCTACAAGGTTACGCAGGTAGCCCTAGTCCTGATCCTGAGGGAATTTCTGAGGATGAGCTTTTAGTTAACAGGTCCACTGAAGTTCCTCCCTCAGAGAGACTCATTAGTCATTCTGTCTTTAGTGATCATTCAATTCCTTATCAACTTACTGAAGAAGAAGAAAGTGGAGACATTAACCAAGATCATTTAGTAGTGCTTTCACATGATCATTGTGCAAATAATTAGGATGTTTTAGATGAGCCTGTTAATTTTATCCCTGACAAATTGAATAAAAATGATCATTTATCCTCGTATGAATTTAATGATGAATCAATAAGTCAATCTCAAGGTGAGGATGAATTATTGAATCATACTAGATATTCTAATCTTTGCTCCACTTCTTATAATGAATCTTTAAATTTTCCTTTTTTTATCCTTAGTCAAGATAGCTTAGAGTTAGATAGCTATGGTCAATCTTGTCCTCAGATTGTAAATATTAAACTTGATCAAAAGCTTGAAATAATTCCTAGAGTAAAGAGTGTTTTCTTTTGTCAATATCTAAGGTCGAACTTGTCTATCTATTTGGGAGAATTTTCATATTTGCAATCCACCCTTCTTTCCCAACTCTTTCAATCATCTTTGGGTTGGTGCTCTAGTCAATCTTTTTCCTTTGGAATTTTCAGAAGGAAGTATATGCATGATTACATGTTTGGAGAAAAAACACTTCATTCCCCTTTTCGGTCACTTTGGAACCATAATGCTTGTTGTCAAGTTATCAATCACTCTTGGTGGCTAGGAAAGGTGTTTAAAGATCAATTCCATTTTTTCTCCATTTTTGAGCATCAAGTGGGTTTGACTTTGTTTTTCCGTCCTTTAAACTTTAAGTTATACCCACTTGGTTTTTATTTGATCATTAATCCTAGGGAGAACCAAATTGAATATGTAAGAGAAGTAAATGAGGAAGTTATGTTCTGTGAAAAAGAATTGAGTTACAAGCCTTATATTTTTCCTCCATCAATCTTAAGCAATAACTTGCATGAATTTTATGATCCTATCAATTCTTGGATGGAGGATGTTTGCATCAGTCAATCTTTTCCTTGGCATGATTTCATTTTGCACCATTCAAAACTTTATTCAATTTTTGAACAAACCTGGAAGATTGCATTATCAAATTCTCTGATCTTTAATCCAATCATGACTTGTTTCATTACCAGAAATAAAAGAAGAATCACTAATATGTTTGATGAATGGTTGCACTGGATTTATGATTTTACCTAGCATTTGTGATGACTGGTTAGATTAGAATAGGTAGGAAACCAAATAATCCTACTTAGGCAGTAGTTAGTCTTTTCAACCATTGAGTCTGGCATCTTTTTGGTTATCTTTTTCTAAGCTCCTTTGTAAGCTCCTAGTTTAACTGAGTACCTGTCATTTTCTTTTCCCTGCACAATAAATCTCAAACTTTGCAAGTTATGTTAGAAGCTTAAATTTACTTTTTGCATTTATATTTCTGTCATAGAATAGATTTTATTTCAGTTGGATTTTTCCCATACATGCTGCATGAGGTATTTTTGATGTTTGTGAATGCAGAAATAGGTGCAAAATAAAATCTTAAAGCAAAATGGTAGAGTGCTGGATCGTGGATTCGAGTAGCAGAGTTCGAGTACCAGAGATTCTGAGGTTCTTAAGCGCTATTTTCAACAGAGCACTTGTCCTAGCCGGAGCCAAATGTTATCACATATATAGTAGCCGGGCTACCATACATTATTTTTCTGATTCTAGTACACTATTCAGCCAGTTCCCTTACATTGAGATGCTGAGATGAGCATCTATTATGGATCATTATCAGATTTGGACAGCAGTTTTATTCCCCATTGCCATGAATGAGTCTTAGGACACTCAGAGAGATGACCGATGTAGCCATTTTACAATTTGTACAGAGCAGTCAGTAGTGCCCAGAGTTATAGTAGCAGTTTCAGAGGACAGATGATGGTTCAGAGGATGAGCATTCAGGTATATGACTCAGCAGGTATATCATAGTGTTGTGGTTATATTGCTTTTATATTTATTCTTATAGCATGTCTTAGCACTTAGTGTCATGATCTGGCGATCATATAGATATGTGGACCTAGTTGATCTTATTATATATATTCTATTGTCCCTACTCAGACTTAGTAGTTCACTATGCATACTCATTGGTTTTACCCCCCTTAGGGAGAATAGAGGTGATCATTCCACCATACCTTGGCTTGCTAGTGTTGGATCCATTATTCATTGTCTTCATCCATCCATTGTCCTTCTTCCATTGCTCAAATGTGCAACCATCATGTCAAGACCATGCCACTTGTACAATTCAAGGACATGATTCCAACATATTCTTACTTCACATCCTTTACACCTTATATGAGGTGTATAAATACCCATGCTCAAAACAAATTCAATTTGTTATCTCTCTTTATTCCACTTTTTCAATTTACTCTTTGAAATACAAATTAATTTTTTGTTTTTAATTTAGTTTTCTATTTCAATGTTTTGAGTTAACAACAAACATGTAAATTGATCTATGTAATGTACCTAGTAAGCTCATTTGACCATTGAGACCACGAGGCACTCAATTCCATATCCAAATTAACATTCATACTCAATTTCATTTTTTCATAAATTTGTTTAATGACACAACGAAAATAAATATACATGGTGGCCTAAATCATTTTATGCACACATTATAATTTATAGGAAATTCAAGCATGAAACACACACTAAGACGTACCATTCCATTCACATATTCAACCATAAACAATAATTAAACAGTTAGAGACTTATCTTTTACATCAATTGTTCTCCAATTGACTAAATGTGAAGGATGTTCCTCCTAGCCATAGGCACTGTCAAGCCAAATCTTACTTTGATAGGCAACCCCTGAGTTGGGGTTATGAAACCACAAAGGAGAAGCTCTCCCACAATCCCATTCTAGTCAATTGAATCTATGATGCAACCCACTAGTGCCTAAACCCCCTCTACAACTATCCCAATCCTCAATTCTCCTTCCCGATCAACCTACACAATGCCAAGAAAAAGCTCCCTTCTATGAGCTAGCAATCCCATGAGAAAACTCCAATTCCATTATAGAACTCCTGCACAGGATAGACATGAAGTCTCTGAATTGGGACTCTAGGGCACAATATGGAGACCAATTTCTCTCACACACTAGTCTACCTAGGTTAATGGCATGCATAATTCATGTTCAATAATGGCATCTTCGTTCCCTATTCCAATACCAAGCTCTGGCATTCGATGGTGAAGATAAGGGAGTGGATTGGAATTTGGATGGTGGAAGAATATAGGAGGAATGAACCCCTCCCAATCTTAATTTCTCACGTTTATAGGCATAGTTAAGGTTGCCATGTGACCACTCCACATGGGCCCACTTTTCCTCTCTTAATCCCATTTTAGGATAATTAAATATGGCTTAATCAATCATGGTTCTTAATCATGATTTGATAAATTGGTTTAAATGGATAAGGATATAAGCTGAAGCCCACTATCGCTTCCCCACTTGTGGATTCATAGCCCCCCATCTCTTCTTCATCCTTCTTCTTTTGCAGCCATTTACATATTTTATATTAATATCAAAATGTACATATTTACATAGTCTTGGTCATCCTAACCATTTGTTTCCGACTTCTAGATTTTTACATCAAAGTTTACAAATTTACATTATGGGGTCAAACTAGAGTATTAGATTCCCCTCCCCCTTAATTTATGCACTATCCTTGGTGCATCATAAACACTATGTACATTTACAAAACTTTTATCAAAAAATTAAAATAGTTGCGGGTAGGCCTCTCAAATCTCATCCTCGAGTTCCCATGTTGCTCTTTAGGACTGTAATGGGTCCATTGGAGATTTACATGTTCAATGGACCTATTCCTTAGCAAGGTGAATTTTTAATCGAGGACACGCACTGGCTATACCAGAATATTGACTTACTATTCCACCTGCATCATAACTCAACCAATTATGTGGTTAGGATAAGACACATATTTCTTTAATAAATATACATGAAATACATTATGCACATGCAGACAA
Organism: Larix kaempferi; assembly: GCA_027924585.1. NCBI lineage: Eukaryota > Viridiplantae > Streptophyta > Pinopsida > Pinales > Pinaceae > Larix > Larix kaempferi. The sequence continues at coordinate 6,614,334 of BSBM01000130.1, forward strand.
GAAGGCAATGCTAATGCGTAAGCTACATTCCCTATTCTATCCAAAATTTCAAAGGGCCCACAAAATTGGGCTACAAGATTTGGACATATTCCCAATTTCAAGGAACTCTTCTTTGGCCTAACTTTCAAATACACATGATCCCCCACTTTAAATTCTTTTATTTTTATTCCTTTGTCTAGATAACTCTTTTATCTATCCTATGCTACTTTTAAATTCTGCCTGATTTTTACCATCTTCTCTTCCATTTCTCTGAATAATTTGGTCCAATTATCACTCTGTCGATTGGATTGTCCCAACTAATTGGAGTATTGCACTTTCTTCCATACAAGATGGACTAATATTCAGGGAAGCATGATTCCCATTATTATATTCAAACCCTACCAAATATAGGTTGTCTTCTGTAATGTCCCTTTTTTGAAATTTATTAAAATGGTGAAATTTTCAACTTTTTCCACTAGTTCGACCTTTGACTAGTATTGGTCTCTTGGTCTCCAAATGACTCCAAATGCTCCCAAATTTTTACAGAAGGTGTATGCATGATATTGGGACATAATTATTAGGTTCATGGATTCTTTATAGTCTTCAAAAGGATTCTGCAACTCTCCTTTGGATTCTGGCCAATGTAGGGAATTTGACTAGCAATTTCTCTTTGACTAGTATTGGTCTCTTGGTCTCCAAATGACTCCAAATGCTCCCAAATTGTTACAGAAGGTGTATGTATGGTATTAAGAAGTTATTATGAGGTTAATGGATTATCTATAGTCTTCAAAATGATTCTCAAACTCTCCTTTGGATTCTGTCCAATGTAGGGAATTTGACTAGCAATTAGGGGTTCAATTCCCCATGGGGTAGATACTGGAAATGTCTCTCCAAATGCTATTGGAACCTCTCTAATTTATGAAAAGAGGAAGGAGATATATAATTTACATCAATATAGTCTCATATGAATCACCATTCAGTTTATTAATTCTGCTACAACCCTCTTAAATAAGATACAAAAAGACTAGTTTCGACCTTGGGGGAAATGATAGTAAATCTTCACAAATGGTTATGAAACTTAAGAATATTGCTCCAAATGCTTGTATAATGAATATGAAACTTCTTCAGAATATTAATGGAAATCCATAACACATTAATAAATCATACATTGACTGAACCATTCGAATTTGATACCACTTCAAGTGCAAATAACAAGGTATTGGGGAAATGACACCATTTGTTCATAGTTTAGCATTTTTACACCAAAATCTCTTTGATTTTAGACCTGAAAGTATTCTGAGAAGTAAAAATAGAGTATATATATCAGATTAAAAATATATGTGGCCTAAATATCTATCTGAAAGAGTTCATCACCTCAACAAGTGCGCCTCTCCTCAAGGAGCAAGAATATGCCAAGAAATAGAAGAATGGTTGTAGAAGCAAGATGAAAGAGATGTGACCATGGGATGCCCTGTAGCTTCCACCTGTAACAAAAGACTCCATTAAATCTCCAAATGAAATTTCTGAATGGCCTTTCCAATTACCAACTATGATGGGAATCCTTCACCCTCGAAATTGGTGCTAAGGCAAGTAGAGTAGCACTCCACTAGCTCTCCTCTCAAATGAAAATGCAAATTATGAAAATGATCAAAAGATACCATACTTATTTGTTATTGTCTTTTATAAACTTATAATGTCCTCCATGGGTCGAATTCCTTCCAAGAGCTTTATTCCAACTCAATTTGGGAAGAGATTCCCAAGTATGCCACTTGTCCTTCCAATTCTAGCCCCCTTCTTCTCCAAATTCGAATTGGTGTCTCTTTGGCTTCCCTAACTCCCTTGAGCGCCCTATTGGAGGCTAATTTTAGCCCTTACATGTCATATATGTCATATTTCAGCATTCAGATATGATTTGTGTCATATGTGTCATAGCATCTTCATCATTGTTGTCATAGAGCTGGGGAATCTAGTCCAAGTGTCCCACTAGTTCCAAAATGCCTCTTCCTCTTCCATGGGAGTTACTCTTCCACTCCAATTATAAATTAATTGAGTCATTCCAAGTATATTTACCTTCCAACTCATCCCACGAACATTGGGCTTCTTATGGATTCAAAATGACAAGAGGAGGATGCCATGTGGCATAGAAAATCTAGCTTGTGTGGGTCCCACATCATCCATGTGTCTTTATGATCAATTGCCACTTTGATTTTCCCTTGTATTTATTTATTTAGCTCCTTTATTAAATATTTATGCCATTCTAATTTCCAAACATCATTTATTAGCCCCCTTATTTCAAATCCCAAAGCTTCCACCCCCAACCTAGGGAACTAGTAATTTTCCTCCATGACAGTTCATTTGGATGGGTATATTACAAACTTGAATTGGGAATTTCTCTTAATGTGTCCCACCTTGTCCATTTGTATATAATTTCAAATTACACTAACTTGGACATCATTCTTAGCAGTTATTTGACCCTTGTCATCAATTTGACAAACTATCATGAGTATGGCCAAGGGGCTTAGGCCATTGTGACCCAATGCAAAATTTTGGGACATGAAATCTTCCCATTTTGATGGTTGATCCATCACATACATTCTTGACATATCCTCAATAACTTGGTTGACTCTCTCATTCTTACCATCTATCTATGTATGATATGTTGTGCTTAAATTCAGATTTGTTCCAAATCCTTTGAATAATCCCTTCCAAAATTTTGAATTAAACTTTGCCGATCTTTATCTGAAACTATTTCCTTAGGTATCCCATGTAACCTGGAAATATCTTTCATATAAATATCTGCTATATTAGTTTCCTTAAGAGTTGACTTGACTGGTATAAAGTGAGCATCTTTGGTTAACTTATCCACCACTACCATGATGGAATCATGTTACTTTCTTGTCTTGGGCAATTTAGTGATGAAGTCAATGGTCATTGTTGAGTATAATTGTCATTGATGACAAAAGTATTCATTAATGACAAAAGATATGATGATGTGGCATGGTTAATGAGGATGAAAATCCACCGAATGGTGCTCTAGTACCTTCATGATGTCATTATTACAATTTGACCTAATCATATAGAGATTTGTCAGCTTGGAGAAATTCTGGAAAATGGTTAAGTATTGGAAAATTTGTCCAAGTGGCCTTGGGAAAATGACCGTCGTGCCTCATAGGAGAATGATACAAATTATTTGAAACTACCATGATATAGCTTGTTGAGTAGGCCATCTTACCATGGTCTAATTTCTCAAAGAGGGTGTTTGATGACAAAGTTAAAGGTCTACCAAAACAGGGTTTCAGGTTGTTTGTGCACCAATGGTAGTAAAATTGCCTAAGTGGCCTCAAGAAAATGCCCACCATAAATAATAGGTTAAAGTAAATTCCCGCACCATATGGTTAGTCTGTAACTTGTTGATTTTTCTACCTAACCATGGTATCATTTTGTCTTGAGAGTGTTTGAGGAGGAAGTTATGGGTCTTCCAAAACAGTATTCAGACAGATTGCTCCAGTCCAGGAAAATGCAAAAATTGTCTGTGTTGAATTAGTAGTTTAAAAGGCTAGTTTCAAATGCCTACCAGATGATGTATGGGTATCAAAAATTTGAAAGGTTGATATGGATCTGTTCCTTGTTGAAGTGGTTATCCATCCATGCTTTCAGTTTTCCTTATGATGGTCACATGTGCAAGAAATCAATCTGCCAAAGTAGGAAAAAAATTGTTTTGCATATTAAGAACAAGGGAAATTTGGTTGTGTTAAAATCACAAGGTTAAAAGGCCATTTGGAAATGCCCACAAGGAAGTGTCCTTGTGTTGATAAAATTCATCAGTTGGCATGGTCTTGTTCTTTGATGAACTGGTCATCTAGTCATAGGCTCATATTTTCCTTTGGAGCTCACACATGCAAAATACAAGCCTCCCAAAATGAGAAAAAGTTTGTTTTGTTGTCCAAATGAAGGTTGAGAGGCATTTGGAAATGCCCACCATAAATTGTCCTTGTGCTGAAGAATTATCCTGATGACATGGGTATGTTCCATGATGAACTGGCTATCCAACCATGGAGTCAGATTCCTATTTGGTGCTCTCATGTGCGAGTTTTTGGTCTGCCAAAACATAGAAAAATATGGTTATTCATAAGGGGCTAAAGATGTCCACAAGAGGGTTTAAAAGATAAGCTTGCAAGGGATAAATATTCCCACAAGAGGCCAAAAGTATAAGCCGGCAAAGGCTTAAGGTTATTCCCACAGGGCTAAGGTTATGCCTGCAGGGGTTAAGGTTATGCCCGTAGGGGCTAAGGTTAAAGCCCGCAGGGGCTTCAGAATGCCCACAATGGGAAGCTCGCATGCAATGGGAGATGCCCGCATGGAGGAAAATCCCGAAAAGGATGAAGCCCGCAAGGGAGGAAAGGTGAGCCCGAGAAAGGAAGCCCACATGATTGATATGGAAGGAGCCCGCATGCCTGAGATGATCAAAGAAGTTTTAATTAATTAATTAATTAAAAATTAGTAATAAACAGAGTTATAAATTAAATGTTAATTAACATATTTTTGGAAAGACGTGAATGGGAAAGACACGAACTGAAGAGGCACGGAGATGAAAATATGCGAGCTCAGTTTGAAAGAGATGCAATGGTTAAGGGATGACTTAGATAATATATAAACATGCATTTGAGATGGAAGGAAGATGTCTCGGTGGTCCATGTTGAAGGAGCAACAAGAACAGGACAAGACCAATGAATAACCAGAATTGAAAAGAAGTTCTCGAAATCTAAAAAATACAGAATAGGGTGGAAGGGTGGTGCTAGGGTAGGTTGTATCCTGCTAAGGGTGTTGTAGAATCCAGTCAGTTTTAGCTGACAAAACAAGGTGTTGGTGCATCCTTCAGTTGTAGCTGAAAAATTGGGTGTTGGTGCATTCAACAAGTTGGAGCTTGCAAATTAACTGTAAATATAATTTTGCAGTAATAAAAAGTTTTGGTGGTTTTCCCAATTGGGATTCAACGATAAAATTGTGTCTTTTATCTTCTTTGTTGATTCAGTTTTTAATTGTTATAAAACTTAAAAATAGTGTAATATTGATTCACCCCCCCTCTTAGTATTGATTGATATTCCAACAATTGGTATCAGAGCAGGCTCTTCATTAAAATTTTAAACACTTGAAGAGAAACATTTTATCACTAATAATGGATCAGCTTGTAAACTTATCCTCCAAGGTTCCATTCTTCAATGGAGAAGATTATGCTTTTTGGAGCATCATGATGAGAAGCTATATAATGTATCTTGGATTGGATGTTTGGATGTCTATAGAAGCAGGCTACACATATCCCAAAGACCCTCCTACAAACCTTGAAGGAATTAAAAGGTTTGGAAGCAATGCCAAAGCTGTTAATGCAATTTTGGCAGGATTAGCCATAATAGTCTTTGCCAAAGTGATGAATTGTAAGACAACAAAGGAAATCTGGGAAAAATTACAGACCATCTATGAAGGAGACACTGAAGTAAAAAGAGCTAAAATCCACACTTTTAAAACTCAATTCGAAAGTCTAAAAATGAAGGAAGAAGAAAACATTTCACAATACTTTGAGAGAGTGGATGAAATTGTGAATGCTATTCAAGGGCTAGGAGAAGAACTTGAAGAAAAAGAGATAGTTGAGAAAGTACTAAGATCTCTTCCAATGATTTACAATCCTAATATTTCCACACTAGAAGATAGAGAAAATATTGACAAACTCACCATGGATGAGCTATATGGAATTCTTATAGCTTATGAAATGAGGATTGAGCAAGACAATTCTCAAAAGAAGGAAGCATCTTTTAAAGTATAAAAAATAGATAAGAAATCTAAAACAAAAATTCAAGTAGAAGAGTCTAATGATGAAGAAGTACTTCTAGTTAAAAATATTAAGAGAGGTACTGGTAATTTCAAAGGGAAATTTCCTTTGAAATTTTTTAACTGTGGGGGAATTGGTCACTTTGCTAAAAAATGTCCTTATCCCAAACAAGAAGAAGAAAGTGAGTGCCCTGATAACTTCAATAAAAACAAAAAGAAGAACTTATATTCCATGGATGACAGTGAGTCCAGTGAAGATGAAGAAGCAAAAGTTCTATTCATGAGATTATAACATAAAATCCTTGAAGAAGATGAAAAAGGTGTAGCAGATTTCAAAACAGAACTTAACAGTGTTGTTGAAGAGTTAGAAGGAATTGTTTTTAACTTAAAAATTCAGCTTTAGAAAACCTATGAAGAAAAGGACGATCTAGAACAACAACTCAAGGAACAAGAAGAAAAATTAGAAAAACTCGAAGCTGAATTAAGCATGTTTAGAAAAAATACCTATGAAGAGTCTCTTCAATCAAAATTTAAGAGTAGCTCAAAATATCTAGATGACATTCTAAGTTGTCAAAGGTCATTCAGCAATAAAACTGGACTAGGTTATGACAATGGAAAGAAGTTAGAACAATCCTCCCTCATAAACAAAGAAGGAAATAAAATGAGTTATGTTGATGCACTTATGAAACCAGTTGTAAAGGATCGTAGTAAAAAAGTTGCTCACTTTCAAGACAGGACATATAATGTCCCAAGTAAACATCAACAACTCTTTTTGGGAAATTGTTATGCTTGTAACAACTTTAGACATTTACCTAGAAATTGTAAGTTAAATACTCCTATTGGGAAAAGGCCTACATCTCATTCTTTATCGTATACAAAGAATGGCACTAGAAGTAATCCAAAAGGAAGAAGCTGCAGCCCTTTTTCTCCCCTTCAGAGTTATAGTATAGAATGCTACAAATGTGGTAACCTAGGACATACAACTAAAAACTGTAAACTGGTGATACCTACAAAGAAAGATAACGCAAAACCTCAAGGCAATGGAGAAAAGAAGGTTTGGAAGAAGAAGGAAGATTTGAAATGTTCAATAGCTCTATGTACAATAGAAAAACAAAATATATGGCATGTAGTTAGTGGATGTTCAAAACATATGACATGAGACCCACAAAAATTTATAAGTCTAAAAATAAATCAAAAAGGAAAAGTCACTTTTGGAGATAACCTATCCTATAAAATAATTGGGAAAGGTACAATGGCTCTTAGAGACAAGATGAAAGCTAAAAATGTTCTACTAGTAAAATACTTGAAACCAAATCTGTTAATTGTAAGCCAAACATGTGATCAAGGACACATATGTATATTTGATCCCCAAAAATGTGAAATTAGAAATAAGGATTCCAGAAAAATTGTTGGGACTGCTATGAGAACTTCAAGCAATGTGTATATCCTAGAAAATGAAGAACAATGTCACATGAGTGAAATTGATGAAAGCTTGCTATGGCATAGAAGGATGGGACACTTGAACTTTGACAATATTGTAAAAATTAGTAAGAAGGGCACTGTAAGAAATTTACCAAGGATCATAAAACCACTAAACCATGTTTGTAGACAGTGTCTTCATGGGAAGCAAACAAGAACAAGCTTCAGGGTCAAAGAGCATACAAATTCTCAGCCATTAGAAATAATTCATACTGATATTTGTGGGCCTACAAGGACTAAAAGCTTTCAAGGTGAGTTTTACTTCATGTTATTTATTGATGATTATACTAGGATGACTTGGGTTTCATTTCTTAAAGAAAAATTAGAAGCTTTCATGAAGTTCAAAGCCTTCAAAGCACTTATTGAAAATGAAGCAAATCTCAAGATCAAATGTCTAAGATCTGATAATGGTGGTGAGTTCACCTCAAATGAATTCTATGAGTTTTGTGAAACTCATGGAATCAAAAGACAGTTTTCAGCTCCCAGAACTCCTCAACAAACTGGAGTGGCAGAGAGGAAAAATAGGATTGTTCAAGAAGCAGCCATAACTATGCTAAATGAAGCAAAAATTCCTGATAGCTATTGGAGAGAAGAAATATATACAGTTGTCTATGTACAAAACAGAGGGAAGCTCAGAGTAAATAGTGACAAAACTTCTTATGAGCTATGGTATGGAATACCAGCTACAGTAAAATAGTTTAGATTTTTTGGAAGTAAGTGCTACATAAAAAGAGATGATGATAATTTAAGGAATTTTGATTCTAGAACAGATGAAGGCATATTTCTTGGATATTCTTATACCAAAAGATCTTACAGATGTTGTAATCTAAGGTTGCACAAGATCATAGAAAGTGCAAATGTAACTATAGATGACACTAAACCTAGAAAAATCCAAGAAAATGTGGACATTGAAGAAATTGATGATGAAATAAATGATGGAGAAAAAGAAGAAAGTTCACAAGAAGAAGGTATTCTTGAAGAGGAAGAAGAAGAAAAAGAAGAGAATGAAGACTCACCCAGATCAGACACAAAAACACCATCCCGACGAGTTCAAAAGAATCATCCTGAAAGTCAAATTATTGGTGACAAAAATTTAGGAGTTCAAACAAGGAGAAGGTTGTTTTATGGTGAAGAAAAAACACTGATTTCGATAGTAGAACCTAAAAACGTTAAAGAATCTTGCAAAAGTGAGGATTGGATCAGTGCTATGAATGAAGAACTTGATCAAATAGAAAAGAGCCAAACTTGGGAACTTGTCCCAAGAACTATGGACATGAATGTCATAGGGACCAAATGGATTTTTAAAAACAAGTTCAATGAGGATGGTCATGTAATAAGGAACAAGGCCGTATTAGTATGCAAAGGATATGCTCAAGTGGAAGGTGTTGATTTTGAAGAAACGTTTTCACCTGTGGCAAGACTTGAAGCAATTAGAATGTTCTTAGCTTTTGCATGCTACAAAGAATTCAAAGTGTATCAAATGGATGTAAAATCTGCATTTCTTAATGGAGAACTTGAAGAAGAAGTATATGTAGAGCAACCTGAAGGTTTTCTCTTATCAGAAAATAAAGATTATGATTGCAAACTCAAGAAGGCACTCTATGGTCTTTAACAAGCCCCAAGAGCATGGTTTTCAAGACTTGACAAATATTTAAAACAACAAGGATATAAGAGAGGGGCTACTGACAGTAATTTGTACATAAAGTTTGAAAACAAAAATATGATCATCATTGTGGTCTATGTAGATGATATCATATTTGGAAGTGATCTACAAATTTTGACTGTAAACTTTGCTTCAGAAATGAATAAGAAATTTGAAATGTCAATGTTGGGGGAACTAACATTCTTTCTAGGTTTACAAGTATCTCAATCACAAAAAGGGATCTTCATCTCTCAAACTAAGTATATCAAAGAGATGTTGGAAAAATTCAAAATGGAAGAATCCAAACCTATTATTACTCCTATGGTTATTGGTTGCAAACTACACAAAACTGATGAATCCTTAGAAGTAGACCATACTATGTACAGGTCAATGATTGGTAGCTTATTATATGTAACAGCTACAAGACCAAATGTAATGCAAGCTGTAGGTTTGGTTGCAAGATTTCAGTCATCCCCAAAAGAAACACATGTGGCTGCAGTAAAAAGAATTCTCATATATCTAAAAGGTACTATGGATTATGGACTATGTTATCCAAAGAACAATGACTTCTCTCTAAAAGCATTCACAGATGCAGATTGGGAAGGAAGTATTGATGAGAGAAAAAGCACTAGTGGAGTATCATTTTACTTAGGAAATTGCTTGGTATCATGGCTAAGCAAAAAGTAGTCTTCCATTTCACTATATACAACAGAAGCTGAGTATATTACTGCTGCATTATGTTGTACACAAGTCATCTGGATGAAACAAACATTGGAATTTCTACTTGTAAAATATGAAGATCCCATAGTTATATGTTGTGACAATACAAGTGCCATTAACATATCCAAAAATCCTGTCATGCACTCCAAAACAAAACTTATTCCAATCAAATATCACTTCTTAAGAGAATAAGTGTCACAAAAGGCTGTCAAACTGGAGTATGTTGACACAAAGGAACAAATAGATGATATTTTTACTAAACCCCTGCCTAGAGAGTCATTTGCATATCTCAGGAAAAAACTAGGATTTATCTCTCTTCAATAAAAAAAAATGAAGATTGTAACCCTGTCAAAAAGGGGACATAGTTGACAGGGGGAGAAATAAGAATATTTGTCATTAATGTCAAAAGGGGGGGAGAAAAAAAATGAAAAATATTTTTTGTTGTTGTTGTTGTCATCAATGACAAAGGGGGAGAATGTTGAGTATAATTGTCATTGATGACAAAAGTATTCATTAATGACAAAAGATATGATGACATGGCATGTATGACGATGTGGCATGGTTGATGAGGATGAAAATCCACCTAATGGTGCTCTATTACCTTCATGATGTCATTATTACAATTTGACCTAATCATATAGAGATTTGTCAGTTTGGAGAAATTCTGGAAAATGGCTAAGTGTTGAAAAATTGGTCCAAGTGGCCTTTGGAAAATGACCGTTGTGCCTCATAGGCGAATGATAAAAATTTTCTGAAACTACCATGCTATAGCTTGTTGAAGAGGCCATCTTACCATGGTCTCATTTCTCAAAGAGGGTGTTTGATGACAAAGTTAAAGGCATGCCAAAACAGGGTTTCAGGTTGTTTGTGCACCAGTGGTATTAAAACTGCCTAAGTGGCCTTAGGAAAATGCCCGCCATAAATTATAAGTTAAAGTAAATGCCCGCACCATATGGTCAGTCTGTAACTTGTTGATTTTTATACCTAACCATGGTATCAGTTTTTCTTGAGAGTGTCTAAAGAGGAATTTACGGGTCTGCCAAAATAGTGTTTCAGACAGATTGCTCCAATCCAGGAAAATGCAAAATCTGTCTAAGTGTTGAATTAGTAGTTTAAAAGGATAGTTTCAAATTCCCGCCAGATGATGTATAGGTATCAAAAAATTTAAAGTGTAACATGGATTTGTTCCATGTTGAAGTGGTTATCCATCCATGCTTTCAATTTTCCTTATGATGGTCACATGTGCAAGGAATCAATTTGCCAAAGTAGGAAAAAACTTGTTTTGCATATTAAGAACAAGGGAAATTTGGCTGTGTTAAAATCACAAGGTTAAAAGGCCATTTGGAAATTCCCGCAAGGAAGTGTCCTTGTGCTAATAAAATTCATCAATTGGCATGGTCTTTCTCTTTGATGAACTGGTCATCTAGTCATAGGCTCATATTTTCCTCTGGAAATACAAGCCTTCCAAAATGAGAAAAAAGTTTTTTTTTTGTTTTCCAAATGAAGTTTGAGAGGCATTTGGAAATGCCCACCATAAATTGTACTTGTAATGTTGACTTATCCTGACGGAATGGGTATGTTCCATGATGAACTGGTTATCCAGCCATGGAGTCGGATTCCTATTTGGTGCTCTCACATGTGAGTTTTTGGTCTACCAAAATAGAGAAAAATATGGTTATTCATAAGGGGCTAAAGATGTCCACAAGAGGGTTTAAAAGATAAGCCCGCAAGGGATTAGGAGTATGCCCGCAAGGGCTAAAGATGCCCACAAGGGACCTAAAGGATAAGCCCGCAAAGGATTAAGGTTATGCCCACATGGATAAGGTTATGCCTGTAGGAGCTAAGGTTATGCCTGCAGGGCATAAGGTTAAAGCACACAGGGGCTTAGGAATGCCCGCAATGGGATATGCCCACATGGAGGAAAATCTCGCAAAGGATGAATCCCGCAATGAGCCCGCAAGGGAGGAAAGGTGAGCCCACGAAAGGAATACCGCAACCTGAGATAGAGGAAGCCCGCAGGCTTGAGATGGAAGGAGCCCTTATGCCCGAGATGATCAAAGAAGTTTTAATTAATTAATTAATTAAAAAATAGTAATAAATAGAGTTATAAATTAAATGTTAATTAACATATATTTGGAAAGAGTATATGAATGGGAAAGACACGAACTGAAGAGGCACGAAGATGAAAAGAATTGAGCTTAGTTTGAAAGAGATGCAATGGTTAAGGGATGAGTTATATAATATATAAACACACATTTGAGATGGAAGGAAGATGAATCGGTGGTACAGGTTGAAGGAGCAGCAAGAACAGGCCGAGACCAATGGAGAACTAGAATTGAAAAGAAGTTCTGGAAATCTGAAGAAGACATAATAGGGTTGAAGGGTGGTGTTAGGGCATTTTGCATCCTGCTAAGGGTGTTGTAGCTGGAAAAACATGGTGTCAGTGCATCCTTTAATTATAGCTGAAAAATTGGGTGTTGGTGCATCGAACAAGTTGGAGCTTGCAAATTAAATGTAAATATAATTTTTCAGTAATAGAAATTTTTGGTGGTTTTCCCAATTGGGCTTCCACGATAAAATTGTGTCTTCTATCTTCTATTTTGATTCAGTTTTTAATTGTGATGAAATTTAAAAATAGTGTAATACTGATTCACCCCCCCACTCAGTATTGATTGATATTCCAATAGTCACCACATCCCATTTCCACTTAGGTATTTATAATGGTTGAAGCAATCTTGTTGGATGTCTATGCTCAAATTTTACTCTTTGACATTCAATGCACCTTGGTATATAATCGACAATATATTTCTTCATTCCTGGCCAAAAGTATTGTCTTCTTGCTGTTGCAATTGTATTTTGTTATCCAGGATGCCCTGCATATGGTACATTATGCATCTCATTCATTATCAATTTCCTTGATTCCCCTGAATTAGTAACATAAACTCTATTTTTGTATATAAGAATTCCATTGTATTCCAACTTGTAACCTTCATATTTTTTATGTATTTCTTGTTTTACCTGAAAGTAATGTTCATATGATATGACAACTTCAATAATTCTTATTTCTAAATCTGATTTGCATATACTAATGGCTAAAACATTCATAGCATGAAGTCTTGTACTGAAGTGCATCAACAAATTTGTTCTCCTTTCCTTTAATATGTTTGATATCAAAATCAAACTCACACAGAAATTCCAGCCATCTTGTTTGTCTTGCATTCAAATTTTGCTTTGCAAATAAATATTTTAGCCCACTATGATATGTTCTTGTTGGCTGCTTTTGGACAAACCCGGTTTTTCAGGAGGCGCAGCAACAAACACCCCTTGGCGCACTGGCCCTTTCGGCAACGGACTGCGCAGCAACCCGAGGTCTCACCCGAAGTGGCTATGGGGGGCTAAGGAATCAGGTTTCCTTAACCGGGGTGGTGAGGAATCCACAGTCTTCTCTCTTCCCTTCTTACGCAGTAACTTTTGAACAGAGCATCTGATTCTTTCTCAGGTCATACAGCGCAACAGCGCTGGAGCTTACTCGCCTTAGCCAGCTGCGCGGTATCTCCACACCTGCGCACGGGGTGTTATCCGCTTCGTTCGTTACACGATGTATCGTCTCTGCGCTTGCGCCACAACGCGGAAACACACTCCTTAAGCACTGCGACAATAGTGCTCTTACAGACTCCTCCGATAGTGCATGGGTATAACTTCTAAGGGAGCTTCAAGGACTTACTTTATATACTCATTCATAAAGATAACGAAGCATTCATGTAAACATAGATAGTAAAATAGAAACATGCATTCACACAACACATCACCATAACAACAAGAATTATGTGGCTCGCCTCCACGGAGAAATCACGTCCACGGAAGTTGTATCTTATATTATCTTGAGATGGGAATTACACAGTCCTGCTGCGCACACAGCTGCAGCCTTAGATATTTCTGGGAAACTCCACGCACATAGCTGGGAGCCCTTCTCTTAGATCTATTCTCTTCTTCTACAGAGATTACAATGACTCATAAATCAACTTAGACTGTCTGCAAACTTAGTGACTAGTTCTACAGCTATCCAACTCTCTAACTCCTTGACCTTCTAACCAATCTATCTCTGACCCATCTAACCCTTTTCCTTTTACAATTACACATATATATAGGTGGCCCTGAGGGTCACACCTTTACAAAACTGTGGACCTTTCCCAATAGTGATCCCCAAAAACCCTAACCACTGAAGGCTAGGTGTACTTTATACGCCTCTTGCAGTCGCATCGCAGCTTCCTGCAGGTTCCGTGATTTTCGGTGCAGATCGCGGGTATGGGTGTTGCTTCATCGTTCTCTGCTCCTCGTCCTTTTCCTTCAATGCTTCGGCCTGTTGCTCTTCCTTGGTCCGAGCAACCATAACTTCTGTACTCTGCCTTAAATGAGGGTAGATGATCCCTCTATTCCGTCGCTTCCTTCATTTACTGTGGTGGTTGAGCTTTCTACTCGGCCACCTTGTTTACTCTTTCCCTTAACGTGCACACGAGCTCCGTGATTTCCGGTCCGCACTCTGCGGTGAGCTCGTCCATCTGGCGCCGTACCGCGCACTGTTCACTTCCGTAAAAAATGGTGCTTTTCCTCAAAATTAGCACTTCTCCTTCAAAACTTAGTGCTTTTTCCCCAAAATTGGTAGCTTTGCCATAGCTGCGGCCTATGCTCCAACAGTTCTCAACTCAAATTTCCTTCCCATGAGATAATGCATCCACAATAACAACAAGTTCCAAGTCATGTGTGACATACTTTTTCTCATTCGCTTTAAGATTTCTTGATTCATAATAAATCACATGTCTATTTTGCACAAGGACTCCACCAATTCCTTCTTGGAAAGCATCTGTACATGCTACAAAATCTTCATTTGAATTAACAATCTTGAGAATTAGTGTACTAGTGAGAAATTTCTTTAACTGGTGGAATCTTTCTTCACACTATGGTGTCCACTAAAAATTGGCTCCTTTCTTCTACAATGATGTAATTGGATGTGCCAATTTGGAGAAACCCTCTATAAATATCTTGTAGTATCTAGCCAATCCCATGAATGACCTTACTTCTGATACATTCATGGGTGTGGACCATCCCATAATAGCTTCTATCTTTTTAGGATCCACTACTATTCCTTCTTCAAATATGATATGTCCCAAGTAATGAATTTTCCTCTGATAGAAAGAATATTTACTCAACTTTGCATAAAGCTGATGTTCTCTTAACACTTGTAGTACCAATCTCATGTGTTCTTCATGCTCCTCGTCTGAATTTGAATAAATAATAATTTTATCTAGAAATACAATGACAAACTTATCCAAATAGTTCCTGAATATCCCATTCATCAAGCACATAAATGTAGATGGTGCATTTGTTAACCTAAATGGCATCACCACAAACTCATAATGACCATATCTAGTCCTGAAGGTTGTCTTGCTAATGTATTCATCTTTTATCCTCACCTGATTATAACCATATCTTAAATATATCTTTGAGAAAATATTTTCTCCTCTGAGTTGATTGAACAATTCATCAATTCTAGGAAGTGGATATTTATTCCTCATGGTGGTCATGTTCAACTATCTTAAGTCAATACACAACCTCAGAGTGCCATCCTTTTTCTTTACAAATAGTACCCGTGCTCCCCAAGGAGACACACTTGGGAATATATACATTTTCTTCAATAGTTGTATGTGTAACTCTTTTAACTCAGGTGTACTCATTCTGTAGAGAACGTTGGAAGCTGAGGCAGCTCTAGGCATCAAATCAATAGAGAAATCAATACCTCTTTTCGGTGGAAATCATGGTATATCTTTAAATACATCTGCAAAATATTGCAATATTAGAAAGTCTTCTAAGCTTGGCATTTTACATTTTTATGGTTCTTCCACATGAGATGCATACACCTGACATACTTTTCTGAAGCACCTCTTTAATTGCAAATATGAAATTTCTCTTATAGAAATAGGCCTTGGAATGCCTTTCAATATATTTTGCTTCCCTTCATCAAGACAAGTAAATGAATTATTATGAAATACTAATATCACATGGTGTGCATCTAACTAGTCCATCCCAATCAATACATGAATATATGATCCAAGTGGTATTATGTTCGAATTTGCACAAGGGTTCAATCCATTCATATCGAATGGACAACCCTTTACTAATTCACTAATGTTCCTTTTTGTTCCAATAACTAGTTGAACCATCCATGATCTATCATGCTTACTTTTCTTTAGATGAAATCTTTCAACTAAATTAGGATCAATATAACTATGACTTGCTTCAGAATCAATGAGAGTAGCAATAGGTTGATTGGCAATTTTATCTTCAACCTCAATCATGTTGAACTAATGATCTTCCTGTCTATTGTCCAACGCTGCATATATTCTGGGAATGTTCCTTCCTACATCCTCCACAGTACCTATTTCCTGTAAATTGTGCACAATTCTCATTTTGTCTCCCCTTTGTGGACAATCTTTATACATATGATTTCCTTCACATCCCCAACATTTTTATGGTTGCTCGGTTCCTTTTCAAACATATTTTGTCATCATGGGCCCATTTTGAGTTGGATTACTTTGCTTATATCAATTATGTTGGTTCTTGAAGAAAGATGGTTTAAATCCTTTCTTCCTTTTATCATGTTTATCCTTCCTCTTTTCTCTCCAAGACTTTTGAAGATTTTCCCTTACTTTATTCTGATCATATATGTGCTTGGGCTTCCGAATTGTTTCTTCAAGAGTCTTGGGTTCATCATACTAAATTTTATCCCTGTAGAATGAAGGTAAACCACTTAAAAACCTTTGTGTCTTTACCTTCTCCTCCTTGGTAAACCCACCATATATTATTAGTTCTAGAAACTTCTTTCATATTCATCCACGCTTATGTGTCCCAATTTGAGTTCAAAGAACTCCTCCATCTTATTACCATAATAATGCTCTGATAAGTACTTTTTTGGAAGTACTTCTTGAATTGCCTCCATGAAATCCTCTTTTCATTGATATGTTTTAATTGAATCAATTGGTCCTACCAAATGGAATCCTTAACCTATAAGTTGTAAATGGAAATCCTAGCTTCCATGCTAGAGGAGTAATTATGTGGCTGAAGATATTCCTCATTCCTAGCAACCAAGATTTTGTATCTCCCCCTTTCTTGTTCTCACTACCAAATGTGGGAGGTGTAATTTTTCTAAGTTCCCGTTGCAGGTCATCTCTCACATGCCTTCTTTTATGAAGTATATCTAGAGAAATTTCTTGTATGCTACTATAACTCCTAGATATATATGAATTCCTAAATGCATAGTGAGGTGAGTAGTGCTTCTTATGACTCCTCGAAACACTTTTAGAGTATTCATATTTCTCATGTGATCTCTTATTGAGGATTATCTTCCTTATTTCTCCTCAATTGAGGCTGAGACCATTTTCATTTTCCTCTGTAGCATATTCAGACTCTGCATCTATCAAGTGTTCAGCTGGTTTTGTTTCTCATGGGCCCTCAACATCCTCTCATTGGCTGCTCTATAAATCTATACTTCCATCCTCAAACTTCTCATGGTTTTCACAAATTCCAGAGGATTTACATTTTCTCTATGCCCATTTGTTTTTGTTTCTGCATTTCCCACATTGATATCTTGACCTCTGAAATCTTCTTTATGGATGTATGGGATCTCCCCTTCTTCCATTTTATTGTTCTGTGTTTTTTGAAAACCTATCTTGTGACTGTGTTTAATTCAAAACTGTATCTGTAATGTGTTCATGTTCTTACATTTGTTAGACATAATTTAATTTTAAAATTCAATAAAAGTTCCATATATATATATATATTTGAAAAACATCATTTGACAATTTTGTCAAATAGGATCTACATGTCTCTTTCTTCCCATCTCTTGAAAGGTAATTAATTATTTATTATTAAAGCCAATTTATTTTTATTCTTCATTCTCATAATATTTCCAATGACTATGGCCATTCTCAATTATGATATTGGAGCTCAAATTACAATTATTTACAATCCACAATTCTGCCAAAATTTGTGTTGTTCCTATAGCCACCTTTGAACTCAAAATCTAACTTTGTTGATTTATTAAAAAAAATAATGGGGGTCAAGGGGGTGCATAAATTCCATTGTATTTTTTGATTTCGGTCACCTGAAAATAACTTCTTGGACCACTACGATTTTCCTATCTTCTTGTATATTCACGGTGCTAATTTTACCCTTTTTTCGTAAATGCCTTTCTAATCATCTGTGATGGTTCTACGATAGATGGTGTTGGGTGTGTGAGCTATCTCAAAGAAAACACCTAATATTTAATTATCGACTGGGGTTGGTAATCTTAGAGTTGAGGCAATGTATATGCTAAGGTAGAATGGAACCTAGGATTTCGGCTTGTCAGACCTTAAAAATATTTAAGAAAGAAAAGATCGAAAGATCTTTCAAAATGAAAAATCGAGTCAAACTTTAGAAAAACAATAAAAAAAACTAAATCAAACTTAGTTAAACAGATAAACTAGAATAGTTTCAATTCATGCTACTCTATCTTATAATTGAATAATGAAAACTGATTAAAAAGCAAATTATGAACTATGAAAATGGAAACTATACAATTTCAGATTCTATCTAAGAATTAGAAAAACAACTGTAAACAAATTAGAGACCTATTTATGAAATGGATTAATTTAATGACAAATTACATAAGCAGAAAGCTATATTGATCAAAGCAAATTACAACTATTAAATAACTTCAACAACTAATTCAAGAAAAACATCTATTCCCATGTAACAGGAACTGGAGTGAATGTATCGTAATGGCTTTCAAATGTAATAGCAAAACAAAACGGAAGTAAATCTAATCTAACTTCAACAAAAAAGATGTAAACTACAAAGAGACAAATTACAGTTAACTTTAAACATTTTGATCTATCTACTATCCATGAGCAGAATAATAAACTAATGAAAACTAGAAGCAAGTAGAAAACTTAATAAAGATATTTACTTATGAACTTGATTTGGAAGCAAGTAGAAAACTTGATAAAGATATTAATTTAGAAACAAGTAGAAAACTTGATAAAGATATTAATTTCCAAATCAAAATTCTATTCCATGAACATCTTCATTATTTATCGAAATAAGAAACTGATCTTAATCTTAATGAAGAAAATTATCAAAACTAGAATACTTGAAGAATGAAATTATTGACTCTATTCTAACTACGTCTTAAGAGCATGTAATAAACTGGACTAGGAATAAGATTTATAACTTTTGAAACAACAACATGTTAGCAAGATAAATATGAAAGACATAATTGAAAAGACAGTTAAAGCAAACTAAGAATAATGACAAGACTTGAATTAAAACTTTATGGAATGTAAAACAAGGGCCTAATTATGGTTGAGAAGACTAATTAAGAGCATGAAAGATTACAATAAAGAAAACTAAGAAACTGAATTCGAAATAAGCATAAAACAGTGTAGAAAGAGTGAAAATACGAATGCCAGTCCGAATGGAGGAAAAATGAATTAAACTAAGGAAAAGGAGAGTTTTGATGATCTTGACGTCACTTGGCAAATGCAGATGAACCTACAATGCAAATAAATTAGTGAGAAGACTTGTTGAGAAGCTAAGATAATAGAAAGCAACCTATTCTAATCATGGTTGGAGATATAAACTATTCCTATTCTATAATAAAGCAAGATTAAGATGAGAGAAGAGGATTAACCTACAGCTACAGAGGAGAAGCTAACTAAACTAATTCTAATCATTAACAAGCTGGAAACAACAACTAACTAAGTCCTATCTAATTGTAGAGGATTAGAAAAACAAACTATCTAACTATAAAAGACTGAAATTAACTATCAAAACTATACTGTTGGTCGACCATTTGCTAATTCTGTAAACACAAATTATGTTAGCAGCACAATATAAATTATAGAAAAGAAAGAAATATCATATACAGGAAAACAAATTAATTGCATATACATGAAAATAAACTAACTAATTGTAGAAAAGAAAATACAAAAAACAAAGACAAAACCTCCGGTTGATGAGGGGCCCTTCCCAGCAATCAGAGATGGAAAACATAATTGATTTAGCTACTCAGAATATCAACAAACTAGAACTTCCATTAACTTAAGAAAATTACAAAAGGTCTGCTATCTGCTTGCAAATCCTACGAACTATCTGCTAATCTGATGATCTTCTCCAACTACAAAACTAACTCTGTTTCTGTCTACAAGCGTCTATTTATACATTTTACAATGGATGAGAGGGTCGACAGAGTCGACCTCTCTAATAACAGAGGCGTTTATGAATAACCGACTGCTTTGAATGGTGTGTGATAGCGTAGGGAGCATACATAGGCTTCACGGGGCCGATTCCTTCACGAGGTAGCTGCAGCGTCGACCTTCCTTTAACGTGGGCAGAGAGGTAGTGCGCTGGCAAACTGAGCGAATGGAGGAGAGGACTGCTGGAGCATTGACGTGGGCGAAGCATTGTGTTGGCAGGCTGAGCGTGGACGGATGGGCTTCTTCCAGAACACCATTGTGAATGGGCGTGCGTGATTCCAAGTAGAATGCGCAGGAGAATTGGCATGGAAGCATGGTGTGCTGTCGAGCTTGGAGAGCATAGGGACGAATATTCCAGAACAACGGCTCATTAACCACCACCACCATGTGGCTAACAGAACCCACGTACCCGTTTTTTACTTTAATAGCTCGAAGCATGCTAACCGTGGATTTCACGCGCTGAATGCAAGGCTGAACGACGAGCTGAACGCGGCTGAGCTTAAGCAATATAAACACGCAGTCTGAATGAAGGGTCATTTGAAAAATTGCAGCCTGTAGATCAAAACTAATTCCATGCATGACTGGAATTGTTAATTTAATCATTGATAAATCATAATATAATGAGATTTGACCAAAATTCATATGATAAATGAATACATGCATACATGGTCTGTTTGATTGGATGAATGGCGGAAATGATAACTTATTATATCAAAAATAATGAAATTAACGCCATTCAGAATAGATTTGATGATAAAAAATAGTGACAAAATGGACACCAACAGACGGTAAGTGGTTTC
The DNA here is from genome assembly GCA_027924585.1 of Larix kaempferi. Lineage (NCBI taxonomy): Eukaryota > Viridiplantae > Streptophyta > Pinopsida > Pinales > Pinaceae > Larix > Larix kaempferi. The sequence continues at coordinate 6,635,069 of BSBM01000130.1, forward strand.
CCGTCACAAAGTAGCGGTTTTCGATTAGCGATTTCCCCTTTTTCGACCTTTTAAAGGTGTGTTGATGAACCCTTTGTGAATGGTCATGATCTCATATCATTGTGGCCCCAATTAAATCTCAACCATTGGTTGTCGAGTACCTTTATTATCATCTTGTGCACTAACATTTTCTTCTAATGGTCAAGATTGCATGATAGGATTTGAGAAATCAAATCTCAACTGTTGGTGGCATGGTCACCTTTATCACTTCCCATGCATCTTGTCTTGTCTGAACGGTCAGATCTTGCTCGATCAATCTGGACTGTTGGCAGCATGACCATCAATTTAAACCTTGGGAACGTTTATTTTGCATGAATAGATTAGATTAAAAGTTGAAAGATGGACGATCTGATTTGAGCCATCCACAAAATACCCTTTACCAGAAATTGTGATCCCCTCCATTATACATGGACGGTCATGATCATCCGATCGAACATGGATGATGCAATTTGGACCATCCATGTCATTGAACAAAGTTTTTCTTGTCCTACGTGGATGCCACCCATACATATGATATTCTAATGCTACTACCTATAATCCAAATCCACATGGCTGGTATGCATCATAACTTCCTGCCAACGTGGCTAATCCACTTCACACCTTTCCATGTGGAAAATGTGGGGCTCACGTCAATTTTTTTCTGAAATTTATATAAAGACTTAAATTTCAAAATTCCTTCACAGGTATGTATGTGAATATATAGTTAAAACAAAAGTATGCTTGACATCATTCCATCAACATATGTTCACTGAAACTCACACTTGGCCAATGGAAAATTACACCTAGATTTCCCCCCTAACTGGAATATTTTCGTCGACTAATGGATCTAGCAATTTCTATCCCATAATAGAACTATTAATTTCTGACTATTAACATAACTATAATAATTCATTTCGCCATGTTTCGATACCGAACTTTTCTCATACCCGAATTGTTCCATTACATATTAATTTTGTATATTACTAGCTCCTATAATGAATCGAATAATAACATCCAAGTAATTTAAACCATAAATTTCATAAACACATTCCGTCAAACACTTAACATGCACATTGTAATTTCTTCCCAATTCTACACAGAACCAATTTAAACATTAAAAACATTAAAAATTTTACTGTGGTCATTTTCCACATTCATCCCAATTCATAATTCATTCATCTATTTGTTGATTAAGGTTGTGAATTAAATCATTGAAAGGATTCCATACTTTTTTTACTAAAATTTCCTTATGCACATTTATTCAAACACTTTATGTGCATCCTCTAATTCTTGATCCTATAGAATGAAATTTCGTCCCATTCATTCTCAGCATTGAAAATGTGTGGCTTTGATACCACTCTGTAACATACCCAATAGCCTCATTCGACCATTGAGACCACAAGGAACTCAATTCCATATCTATATTTAACATTCATACTCAATTTTTTTTTCAAAAATTCGTTTAATGACACAGTAGAACTAAATATACATGGTCTCCCAAATCATTTTATGCATACATTACAATTTATAGGCAATTCAATCATGAAACACACACCAAGCCATATAATTATATTCACATATACAATCATAAACAATACGCAAACACATAATTCACCATGGCATTCATATATAGTTAGAGACTTATATTTTACATCAATTGTTCTCCAACTGGTTGCATGTGAAGGACATTCCTCCCATCCATAGGCACCGTCAAGCCAAATATTACTTTGGCAGGCCACCCCCGAGCTAGGGTTATGAATCCACAAGGGAAAGTATCTCCCTCAATCTCACTCTACTCAACTCAATCTCTCTTGCAACCCATTGGTTCCTAAAACCCCTCCACAGCTGTCCTAATCCTCAATTCTCCTTCCCCATCAATGTTGGTTATGGAGCCTGATCTCCAGATTAAGAGATATTATTATTCAACCATGTCCGTACCCCAGGTTTGGTTATGATCCTGGCACGATCCTCAGGGGGTCCGGGGGGGTGTTGACACCCCCCCGGCTGGGGGATGCGAGCCCCCATCGGGGGTTTGGGGGTAGCGCCCTCGAGAAAGGGGGTTTGGGGGAAACGACCCCAAGTTATGGGGGTTCAGGGGTAGAGCCCCCTAGGAAAATATTTGGGGTTGTTTTCACCACCAGTTTTCGGGCCCATGGTTTTGGGTAACCTGTGGTATTTTCCCATTGTATTTCCCTTATAAAAGAAAGACATTGTAACACGGCTAGGGTTGATGTATTAGGTTTTATGCATTGTAAATATCTCTGATATCGGAAGAGAGATTGTGAGATAGTGAAGAGGAAGTGCACCGGTTGTGCTGCAGGTTGTATCCCTTCACTTTGTTGGATGGTATAATAATAACGACTTGAAACTTCAGTGTGGACGTAGCCCATCTTGGGGTGAACCACGATATATCTGTGTCTCTCTTGTAATGTGTGTGTGATTATATTTTCATTTCTGTTTATTGTTATTGCTCCGCGATCCTGTTTTTCTAACAATCAACTTGCATAATGCTAGAAAAAATCTCCCTTCTATGAGTTAACAGTCCCTTGGGTGTCCTCCAGTTCTCTTCTAGTGCTCCAACACAGGCTAGATAGTTAGTCTTTGAATTGGGACTCCAGGGCACAAGCTTCAAACCAATTTCTCTCAAACACTAGTCTACCCGAGTTAATGGCATGCATAATTCATTTTTAGCAATGGCATCTTAGTTCCCTGTTCTGGTACTAAGCTATGGCATTCAATGGTGAATGGATTGGAATTAAATTCGAATGGTGGAAGAATGCATGAGGAACAAATCCTTGGTAACAAGTGATTAAGAAATTAATCAAGGAACTAGAAATATAATGGTGGATAAAGAAAGAAATATGAGCTGTAAGGAGAAGGATAAAGAAATTAGAAGTTGAAGAAAGATGTGAAAGGGAGAAAATAGAAAAATGGGTCCCAGTCAAAGAAGAATATGAAGAAGCACAAGAATTTCACTACTACCCAAAAGAGGGTGATGTCATTGAAGAAAAGTACAAAGTGGTAGCAGAGTAAAAATTGAAAATGGTAGCGGATAAGCATGCTACCAAGTGTGAGCATGAACAATTTGTGGAGGATCATGTTGATATTTACATCTTAGAAAAGGGTGTTGAAACATTGATGGAGTGTGAAGAAGATGACAAGGATGCAATTGATTGTATGCCTCATGAAGCTGTGATGGAGTTGCATGTTATAGTAGTGATTTCTCTCATGGAGCATGGAAACGAATGTGAGGAGTAAGGAGAGGCTCCATTTGGTTGCAGGATTGAAGAATTGGTGAACTTGGAAATAAATGAAGAAAATACTCCCACGGGACATGGTGAGGAAGATAAGTTCAAGAAGGATGAGCATGCACCATATTGTATGCATAAACATCAATGGGTTGAGTTAGGTTTGGGGCATGGGGCATGTTGCACTAATGTTCACTCACTTATTACATGAAGATAGAAATGAGAAGAAAGGAGGAGCAAGGAATGTGAATATCCCCATGAATATTGCTAACGAAATTCATATTGTAGAGTGTACAATAGCATACCCACTAGTGAGTGGTGTCAACAATCGCCAAGAACATTTGATACCAGATGCAGATGAGTTAAATGTAGTTGTTCAAAGACAAATTGCAGTGAAGGGAGATATTATTGTTATGATTGATTGGAGCATGATTCCATTCAGGAGTGGTATTATTCATCAAATTTATTTGATGCCATCATACATTGTAGTAAATGTGGGTAAGCATAATGAGGAGGCAATGGAGTACTTTATGGTGATGATGTTGCTAACAATGAAACCTATAACATAAATTGAAATTGTGATCAATATGGGGTTTTACCTTCACATAATGAGCCTCAATTCCTCAAAACTGGAATTGGCAGATGAGTTAGGAAGCGCTAGAAAAATACTAAAGAGATAGAGGGAATTGATGTGGAAATTTCAAATAAAGGAATGTGGCGATGTGTTGACTGAGTCACACTTTGGATTGGTGGATAAGATATATGACTGAATGGATATGAACTAGGAGGTTCATAATTTTCCAAACATGGGGAGTATGATGCAAGAGCACACTCATTATATTACAACATGTGGAAATTTTTGATGTGTTTGTTGTTAATTGAACAGAGAGTTAGTTGAGCAATTTTAGGAATTCAGTTGAACAATAAAATGGCCATTTTTTTATAAATTAGAGGGAATGGGTGCTCAAGACAGGGGGCAGGTCATTTCAAAATAATCTTGGAGGAGCTTTATGAGCCATGGGGATTTGAGAAAAACTAGGACTGGATCCCCTGATGTTGAGACAAGTATCTTTGAGGCCCACATGCCCATTTTTAAGACATGGCAGCAGAATGTAATTGTTACTGTAATTTCAATGGTAATTTGTTCTTGTGTATTGAGGGACACATTCTTTGTGAAATTACTTGTTTTTTTGTTCAATTTTAAAATCAATTCTTTTCAGATTTGTGAATTCCTTGCAACTTGAGTGTTTGCATTACTATTGTTGATTGTGGGTGTGTACTGTTTTTGTAGGGTCTGAAATTGCCCAAAAAGTGCCCACATTTTACACAATTATTGTTGCCACGCCCAGAATTGAACAAAGGTTAATGTTCATCACCTTTTTAGGGATGCAATATGCCCATAACTATTTAGAATTCCCCTAGCTTTGCTTTAGGGCTGATTTTAATATCCTTTTCACTATCAAACATGTTGTTTAAGCTCAAAACATGTTGATTCAAGTCTTTTTTTATTACTGATCTACCTCCACCAATAGACCAAATCTACTATCTAAAGATTTCATAGGTCTCAACGTGCTAGAATTTCTCCAAATGTGCCAAGAAGTGAGTTTTGAGGATTCTTTGTTACGAATATTAATATATTAATAAATAAATAATAATAAGCCTTATAATTAATAATAAATCAACATTATAATAATTATTAAAAGTTGTGACTCTTATAAAGAGTCTTTATGTGCCCTCTTAGGAATATATATCCATGCATCTTTATATTTGTAATTCATCATCTTATTATCAACAAATATCTCTTTTATTCCAATATGGATTTGTTTTCCTCTTTTTATGGTTAATTTGTGTGAACATGAACTATCCACACCATTCTCCTTGCTGGTCTAGGGCACACAATGCACCCATATTTGATATTAGTGATGTTATGAGGGCTAAGACATGGATGCAATATGCTAATATCAGCCCATAACGTTTTCTTATTGTTGCATGAATGTAGAATGAAGTCCAAATTACCTCATATGTGCTTCAAACATCGATGTGTTCCATGAACATCCATTTACAACATCATAGCTAGGGCATCATCAGACTACCAAAGAACGAACTAGGAAAACCTCATCATGACATGTCACCCCCCTTAGGAGTGTGATCAAAATCACACGTGGACACCCATACAAAATGGGGGTAATAGGGGGTAACAAGATGCATATAGCGCAGAAAAATTAGTAGAGAGTGCTAAGAAATGCGTGCAAAAATAAGTTAGTGTGTCAGATATTTATGACAATATTCAACAAGTGTTTACACAAATGGATATGAAAAATGTTGATCATCTTACAACCTTGGTATGTTCAAAATATTTTCACAATTTTCCATACCTTTCTTCTACTTGGGTCTTTAGAAAAACAAATTCTTATCTCTATCATTGTGTTACACGAAATTTTTGTCTGCAACAAAAAACTTGTGACCTCATGTTTCCAAAATCCCTAAATTCATTTTCATGGTGGATGATCCTTGAATTCCATGTCCTGTAACTTGACTTGTTTTTCAACCTCGACACACTTTGCTATGCTAGAAACCTATTTCGAAACCCTCTCGATGTCGTGTGTCTCACTGCAATAAGCGCCACTTACGCACCTTGCCTTCAAATAAGGCCGCATCAACCATGATAGATGCACGTTGCTCCACTACAGGTCATGTCGAGGTTTGTTCAGGAAAAAAAATAGCTCTTCGAGAATATTCTAGAGTGAAATATCATTAGATAGCCTTTCCTCCCTATTTCTATAGATCTAGCTCGAGCTCCAAAACTGTTGGGATCATATCTCATCCACTTTCCCTAATATTCTCATCCCTCTCTTATCCTTAGTGTCCTATAAATGCGACCTTTGGGCATGGGCATGGAGGAGAAAGAATTAGTAGCAAGTAGGTGCTAGAGAAATTTTCCCAGAGCATTAGACTCCTGATGTGCTTCCTTTCAAGACAAGGGTGACATGTTGGAATAAGAGAAACCTATCAGAAGGAGACTATGACACCAAGGCTTGCGGTTGTATTTATTTTTGTTATCTTTAATACAATGATGTATTTCCTTCCCATACTTGATTGTTATTCTCACGTATATAAAATCTCCTTGGTCATTTGCTTAGATTATTTATATCATTTCTTGTTCAATCCACTTGTTATTTGCTTGTATTGGATCTACCATAGGTTCTCTCATACACGAATTTGGATCGCAACAGCTTGAAGATAACAAGAACGAACTTCATATTAAAGGTAAGATTTCTCTACTTCGTTTCTTGTGAGTATTCAATTGATCTAGGTGAAGGTGTGCATGTATTGTCCTGTTTTGTTCTAGTTTCGACTCATTCTAACTATGGAGTTTCACTCATGTGTGCACTTGAGAACTAATCCTTCAACAAAATTTGTGACTTTGTTGGGGAATCTCATTAAATATCCCTTGCTTTTCCTTGGGATTCCTTTAGATCTTGGCACTTGTCATGTCTTGTTTATTGCGATTTTAGCATCCTTGAGTCACTGGGTGATCCAGATTAAATATGACACCTAAAATATATCTAGATCCTTTTGGTGTAATGTTCCCAATAATAAATTAGGAATATTATATCCAAGGTTCTGACTTTATGTAAGTCCCCATTCAAATAAATCTCAAAAAGAGAAAATTCCACCAATCTACTAGTTTCCTAGGTTGGGGTGGAAACATTAGATTTGGAATAAGGGAACTATAAAACCCCAAATGGACATTAGCTTGACCAAATATATTAAATGGGGAATAAACAAATAAGGTGGCACTTGGTCATGAGGGCACATGGGAGGTGTGGGGCCCATTTAAGCAAGATTCCCCATGCCACATGGCATTCCACTCTCACCCATTCAAATCCTAGGTGGAGTCCACATTCTTGGGGGAGTTGGAAGGTAAATATAATTTTCATGACTCAATGAAGGTCGAATTGGAGTGGAAGAGTAACTCTCATGGAAGAGGAAGAGGAATTTGAGAAAAATTGAGACACTTGGGCTAGATTCCCTAGCTTCTATGACAACAATGATGAACATGCTATGACACCTATGACACAAATCAGACCTGATTGATAACATCTGACATATATGACATTCCAGGGCTAAAAATAGCCTCCAAGAGGGTGCACAAGGGATTTATGGCAGCCAAAGAGTCACCCATTCGAATTGAGTGAAGGACGAGGCTAGGAATGGAGGGACAAGTGGCACACATTGGAATCTCTTCCCAATTCGAGTTGGCATGAAGCTCATGGATGGAATTAGATTTAAGTAATCCTTTTGAATTTTATAAAATTCAAGAACAAATAAGGAGACCATCTTTTGATCACTTCTAATTTTTCATATTGGAGAGCATAGCTTGTCCATGCTAGTGGAGTGTTTACTCTACTTGCCTTAGTACCAATTTTGAGGGTGAAATATTCCCATCCTAATTGGAAATTGGAGAGGCCATTCAAACATTTAATTTGGAGCTACAATGGATTCATTTGTTGCAGGTTGAAGCTACATGGCTTCTTGTGAAATTCTCATCCTCAACTTGCTTCCACACCTTTCTCACTTTTCTCTTCATATTTTGGCTCTTGGAGGAAGGGCGCACTTGGTGAGATGTTGTTATCTTTGGGGGAGCTCTTGTGGCCCCATTTATTTGTAATATGATGTATTTAATCTTTATTTTATAATCAGAATATCCTCAGGTCTAAATACCAATTGAAACCATGTCAAAATACCAAACAATCTATAAATGGTGCCATTTTCCTCATACCTTGTTATGAAAGATTGAAGTTGCTTTATTTCAACTTGTATCAGCTCATATATGTGATTTTTATGATGTATGGAGAGTCATTAATGTATTGAATAAGTTTAATATACATTTAATAAGCATTTGGAACATAAATCTCTAATTTCATGGAAAATGGTGAAGTTTCCTATCATTTCCCCCTATGTGAAGACATGTCCACAAACCTCTGATTTATGGGAGTTGAAGAAGCCTATAGAAACTGATTGATGATGCATTTGGGATCCCATTGAAGTACTTTATCAGTACCATGTCTATTTTCTGAAATTTTGGAAGGTCGTACAGCATTTGGAAATCCATCTTTGTCCCCTACCCTTGGGGGTTTTGAACCTTGATTTGACTAGTAAAATTCCCTATCTTTCCTTGATTATAAATGAATGTTGAAGACGTGTTTTGAGAGTTTCCAAGCATAGATAAGCCTATTTTTATGTATTAATACAATAAAAACACATTCAGACCCAATTCGGAAGCATTTGGAGCCATTTGGAATAAGTTGAGTCATTACTAGTCTGAGGGTCGAGTTGGCCAAAAATTGCAATTTTTCCTAATTTTTACAAATTCATTAAAAGGGACACTACAAGTGGTATCAGAGCATGATACTTGCACCTGATTTGGTTTACCATTCATGAGGACAAGAAGTCAGGGACCACCCTTGGAAGACGAACCTAAAATTACTTTTGTTGAAGAGAAAGTAGGCAAATAAGTGCATTTTGTTGAAACTATGGCTAGGGATGAGAAGGGAACCTTAGAGGAGAATGAGGAGTTTAGGAAATTCATGAAACCATTATTTTAAGAAATTACAAAATAGATGATTAAAGGGTTTGAATTGTTGGCTAGTCAACTTGGAAGCAAAGGGGCAATAGGAGGCAGCAGTAGTTCTCCTTTCGAGGAAAAGAAAGCAATGGGTGAAAGTATTTTCTCAAAGATAGGAACTCATAATTGACCTCATGAATTTCAAAGTTCAACAAGGCCTACTACACCAAAATTTATTGAGGCCAAATAAGAACCTAACACCCAATATTATATGCAAGTTATAACAAAATGGAAAAAGTTGAGTGAAGATTGTAGAAGGAATCTACCATTTGATCAATACTTTACTGTCTCAAACAAACTCAAAATGAGGGAAGGTAATAGGACTCCCTTTCAGAATAAATAATTGAATTATGCCATAGGTAAAATGCCCCTTCCTACTTTTTATGGCTCATCTCAAAGTTCTGCAAATACTTGGGTACAAAAACTAGATGTGTATTTTCAGCTGAATCCAATGGTTGAAGAGGATGCTCTAAAAATGGCTATTTTGCATCTCGAAGGAGAAGCCAATGATTGGTGGTTCCATGGCATTAAAACTTTGGGACATGATTAGGTTATAGAATATGGAGAATTTGTTGACAAGGTATTATAAAGATTTGATAAAAAAGACCCAGAAATTCCTTTCAAAGAACTAGCCCAATTGAAGCAAGTTGGAACCCTTGATGAGTATATGTTGGAATTCCAAAAAACTATCAGTTAAGGTGGATGATATATCTATGGTCATAATAGTGTTTCTATTTAATGAAGGTTTGTTTCAACCTTTTGAGGGTTTAGTTAAGGCCCACAAACCTACCTCATTGAAATATGACATGAACTTGACAAGAGACCTGCAAAATGTGCTACCCAAGACAAGGTTTCCTCCCAAGCCTAATTTTCCTTCCAAGTTCAGATTTGAAAAGAATCCATGGAAAAAAGATACATTTGGAAAGGATAAAAAATAGGGACCAAACAAGGAAGAACTCAGAATAAAGAAACTATGTTACACATGCTTCCAACCATGGGTACCAGGGCATAAATGTGCTAAGGGGAAAGCACAATTCATTGAAGTATTTTCTGATGATGATGCGTATGAAGGGGGTATGGAGGAAGAAGGACATATTTCAGCCCAAGAAGAGGTATATGACACAACATAAGAAGAGAAATAAGAAGGATACCACCCATCACCTAACAAAGGGAGAATGGCAATTCTTTCAGGAGTGCCTCGTTTTCACACTATTCAATGCAAGGGAGTAGTACAAGGACAAAGGGTTTCAGTATTGGTATATGGAGGAGCCATACATAATTTCATTGATGCATCCATGGTGGAGAGGATAAATCTACCTATTGAACCATTCGATGGATTCACAGTCATCATTCCAGGTCACAATACTATGGAGTGCAAAACATATTGGATTCCAAAGCTATAACTCACCATAGGTAATTACACTTTTTTGGATAGATTTTATGTGGTTTATGTTGCTGATACTAATGTGGTCTTGGGAGTGCAATGACTGTACGCTATAGGGGAACATACAGTGAACTATCAAATTCTTGAAATGAGATTCAAAGATTCGGAAGGAAAACAAAGGGTTGTGAGAGGAATGCACACCTATCCAAATCAAGTAGTGTCCTCCCATAGTATGAGGTCCATATTGAGGCATGGAGATATTTAATGGGATGTTGAATGTTGCATCACTTCACCCAAACCAAAAATAAATATTTCATAACATCGAAAAGAGATAAGGTAGCTACTACACAAATATGAAAAGGTTTTTGGAGACCTTCCTCCTGGAAGGCCACCTGATAGAGGAGTTGAGCACACCTTTGTTTTGGAGGTGGGAAATTCAACTATAAAAATCCCACCATATAGAAATCCCAAAAAGTTTAGACCAAGCTCTAGTCCCTATGCTTTTTCAGTTGTTTTGGCAAAGAAAAAAGATGGGACCTTGAGAATGTGCATTGATTTTAAAGCTCTAAACAAGAAAACAATCAAGAATATATCCCATCACAAGAATAGAAGAGCTCATGGATGAGATACATGGAGAAAAACTCTTCTCAAAACTTGATCTTAGATATGGTTACCATCAAATTCGAATGAAGGAGGAGGATGTACAGAAAACAACTTCCAGATGTCACTATGGCCATTTTGAGTTTCTTGTCATGCCTTTTGGTTTGACCAATGATCCAACCACATTTAAATCATGCATGAATCAAATATTTTGCAAGCATCTCCGTAAGTTTGTTTTGGTTTTCTTTCATGACATTTTGATTTACAGTAAAACATGGGAGGAACACTTGCACCATCTAGAAGTTGTCTTGAAAATTTTGCACGAACAATCTTTGTTTGCTAAGTTGTCCAAGTGTGAATTTGGGTTGAAAGAAGTTTTATATCTTGGGAACATCATTGGGAAATATGGAGTGAAGATGCACTTGGAAAAAATAAGAGCTATTCTTGAATGGCCATCACCCAAAAACATCACATCATTGAGAGGATTCATTGCACTATGCACTTACTATAGAAATTTTGTGAAGGGGTTCTCCAAATTGACTGCTCCACTTACTGATTTGACCAAGAAGGATGCTTTCAAGTGGGATGAAGAGGCTGAAAAGGATTTCCAAAGAATGAAAGAGGTCATGAGTAGTTGTCCAATACTTGCATTACCTAATTTTTCTAAATCATTTATCTTGGAATGTGATGTATCAGGAGAAGGGGATAGGGGCGGTCCTAAAGAAAAATCAACACCCAATAGATTTTGAGAGCAGAAAGTTGCAACCACATGAGAATATCTACTCCATTTATGACAGAAATGTTAGCCATCATGCATTCCTTGGCCAAGTTTAGACAATACTTGGTGGGAAACAAGTTTGTAGTAAAAACTGATCATAACAGGTTGAAGCATTTTCTCACACAAAAGGACCTCAATGAAAGGCAACAAAAGTGGGTAAGCAAAGTCCAAGATTTTTATTTTAACATTGAATATTTTAAGGGGAAGAATAATATTGTAGCAGATGCATTATCTAGAATACCATCATTTTCTTGATGGACATTTCAAAAGATTGGAAAAAATATGATAATAGTTTAATATGCCAAAGATAGTTTTGCTTGTGATGTGTTAGATGGGGTCAAAGGTGATGATAGGTACAAGATAGAATATACTTGGTTCATGGTTCGAATCTCAAGCACAATATTTTGAAGGAAGCTCATGATTCTCCTTTAGTAGGCAATCCTTGTTTTTTCAAAACATATAGGAAAATAAGGGAAAGGTTCTTTTGGAAAGGGATGAAAGAATATGTTATAAAATATGTGAATGAATGCAAGTTATGTCAGCAAAAAAAGTCTGAACATACACATCCTGCTGGTCTATTGCAACCATTTCCCATTCCACAACAAAAATGGGAAAGTGTCTCCATGGATTTCATCAAAGGTTTGCCCAAGGATTTGGGTAAGGATTGCATTTATGTTGTGGTGGATAGACTCACCAAATTTGATCATTTCTTTGTTGTTACATCATCTTTTACTGCTGCACAAGTGGCTGATCTATTCTTTAAATAAATTTTCAGATTGTATGGACTTCCCAAGAACATTGTGAGTGATAGAGATAGCAGATTTATGAGTTCCTTTTGGCAAGAAATTTTCAATTTGGTGGGCACTCAATTGACTCAAAGCACAATCTATCATCCTCAAACTGATGGCCAAACAAAGAGACTGAATCAATGGTTGGAGGGGTACTTGAGGAACTATGTTGGTGAGCAACAGAAAACATGGGTGAAATGGCTACACTTGGGTGAGTTTTGCTACAACACTACTTTCCATATGTCCATTGGCATGTCTCCTTTCAAAGCACTTTATGGTTATGAGAACATATTTGGTGATAGTAGAGCCCCAAAAGCCAAGGATTGGGTGGAGGAAAGTCAAGCGATTTTGAAACTTCTAAAATACAATTTGCAGGTTGCCAAAAATCAACAGAAACAGTATGTGGATCAACATAGGGTGGAAAGAAAATTTCAAGTGAATTATTTGGTCTATTTGAGGCTACATCCATATAAACAAACATCCTTGAAAGTGAAAGGATCAGAAAATCTCAATCCAAGATATTATGGTCCATATAAGGTAGTTCGAAAAATTGGGGAGGTGGCTTATGAGTTGGAACTTCCGGAAGGAATCCAAATCCACAATTTATTTCATGTTTCATGCCTTGAGAAGGATATTGGTCAGAAAATATATGTTTTAGAAACCCTCCCTCCATTATATGATGAAGGACAACTCATACTTATTCCAGAAAAAAATTTGAAGACAAGAGAAAGGAAATTGAAGAGCATAACCATAAGGGAGTATTTGGTACAATGGAAATATTTTCCAAGGATGCCACATGGGAGGAGGAACAAATTTTGAAGAATCCTAATTTGGAATTTCTTGAGGGAAAGAAATCTTGGGTGGGGAGGACTATAATGTCCCCATTCAAATAAATCTCAAAAAGAGAAGATTCCACCAATCTAGTAGTTTTCTAGGTTGGGGTGGAAACATTAGATTTGGAATAAGGGAACTATAAAACCCCAAATGGAAATTAGCTTGAACAAATATATTAAATGATGAATAAATACATAATTAATATAGTAAAATAAGGTGGCATGAAATTGGAAGCTGGTAAAGAAACTAGGAACACTTGTTCAATTTTGGCCACACTGAACATGAGGTTTCCAACTCTTCCCAAACACTACCAGAGCAAATCGAATTCTCCCAATATCAATTTAATGGAATCAAATAGAATCAAATGAAACTATTTGACCCACTGATAGAATCCAAATAAATTCCAAAGAAGTATGAAAGACACCCTCTCAAGACTAGTGAGAATTAACTAGCTCTATTTCCCCCACATTGGAATACTAGTTTTTCAACTTGACCCAAACACTTCCCAATCAGCCCAAGTATTACCAAACAGATCCAATTTGACCATGACACTACAATATAAAAAAAAATAACTTAATAACAGTCTTAAGGGAGCTAATATAAAAATTTTAATACACACTTCTTAAGATTTCTCAACCATACTAGCAGCTTTGCACATAAATCACCCATAAGCTTGAACATTGAACACCATATGATGAAAAGATATGTAAGGATTTATTATGAATGTATGGAGACAATAAATATACTTATTACAACAATATATGCCTCTTACAGAAGCTCGAAATCCAAGAAATATAGATATATAAAAGTAGTGGTGCGCCCCTCCACTAGAAGAGATGCCGAATATAGTAGATTTAGTAAAATGATGATATCTCGGGCATAAGGAAACCTTTTTAATTGAAACAAAAGTGTTTAAAACTGGAAAATATGCTCTGAATGCAATGGAATAGGTCTCACATCCCATAAATTCTCATAAGTATCGAAACCAGAACCTCCATTTCGTCCCACCAACACCGGTCCAAACTCTAAATCAATAGAAATAAACTCCAAATGATAGGAATTCGACCCCACTGTTGTATATGAACATATAACCTGCAATAAATATATGTAGAGAAATATTGAAGTGATTTCTCCCCTCAATAATCAGGTGCAATGAAGCACAATTAAAATATTTGGATGATCTCCTCCTCTCTACTAGCTTGGGTGGAATCTTTCACCACCGAAACTAGATCAATGGCAGGGAAGGTAAACATCCACAATGCAATGGAAAAGATAATCTCTCCAAGAGTGAAAAACAACAACAATGATCCAAAAGCTATTTCACTTGTGTCTTCATCCCTTTTATTAATCTTCATGGAGCATTCCCCCCCTCATTCTAGAATTCTCTTGCAAATATTTAATAAATATTAATAAATGTTATTTTTATGAGAGAATGACACATTGGGACCCATTTAATTCCTCTCTAATGTTATTTGGCCAAAAAATAACTCCATCTACCTTGGAAATTCGAATTTGAGAGGCTTGGCTTGATTTTGGGGAAGTTACATTAGCATGTGGGCCCACCCTTCTTCTCTAGTGCCCTCCTTGGCTAAATTTAGGACCTGCAACATGTCATAGGTTGTTATAATTTTTCATAAGTTGTCACAAGACCCGATTCTTGTCATAAGTTTTCATAGAATTTTTCATTAACTAAAAATATCCCTGTGACTCTTCACCTTCCCCATGGGAGTTACTTATCCTTCCAAATTCGAATTTGAGGATGGTGCCATGTGTAAAGGAGAAATATTCCCTCATGTGGACCCCACATATCCACTTATGCACCCCCAAGTCCAAATGGGACCCCATGCCACTTCATTTTGGATCAATTAATGATTTTTCCATAATTTATTGGCCTATTTTCCACCATCAATTTTGAATTTTGAATTTTGAATTTCCATGAGAAAATATAGGCCTTGGGGTTAAATATCAATATTTTAATTTTCCCACATAACCCTTAGGAATTGGATAGGCCAACTTAATTGTTTATCTAAAAATTATTTAATTGGGGACATTACATTGGGGTTAGGAATTTTTTGTCCTTTCTTTTGAAAAACGCTCTCTGTTGTCATCGACGTGCCCTGTGTTCACATACAGTGCGTCGACAATGCGCTTGGGTAATACAATAAATCGCGTCGACAATGTTGTTTATGATATTTATTATGTCTCATTTACATAAGACTTGTCCCATTATAAAGGGAGGAGTGATTGATCATGATAATGATTTGTAGTTGCATATAGTTTGGTAACATGATTATTTTTTCATGCATTATGTGCTCAAGATAGTATATCGAAGAACAATGTTCGTATTCTGCTTTACCAGTTCATACTATACTTGTGGATTATGTGAAACACTTAGTTTAGTATGTAGTATTGTGTACACTTATTCCATAATAATTGAAGATTGAATGAACATGATAACATGTGATTTTACATCCAAATTTCTAGTATTTATAATTAATTAACCGTTGATAGACAATGTTACAAGATTCTAGTCATGATGATAATGACATCTTTTCTTGTGACATGAGATGGTTTATGGTAACCTGTCTTTCTTGATTTTCTTAGTATATATGAGGTGAGGAAATAATTGTACTTGCTTAATCGTGAAGTAATGAGTTATTGTATGTGGACATTTTTTTGTGATTATTAATGACTGACTATATGATTGTTAGTGGAAGTGTTACACATATTTAACTCTAGGGCCTTCGAGGCCGGGTCATTCTAGGATCTTATGGGAGCCCATAACCATGAGGGAGAATGGTTGCAAGTAACACCTTATGTGATGTGGACCAACTCACTCAATAACACCTTGCTAGTCATGGTTCCACTAGAAGTCCATGGCTTGAGGTATATCATTTGTAGAGGGACGTATTGCTGGAAGAAGTTGTCATTGATGTCAATGGGGTGAAGAGACATGTGTCATTTACATCATGAAATTATGAGATTGATGAGTGATGTTTTCATTGTTGTCAAAGTGGTAGTAATGATGATGATGTGGCAATGGTAACGATGATGTGGAAATGATGATGATGATATGGAAGTAATAGAGGAAGATTGTTTGAAGAAGCCCATAGAGTAGTATTGATGTGTCCTCTTGAAGAAGCCATGAATATCCTTGACATAAGTGTATATAAATCCAAAGTGGTCCCCTTATGTTGTAGCTATTAAGCATGGACCTTATAGGATGAGATAACATGTGGATGCTTCGACATGCCTACTTTGAATGGTACACAAATGGAGCAAGCCCCTAAAGCCATTGAAGAAGTCTCTAAAGATATGATGATGTATCCACAAGACCATGATTACGAGAAGTGTGAAGAATCCCCTAAATTGATGATGATGTGTCAACATGACCATGTGAAGTGTAAAGAAGTCCCTAAGGTTGCTCCAAAGTAATATTGGTGTAAAGTGTGAAGAAACCTCTAAAATAATGGTGTTGGGTGCACATGACCAAGATGATTGGCCCATATGACCATGAGAAGTAGTCCCCAAAGTAATAAGGATTGGTCCACAAGACCATGATGGTGTGATATATGAAGAAACCCCTAAAGTAATGGTGATTTGTTCCACATAGCTCCAAAAATAATGGTGTTGGGTCCACCCGACCCCGAAAGGAGAAAATATTTGTCCACTTAAGTATGATGATGAGGAGATGGCACAAAAGACCCTTGATGATGTTTTTGAGTGATCTAGAAGGCAAGATGAAATTCCATGTTAAAACTCTAAAATTAGACCATGAAGTTGTGATTGATTCATTAAATTCCCCCTTAAAATATGGAGATCCTAATTTTAAGGAGAAGTAAATTGTTTTCCCTTACAATTTCAGTAGCATAACCTTTCTCTAGATTTATCTTCTTAGATGAATGCCCATAGATTCCTTTTAAAGGACAAGAAGTGGCCAAGAAACAACTAGATCCATGTGTGGACCCCATCACCTCATGAACTAGCTTCAAGGTACACAATAGGGGCTATTAAATGCCAATCCATCATGTTGAGAAGACAAGTTTGAATTTGTGTTGGTGAGGGGATTTTATGAGCCTTTAATGTGCAACTAGTGGTTGAGATCCCACCTCTTTGAAAGTCGTACGGATATCAAAGGAAAACCCGCCGAAGGGGCACATGGGCACATAACTAGTAATATGCGTAGTTGCGCACCTAAATAGAAGTCAGGCCGCGTAGACATGTCTTTTGATTGTTCTTTGGAATTTCTAGGCTCATCTTGCTTCTTGGATTTGATGAGGATGTCTTTGGTGGGTTTCATGCTATATGTTGACGCCTTACTATGTGAATTGCAAAAATATCACATGTGTGTGAGATTTATGCGTTAACATGATTGTTGTAACAATAAAGTTATGTTAAGTAAAAGTAGAGGAAGTGTTAGAATTAAACCAATAATCATCCTAGTGCAGGTTGAGACCTCTTAAGAGGCTAATGGGGTATGGTCTACCCTTATTCTACTCACACTGAAAACACCTCCAGGGAGGCAATACCCAAGGGTCTGAATCTATAGAGAAGGAGTACCTCCTTGGTGTTTTGTGTGGTAAGTATTGAGTAGAGTAAGCCTTTCTGAGACCTTGAGGTGCCTATAGCTCTATGGCTGATCTCTCTAATTGGGAAATCATGTTTTCCTTTACTCGTTGTTGTAGTATGTAAATCCTAGCGGGGTGTAGGCTTGACCTGTGTTTGAGTCCTTGGTTACTTTTGGTGGCATGTGCTTGGTTTGTGTTTGATTCGGATGGTAGATAGCCATGATGGATAGTTAGTTAAATTCTTTAAATGACCATGTGCTCACGATCATTTGTGGAAGAATGTTTTGTGTTAATGCAATATTGAAATATTGTTATTTAATGGTAAATAGTGTAATTGAAAAATTGTACATATTTGAAATTGTTAATGCAACATTAAATATACAAGGGATTCTGGAACAATAGTAAGTATTTGAAATTAATTAAATATTTTAGAATAGTGCACCCACATGTTTTAGGGCAGGTATGGATACTTGGGTTCTTGTTCACCATGTTTTGTGCGAGATAAAAAGGAATTGTTAGTATTTCCATGCTTATGCTAATTTATGAAAAGTTAAGCTATGAATATGTTGCTAAAGGAGTTGAACTATTAGCTGAGTATTAAATTTCTAACTGTGGTTATTTGGTAAAGTGGCTAGCTAATTAGAAATATGTTAATTGTTGTTATCTGGTTAAGTTGTAGCTAATTATAACCTGTTAATTATTATTAACTGATGTTAAATTATAGAAGATATGCTTATTTATCTACCGTTATGATTTTCAAGTAAGGCAAATAATGAGACTGCAATTTAAAAGTTCAATGCAAGAAATGAGACTGCAATATTAAAAAATTATTTTGTAGAGAATGAGAATGCAATATTTGAATTCTCTTGAAATATCATCCAATACCATGAATAAATCATGGCGTTCTATCGAAGAATGATGTGTACGACGAGGAACTGAAAATGAGCTATGGCTGTGGGAAAAGGGGAAGACTCGTTTCCCAAACCTCAATTTTAATTATGAAAGAATTTAGTAAGAGATGTTGCTCGAAACATGTTTTTACATTGAAATGTTTTAAATCGCTTCCTTGAAATACACCTAAGATACAATTCCATCCAACATAAGATACATCGACAAGGAATGGACGCATTCATGGTGTTGTGTTTGGATGCTGACATGGATGTTAGACACCGAAAAGGAATGGATGCATTCCTAGCGTTGTGACTAGAAAAGAAATCAGGCATTTGACCAAGTGTTGTGTTGAGGCCTTGGGGGTGCAGGGTAATTGCAAGGTGCTGGAATGGGTCCAAGGCTCCCAATAGAGGGTGAAAAACCAGACTGAAAGGCTTCGAAAGACCCTATGCAAGTGCAGTTCTATCCTCATCTTGTTTGGTATGGAAATCTCCCACGGATATTCGGCCTCCGCTGGCACTCTATGAGTTGGTGTTTTGATCAATAGATTGGTTCTCCAATTAAGGAAAACAAAAGTATGAAAACTTAATACGTTCTAACTTAACCTATGTGAGAAAAGGATCTACTCTAGGTTAGATCTAATCCAAGGAAAAAAGCTTCTTATTGTGCATATCAACCTTGAGATGAGAGGGATAAGTATGTTTGCCAACTTCAACAGAAATGTAAAAGATGCATTTACTTATTCACTTAGATCATAATCAGTTAATGAAAATAAGCATATAATCTGTTCAAGATTAACCTGTAATCACCTTGTTAATTGAAAAATTAGCAATGACTAAATTGAATGTTGATCATTTGCAGAAATTGATAAAGAAAACATCTCAATTGACAGAAATTCAATAAAACATTTTCACACACACATCAGCCATAAAGAGAAACCAGTATAACAGATTCTTGTGTAAATTAATGCTTGCAAAAGATCACACACTGTAGATGACAATTTGAAGTAAGAAATCAGGCACTGTCAAAGAAATTTGAACAATAAACAAGAGATGATTCAAAGGGATTACTTTACTGTATTAATGAAGTCTGTAATCAAAATTACAAAGCTCTGCTAAGACAGAGTATCTCCGGTCGTCTCCTGCTGATTTCTAACCCAAAAATTATCAACCTCTAGCATCGAGAAGCATTCCCCTTTAAATAGGAAATTACAACAGAGTACAAATGGAAGTTCCCAAAAGATAGGGATTACAAAAATCGGATCAAGGTATCGATCTAGAAAATCCTACCACAATAATCTTGAGCAATTTTAGCTCAAACGACTCCCTCCAGTCCAACAACAAAATTTGAAAAGGGGTCATCTTCTAATTTCGGGAAAATCCCATAACAAAATTGTGGAATTCAACAACGGCCCATTAGCTGTCAATAATAGGCAGCAGATCGTCGACCAAATCTTCTTGTTGGATCACCTTAGAATCTTCCTGTTGATCCATAACGTTCTCGAAAATAGAAAAATCAGACAATGGGTCTTGCTTCTCAGGAGCTGGTGGAATATCAGGTTCCTCATTGATTATGAAATCTTGGATAATGGAGTCATCTCGATCATGCTGCTATTCATTGATTTTCTCTTCGTTCTTCCAAGGGAGTGGTAAGCAAGCAGGCAGAGTTTCAGAATCTTCCTCTTTGCTATCACTGCTGGTATCAGGACCACCTATGTCAAAGGGTGGCGACATAGGTTCTGGAAATAGAAAATACTGAAGTTCTTCTTGCATAGAACATCCATCGAAGGATTCATAACTTGTATGCATGTTACTCACCAGATCGTCAGAAAGAAAGCTTTCAAAACAGGAAAATTTTCTAACAAATACAAACAACGAACTAAGTGCTTCACACTTGCGACCATATTTAAGAAGAGTTAAAGAAAATCAAAATGATTGAATATGATGAGCTGCTATGATTAAAATCATACGAATTTAGAACTGAAATCATTTGAACTGTAATGAAATGACATCACAACATGTTAATCCGAAATGGATCATAAAAAAGTACAATTTTAACAAAATTAGGCATGATCCGACATCGCATCTGAAAACAATCATTACAGGCCAATCTAATCAAGAAATCATATCTTCAAAGATGATCATGAGGTGAGAATTGCAATGAGAGACCTAGTCATAAGAACAATGAAAAATAAGCCATTACAATGTAAGTTTGAATGGTTGAATTTCATCAACTGGATCAATAGGAATCAACGGTGAAGATTAACTGATGCAGGACGCGGGATTAGATCTTGGAGAATTACTCACAAATTTATTCATGATTCCCGAAAGCTGCAACCCGAAAATTGCAGGTTTCGGGTTTGCAAAATAACATCAAAACATATAAATGGGTTTCCGAAAGCCGCAACCCAAACTTGCGGGTGGCAGGTTTCGCAAAAAGAAACAGTTTGTAAAAAATGAAAAATTATTTCCGCATCCTGCAACCTGACATTGCGGGTTGTGGGGACAAACGACGCAAATAAAACAAATAAAAATAATTTCAAAAATTTGAAAGCCATGGTTGCAGGTTTCGGGTTTCGGGATGACAGATTCCTAAAAATTACTAGCAATGACTACCGCAACCCACACCTTTTGGGTTGCAGGTTTCGAGCTGACCAAAATCAAAGAACTCAAAAATTGAATTCCCACAACCCGCACCTTTTGGGTTGCGGGTTTCGGGTGGTCGGGATGTTGGGTTTCGGGTTGGCAGAAGCAAATGAAAAAAAACTTGAAAAATAAGGCTTTCGGCAAACCCAAAACGCTTGGAAAAAAATGCAAGCGAAAAATGACAATCAAGGCAAACAAAGGTACAGGTACAAGATCATAGAAGCAAAGCTCAAAAACTTATGCTCACGAGAACACCTACCAAAATAGTTTTGCATTTATTTAAAATTGGGGCTCACGTGCTTAGCTGAAGCATGGGATCTGTTGTGGCCACAAAAAATGGCGACTGGCTGGGAAGAACTAGTTATCTCTGCAACAAAACTTCAACTAGAGAAAATATATCAGTCTACTGCTTTTCGAACCTGAAATTTTTTAGAAAATATTTATAAAAGGGACAACCAACAGGAAGAAAACATGAGATTGATATATTCCCATCGATGATCATGTTAAAAATAATGCAACTTTTATAAGGATAATTAAGAGACATCAAAGATCTTTTAGCATTATGCAATCATTGAACATCAGCTTGTGATAAACCTGGGACATACTCAAAACTGCTCATGGCTATCCAAATTACATATCACCTTGGTTTATTAATTGGTTTTATATACAACAATTCTTTTGGCTATATATACATTTTGTTTGTTTTTTTTGTTTTTTTGAAATAAACAGCTACACATGAGACCTTATTGATACAAGACCATTGCTCTGACTTGGTAATCATATATATGCAGTGCCATTCACATGCCTAATCCAGAAACTGATCAAGCTGGCTCGATAAGGAGACCCCTTGTCCTTTAGCTGTGACACTGAAGGCAGCTATCGTAGCTTGGTGACCACATGATGATAGCTTCAGTCCAAATTAAACCCATGATCATGGCAGGGATGGATTGTGATAAGACCCCCTTGTCCTTATACACAACAAGTATCTTATAAAAGAAAAATACAGATTTTATTGAAAGAATAGACTACAAGGCACTGCTAAGGCTTGATAACCTCATGATAGTAGCATTACTCACTAGTGTTTTCTAGATCATGAATGGACCGACCTGTGATAGGATCTTCCACCTCGCAGCAAAACTGAGAGTCATCTCCCAAGTGTGGTGGCTTGATGTGAAGATGCCATTCCACTAAACACCTATGAACCTTAAGGGATGGCTTAAGATAATACCCCCTTCCTTGTAATCTATAATTATTTAAGAAATATATTATCAAGGTGATTGTAAAAGGATCCAGAGCAGATAAAGCTGATCAGGTTATTAGGATATGCTGTGACAATGAAACATAAGATAAGAGTATTTCAACCATTTCCAATATCTCAATTAAACAAATAAAACATGTAAGAGATAATGACCAAGGTGGAAATGTATCATTCAAGGTCCTGCATCTATTGGTTGTGCACTCTTTACAAAACAAATTATGTTATCAGCCAAAAGAAACTGAGACTAACATACTATTCTCCAACTTCAGTAGAAATCATCTTCGAGTAAAACTGGTTTTAAACCATTACCAAATGTGTGGAGTTTATTATCAATAAAATGAAAGAAACCAATCAGAAGAAATAAAACAGAAAACACACACCAAAACTATGTACAAAGCACCAATTGTTTAGACGAAGTACTTTTTGAGCAGTGAAACATTCACTGGGTAGGTGTCCACGACCCCCTCCAGTGTTTGTAATTGGACAGTACTAGGGCCTATCTTTTCTGTAATAATGAAAGGTCCCAGCGAAAGGCACTGGAATTTGGTATACTAGTTTTTATCTTTATGCTGTTTGTCCCATCTTAATACCAAATCCCCAATGGAGAATTCCCTATCAGATGAATATTTCTCGTCAAACCATCTCTTCACCATCTGTTGATGATGATATAACTTATTTCTAGCCACTTTTCTGTCTTGCTCCAGCTTAAGCAAAGTGTAAATCCTCTGCTGAAGAGGAGAAGAATCATCTTCTTCAATAGATTGGGCTAATTGCAGTGATGGAATGGTAAGGTTGGAAGAAAGAATGGCCTCTTTTCCATAAACCAAACATAATAGGAATTCCCAATGGCTGCTTTTGGAGTGATCCAATCTGCCCAAAGAGCATTGTAGAGCTGCGTGTGCCAATCCCTATGATGAGTGGCTACTGTCTTCTTGAGAATATTTATCAGGTTCTTATTTGAAGATTCAGCGAGCCCATTACCCTATGGATAGTAATTGGCATAAAATTTTAATTTAATCCCTCTTTCAAGGGCATACTATGTCAAGTCAATCGAATAAAAATAGGATGCATTATCAAAAACGAGATACTTAGGGGCACCAAACCTTGTAACTATTTGACTGTCTAGGAAAGATATTACTTGGTTTGCATTGCACTGCTTTAGGGGGACTGCTTCCGTCCATCTGGTAAAGTAAACAGTGGCGGTAAGGATATACCTATGTTGAAGGGAAGAAGTAGGATTAATGGGACCAACAAAGTCTAATCCCCACTCCTGAAATGGGAACTGAACTGTCACTGGTTGCAGAGGAAAAGCAAGTTTCTTGAACTTCACTGCACATTTCTGACATGGTTCACACTTTCTTACATAGGAATATGCATCTTTAAACAATGTAGGACAATAATATCCCTCCCTGAGGATCTTGTGTGCCGTGGTTTCACCTGAGAAATGGCCTCCAACAGGTCCTGCATGAAACTAAAAAAGTATATCATCAGTTTCAGGCTTCTCCAAGCACCTAAGGAATAATCCATCATAATTTTTTCTAAACAAAATTCCATTAATGAATTGATAAGGAGCATACTTTAATCTTAAAGCTCTGCTTTTTTTTAAATCTAAGGTTTCGGGAGCAAACCCATTGTTCAGAAAAAACCTGATATGGTCATACCATTCATAAGACGGAGTATCTATTGTATTGAAAAAACTTATAGGGATTTATTCCTCCTGCTCCCACTCCATCTGATGCCCTACAAGATCATTCGACTGAGTAGTCAGCAAACATAAACCTCACCCTTTCACAATTTTAGCTGGCCTGATTTCTAGATCGTATTCTTGTAAAGCAATCATCCAATGGGCGCGTTTTTCACCTAGTTCCTTCTGGACCAGTACATTTCTTATAGTTGTATATGGCACAATTACCTTAGTTCTAGATTTCAACAAATACGGCCTGTAATGCTTAACAGATTTGAAAATTGCATACGCCTATTTATCAATTTGGGAGTAATTCAACTCGGCTCCCTTGAATGTTGAACTCATGAAGGAAATTGGAATTTCTGCATCACTATCATGCTTCTGTGTCAAGACATCTGCATAAGAAAAATCAATGGAAAAGGTATAGAGAATGAAATATTTATCAAAGTCATGGGACATGAGAGCAGGAGCCTCAGTGATAGCCCTTCTAATTTCGACAAACGCATCTTTCTGTTCTTGTGACTAAGTAAATTGTACATCTTTCTTGACTAACTGCTGCAAAGGTTTAACTATCTGTGCAAAATTAGGTACAAACCTATGGACAAAATTTATCTTACATAGGAAGGACTGCATGGCCTTGCGCAAATCGGGCAAGCCAATTTTGAAATAGCATCGGTATGTTCTGGGTCAATAATCATACCTTCTTTGGACACGATGAAACCGAGAAGCTTTCCTTCTATGACTACCAAGATAGACTTTTTTGGATTGAGTGATATCCCATGCTTCCTGAAACGTTCAAAAACATGTTTAAGGACAAAAATATGTTCATGTCATTTCTTTGAATATATGGTGATATCATCTAGATAAATTACGACAGAGTTATGCATCAAACCTATGAAAGCTATATCCATAACTCTTTGAAATGTAGCCCCAGCATTTATCAACCCGAAAGGCATCCTCCTGTAGGTGAAAGTGCCCCAAAGGGTCCTAAAAGCAGTTTTGAGTTGGTCATCGAGAGCAACCATGACCTGGTTATATCCCAAAAAACTGTCCAAGAGCGAGAACATCTCTGATCCTGCTACCTTTTGCAGAATTTGTTCCATGGGTGGAACAGGGTAATTGTCTTTTTCGGAGGCCCGATTCAGATTTCGGAAATCGACACACAGTTTGATTTCGCCGCTCTTCTTACTCACAAGCACCAAATTGGCGATCCATTGGGTGTGTCTGACAGGAAAAATGATTCGTGCCGTTAGCAGTTTTTCTAGCTCTTTTTTCACAGAAGGTTCTAAGCTGGGGTGCATTTTGCGCAGTTTCTATTGATAAGGCTTCACCTCCGGCTTCATAGTTATGTTGTGGTGCATGATGCTTGTATCGAAGGTTTTCAATTCGTCATAGGTCCATGCGAAAACGTCCTTGCATTCTTTACATAATTTAATGATAGCCCTTCTTTCCTTGGGAGAACAATCAACTCCTATATTGATAAAATGGGGTTCTTGCTCAATACCTAAGTTGATTGGTTCGTAATTAAGTGAGGAGCTCTGGGTTTTGCAATTAGTTTTGTGTCTAAACTTATCCTGTAAATAGTAGAACTTCTCTAGACCGATAACAGATTTCGGGATAACATTTGAAGTATCAAAGAGTGATTTTTCATGTTCTTCTTCATCTATAGCCATGTTTTGAAACGTATCTTGAGCTGTGAGGAAATCAAGTATCTACTGGTCGTCGTCAAACACTTTCCAGTTTATCACATTGTCAGGTATGGACGGCCTATACATGAGTTCAATCGAAAAGGTTCAAGGAGACAAACCTTCTGGTGGTATCAATCTGGATGCTTTGTTTGCTAAGAGGTCAGCATCGAAGTTCTATGACCTAGGGACTGAGTTAATTTTAAATGCAGAAATGGAATTGGTAATATCTCTTACCAGTTTCTTATAATTCATCAGGTGTGGACACAAGTAGTGTATCTTATTCCTTACCTATTTGACAATGATTTCAGAGTCGCCAAAGCAATGAATTACCTGTACACCCATATCAACAGCCTTTTTAAGTCCTTTTACAAGGGCTTCGTATTTAGCTACGTTGTTGGTGCAGTCAAATTCCAGTCTACATGCTATCATAGTTTTAATCCCTTTTGGGTTAATGAGGACACAACCTGCACCAGCTCCTTCCTTAGACCTGGATCCATCAAAAAATAAAGTCCAAGCAGTCGGATCTATTCTAAAATTTGTATTTACATTAAAAACATTATGTACAACATCTCCAGTGAAAGGTACAGAGGTAACCTGAGTGATCTACGATTCTTTCTATAAATTTTCATCTAGGGAACAGTCAGCAGGAAGATCTCCAAAGAAAGTATCAAACATAAAATGTTCAATATGTGCACTGTAGTAATTGGCAGGTTCACTAGAGTCGTTAAGGTACGTGACTGTCTGTTTCATGAAAGGCTCTCTACTGATTTTGATTTTGTTGGGATGTCCATTTTAGGGTAACCATAGATGAGACCAGTCGATGGAAAAATATTCCTTGAGATTCTCTGACCAGTCCCTACTCAGCCACATCCCATAAGCTTCAGGAATTCCAGCTACAACAATGTGTATATTTTGGTGGATACGAGGATCCGCAGATAATGTAAGCAGGACATTCCTCAACCTTCCTACTACTCTGACTTTTGATCTGTCTAGTTGGACAATATGAGTAGGGAAAGGTTCCCAAGTGGCATTCAATTTCCTACACACATATAAGGGCATCACGTTTGATGAGGCACCCGAATCTATCAAGAAGTTATGTGCATTTATGTTGAAGATTTCGAAAGTGAGAAGAAAAGGGGCATCCTTTTGCTTCCAGGTTTTTGATCATCTGGCTTAGTAAAAGAGTCCATGTTGTTATTATGTGATTCTCTAGGTTGTTTGATTATCATGCTTTTAGGTAAAGTATCCCTCATAGAAGGGATCTTCAAAAGTTCAAACAGAGAGATATTTTCCTTAACTCTTTTAAGATCTTCAGCTAGATTGTACTCCATCTCTGGAATAACTGTATCCTTTTGGGGAACAGTCTTGCCTTTATTGGGTACTGCTATTGAAGGTGAAGGTTCCTGAGGAGGTTGTGGTCTTGATCTTGTATTATAAGGGTGTTGAACATTAAACACAGTCTCAGGTTCTTCTTCCTCTTCATTCATAGGAAGTTCGGAGAAATAACTAATAGTGTTCACCTGTAGGTCCTCTTGTTCTTCATCCTCTTCGGGTGACTTTGAATCTCGGTTGGTCTGATCATTGGAGGATTCAGGAGTAGTTTGGGATTTTGTTTCCAAGGCTCTAAAAATGGAATAGAGTTCTTCATTTGAAAGTCCTTCAGTAGGATCAGGAGGTGGTGGATTCTGGGGACGCTGATAAGGTCTCCTAAAAGGTGGCCTTGCGAAACCTCTGTTTTGGTTTTGATTCTCATTTTTATTTCTTTTCAAATCAACCATCTCATTGGACATTTTCTGAAGTAACTTCTTTACATTAGTCATGTCAAAAGGATCCTTGTTTTGGGTAGAATCCTTGGGCACAATGTCATTTTTCTTCCTAGATGTGGAAGTAGAGGGTTGCTCTTCTACTACATCTGGACTATCCTTCAAACAATAGATATCCTTTTCAACTTGAATAGCTTCAGCATAGGCTTCATATAAGTTGTTTTTATGTGCCCTTCTTACCCACATTGCAATAGGGCAGAGAGACCCTTTTCATAAAAGGCAACCATAAGCTCTTCTGCTGGGAGAACAGGAGCAGGGATTCTATTCTTTAGGTAAGAGAATCTTTGATTGTAATCTTTAATCCTTTCTTTACCTTTCATCTTTATAGAAGATAATTCCAAAACTAAATCCTGTGTTGTTTTGTCATCCCCAAACTTTTGGATAAACAACTTCTCAAAATCATCCCATGATGTTATAGACTTGGCTTCCAAGGAAAAATACCACGTGGATGCTTTACCTTCAAATGTGTAAGGGAAGAGTCTACAAACCACATCCTCATGTATCACGCTCCTAAGTCTGATAGCTTGCATGAAAGTTTTGATATGATCCAACGCAGGTGACTTGTCATCTGGATTGAATTTGGGAATCCATTTCTCAGGGTTCTTAGGTAACCTGTGTTGGTCCCCGAGTATCCATACAGCATCTTGGTCAAGCCAAGGTTTGTTTTGGCCTTCTCCAGCCATAGGTTGTTCCTCTTCTTCTTCATATGAAGAGTTATAAGAATTTTCACTCTCAGATGAGGAGGATGAAGATGAAGGAGGAGAGGGTGGCGGTCCACCTGAAGGAATTACTTGTGAAGCTTGTTCTATTTAAGTGAATAATAAATCAAGATCAAATTCAGGGAGCTGTTGTTGGTTTGATGAACTATTTTGTTCAGTTGATTGCTCAATATTTTGCTCAGTAGAATTTTGATTATATTGACTATCTTGAATGTTTTCCCATGGATCGGTATTTTCATGGTGAATTGATTCTAATCCTTGGTTTCTCTGTAGAGAGAGTCTCTGTTGCAATCTAGCAGTGCTGTCATTGGACCTTTTGAGTATCTCTTCAAGTAAAATAGGTCCTCTAGTGGGTGATGTAATAATGATATCTCCTGTTGTTGGATCTCGATGAGCTATTGGGGTAACAGGGATAGTAGTCAATTGTTGCACCAGTTGCTCAACAGAAGTAGATGCCTGTGTGTGGCTCCGGGTGACAATCGGTATTCTTGCAAGAGGAGGTTTCTAAATATTTTGCTTAGGCATAGTTAACTACTGGCTCTCCTTCTAACACCATTTTTTGAGGCCTCGGGGGTGCAGGGTAATTGCAAGGTGCTGGAATGGGTCCAAGGCTCCCAACAGAGGGTGAAAACCCAGACTAAAAGGCTTCGAAAGACCCTACGCAAGGGCAGTTCTATCCCCAGCCTATTTGGTATGGAAATCTCCCACGGATATTCGGCCTCCGCTGGCACTCTATGAGTTGGTGTTTTGATCAATAGATCGGTTCTCCAATTAAGGAAAACAAAAGTATGAAAACTTAATACGTTCTAACTTAACCTATGTGAGAAAAGGATCTACTCTAGGTTAGATCTAATCTAAGAAAAAAATCTTGTTGTTGTGCGATCAACCTTGAGATGAGAGGGATAAGTATGTTTTCCAACTTCAACAGAAATGTAAAAGATGCATTTACTTAATCACTTAGATCATAATCAATTAATGAAAATTAAATGACAATAATATAAGCATATAACATGTTCAAGATTAACCTGTAATCACCTTGTTAATTGAAAAATTAACAATGATTAAATTGAATGTTGATCATTTGCAGAAATCGATAAAGAAAACATCTCAATTGATAGAAATTCATTAAAACATTTTCACACATAGATCAACCACAAAGAGAAATCAGTATAACAAATTCTTGTGTAAATTAATGCTTGCAAAAGATCACACACTATAGATGACAATTTGAAGTAAGAAATCAGGCACTATCAAAGAAATTTGAACAATAACAAGAGATGATTCAAAGGGATTACTTTACTATATTAATGAAGTTTGTAAACAAAATTACAAAGCTCTGCTAAGACATAGTATCTCCAGTCGTCTCCTGCTGATTTCTAACCCAAATATTATCAACCTCTAGCATTGAGAAGCATTCCCCTTTAAATAGGAAATTACAATAGAGTACAAATGGAAGTTCCCTAAAGATAGGGATTACAAAAATCGTATCAAGGTATCGATCTAGAAAATCCTGCCACAATAATCTTGAGCAATTTTAGTTCAAACGACTCCCTCCAGTCCAATGGAAAAATTTGAAAAAGGGTCATCTTCTAATTTCGGAAAAATTCCATAACAAAATTGTGGAATTTAACAACGACCCATTAGCTGTCGATAACAGGCATCAGATCGTCGACCAAATATTCCTATTGGATCACCTTGGAATCTTCCTGCTGATCCATAACGTTCTTAAAAACAGAAAAATCAGACAACGGGTCTTGCTTCTCAGAAGCTGGTAGAATATCAGGTTCCTCATTGATTATGAAATCTTGGATAATGGAGTCATCTCGATCATGCTGCTGTTCATGGATTTATCTTCGTTCTTCCGAGGGAGTGGTAAGCAAACGAGTAGAGTTTCAGAATCTTCCTCTTCGCTATCACTGCTGGTATCAGGAACACCTGCGTCAAAGGGTGGCGACATAGGTTCTGGAAATAGAAAAGACTGAATTTCTTCTTGCATAGAACATCCATCGAAGGATTCATAACCTGTATGCATGTTACTCACCAGATCGTCAGAAAGAAAGCTTTCAAAACGAGAAACTTTTCTAACAAATACAGACGATGAACTAAGTGCTTCACACTTGCGACCATATTTAAGAAGAGTTAAAGAAAATCAAAATGATTGAATATGATGAGCTGCTATGATTAAAATCATACGAATTTAGAATTGCAATCATTTGAACTGTTATGAAACGACGTTGCAACATGTTAATCCGAAATGGATCATAACAAAGTACAATTTTAACAGAATCAAGCATGATCCGATGTCGCATCTGAGAATGGTCATTACAGGCCAATCTAATCAAGAAATCATATCTTCAAAGATGATCATGAGGTGAGAATTGCAATGAGAAACCTAGTCGTAAGAACAACGAAAATAAGGCATTACAACGTAAGTTTGAATGGTTGAATTTCATCCATTCGATCAATAGGAATCAACGGTGAAGATTAACCGATGTAGGACGTGGGATCAGTTCTTGGAGAATTACTCACAAATTTATTCATGATTCCCGAAAGCCGCAACCCGAAAATTGCGGGTTTCAGGTTTGCAAGCTAACATCAAAACATATAAAAGGGTTTCCAAAAGCTACAACCCGAACTTGCAGGTGGCGGGTTTCGCAAAAAGAAACAGTCTGTAAAAAATGAAAAATTATTTCCGCATCCCGCAACCCGACATTGCTGGTTGCGGGGACAAACGACGCAACTAAAAAAAATAAAACTAATTTCCAAAATTCGAAAGCCGCGGTTGCGGGTTTTAGGTTTCGGGATGACAGATTCCTAAAAATTACTAGCAATGACTACCGCAACCCGCACCTTTCCGGTTGCGGGTGTCGGGCTGACCAAAATCAAAGAACTCAAAAATTGAATTCCCACAACCCGCACCTTTCGAGTTGCGGGTTTCGGGTGGTCGGGATGTCGGGTTTCGGGTTGGCAGAAGCAAATGACAAAAAAATTGAAAAATAAGGCTTTCGGCAAACCCAAAACGCTTGGAAAAAAATGCAAGCGAAAAATGACAATCAAGGAGAACAAAGGTACAGGTACAAGATCATATAAGCAAAGTTCAAAAACTTATGCTCACGAGAACACCTACCAAAATACTTTTGCATTTATTTAAAATTGGGGCTCCCGTGCTTAGATGAAGCATGGGATATTTTGTGGCCACAACATGTTGATATGTAGGATTGCAAAAAAAATATTTTGAATGTCATGATAATGTATGACACTAATGAGATTTTCTAGCTATCATGTGTTTATCAAGTATACATACAAGTTGGTGCTTGCATACTGAAGACAAGAAGCAAAGCTTAACTGGAAGAATTGAGTTTTGATATCATGATGTTTGGAAGGGATGATCCATGGTTGCACTGATAGAATTGAGCGTTGATGTCATGTTTCTTGAAAGGGTTGATCCATGGATGAATTGGAATAATTAAGCATTGATGTCATGGTGCCTGAAAGGGTTGATCCATGGTTGTGATGGAATAATGGAGCGTTGATGTCATGGTTCCTGAAGTATTTTTGCGAAGGGTTGATCCATGGCTGTGTCAAATACTAGGCATTTATGTCATGGTGCCTGGGATACTTTTGTGAGGATGTGTTTTCCTCTACATGTGGACTGAAGATGGTGATTATGCAAGTCGAACACTTGCATGTTAAATAATAAAGACGGAGACTATGCAAGTCAAACACTTGCACGATAAAGAAAAAGAATTGGTTGTAGTTAATTTTGAAACCATGGTGTTGGGTGTTTGCTATTGAACTAGTTGTAGCTAGTTCTAAAACCCTATTGTTGGGTGTTTTCTATTGACCTAGTTGTAGCTAGTTTTGAAACCCTGTTGTTGGGTGTTTACTATTGAACTGGTTGTAGTGAGTTTTGAAACCCTATTGTTGGATGTTTATTGTTGAATTGGTTCTAGCTAGTTCTAAAACCATGATATCGGGTGTTTGATGTTGAACTAGTTGTAACTAATTCTAAAACCATCTGGTTAGGTGATTATGTGAAATCAGTGGGGATAGGGTTCCACTGATAGAGAATCTCTCAAATTGGATGTTAGTTAAGCACTTGCATTTTATAGATAAGAGACCAAGAAGCAAAAAATCCATGAATGTGGAGCTCTTACTCTCTTTTTACTTATGTTTTTTCTTTCCAAAAAAATGATGAGTTGAAAATGCAAGTTACAATTGAAATTTGTTGTATTTATCATATGTTTGAAATAAACAATGCATGTTGAAATAGTGAAATTTCTATAAAAGAAATAATTATGATTAGAGTCATATTCATTTATGGGGTTGACATGATATGCATACAAGCATCTTTATCCAGAAATGATACAAGAAGGATGGTTTGATTTATAATGTGTTGGAATAGGGTATTGTGATTATATATTACACAAGTAAACTCCCGACCAAGAAGTTATTACTATCGTTAAAAGAGCGGAACGAGCTCATATTTTCCTCAATGAAACATGAATTATTTGAAAAGTATGGAAATCCACAAAAGTGGAAGAAGTGATGTGAGTCATGTACTCATACTTTTTTTGAAAATTTTGTAATTAGTAGTTTTGAACTTTTTGGTTACACATGAATTCCATGGATGGTGTTAAACTAATGGGGAGGGGAATGTAATACCCCCAGTTTCAATCCTCGTAATTCTGATTGTATATGTTATAAATACTAAGCTAAATGGCCTGGAGGCTAGAACATGTGACATGAACTTGAATAGTTACATTTATCAATCAAATATATAGTTGGATGCTTATGAGGAGGTATGCTAAAAGAGTATTTGGAACCAAGTTATTCATCAATGACGGTAAGGGGACTCTGAGGAAGTTCCATGGGGATAAGGAATATGACCCCGATTCAAGTAAAAATACTTTTTTTTTAAACTTTTGAGCACCTAAGTCTTAAACCATGTATTAAATTCCTTAATCCTTGCTTAAAAACCTTAAGTAAGTACTTAAGTGGTTTATTAATACAAAAGTGGTGGGTCTCTTGGGGGAGAGTCCACATGGATGAATATTTTAATGCAAACAAAGGTAAGTAAGGTTTGGGAATTTCATCCCACCAACCTAATTGTGGCATACAAATTGGAAAATCATGCTCTGAGAAATGGGGATAGCATGAGCTACAGAGAGAACCATGAAACCTGGAATTGATAAACTGCATCAATATGCTCATTGATGGTAGAGGTTGGGTGACCCTTCATGTGAAGTAGTGATCATAGAAACAGTGAACGGTGTTGGAATTTCTCAGCAAAAAATGTGACATCAATGTCATGGTGACTGTAGATGGGTTGATCCATGGTTGTGTTTGATGATTTGATGCTGAGAGAAGGACTAAAATGTGGAATAATGAACTGGTTGTAGCCATGTTCATGTTTAATCCTTGAAAAAAATTTGTAGCATGCTAATGGGTGAGTGCCCTACTAAATAGAGTTGAACTTTGAGTGCATTTGGCGAATTGCTTGGTTTCATCTAGGGGGTGGTAGATGGGTTGAGAGAATTGGAGCCCAATGTACCTATGGCTGGGAGGAGAATGCCCCTTATGTAGCCAGTTTCACCTTTCTGAATAATTACAAGTAGGTATTTCACTGCAGAATTGTATTATAATCTTAGTGCTCCTTGGAAATTCATGGGTATTTAATTATGGCTTGAGTACAATTGTTTCCTCTAATTAATTTCTGTTATGTCATTTTAATTGGCCATACATGTCGTGTGTTTGCACAAATGCATGAAATTATACTAAACTTAGAAATATAATTCTAGGAATTTATATTCTTAAGAGAATAGAACACCATTTTGTAGAAGAATTTGGAAACTGGAAACCATCGTTAGTTGATATAGCTCTAGAATGCCACAATAATTTGAATAATAAATTGTGTTAATGATATGATGCATGTAGGAGTTCAGTCCAATTAATTAAGGTATGACAATTGAATATATGTGAAAGGAAATGCTTGGATTGTAAAAACTTCTAGGGGATTATGTGATTAAATATAAAGATGAATGCGTTTGATTTTTTTGGGGGGGAATATCATTTGAAAATTTAAATATGCAATGTGTTTGAATATAGGTTGCTACCACCAACCAGATTGTTAGATGCTTATTTGATATTAAAAGAAGGAACACAATTTTTAGTATCAAAGTTTATTTAGAAACAAATGGATTACTGATATGTTCATGGAGTAAATTAATTCTTAAGAGAGTGATTTTATTGATGGGATGCACTCTACATCCTTTCTTGTTTAAGAATTTTTATTGTTCATTATTTATTAGTCCCTGTCATAGGCTGCAGGGACTATAGAAATCGGCTTGCTAAATATTTTCAACATAGCATTAGTTTACATATTATCCATCTATATTAAGCCTAAGTTTTAACCAAAAAAAAATAAAAAAAATGTTTTTTTTCCAACCAACAAGTAACTTCTTCCTCTTATTTGGCCTCATATCGAGGCATGACCTTTGATCTTATGAAATTTAACATTTAAACTTAGGCTTATCTCATTTCCCGTGGGCTCCAATTACGAAAGTTTCGAATTGAAGGTTTAGCAGATACATTAATGTTGTCTCGAGTTAACATTAGTTAACTAACATTTTATGTTTATTAAAATTTTCATGATATGAAATTTTAGGCAACGTCATGTTAGGCATGCGAAAGTTGTAATAGGCTGATAGCTCAGAACATGCAGGTTGTATTAGGCTGACAGCTCGGAACCTGCACTTGTTTTGGCATGCTGAGGTTGTAACACGTACTATGTACATCCACTAGCAGATTCTGCACTATGGTTACCATTGTTTACAAGGTCACAGGGAGGACGATGTTGAGCAGAATTGGTTCATTCCTCTACGATGCTTTCTAGTGTGGAACCCCGAATACTCCGCGTCTAGTCAAGTTTCAGACCAACCTACACGGTCGTGCTTTGCAGTTG
Source organism: Larix kaempferi (assembly GCA_027924585.1). Classification (NCBI taxonomy): domain Eukaryota; kingdom Viridiplantae; phylum Streptophyta; class Pinopsida; order Pinales; family Pinaceae; genus Larix; species Larix kaempferi. The sequence continues at coordinate 6,670,588 of BSBM01000130.1, forward strand.
TATATGAAGTGCAAGCAGAGTGCCCCCTGGTAAAGTGCACCTTTCTTTGCTTCCTACTTCCCGCCATTGAAGCAAGATGAAACAACACAGGAATGATGTCAAATTGCACTTGCTTGGTGAGCATAGGCTTTTAGAAGCTGGGAAGCAACTGGAAAATCCACCTGGGGAAGCGGTGTTTCTGTCCGTACGGAATGTGGAGACGTATGTATCCATGGTGAATCAATTACCTTCTACATGAATGCTCGATTCAATGCGTCCATCAATGGATGCATTGGTAAACCCACAGCTTATGGTGAACGGAAACGAGAGAGTAAAGCTCCATGTCCTTAGTTGCCTCAACCATATCATAATAATGAAGACACCCAATCAACCATACACCGTCGACGATCAAATGAAAGATATATTGAAGATCATTGTATGTTTCACATTTATATTTATAATTGGAATATATGTCTTCTGAGTTATATTTATAATTGTAGCCATGTCTTCTGCACTGCAAGTGAGTTGGTGTTTTTAAATTAATCGTATACGTTTTGATCAGATCTGATTCTAGTGGTTTGTAATTACCCTGTCATAATTACATTTCTTCGGTGATATCCACATGGGTTTTGCAGTGAATGTATTGCGAAGTCTTTGAAATCCGGTCTTGGTTGCCCAGTTTGCAAACTACCATTTGCACGGAGAGGTAATCTGTTAAGCCCCTCATTTGTCTTAAGTTGGGCCTGTTCTTTGACTTAGAAGGATTATTACGTGGAGTATTCTTATTTTTTTTCCAAAAAACGCAGCCCCAGTTCAAAAGAATCATGATAAAGCTTTTTGGGCTCGGGTTTAGATTTTGAAGGTCTGAATTTGTCTGGCTAATAGTCAGTGGTTTCTGTTGGAATTTGTAGGTTTGGCGACAAGCTCTATTGGTGTCGTTTTATTTATTTATGGTATCATTTTATACTTGTATTAGTGGAAGGGATGCATCTGTCATCCCTCAATGGTGTACACACTACGCCATTATCATATCAAAACTGTATTATTTCCAACTTACATGCAATCCGAACACCCAACTCTTATTGTCATTTGATTTTGGAGGTACTTTTGGAGATAAGTTCCATGAAAGATGTGACTGAAAATATACTAAAATATCGACAAGGATTCTAGTTTATGGCATAGAGGTTGTCTACCTCAGATTAACATTGAGGAAAGCTGACTTTGCTGCGTTCAATTGAATACACTGCATGAATAATGCAAAAATAAAGGCACCCAATAATTAAATTACTAAATTGAATGCAATTTTGAGGCTCTATAAAGTTTTAAGTTTAAGTGTTGGCAGATTGGATATTTGAGTTTCAATGTCATCTACAGCTCTTCAGATAACAACTGATGTCATCTACAACTCTTCAGATAACAACGAACAAAACTTATAAAAATTGTAAGAAAAACCTTAAAGTTTTATACAAAAAAAATTATAAAAATTGAAACTCTAATTTAAAAAAAATCACCGCTTTAAGAAATGTGTCATGAGCTTTATTTACCTTTTCCTTTTAACTTAAACTTGAATTTGTGAATCATTAAAATAATGTTACAATGGAATCCCTCAAAAAATTTTGGCAATGGAGCCTTGATCATTAGAAGTGGGATCAATGTCCTTTCAAACCCTTATGTTGTAGGAAGTGACATGATAGACAATCTTATAAGAGCCTTTCATGAATCTTATTTAATAAGTTGCTGAGACCATGAATGATCTAACATACTAAGCCAATCCATGATTGCCTCAATATTCTAATTAAGATCAACATCAACTGCAATCAATGAGATGATATGGCCCAAGTATGGATCCAATTAAGTTAAAATTTGCACTTACTCATCCTGGAATAAAACTTGTTCTCCCTTTGCACTGCTAAAAGTTTGTGTTTGTCTCAATATTCTAATGAAAATCAACATCAACTGCAATCAATTTGAAGAGATGATATAGCCCAAGTATGGATCCAATTAAGTTAAAATTTGCACTTACTCATCCTGGAATAAAACTTGTTCTCCTTTAACACTGCTAAAAGTCTGTGTTTGCCTCAATATTCTAATGAAAATCAACATCAACTGCAATCAATTTGAAAAGATGATATGGCCCAAGTATTGATCCAATTAAGTTAAAATTTGCACTTACTCATTTTAATGAAAATCAACATCAACTGCAATCAATTTGAAAAGATGATATGGCCCAAGTATTGATCCAATTAAGTTAAAATTTGCACTTACTCATTTTGGAATAAAACTTGTTCTCCCTTAACACTGCTAAAAGTTTGTGTTTGTATGAAAGTTAAAAGAAAAACCCTGGTTAATATATCATGCAACAAAGGAAATCTTTCAACTTCTTGTTTAAAGCAAATTTCCTATTTTAAGCTCACAGGAATGTTCCTACCCAAAACTCAAACACTGAACCACTTGATTAATTCACCGTACTGAATGGATTTTTTTATATACCTTAATGTAAAAAAGTTTGGATTTTTTTATATTCCTTAATGTAAAAATTTTCAAAGCTTGCAAATTAATAGCCTTACTTATACACCAAGCAGCTATGTTACCAGAAACGGGAAACCGAACGAGAAACAAGAACAGTACGAGTTTATAGGTTTCGCGTATAAGAAACTAGGAGACAGAAAAACAACAAAACTGAAGGTTCCTGGAAATGTTAATATCAACTTCACAAAAAACAAACCTCTCCTCCAGCAGATTATCAGGATCAATTAACGCCCCTACTTAAAGATGAAACCGGCTTGTTCTGTTATTCATTCTTCATATAATTCCTTTTGTAAAACAATATTATAAATTTAACCAAAACCTATTCCAAACCTTTTGTAAAACAGTATTATGAATTTAACCAAAACCTATTCCAAACAAAGTTTGAGATTGTGAAATTGGAACGAGGAAAAATTGGATAAAATCAAAATTACCCCGATTGTAACTAACCTAATATTGCCTTTCGGAGTTATAAAAGTACCCGCCTCCTTCCACTATGAATGAATGACTCATACTGCAAAACGAGTGAGTTAATGAACGGTCTTTATGCCAGCAGCATTCATGTTTCAGGTTGAGTTCATACCTCTATTCAGGTAGGCCTTCCACTGCCGCTGCCACCTTTTTCCCTATTTTTATTATCACAAAAATTAATTGGTTTTATCTCTTCTCCAGCATTTCATTAATTAAATGAGTGAGCGGGATCTCGACCAGTTCAGTCAGTTTCTTTACCGGAGGTGGTCGATCAGGTTTGTTAGAATGGTTGCAGCTCTGGATAGTTAAGTCCATTCTGTGGCATCCAATTCATTTTTGCTGCTGCCCTTTTAAACCTTCATTTTTGCTGCTGCTCAAAATTATACCAAATACCACGTACATAAGCGATCCATGCGAGGCTGAATATTCGTCCTGAAATGGGTTCTGACCCACAAACCCTACCATCATATTCATGGCTTGTGACCCCTGAGCCTTACCACCATATTCAGACCAGCTGAAAGATATAAGTCTGAGACTGAAGAATCAGTTTCTGCGATTTTCTAGTAGAGAAGGACAACTGTTAGGATTGTGGAAAGCGAGACAAAATCGGATAAAGTAACCGATTTATAGACTTGATTGCATATATATCTGTCTTCCGGCTTCCTTCCTGATTCGGTTCCTTTCTGCAGAAGAATACATATATATATTTTAATGGAGAGCGCCAAGAGCTTCCTTCAGTTGAAGATCGGTGCTCCAACACGTTGCAGGATTACGATAACTATATAATAACAAGCATACCTCATATCAGGAAATTGGGTGGTTGCGTTTTGTTTTGGACGAGTAACAAAAGTAACTTACCAGTTGGCTGAGCTTGGACAAGTCGTAAATGGATGAGGATGCTAGCATTCAAAATTGGATTTGGAAGTCCTTACCAGTTGGCTGAGCTTGGACAAGTTGTAAATGGATGAGGGTGATAGCATTTAAAATTGGATTTGGAAGTCCTTACCAGTTGGCTGAGCTTGGACAAGTCGTAAATGGATGAGGGTGCTAGCATTTAAAATTGGATTTAGAAGTCCTCATAGTGAGAAAAATACAAGTCCTAAATCCTCAATTCGTAATTCTCAACTATTGCAAAGAATTAAAACAGAGTGAACTAACAGATTCTTGAATATAGGACATGAGGCATTGGATCATCTCACGTTGTATTTAGTTTTATGTTTTTGTTGATCTATGTAACACTAACCTATAATTTTTATTTTGGGTACTTTATATTTATAAGATTCAAAGCATCATATCATATTTGTTGTTGAAATAGGTTGGTTAGAGAAAGGGAAAAACAAAACAATTAAGCAAAAATAAATAACATTGTGTTACGAAAATATTAAAAATAAATAACATTGTGTTAGGAAAATATTAAAAATAAATAACATTGTGTTAAGAAAATATTAAAAACAAATAACTTTGTGTCACGAAAATATTTAAATAGATCTCATAATTATAGAATCATACAAACATTTTCTTCACTTATATAGGTTTCAATGATTTCATGGAAGAATGCTTAGGCACTAGTTTTTATGCTTTTGCGGATAGAATTGAATGTAATGGATACCATGGATGAGCCTTTTTCACCTTTGTCATATCTACAAACTAATAAACTAATAGATTCTAAAGGATTATAAAGGATTATATAGTAGTGTTCATTAGTCATTTTACTGAAATGATAACAAAGTATAAATGATACACATACAAAGAGGTTTAAGATGGCTATTAATATTTGCCAAGAACACAGTTTTTTGGCTGATAAGAAGATTTTTATTTACAATTAGAATAATTCTACTTATAGTAGATTAAGACATTTTTGCAAGAACCAATACAAACTATTGTATTAGAACTTACTAATAGTACCATTCCAATATAAAGATCATAATTATTATTGCTGAAAAGACATTTAAGTAATGCGATCATAATTATTATTATTGCTGAAAAGACATTTAGGTAATGTTTGAGATATCTGAGTAATAATGACAAAGTCATAAGTCTAAATATTGTTGAATTCAGGACAAAGTCATAAGCCATAAGTCCCTGCCATCAATATTTTTTTTTGTATGGGTAAAGAAATAAGTTGGTAGCTACCCTTGAACATGAATTTGGTAAGCAAGTGCATAAATGGAAATTACTTTGCTTACCATGGAATAGTGTTTTAATGCTTTGTAAAACACATTTTAGAAGCAAGTTTGTTTTCTTTGAACAAAAGTGCATAACAATGCCAAAAAAATTATTCACCAGAATGATATGTACATGTGCTCATGAGAACTAAAAGTCAACGTTTTCAACATTTCTAGTTTGCATGAAAAGCTAAATAAAAAATTCTTGTTTGCATTAAAGACAAATCCAAGCTTTCCAAGTTTGTTGCAATAGCTCAAGTGTAACAACTCTTTCTTATAGCTTTAGCTTTTGAGTTGATTATTTCAAAATCTGCTCTTTGGTGGTTTCTTGTCTACAGTTGTTATAGTTTTGATTGTCTTTATTATTGTATTAACTCCATAAGGTCTTAAGCTAGAAGCATGAAATAGGTGGTTGGACATTGTAACGAACATAGTGTGTTGTTTAATACTATAATAAACGTGGCTTACTATCTATCCTCAACGACTCAATACTAGTTAGAAACCATTAATTCTTAGTGCACATGGTAGTGTTACTGACCAAACTCTCTAAGGAAGTACTATCCATAGGCCACACATAGATTACTAGCACCTGGTTAATACAATACATATTAGAGATATGTGCAACTGCAACTTGAATCATGAAGCTCATATATTTATGTGGACTATTTATGCCTTGGTAACAAAAAGCGATAACTTCCAATATTGGCTAAGAATTAAGCAAGTGGCCAAATAATAATGCAAGCCCATACGTGTACCCTTTGTTGAGTTAAATGCCACAGCTACCAAGCATGCAACGCCGAGAAAGTCTCGTGTTTTGCTTTTGGTTTTGGCAGGGACTTGAAGCTCTACTTCTATCTCCCTTGTTAATGGATGAAAAGGGCGTGACCTTTCGTATTGTGCTTACATTTTCTATTGTGTAATGAGGAATACACAACTACAATCCTTTTTGCAACTGGTTACAAGTTGTCACTGTAATATATTATATTTATTAACCTTGCTAATGCGAGACGAGAGGAAGAGCATCTATCCTTCCTACAATAACTATCTCCTAGAGGGTGTTGTTTTCCAATGATTTGCATTTATTTATTAATATGAGAACATTGGAAGGGCGTTGTTTTTCCCTTGAAGTCAATCCTTTGTTTAATGCATCGAGGGTAGTCGAACCATGAGGGCATTATCTTTTCTTAGTGGAAGTCATCTTAGGCTCAATTGCTTTAAGCGATGACTTTTATTGACTGTTAGTAACTCTGAAGGGTGCAGCAATAGCTATTACTTGTTTAATGTTTGGAATATACGTATATGTTTCCCATATGCTTGGATAATGGGAGCGGAGCCTCTTATATTTGGGTTGTGAAAATGATTTAATATCTCTATAGATTCACCGTATGCATAAATATTTAATGACATTCAAATGGATGGAAGGGTTGTAATCCAAGCCTTAGTAACTCGAGAATTCTTGTACATTCAATTCTCAAAACCTTGAACAAACTCAATATTGAATGGAAATGATAACATCTAGTTTTTCCTATAAATGAAATTAAGACATGATTGGAGCTTTCAAATCTGCTTTGCACTTAAATCAAATAAAAAATTCATGTATTGTTGCTCAGATAAGAAGAGTATAAATTGAGTTCCTATATTTGTGGACTTTAAGCTTTGATTAAGTACATAATGAACTCTGCTCTTTTTTATTCACTTTTAGTAAATGAAGTTTATTTATGTTCAATAAGTACTCCTACATGAGAATCTATGCTACATAATTTTATACTAAATATAGATCATGTTAAGGAATAGATGTCTTGCATAAAATTTTGTAATCATGCTTAAAGAGATATAATGGAAGATTCTTGAATGAATGTCTCATCTAATAATTCCATCGCCAAAACATTGAAGGGATAAATACCTTGTTAAGATTGTCGTTTCTAATAGAATGGATCATGTTTTCTTAGGATTCATTTATATAACCTGTGGAAAGTCAATTTCCTCTTATTCATTAATGCAATATAAATACAGGAATGTTGAAATCACTTAGATTGAATCAAAACAAGATAAAATAGCATTTTACGACATAATTTGTGTTTGTAAATACTTGAAATCAGAAGCTAAATGATGGTTAAGTATAGACATAGACCATTGGATACAATAATCCTTATAGTAGTATTCTCTTTTGTAATATGAACGTTAATTCAATTTCGTAGTGCACATTAAGCCTTAGCATCAAGGGTATTGCGTGCAAATTCATATGTTAACTGGGTTCAAGGGTAAGATGGACCCTTGTGAAATGGACAATCTTTATGACTAGGTTGTTTAAATGTTGGATGGTTCATTGTAGAATACCCTAAGATTCTGTAGTGCCCCTATTTTTTCTTTTTGGATGTATCACTACAAAAATCTATGTAATTTGATAGCACCTCGTTCTCTTTTTTGAAGCGAAACACTACCGAATTCCCTAATTTTTGGTAGCGCTAATGATTTCCTCTCTTAAAGGGATTCTACCAATTGGAGACTATGAATATTAAATGTAATTGTTGGGACCTGGAAATGCCCCTTTTTTACCATACCTATTTCATCATTTTGCCCAGTTACACCCTACTTTCATAAACCATATACATGCCTTTTTTTCAGAATAATCAACAATCCTGACAAGGTATAATTTATTATTGCTTCATTTAATTAAATTCCTAAGATTATTATGGTTATGAATTCTAGCCTTCGATTTATGCTAACTTGTGTTGATTTCATTAAGTTAAGATCAAAGCACAGGTGTATCAGTCACAATGCCTTGGGAAAGAATCATATGTGGTGCCAGTTGTTACTCTTCTGATTTGATTCCTCATATTTCAAGGGACAACACATCTCTCCACGTGAAGCTGTAACAGGTCGTTGAAACGGATCATAGCTACAACAGACAGGATGCCTCCCAATTTGTTAAACCATTGATCCATTGACCGCCAGAGTAACAACATCCTTCATGATTAATGGCCTCATTCATTATGGCTATAACAGTTTAGCTGCAACTTTGCACCACGAAGATCAAAGATCTTCATTGCTGCACGAAATTAGTGGATCACGAACTGTATTTTGCATGTATAAATATGGGAAGGATTTCAATGTCTGGGGTTGGTTAATTATCATTTTGTATGGGTTGTAATAGAGAACTGAGACTATGGATTACCATCTTTAATGAAGAGCAGATTTATTTCCATTTCAGTGTCTTAATTTGTGGTAGTTCACGGCGTCTCTGTTAGAAGGCCAAGGCCCACCTTCTCATAGAGATTGTCGAGTTAAGTAGGTAGTTAAATTTATTCATTTCCTATTGTGTGTTGTGGAATTGCATTAGGCGTATTTCTGATAGCTGCAACAGAGATTTATAATTACATTCTTTATTGGTAGTTTATTCTTTGCATTACGAATCGCTGCAACTGTGTGGTGTGACAGTCGACTGTGTAGGTTAGTTTCATTAATGCATGTGTGTTAGAATCAGCTGTTACAGCCAAGCTCAGCTCCAATTCCTTTCAATCATTTATGCTTCCTAGGATTTCCAAAGATTATGAATTTAGAGTTCAAGTTTATTTTCTAATTCTGGTTGTTGTTGTATCTTTAATTGAATTCATAGCTTAGGCAGATTATGAATGAGTTACAATAGTTGTGGATGAATCATTTGGTAAATATTGAATACTGTAGTTTGATAATTATAGGATTTAACTTCTTGCAAAATTAATCTAGTACATTTCTATTCTTAGATCAGTAACTGCTAGGTTGATTTTTGTAGGAAGGTGGCTGCACTTTGAATTCCTAGATGTATGAGTTAGATTAATTTTCTTTATGGAATGAGTTTGGCTGAGCAGATAGGTAGGATTATTATCTCCATTCAGTTAATCAACTACTTGAAATGTTTATGCATAGATTGTGCTTATTTCCATTGAAATAAAAGACTTCCCTGGGTTGACAATTCATATTGAGCATCTTGTGTGTTAGTTGTAACTAATTAGCATATAGGGTGACCAACGTAGTTGGATTTATTTGATTACCTTTTATTTTAATTATTTACAGCATGCATGAATACAAGAAAAACAAATCGGGAACCCCCTTTGAATACTAACACTGCAAGTGGAAGAGGTCGAGGTCGTAACGCAGGTTTGGGAAGACAAACATTTATTGACGATATAATTGCTAAAGCTGATTCTTCTACCAGACCACCGCGGACGTCTATAGGAAAAGGAAATTCTGTCCCTTCCAATCTTGAGCATTCAGCATCAACAGTGGAGAATGCAACGAGACCATCCACTCCCAGCATAGAAAGGAAACCTCCTGAAGACAAGGGAAGCGTTGTGGGTGCACCGGATAGAGAGGAGATTGATCATATCAATGGAACCAGATTTACTAAAGAAGTGTGGTTGGAGAATCGTTGAGAAGTAGAGGAAGAGAGAAGGCAAGAAGAAGAGAGGAGGAGAGAAGAAGAAGAAAATGCATAGGAAGAACGAATAAAGGATTCCATTAAATTTTGGACTAACGACATGGCTAATAGAGAACATGAAGGCGAGAATGAACATAGGGAGAACCGGGAAGAAGAAGTGGAAGATAATCATCCTGGTAACACCGTGGCCACATTAGAATTCCCTATCCTCCAGACACCTAGAGAAGCTCCTATGAAAAACATCTCACCGTCAGTCCTCCTGAATTTCCATGGTAAATATTCTAAAGATCCTGATGAATTTCTTTTTGAGTTTGATATCCTCTATCACAGCTATGATTATACCTCTAGTGCTCAGAAGCTGAAACTATTCTCAGCCACTTTGAAAGGAAATGCTCTGCGCTGGTTCATGAGTTTGGGTTGTGAGACCATTACTATTTGGGACCAAATGAAACACACCTTTCTTTCTAAATATCAAGAATATTATAGAACTAGGGATAGAAAGGAAGAGTTGTTTAAAAAGGTTCAGAAGGAAGAAGAGAGCTTGGAAGACTTTGTGGAAAGATTGTTGTACAATTTACAAAGGTCTAGACACACTGAGATTGGAAAAGATGTACTCAAGATTATTTTGCTATGAGGAATTAGAGAAGATTGCCTTGATATGTTGAATTTGTTGGGGAAAGGGGACATCTCAAAGGAACCCTTCGAGAAGATCATTGAATTATGTCGAAGGTACTCAAGGGGATCCTCTAGTATTAACAAATGAGACAAAGATCGAGACCATGATGTCTTCACTAGGACACAGAAGTCAGCTAGTGGAGGAGCCACTCGAGCATAAATAGGCAACTTACTGGAGAATTTTAAAACTGATATGATGAGCTCCATTTCCTCAGAGCTACATGTTTTGAGAGAAAAACAGAGGCAAGTAGTAGAAGATATTACACTTAGTGTATTCTGTCCTAAATGTAGGAAAAAGCACCCACTGAAAGAATGTCCGATGGACAAGGAAGAGGTATGTAGGATATGTGAATTGGAGCATGACACCAAGGAATGTCCTTCATTACCCAAGGTCAAAGCTGTCCTACAGGAATCCACTTCAGATGTGGAACAAGCTTACTTTATTACACAGAAGAAACCTTGGCAGCCTCACAATCAAGGTATGAATCCATATCCATTAATTTTCTTGAATAATATGAATGGTATGATTAATATGAATAATATGAATACACAATTCCCTTCACATTATTCTAATAATCAATGGCATCCATCTCAGAACCCAATGCAAAATCCTAATTCTTGGACACCATGGTCGCAACAGTCAAACAATCAAGCTCCCTGGAATTCCAACTGGAGGAATTCTTATCAAGGAAATAACTTTCCCCGTCACCAGAATCAATACCAATAGTACCCTCCTCAACAGTATCCTCACCAAAAATATCAATATTCCAAAACAATGCCGCACCTATGAATGAACCACTTCAACCACAACTACCTGCACAACCTAACCCAAACCCAAACAATAAAGCAATTCATCAATTTGAGACTGGAAACATGCCTGCGTATTCCATCTCACAAGTTCCCTGCAATGATATACAATTTCGATCAGGGAGGGTAGTGGAACCCATCATCACTGACGATGTTCCATCCCCAGTGACTAAAACGGGAGTGAATCAACACTATGAGAATATGGTTCATTCAGCAATCCCCATCATTGAGGATGCTGACATTCCTACCGAAACAGTGGCTGAAAATCAGGAAGTAACACACAATGAAGCATAGCCTACACAATTGATGAGAGAACCACCATACCCTTAACGATTGGCCCTGCAGAAAACAGTGGAAAAACCTCGATTCAATCTCTTAGGGGAATTGAAAATTTTGTATGTCAAAATTCCACTGTTACAATCCCTCCATGACGTTCCCATTTATGCTAAGACTATTAGAGATTTATGTGTCAAGAAACCAGGAAGAAAGCCTAGGGATCCTCCCACTGTCCATGTATTGGGAAAACTTTCCGAATTAATAATGGGGAAGACTCCAGTGGAAAAATATGATGACCCTGGAAATCCTACTGTGACAGTTCACATAGGAAACACACAAATCCCCAACGTCTTGGTAGACTTAGGCACGGCTATTAACGTTATGACCATAGAAACTGTGAAGAAACTTGGACTCACTAACCTTCGGCCGACCCCTACCATTTTAGAACTTGCTGACAAATCAACAATCAAGCCTGAGGGGATCCTAGACGACCTAGTAATCTCCGTGGACTCGTGGGAATACCCTACATACTTCTTGGTGTTATAGTCGAAGTCTCAGTTGGGGGGACACCTGCTGATTCTGGGGAGACCGTGGTTGGCCACAGCAGATTCTTGTATCAGCTGTTGGTCAGGATCCATGACTATCTCAGATGGGACTGAGATCAAAAGCATAACTTTATACCCTCCAGCTCGACCAAGCACAGAAGCGGAAACGCCACTTTGGGTAGATTTGGAGGAGGAGGAAGGCGTTCAACCTTTACTAACGATTGGAAGAGCCTTAACCTTTAAAGATGAAACAGAGGACAATACCATTAACAGTTTCATCAGTGAGCCCACGTCCGTCAATAAGCATGTTTACCAGATTCTCGACAGTACATTTGATGAGAAAGAACAAGAAAATATTACAGAAGAAACTCTAGTTAGTGATGCCAGTATAATTCCAGTTCTCAAGAATACGAAAAGTGTCCTAGTGGAAATTGAGCCAGGGAAAACATTGAATATCAATCCAAACCTTGCACCTAGTGAACTGGAATAGATAATCACTCTGCTAAAACAACATAAGAGAGCCTTCGCTTGGGAGTACATAGATATGAAGGGTATTCCTTCTAAACTGATCACGTTTATATTAAGAGTGACTCCAGGTCAGTGTGTCAACCACAACGAAGGATGAACCCGAACCTAAGGAATGTAATGAAAGAGGAGATACAAAAACTTCTGGAAGCAGGGTTTATATACCCCATTTCAGACAGTGAGTGGGTTTCTCCACTCGTGATTGTGCCAAAGAAGAATGGGAAATGGAGGGTCTGCGTGGATTACAGAGAATTGAACAAAGCAACACAGAAGGACCAATTCCCCTTACCTTTTATTGATCAGGTCCTTGATACCTTGTCTGGGAAGAAGTATTCTTCCTTTCTGGATGGCTTTAGTGGCTATAACCAGTTCCAGATTGCTCCAGAAGACCAAGACAAAACCACTTTCACCTGTCCCTGGGGTACTTTTGCATACTGGGTACTTCCTTTTGGGTTGTGCAACACACCAACCACATTTCAAAGAGCAGTGATTGGAATCTTCTCAGATATGGTAAATGACTGCATGGAAATTTTTATGGATGACTTCACTCCATATGGTAGTAGTTATGAAGAAGCACTAAGAAATCTAGAAAAGGTCTTGAAACGCTGTGAACAAAGCCAGATATCTTTGAGTACTGAAAAGTGCCATATGATGATGAGCGAGGGCATAGTTCTGGGGCACTTCATCTCTTCTGATGGTATCCAGGTAGACCCATCCAAAATCAAGGTAGTTGAAAATATACCAACTCCTGGAACACAAAAAGATGTACGTAGATTTTTAGGGCATGATGGCTATTACAGAAGATTCATAGAAATTTTTTCCAAACTAGCTTCTCCTTTGTTCACCTTTTTTATGAAGGATGTACAGTTTGTTTGGAATGATGCATGCCAAACAACGTTTACTGAACTAAAGAAAAGGTTGTCTACAGCACCCATCTTACGAGGGCCCAACTGGGCTCTGCCTTTTCATATCTCTTCGGATGCTTCAGACACTGCCATTGGAGCAGTTTTAAGACAACAGGAAGGTAATGCCCCTTATGCAATTTATTACATTAGTAAGAACTTATCACCTGTTGAGCTTAACTATACTGTCATCGAGAAAGAATTCCTTTCCATAGTTTGTGCCATCAACAAATTTAGACACTACATTACTGGATACTCCACTTTTGTGCACACGGATCATTCTTCCATCAAATATTTAATGAATCAACCTATAACGAATGCTAGAGTTACTAGATGGCTGTTGCTGTTACAGGAATTTGACATCACAATTATTGATAGACCGGGGAAGGAAAATGTTGTTGCAGACTTTTTATCTCGACTTACTAACAGTGATGACAATTTACCAGTTGAAGATTCCTTCCCTAATGAACATTTGTTTGCAGTATCAGCTCATTCCCCATGGTATGCAGATATTGCTAAATTTTTGGTTGTAGGTAAGCTTCTAGCACATTTGTCGAAGAGAGAAAAAAGAAAGATCATACAACAAAGTGCTAGGTATTGCTGGATTGATGGACATCTTTTCTACATAGGGCTTGATTTAGAAATCAGAAGATGTGTTAGAGAAGATGAAATTTTTAGTATCCTAAAAGCTTGCCATGATGAGCCCTGTGGGGGACACTTTGCTAATAAAAAGACAGGTCATAAGGTCTTGAGGATGGGTTTATTATGGCCCACATTGTTCAGGGACGCAAAGAAGTGTGTTCAGGCATGTGATAGCTTCCAAAGGATGGGCCAACCCAACAGATTAGATGAAATTCCTTTGCAACCACAGCTCGTGGTTGAACCATTTGACAGATGGGCTCTGGATTGTGTAGTTCCTATCAACCCTCCCTCAAAACAAAAAGGTTCACATCTTGGTTTGCAAAGATTACATGACCAAATGGGTAGAAGTTGTAGCCTTGGTTAAAGCTAATGATCAGGCTGTAATTGATTTCCTATATGAAGAAATTTTTACTCGGTTTGGAGTACCCAAGGAGATCATTACAGATGGTGGACCACAGTTCGTGTCTCACAAATTAGAAGCACTATTATAGAAATTTCATATTCAACACAAAATAACCTCGCCATATCATCCACAGGCTAATGGCCAAGTGGAAAGTTTAAACAAGTTCATCGAGGCTATTTTGACAAAGACAGTGAAAAGCCATAGTAAAGATTGGGCTGAGAGACTTCCAGAGGCACTATGGGCCTACCGCACTACATGGCATAACATCACTAGTTTTTCCCCCTATGAATTGGTATATGGTAAGAATGTTGTTTTCCAAATTGAGTTTGAAATCAGAACCTTGAAAACAGCTATAGAATCAAATCTTGATTTATCAGAAGCACAGAGGAACCGACTGAATCAACTCAATGAATTGGATGAGAAGCGCACAGTTGCAGTGCATCAAACAACTTTGATCCAACAGCAGCGCTCGAAATGGCATGATGGATTTATAAAGAAGAAATTCTTCCGAGAAGGAGACTGGGCTCTGTTATATGATTCTCGGTTCAAGAGGGATTTCAAGGGAAAACTACGCACTCGTTGGTTGGGACCTTATTAAATAGATTGAGTATTTGACAATGGAACAGTCCGGTTGATCACCATTGATGAAAACAAGACACCATTATTTGAAAATGGTCATCGGCTGCAACTGTATCACAAACCGATCTCGAAGGATGCTTTCGTTCCACATGTTGCAGCTAATCCAAAATATCAGTTAATGCTAGGGCAGGGATTTTTCTCAACCTCTGTGAATTTTTAAGAACTGCAATGTCCACACATAATTTGTACATAAATAATTTATTTTTCATTCTGTATTTTATCTATTTTTTCATTTTGCACTTAATCAGGTTTGTTTTGAAGAATTGTGTGCAGGAATTAATTGGAGGAATAATAGTCGTGACTAGGCCAGACGATTGCAGACACCTTACATTATTTTCCTAGTTTAATAAAGCTCTTTTGAAGAAGATGGATGATTCGTTAGCTTTCAGCAGCCAACTTAAAAATCCACCTGTTACTCCATTTTGCACAGCTGCAACCCCTTACCTTGCTCATTTCCTCAGTTTTCGCAGCTGTGACTCCGCTGTTCTCGCCTATTTTTCCAAAATTCACAGCCGCAACCTCGTTATTTCCATCCATTTCACCTTTTTCCAGCAGCTGCAACACCGCTATTTTTTCCTATTCCGCCAAGTCTAACAGCTGCGACTCCGCTATTTTTGTCTATTCTGCCAAGTCTAGCAGCTGCGACTCCACTATTTCCATTTCATTTTCGCATTTCGCCAACAGCTGCGACTCCGTCACTTTTTCCTATTCCGCCAAGTCTAGCAGTTGCGACTCCACTATTTTTTCCTATTCTGCCAATTTTCGCAGCTGCAACTCCGCCATATTTCGCTGAACTCTGCTCAAGTCTTCATTCTTAGCTCCTCTTATTCATCAACTGCAAATCCGCTAGATTTTCTGTCTCCTAGAACAGTCTCTCCGCTAATGATTTGACCTGGCTCTCATTTAAATGATGGCTCCACAGTTCCAATCACAGTCTGCCAAGAACAAAGGAAATTATTGGGCCGTCTCGCTTACCTATCAATGTGAATGTATTTATCAGCTTGGTTGGGGATCTCCAACTCATCTCATCACATGCGCACTCATGATATCTTAATGAAGTAATGACAAAGTAGGGTTATGGTGTTAATTTAAGGCTGAGCTTATAATTCGAAGGTACGAATTCTGACCTTTTACATGATTAAGCATCAAATTAAATGTGGCAATGATGAGCATGTCTTGTCTTTTGTCACTGTCAGCTTTTGTATACACTTAATCGCCAAAGAATGTGTCATGATTAACAACCTGACCATCACTTTACCCGATTTGTACCAAAATTTCCCAATTATGCCATTTTTCCTTAACTGTTTCATCTTACTGTGGGTTGAAAACTACGCCATCTTTCCTAAAATACCCAATTTCAAATTCCGACTATTCCATGAATGTTCGAAGGCTACAACTTCCACGTATGAAATGATAACCGCTATATTCACTGTCTGAATTACGAAGGGAGGTTGATATGGGTAACCTGGTTAGGCATGAACCTGAAAATACGGAAGCTCTGCGTGCCAATGCGGAAGTTTTCACCATTTTTGCAACAACTGGGTGGACCAAGTATTTCCAACGTCTAAACAGTTTCCACATCGAAACGACATTATAGTTTGTTTTTAACTTGACTGATACTCATTGTGAAGTCTGTGGGGTATGCATTGAGGTTACAGAAACCATTATATCTGAGGTTACTGGCTTACCCCAAGTTGGGAAGAAATTGTTTGGACAAAAAGTGTCAAACGCGACCACAATAAGGGAATTTCTTGCAACTGGGGAGAATGTTCGTCCAAAATGTCGTGGAATTGCATTGGACTCGTTACCTCGTCCCTGGGATCAAGTGGCAATTTTTCTGAAGAAATATATCTCCTATGAAGGTTGGTATCAAACTGTCTATTTTTTCGAATTCCCTTTGTTATCTCATCTACGCCATGGTAACCTTGTTAATATGTCATTTTATCTCTTTAAGACCCTACAAAATATGGTTGGTTATGCAATAACATCCCAACACCCAGTTTCCTCCCTCACTAATCATGGCCTAATTAAATTACTTATCTTGAGGGCCATTGCACGTCAGAATTTGACCTGGGCTCAATTTCTTTCTAGAGCTGGGGTAATTAGAGAACCTGCCCTGGAATTGGGGGGTATTGCAGAAGGAGAAGAGGACCGGAGATCCTCAAATCTAGTTGGGGGGAGCATGGAAACCTAGATAAAACGGAAGGAGAAGTAGACATAGGGGAAGCTGCGACAGTAGTGGACCTTGGTATAGATGGGGTATCTGAAAATCAAAATATAGGGGAAGTTTCTACAGCAACCAACCCTGTCATTGAGGAGATAGCAATGGAAGTCAGGGAAGATGAGGCAGCAACATCAAAAGCTGCAATAGCGTCCAACCCTACAGGGGAAGAAACAGACCTGATTGAAATTGCAGTAAGGGTGGCGGCTGAAGCAGTGGAAATGGCGTCATTATCAGCTGCAGCAGAAGAAGTTGAAGCTGGAGAAGCTATTGAAGTTGCGACAATTGAAGCTGCAACTGCGGAAGAGGAAATGCATGAAGGAGAGTACCAGGAAAAGGCAGCAGAGGAAGGGAATATGGTAGTGTTGGATATTGCATCCTCCCCGGAAGTCAAGGGAACTATTGTGGAAGAGGAGGAATTCGATTTTCCCTCTAAAAATTTGGAAACCCCTGTGTCACAAAAGAAAAGAAAAAGAACAGGGAAGAAGGGCCAGACAGCTACTTCATTAAGGAAGAGAAGACCCATAGTTACTACAGCAGTGGCAACAAGCAGTGTTTATCAACCATCGGAAGGGGTGAAGAGAAGAAGGACTCGATCTATGGCAGCAACTGAGACAGCAGGTGAAATTGGAGCAAATATAGAATTACCCTCAGCTGAGACATCAGGTGAAATTAGATCAAATATTGAATAACCCTCAACTGATACAACAAGTGAAATATTGAAGTACCTTTAGCGGAAGCAATATGTGTAGCAGGGATAGACATAGAAATCCCTACTTAAAATCTCAAAACACCTGTTGACACACAGGAACCTGCTGTGAACGAACCTCAGATTGAAAATCTCCTGTATGAAAATGAACTATTAAAAGAAGAAGTGCAAACACTTCGAAATGAATTGGAGAAATGGAAGGAAATAAGCAGGAAACAAGTAAAGAGGAGTCTAGATATATTGGTGGAAGCTGCAGACCAAGTGGAAAATTCATTCCCTGATTTGAGCCATGAAAAGCCAGGAAAAGTGATATGCCCAGAATGTGGAGACATATATAAATTGGCAGGGCATAAATTTATATTGGTGGACCTTGTTGCACAAGCACCTGAATAGACAAAGCAAGAAGGAGAAGTGCTCGCAGTTGATCTGATGGGGGAAAATGAGCCAGGAATGGACTTAATCCCAGATATGGAACCAGAAGAAGAAGAAGATATGCAAACTCAACCATTAGGAGATACAGAATTACTCATAGAATAGTCTCATTGCTCAGCAGACATTGAGGTAGTCCAGGAACCTTCTGAGCAACTTGGAGAAATTAGGGAAAAGGAGGTTGTTACACAAGAACCAATGCCCTTGGAAATATTTACTGAAGTTGCAACTTGGACTGAAGTTGTTGAAGGTAAAATCCAAGAAGAAAATATTGTTACACAAGAACCAATATCTTCAAGAATGTTTGTTGAGATTGCAACTCAAACCGAGGAGGAAGAGGCTGAAATGGAGAGAAAGGACGCTGTCACACAAGAACCAGCAATCCTAGAATCAATTGCTGAGATTTTAATACAAACAGAGGTCACTACATCACCAATGGAAGATGAGGTTGCTACACCATCAATCCACAATGGGGAAGCTGGAACATCTAGTGATGAGGTAAGAATGCTACCATCTCAAGGCATCATTACTTTAGATTCTGATGATGAAAAAGATGTGGTGGATGGAAGAATTCGGCGATTGGAGAAAACGGTTTTCTCACTAAATCTTAAGCTAGATAAATGGAAGAAATACATTGCTCAGTGCAGAGAAGGAATGGTCCCCCTCCATGACTATAGAAATTCTATCAAGGGATTGAGAGAGAAATGGGCTGAGGAATTGTTCTTCCGAAAAGTCCAGTGGGAAAATGTTCAAAAGGAATTGGCAGAATTGAGGAAATTCAAGTCCATACAGCAAGAAAATGATCAATTGTATACTCTTGCTCATGAATTACTAAGTTGTAGGGCTCAACCTTCTTACCCTGACTTTCTCTACGAACAGACAATTTTATTCAAGATGAGGGCATTAAAAGAAGGAAGTCCATTTGAGCTAATAACAGCCTCCCAGTTCTCATAAACTTTCCTAGCAAGCAATGATGAGGAGCAAAATCTGTTGTGTGAATTATATTTACATGATAAGGCCTGTTATGCTGACTCTCGTGCTAATCATGTTCCCCATTTGGGGGATATTTAGCTGAGAGAATTTGCTTCTTATATCATCAACCATGTAAAATGGCGAGATGCCTTCCAAACCATCACAAAGAATGAGGACAATGCCACTCTTTGGATTAGAAATGAACCTCGGCTTCCAATAGGACTCAAGGCCAGGTATGCAAAGGCCCCTGAATTTCTTGAGATTGTTCAACACTTGGAAAGTTTGCAAGATAGAGTCATCACTGCCTATGTTGGGATAATTTCCAATAATCATCATCATGCCCTGCAGGGTAGTGAGTACAGATGGTTATATTCCTCTCTAGCTTTGAAAGAAGGGGATCCATATTGCTTTGAGAATTTAAAGCAGGATTTAGCAAGGGTGCCTGGGTATGTACAGTGCATGAAAAAGTGTGGAGCTGGGTGGCTTGGGTTAAGATTCAAGTTTCCTCTTATATGGCTGCCTGTGAGTCCTTATAGAAACAGTTATGTTTTGACTGAAGAGGAGGAGAAGCAGTGTTGGGAGAAATGGGCTGCCTGTCAAGGATTTGTGCATCATGGGGAACCAGCAGAATTTCCCTACAATCTTACCAATCTTCACAGGTTTAGTTTGGAGTCAGATTTAGACTAGTGGAAGTTGTTGCATGAGGACATGAAATTGGATAGTTGGGAGGAGATGTTGGGCCCTAGAAATGCCCCTTTTTGACCATACCTATTTCATCATTTTGCCCAATTACACCCTACTTTCATAAACCATATACATTCCTTTTTCCAGAACAATCAACAATCCTGACAAGGTATAATTTATTATTGCTTCATTTAATTAAATGCCTAATATTTTTATGGTTATGAATTCTAGCCTTTGATTTATGCTAACTTGTTTTGATTTCATTAAGTTAAGATCAAAGCACAGGTGTATCAGTCGCAATTCCTTGGGAAAGAATCATACGTGGTGCCAGTTGTTACTCTTCTGATTTGATTCCTCATATTTCAAGGGACATCGCATCTCTCCACGTGAAGCTGTAACAGGCCACTAAAACAGAGCATAACTGCAATAGACAGGACGCCTCCCAATTTGTTAAATCGTTGATCCATTGACCGCCAGAGTAACAACATCCTTCATGACTAACGGCCTCATTCATTATGGGTGTAACAGTTTAGCTGTAACTATGCAGCACGAAGATCAGAGATCTTCATTGCTGCATGAAATTAGTGGATCGCGAACTGTATTTTGCATGTATAAATACGGGAAGGCTTTCAGAGTCTGGGTTTGGTTAATTATCATTTTATAAGGGCTGTAACAGAGAACTGAGACTGTGGATTACCATATTTAATGAAGAGCAGAGTTATTTCCATTTCCATGTCTTAATTTGTGGTAGTTCACGGCATCTCTATTAGAAAGCTAGGGCCCGCCTTCTCACATAGATTGCCGAGTTAAGTAGGTAGTTAAATTTATTCATTTCCTATTGTGTGTTGTGGAATTGCATTAGGCGTATTTCTGATAGCTGCAACAGAGATTTATAATTGCATTCTTTATTGGTAGTTTATTCTTCGCATTACGAATAGCTGCAACTGTGTGGTGTGATAGTTGACTGTGTAGGTTAGTTTGATTAATGCATGTGTTTTAGAGTCAACTGTTACAGCCAAGCTCAGCTCCAATTCCTTTCAGTCATTTATGCTTCCTAGGATTTCCAATGATTATCAATTTAGAGTTCAAGTTTCTTTTCTAATTCTAGTTGCTATTGTATCTTTAATTGAATTCATAGATTAGGAAGATTATGATTGAGTTACAGTAGTTGCTGGATGAATCATTTTGGTAAAGATTGAATACTGTAGTTTGATAATTATAGGATTTAACTTCTTGCAAAAGTAATCTAGTTCATTTCTATTCTTAGATCAATAACTGCTAGGTTGATTTCTATAGGAAGGTAGTTGCACTTTCGATTCCTAGATGTATGAGTTAGATTAGTTTTCTTTATGGAATGAGTTTGGCTGATCAGATAGGTAGGATTATTATCTCCATTCAGTTAATCAACTACTTGAAATGTTTATGCATAGATTGTGCTTATTTCCATTGAAATAAAAGACTTCCCTGGGTTGACAATTCATATTGAGCATCCTGTGTGCTAGTTGTAATTAATTAGCATATAGGGTGACCAATAGTAATATGTGGTTTTATATGAATATATGAAATTTTACTTATATTATGTTGCTTATTTTTATAAAAAACACTAGGTGCAGTTTTTGGTTTTTACCGGTAGGGTCATCACACCAGCATCATAGAGCTTGAACCCTCATCATTTTGTTTGTATCCAAAACCAAACTTATCATAGAATGATATTTGGTTGTTAATGATTTCATCCAATGTTTTGGTGTCATTGCCAACATTCTGTTGGATGTCCTTTTTCTGTAATTCTTTTATGAGTGAGACTACTTTAGCTTCCAACTCTTTTTGTACATTCTCCTTTTCTTCCAGTTTTCTTTTGAGTGTTTCTTCAAACACCTTGGCCTCTTCCAATTGAACCCTTAGATCTATGAAAATATGTTTAGTTTCTTTTGTTGTTGTAAATGTAACTTCGAAAGATATTCTTTTGTATATTATTATTATATTATAATTGTACTTTTATTGTAACACCGTCGGAGATGTTTTTCCTACATTTGGGGATGTCATTATTGTATTTGGTCATGTAAGAATATGGAGGTAAAACCTCCATTGTAAGTCAGGGATATAGTCCCCAAAAGGATAAATGTAAAATGTATTTTTGAGTCTCCATAGGAGAGGTCGGCCCAGTCAGTTGAGGAAGTCGAACCCATTGGGGATTTAGGTAAGTCACACATAAAGTATAAATAGGGAGGTTCTCTCCCTCATTTGGACACACACCAACAAGCAATTTCGCTCCAAGGAAGAAAAAGACAAGTTCGTTGAAGAAGAAAAAGGAAGCTGCAGAAGTCATCTTATCTTTGGGTTTTCTATCTTGGTTTGATATTGTACTAAGTGATGAATCTATTACTAAAGAAATTGTGGGGTTTTCTCCTTTATGGTTTCCCTGAAGAAAATTCTTGTGTTCTTGTGTATTTCTGTGCTTGTCTATCTTTCAAATTAAATATCTAACATAATTGAATTAAAGTGCAAACACTAACATGGTATCAAAGCCACTCTGAAAGAAGTCATTGTGCAACAACGGAAAGCTAGGGTTTCCAAATCCAAGGTATTCTCTCCACAGATCATTCAAAAAAGAGAGCTAGGATAACTCGCCTCAACTAAGCGCATCTTTTGGTGGAGGAAGATTCCAGTTTGGAGGATTTTTAGTTTTTCCCTAATTTATGTTGGAACCAGGAAAACTAGGGCTTCCTGTTCCAGGCACTTCCCTCTAAATATCAGCTTGAAATAGAGGTCATTTCAACTCACCATAGGAAGGCGCATCTTCCTGTGGAAGCAAAATTCAAAACTGATAATTTTCATTTTTGGCCCTATCACTATTGCCAGGGGAAAACTAGGGTATCCTTTATTTTGCAATACTATCCACAAATTTGAGAAAAGGAGTGCATTTCTCAACTCTCCTTGAGGAGGCGCATATTTCTATACAAGCAGAAGTTCAAGATTCCAAGTTTGAAAAATTAGGGTTTCTCTGTCAAACCCTAGGTTAGCCAACTCCAGAACCAAGTTGGGCATCTCAAATTGATAAGATGTAATTCCTTTCTATTTCCATTTGAGGTTTTCATATCAAAATGATAAACCACACCAAGCTTGAGGACAAGCTTGAAGGAGCTGATAACTTCTGGGAATGGAAGTATAGAATTTCTCTCATTCTAGAAGAGAATGATTTGGAAAAATATGTGAATGAGGAGGTTCCACAACTAGAGGAAGATGATGACAAAGCAATCCACAAGAAGAACATGATCAAGACAAAAATTATCATTGGTGACTCCATCAAGGACCATCTCATCCCTCATGTCTCATCCTTGAAGACCCCTCAGAAGACGTTCGATGCTTTGAAAAAATTATATGAAGGGAAGAACATCAACCGGAAGATGACTCTGAGGAACCAACTCAAGAATGTGAAGATTCAACACTTAGAAACCATTCAATCTTAATTCACAAGAGTCTCTCATATCAAGGAACAACTTGAGGCAATTGAAGATAATGTTGAAGAAGGAGAGATTGTGATGACTACCTTAAATGGTATCCCAAGATCATGGGACTCATTCATTCAAGGAATATGCGCCAGAATGAAACTAATCAAGTTCAATAGATTATGGGAAGAATGCACCCAAGAATAATCTCGATTAGTAGCAAGAGAAGAAAAGATGGGAGCTAATGATGAGCAATCCCTAACTGCTCATACTAAGAAGGATCAAAACAAGAGGGAGGATCACCATAACAAGAAGTCTAAAAGATCCTAGAAGAATCATGGATTTAAAAGAGACCTCTCCAGTATTAGGTGCTTCACATGTGATGAGAAAGGACATTATTCAAGAAATTGTCCCAGAAACAAAGGATCCTCCAGGAAAATCAACAAGAACAAGCATCATGCACATACTACATAAGATGATGAACCCACAAGCAAAAGAACAAAAGAATATTCTTCAGGTGATGAAGAATATGTATTGTAATAAATGAAGGTAACCAGTTACAAGGGTTCATTCATAAGGTTCCACCTCATAAGGTGAAGCTATATATGACTTTCAGTATTACATGAAAGGAGTAGGAGAAGCTCCTACAAATTTGGACTACAGAAAACAAATAAGATCGATGATCTATGAAAGAACCTCTCATCCATTTCAGCATTGGTTAAGATGCAGAAGAAGGGAAACACAAAGTCTACTCCAGTACAGAGAACAAGTGATCTACGGTGTAGAATACCTGCTCAACATTTCCGATCATAAGCAAGAAAGGCACAAGTCCTTAGAATCAGACAATAAAGTAGAACACACTGTCGAAGACTCCAGTAGTTCCTCCAAGGAAGCAAAGATCAAAAGGGAGTCCACCCAACAAACAAACAAAGATAAGTATTTGAATTGTTATCAAATTGCTTAGATGATATTGTTCAATTGTGTACATATTTATAGTCCTATATTTAGGAAGTGTGTTATGCATGTTAGAGTGATTGCATTGATGAACAGTATACTACTACTATACATGTGATGGGTAAGTGGCCTATGGTACTATAAAACATTCCATTGCTACTTATCTAGAGTGAAACCTCTTTGCTGACATATTAGGAGTAGTGCACGCTCTTAATGATGTCTTGGTAGAGATGGAAGGCATCTAGAAAGACACCGTATGAATACGGGATATGGATGAATGTTGTGTTGAAGAATTGGCTAAGATAGTTGCATGACTGTGTGACCTATGTCTTTATGCATAAGAATTTGTTCTAAAAATTATGAAATGTTTCTAATAATGCAACTAAATTTGACTTGTAGGAAATATCGTGTACCTACAAGAGAATAATGATGAGACTTGTTCTAAAGAACAAGTGACGATGGTTCAGCTACGGCATTCAAGAAGATTTATGAAATCAAGCATAAGTACAAATAAAGGGTTCTCTCGAAAAGAGGGAGTCGACTATGACGAGACGTTTCTCTAGTGGCCAGACACACTTCCTCAGTGGTGGATATTACACTAGATAGACGGTGTAATCAAAGTAGAAGTGTATATCGAGCAACTACTAAGATTCGGGACTCCCTACAGAGAACCACATGTGCGTAGATTGAAGAAGGTTTCAAGGATCACCTAGAATTATGGGGCATCAACCTTTGCTACAAGGTTGAATATGGGAAGCTCATAGATGGGTGCAAGAGATAACTTGCAACAGAGTTCGATATCTTGGTATCCATAGATGACATAGATGGATACATAGAATATCATCAGAAGAGAAGGCTACCAGTCACTCTAGTGAAGAATGTCCCAATAAAGAGAGTACAAGATGTAGAGGGAAGATAGTGCTCAGTTATAGAGGGAGTGACTACAACACAAATGGAGAGACATTATCACTTAGCCTCTATCTGTGGAAAAAGTGTTTTCCCCAGTATCTCAGGGATATGCTCAAAGTGATACCATATGTCTCCCCTCATGAAGAGGAAGTATATGTGGTACAGTTTGAGATAGGTACCGAGGACATGATACGATGGGATAGATGTTTTCTGACGAGCCTGAGAGTAAATAGGACTCCAACCTTTACTACAAGGTTGAGGAAGGAAAACATATGATTCTACTATTGTATGTAGATGACTTGCTTTTGATAGGTAAAGAAAAGCTCATAGAAGAAACAAAGAAGAATCTTCCTGCTAAGTTCGAAATGAAATACCTAGGTATGATGCATTACTTCTTAGGTCTTGATATGTGGTAGAATCCAGAGGAACTTTTCCTTGGTCAAGGAAAGTATGAAGTGGAGATTATGAAGAGGTTCAAAATGATGGACTATAAGGAAATGGCGACACCAATGGAATCGAACTTGAAACTACGATGTGATGCTTCTTCAAAGAAAGTTGATGCCACGATGTACAGGAAGATGATTGGTTCATTAATGTACTTGACGAACACAAGACCAAACATATGCTTTGTTGTGAACACCCTAAGCTAGTTGCTGATAGATCCGAGACATGTTCACCTGATTGCTGCAAAACATATATTGAGTTACTCGAAGGGTACAATTGAGTATGGGATCAAATATGCGACGAATCACAAGATTAACCTACATGGTTATGTTGATTCAATGCCATGATGTTGGTTCAGTTTGCGATCCAGTACGATCTCTTGGTTTAGGAGGAATAAGTCAAGTGTGGCACTGAGTACAACCGAAGTGTATATTGTAGCTTGTTCGGCTAGTTGTGAGGTAGTATGGATTCAGAAGCTACTGTCATATTTATTTTATCTTGAGTTAGAGGTGACTTGTATCTTTTGTGACAACCAAATTTGTGTAAAATTGTATGAGAACCCGATGTTCCATGACAAGTCAAAGAATATTGATATCAAGTACCACTATATCTGGGATATGGTGTAGAGATGAGTAATGAAGCTTCAGTATGTGGCGATAGACGAGCAGACAACTGATGTGTTGACCAAGTCGTTATCAAGAGTGAAGTTTGAGTACTTCATAGAGAATCTTGGTGTTATCCAAATCGATGTTCCTCAAAAGAGGGAGTGATGTGACATGTCTGAAAGATGCAGGTGCACCAGGGCTATATATTACATGTTTAAAGATGCAGGTTGACCGAGAGAGTCGTAATACATATGGGTTGTATCCACTGGGTGGAAGACGTAGGTTGACTGAGAGAGTGACGTAATACATATGGGTTGTATCCACTGGGTGGAATACGTAGATGTTCCTAGGCTGTATCCACTGGGTGGAAGACGCAGCTTTTCTAGTGGACATGGTATACGCACTTGGGCTACTCTCCGCATGAGATGATGAGATGATCCTAGGAGACGCAAGTGATTATAGTAGGAGACGCAAGTGATTGCTCTGGAAATTTAATATGTGGTCCTGGGATGTACCTACTTAATGGATTGCTCATATAGATGATGAAGTCCTAGATAAGAGCTAGGCCTGCATCCAACATGAAAAAGGGTTGGCTCTATAGAACTTCTCATGACGAGTAGATTCGAGAGATGTCACTAGTCAATGATCAACAAGATGAGAATTGTTGCAACAACAATGATGATGATCCAACGATGATGATTATTTAGCGATGATGATGTTTTCCAAAGATTGTGTCTAGCTGTAATGATGATTGTGTCGAGAGAATACCTTCCTAGTTAAGAGGGAGTGTTGTTGTAAATGTAACTTCGGAAGATATTATTTTATATATTATTATTTTACTTTTATTGTACCTCATTCGGAGATGTTTTTCCTCCGTTCAAGGATGTCATTATTGTATCTGATCATGTAAGAATATCGAGGTAAAACCTCCATTGTAAGTTGGGGAAATAGTCCCCAAAAGGATAAATGTAAACTGTATTTTTGAGTCTCTCTAGGAGAGGTCGGCCCAATTAGTTGAGGAAGTCGGCCCCATTGCGGATTTAGGTCAGTCACACATAAAGTATAAATAGGCAGGTGATCTCCCTCATTTGGACACACACCAACAAGCAAGTTCGCTTGAAGGAAGAGAAAGACAAGTTTGTTGAAGAAGAAGAAGAAGGAAGCTGCAGAAGTCATCTTATATTTGGGTTTTCTATCTTGGTTTGATATTGTACTAAGTGATGAATCTATTACTGAAGAAGTTGCGGGGTTTTCTCCTTTATGGTTTCCCCGGAGAAAATTCTTGTGTTCTTGTGTATTATTGTGCTTGTCTTCATTTCAGATTAAAGATCTAACATAATTGAATTAAAGTGCAAACACTAACATCTTCAATCTTTCTACTAGATCTTTGAGCATCTTCCTTTAGTTTGCTTATCTCTTCCTCAAGTGACTTGTTTTTCTTCCTTTATTTTCTTAGATCACTTAAGGCACTGAGAAATTATACCTCAATATTAACTTCTCCTTCTTCATATTCTTCCTCATTATCTTTAGCAGTTTCTTCTAATGCCATCATGAAGGGAAATTTTCCTTAGTCATTGTCACTATCATCATCTTCCTTAGATGAGGAATTATCTTCTTTTAAATATAGACTTTTCTTTTTCAAAAATATTCTCTTGTCTCTCTTCTCATATTTCTTTTCTTTCTTGGGAACTTCTTCTTCATCATTATATGATTCCTTTGCATAAGGACATTTGGAAGCAAAATGACCAATTTCACCACAATGAAAACATTTGAAAGGAATCTTACCTTTGTACTTTCCAGATACCCTTGTTAATTTTCTCACATAGTTTCCTTCTTCTTCATTGTCTGAATTATCACTGCAGCTAGAGCACGAGCATGATTTTGTCTTTTTCTTATTCTTCCTTGTCTTCTTGGATGCCTTCAAAGTTATTTCCCTTCTCGTTAGATTTTCATGTTTTGTTATCATTATGTATGCAGTAAGAATTCCATGTAATTCATCCATGCTCAATTTATCAAGATCTTGTCTTTTCTCTAGAGATAATATTTTAGGATCAAACCTCATTGGGAGAGATTTGAGTATCTTCTGAACAATTACTGAACTTTCAATAAGTTCTCCCAGTTCTCTCATGATATTCACAATTTTCTCAACTCAAATAAAATAAGCTACAATATCTTCATCTTCCTTCATTTTCAAGTGTTCGGACTATTTTTGTAGGTTTGAATCTTGACCCATTTGACTTTAACATCTTCTTCATACACATTCTTGAGTTTGTCCTAGATTTATTTTGCTGAGGTACAATGCATAACCTTGACAAATTTTGATCATATTAGACTTCCCATAATAGCATACATGGCCTTTGAATTACATTCAAAGGGTCTTCTTTTAGTTGTACGTGCTGTTGGAGCAATATCTAGTATAGTGTACCCATTTACTATGATATAATGTCCCCCTCACCCAGTCCAACCATCGGGAGGGGACGTTGGCCAAATCTGGGCTTTCAAATTTCGCCCCAGATCCATAATACGAATTTCAAAAAATAGAATGTGTGTAGAAAATAAATAAACATGCACCGCGGAATTCAAATCTATCCACACACATATAATATGAAAATACAAGCATAAACATTGCAGGCATGAAATAAAACATTTCAAATTCAAATACATGAGAATACCTATCTTTAAGAAATGCAGATCCAAGCAACTGGCTATGTAAGAGCGCTTTTCCACCCAACCATAGGCACGCCGTCTAGCATAAACTCTTTCTGTTGGGATGCCACCCCCAAGCTGAGCTATGAGTCCATTAGGGAGAAGGAAACACCTACATTCTTCTATCTCTCATACCACAACCCATTCTACTCTCTGTGCTTAGCCAAATTATCATACAGAGCTCTACAGGGATCTCACTCATCCCTCACAGCCTTGGCTTCCACAATACCTACCCCACACAACACCTTTCTTTCTTAGGCATCCCCTTCATCGATCCATGGTTCTCTTAGGTGATCCATCTTGCTAGGTGCTTCCAGTGTGTGCATAGAATAAGTCCAACCTGGTATTGGCTTCTATAAAACCACCTGTAGCCTCAATCCGTGGCTTCTCAAGCACCTACGAGCATCATAACTTCAAGGTTAAGGGTTCCTATCTTTCCCAACCTCTCTACTCACCTACAGCCACAATACCCACTTCCCAATCTACAGGATGGTCTCCAAATTCGAATTTTTGGGTTCAAAAAATCACGGTAAGTTCATGGACAACAATGGAGAGCTTTGAATCCTCCAAATATGCATGTAAGAATGAGACAAATGAGGGTTGACTCCAAGGGATATGGGAAAATGGTGAAAAGACAACTGACATGACTTCTGGTAGTAGAAGAAAGGACTCCTGGAATCTGCAGACTAACTTCTATCATGACAGAACTGTCACAAAAGTGCATTCAATCCCATGCTTCAATAACTACATGAGGTGACTTTTCCACCAACCACACACATGCATTAATGATTGGGAAAATGTTCAAAAAAGGATATATTTGGTTTATTCTCATCACATGACAGAATTTTGGGTGAGTTCTAATGTTGACACTTGGCATCAAGGATTCAGTCACCCATGGACCCCCATTCCTCTTCTACTCTGGTGGAATCATAGCCCCTTTGGTGCTCTTTACACAACCAGTATTAGACAATTTTATTATTTATGCAAATAATATTTACATATATTATAAATCAGCATAAAATCCAAATAAACAGTCCAAATGAAATATAAACATCATACATGCCTAGACATTCACTAGTCGGACTTTGGCCTTGAGCTCCGCACTAGGAATTCACACTAGCATATTTACCTCATTTTCATAATTTGCATAAATACATTCCAAGTCAAAACTAGGGTTATTACATACGACTTGCCAAATATCAAGTCCCTGTGACTGCAGGAATAGTTTTATCCTTATGCTCGAAAAAGCATAGTTCATCCCATCAAATAATGGTAATCCAATTTTGGTAAATTCATCTTGCTTATCCATTATTCTTACTGGGATCTACCTTCTAGTGGTCAAACTATTCGTGAAGGAACCTACACCCACACCCACACCCTTACGATTTCCGTTAGACCGAAACCTGTAGGTGTTAATCTCCACTACAATCGCAGAAGTTAAAATCCACGAGAGGGGGATAACTTATGTCAAAAAATGCATGGGGAGCGTTCGACGCAAATGCCAACAGGTATATGGAGAAGGACTTCTGATCTCTGGGGTTGGTTTCCTTGGAGGGATTGGAAGAAGTTAGGGCCAACCTTTTGAGATGCCTGGTTGAACAAAATCAAGTGCAGCCAATGAGGTGACCAATTGAGACCAAAATCCGTTGTGACCGATGAGGTCAAAATTACCGGAAGTAAACCAAAATTGGGTGTGGTTGATGAGGTCGTAACAAATCGACTTAGCCATTAGGCTAATCATGAGAACGTTTGATGCCTTTCGAGATGCCTGGTTAACCAAAATTCGATGCGGCCGATGAGGTGACCATATGAGACCAAAATCCAGTGTGGTCGATGAGGTCAAAATAGATACTAGAAGTAGACCAAAATCCAGTGCGACCAATGAGGTCGTAACAAATCGGCTTCTCCATTAGGATAATTGTGAGACTTCCAATGCCTAATGTATGATCTGTGGATAGGATACAGTAGAGGGCCCATGTCATGGTGAACGATACCATCTGAAATATTGGCATGGAGGGTTATGGAGGTTGATCAGATGGTATGATTCTCAGGATGAAGGTGTGGCATGTTTCAACTTCACTGTCGGTTTTATATAGGTTATATATTTTATTTCCTACTTGACCACATTTGTAGAGATCAAGTAATGATGCACTTATATATATATATATATATATATATATATATAGAGAGAGAGAGAGAGAGAGAGAAGAAGCAAATAATAAAAGAAGGGATGTATCAATTTATTTTTAAATAAAATTAAATAATATATACTTTATGTTAAAAAATATGAGATAAAAAGCATATGGTATGTGTAAGAGCAATGTCTATGGTGAAGTGTTGAGGAGTGTATATATGAATGTACAAGAGGAGTATATATGAATGCATGTTGAGAAGATATATATTTTTGATATCATAAGAGATAATATATATAGGGATGTTTTTTTTAGGTTATTCACCACAAGAAATGGTGCCATTCAATATTGACCTTTGGAATATAACTTTTATTATTATTAGATTTTGTTCAATTTTATTGTTGGCTCTAAATATGTTCTTTAAGATTACAAGATAGACCCAGGTTCTGCGCGGTTTAGGGAACCAACAAAACCCCTTTCCACCAGCCCTTTCGGCAACAGTCTGCGAGCAGACTGAGGTCTCCCCTGAGGCGAAATAATGGGGAGGTTACAGAATAAGGTTTCCACAACCATGTGATGCATGCTTAAACAGAATGGTGGACAATGCGAAGTCCACTACCTTTGCGGCTATTGCTTATGCTATCGCGCATCCCGGGGCCTGCGCGATGCGGGACAGTCGCTTAACAACCAGACAACGCAGCTAAAGATTGCGCTTCCTCTTCAATACTTACACTACTTTTGTGGGATTCACTTAGAACAACTTATACATTCACATGCATCTAACTGTAAACCTTGCAACTTAGACAATAAGACGATCTGCAATGACTGTGCACTTCCAGTTCTGCGCTCAGGGAATCGCACTATACAAAATTTGTTGGTTTAAGTGTTTACCATATCAACTTATGCATTCATCTAACTTATAAATACTGATGCATTCAACATTCATTCACGTATGTACAATACTTAATCATATTATTCCCATCATTTATCCTTATGGCGAATGCATACAAAAGTAAGAACACATGAGCTCATAAGCATGAATTTAACCATTCAACATAAGCAAATATACAGATGCAAACAGATAATCAATCACATAACAAAATAATTTAACGTGGTTCACCCCCAGGATGGGAGCTACGTCCATAGGAACTGTTGCTTAAATTATCAATGGGAAGGGTTCAACAGTTCTAGTCTGCGCACACAACTATAGAGTCTCTTCTCTCTTAGTAGGTCACTGTGCACACAGCTGCAGATCCTTTTACAATGAGTCTCTCTCTCAATAGAGATCAATATTCCACTATAAGCAATAAGAATATTACTTAACCCTTTCCCTTAAAAAATGTGCCCTTTTATAGACCGTGCCCTTAGGTCACGTCTTTACATTCATGATGGGCTAAAAAACCCTAAGGTTCCCAAAATATGGTGCGGTTACCTCACTAACCAGGACTGTTAGGATCTGATAGCGACTCGTCGTCGTCATGGCCATCCTTCTACGCATGTTCACATCGCTTTCATCCCTTCTTTCGAACGCATGTCGACGGGTCGCTTTCACCCTGTCGTTCCTTCTCTAACAACTTTGTGCATCCAGTTCACGTAGTGCTTCCTTTGCCCGTGTGACCGGTCGCTTTCCCTATATATCCACTTTTCTCCTTACCCAACTGCCGGGAATACTGGAGTCAGTTACCCAAAATAGGTCGCTTTCATCTGCTCAACCTTACTTATACTCTTTTCCCAAAACTGCACAGTGCCTCAACTCCGCACTGCTTGTTGCGCTTCTGACTTCGCATTCTCGGACTGCGCCATCGACAAAACTATGCTATCTGATCTTTCACAGTACAAACTGCGCAATTTTCAAAACTTGTACTTCATTAAAATTGTGCCCACTTGTGCCACGCCCAACAGGCCCCTAACACTTACTTGTGGCTCATCCCTGAGCCACTTCCATCTGACTATTCCATCTGCGCATCCTTTGAGGTACCTGATCGTGTAGTGAAATATTGAACAGTTGCGCTGAGCTTTGCAACTATTTATTTTGTCTCTTGCTCACATCGTTTTACCATGTCGAGCATTTCCTATGAAGTAGGTTCCAAAATTTGTTCCTTGACGTTATTCTCCTTTGCCCGAAGATCTTGTAACTTAGTTTCAATTTATTTGGTCAAGGTTAATGCTTCTTCTTGCAACGGCTGTAATCTTGAGGAGGCTTGAGCCCCCTTTTCTCTTAAAGTTTCCAATTCCTTCTTAAGTGCATTTCCTTCTTCGAACTTCTACATCTTTTGTCGTGTAGGCAAGTCCTTCATAGCAGCATTCACGAAATCCAAGTCTTGTTGCTTCCGCTGCACTTCACCGTGGATACTTTGCAATTCTAGTTCTTCTTGTAATATGGCCCAAATATTAGAAATGTCATCCAACAAGTTTTGGCATCCTGCCACTTCTGCGTAGATGCTTTCTGTAGAGGCCCTCAGTGCCTCTGCTCTTGATTCTTCTTCCTGCTGCATTGTACCAGCTGGTCATTGAGCTGCTAGCTATTCCATTTCTGCCTGATGGAAAACTTCCATCTCTGCAATTTTAATCGTATGGGAAACCTCTAGCCCCTTCATCTTATCTTGCATACTATCCACATCAACGTTGATCTGTAGGATAGCTGCCTCAATTTTTGGCTCCTCAAATTGCAGGTAGCTTCACGTAGATAATTGAAACTGCTTCCTTTACCCTGCATTGTTTTTATTGTGCATGGTCAAGCTCCCTCGTCTTCTGTTCGCATTCCCCTTGTAATTGCCTGTAATTTTCGTCCAGTCGGTGGTGCTGACTGTGTGAGACGATGTCTCTTTCATGTATTTCCTCTGCTATCTGAGTATGCAGATCGTGCAATCCCTCTGCAGGTAGCATTGCCACATTGATTTCCAATTGTACGATCCTCCTCGCATTCTCATCCATCTCATCTGCTGGGAATATGATGGACATTGACTCAATCTTAACTACGCGTGTCCTCGTTGTATAGGCAGGGGGACTACGCATTTGCCCACTTAACTCACCTAAGTGGTCATTGTGGTCTGGTTCCTTATCCAAATCTCGATGGACTTGTTCCATTCTTATGACCACACTGTTTAGTTTGTTGACACTTTCCTTTACCTCTGTTTGGGTTGTTTCTTCCTTTTTTCTTCCAGTGACATTACATCTTCCAGGTATGCTGATACCCGTGATGCGATATGCTCATAATCATCTTCGTGCAACTGCATGTCCAGCAGTCTTCTTGTGGCTTTTGACTTCTTTTTCTGCGGCTTCTCTGGTATTTCTATATCAGGCTCTTTTCTTTTCTCGCCTTCTCCTTGTTCAGGTCTTGGGTTCGGTGTACTTGTGGCCTATGGATTTTTCTCTGTTTGGTCCTCTTCTTTGGTCTCCTCGAGCATCTTATTTCCATTCCTTCGGCTAGTTGTCGAGCATCAGCTCAATCATCTATGCATCGAGCTGATACTATCCTTCATAACATGTCTCTGATATTAAGTGTGGTTGTATATAGATGAAATGTAGCCCAGCCTTGAAAATCATCTTTGTATTATATCAGGTCGTCAACTCTTATGTGATTCGCGGAGTCTTCTCAATGACTATGCATAATTGCTCAAAGTAAGCCAGCAACTGCAGGTTGCTTAGCTTCTGCTTTTCTAGGTTTGTGGATGCCCACATGTTCGCATATCGCACCCCGCGGTAGTCATCTGGTGCTACTGGAAAACCGTTCTGATATTGAGGTTCCTTCCACCCCACGAAATCAATGAGTAGCAACAACCAACTGAAGTGGAATGCTGATCCCTTGTCCTGAGTTTCTTGGACATCCACTAAAAACTCATTCAATAGATAGTTCGCCCAGTTATATTGATGTTCGTCCTTAGCTTTCACAGCTAAGGCTACCACTGATGCTAAAACTTCTTTTGGTCTATACTTCCTTAGAAGCCTTCCCGCCAGTAGTTGAATTGTGAATCGGAGAGGCTCGTTTTTAATTGGTTCAGTTTCATACCCTCTGTGTCCTCTTACTAGTTCAAATTCGGCTTTTATCTTCGCGGCCAATTCTTTATCATCTTTCTTGCCGACAAACTCTAGGGAAGGGTCATCACCCCTCTTGCTCAACCCTGTAATCCTTGCTATAAGTTCAAAAGTGATGTTAACCTTACAGTCCAGCCATATGTACCCCTGGTGCGTGCATGAGAGAAGAGTGAGCACCACGACATTGAGTTCATTGCTTCGCTCGAAGTGTGGGATTCGTAGCAAGTTAAGCAGATGAGACCAGGACAGCGGCATGGACCATTCCACGGGAACAACCTCTGTTTGCTTTGTGGCCTCATTGCTTTTACAGTACATGTACCTATATGGTTGAAACTATGGAAACTTATCGTGATTCAATAAATCATGATCATAAAATTTACAGTCAGGGATCTTACCAAGCAAATTTTCTTTCACCCGCACATGTTTTGACATCGGCGGTAGTGAAATGTTGTACTGTGCATTCTTTTCAAGGTGCCTTTCTGGGGCATCGCTTCTTCTCGGACTAACGTATTCTGGAATGAACCATATATGTGATCATGGGTTTCCTTGTGGAGTCGATGGCTTCGAGGTGCCTGGGGTCTTTTGCTACGAATATTATATGTATGTTAATTATAGTTATTAATTATTAAGTGAAAGGGTGTAAGAGGAGGAGGAATCCGATAAGAGGGAAGGCGTAGAGGGAGAGCTGACAGGGGAAGGTGACGGAGAGGTGAGGTGCAGGGTGAGGTAATGGAGAGGGTGTAGCAGGGTGGTGCTGGCAACAGTGGAGTTGGAGGGGCGTGGAGGTGGAACTGTGCAGAAGGAGGAGGGCCAAGAGGGAGGGCGCAGGAATAGGGAAAGGGAGTAGTGTGGGCGAAAGGATCGAGGAGATGGGGGAGGAAGGGAGGATGAAGTGGGGGATGAGTGCGCAGAAAATGGAGGGCCACGCGTAGAGAAGAATGGAGTGATGAATTCCGGGGGCTAATGAATGGAGCTGGAGGTTGCAAAGGAAGTGAGTGGGAATGAGGGAAAGTGAGGGGAGAGCGTGGTGCGAGGAGTGATGCAGCGTGGTGGAAGATAGAGGAGTGAAATCGAGTGAAGAAGATGAGTTTTTTTTTTGGCCAAGGGCCCTTGTGGATTAAAAATCGTGATCCAGAGAAACTATGATAATGCTCAGACAAAGTCTGAAATTTTAGCCAAAAGCCAAAGTAGAGATGCCCAAGAAGGGGCTTTGATACCAAATGCAACAACCGAATCCGGTTGTCTCCATTGAGAAGTGAATCCGACTTCACATAATTGAATATAAAAATATATATGATAAAATGGATGATTAATAATTTACAATGAGCCTCGCTTTTATAGGCTTGAGTGTGTATAGTGAAGGGTTACACCCTTTCACTTAATAATTAATAACTATAATTAACATACATATAATATTCGTAGCATCTTTATTTTTTCTTTCCATGTGGCCTGATGTTTGTCTTTCTTCTGCTGTGGCAGTTGATTCTCGGTGGGTTCTTTGACGAGCCACCCCGGTCTGGTGTGGCATGCTTTGCAGGTGTCTTCATCACTCCACTTAGACCACGGTGGCTGAAGGTACCTAGAATCTCTTCCAATGTATGTTCTTCAGACATAAACTTAGCGAGCACTGTTGCTTCTGGCTGGTAAGTTCTTATGATTTTCACAGTAGGTAAAAATTCAAAATCGTGGTAAAACGCATAAGTAAGAGTTGTTAACTATTTATAGAGTTTTTACCTTGACGGTGTGCTCTTTGATGGTTAACTTAGAAATTAAATGTTATATCCGTTTACAAAATCTCAGATGGATCTCGGTATTTTCTAGCATTGAATGTGTTTGGAATGGCTATATTAGGCATTAAGTGCCATGCCCGTTGGATGAGATCTCGTTGGAATATAAATCTTTTCCGTCGTTTATTATGTCATGTCGGATAAACTTTCTTTAATTCCCAAGTTGTAATGGTACTGCCAGGCCGTATGACAGCCTAGTCAGGGATTAAATACCAAGTTCATTGGTCGGATCCCGTTAGGATCTCGGTCATTTCATTCTTTTTTATGCTCGAACGGATAAGATATTGTTTTAATGCGGGATTTTTTCGGTGCTAACATTTTGGGTAACGGTTAACTAACCGATCAACAACTGTAGCGGTTATCTTTTTCCTTCAGTCTGCGCCAACGGTTCTGTGAGATGCGCAGTTCTCTGCGCATTGCCTTTCCCTCGCACATCTTTCTCTGTAGTGTGGATCCTTTCTTGTAGCTGGCACATGTGAGTCTCGAAATTAGCAGCACATTATTCCTTTCTTGCTTTGAACTTCGTAGATGCGCTTTCAACCCATGCTTCAGATCGCAGCTTCTGGTACTTCGCCATTGTCCTATTTTATTTTATTTGCACAGCTGCATTTTAAACTTCACATTTGTGTGCTTCTACATTATTATTATTATTATTATTATCGTGCAGTTTCACTTTACTGCGGGTTCCACGAAGTAGGACTATCCTGATAGGGTTTTATTCTACTTCCATTAACCAATCCCGATAGGTTGTCTCCTGCTAACGTGGCTAACTAAACTGCACCACCGTTATTAACATGCATAACAACATATGGGCCAAGCCAATGCATTTTAAATTTTCCAGGAAATTTCATAAACTTACTATCATACAGGAGGACAAGGTCTCCTACCTGAAATATTTTGTGCTTGATATGGCGATCATGCCATGATTTTTCTCTGTCATTATGCACTAGCTGGTGAAATCTTGTGATGAAGAGATCCTCTTCTAATCCAACCAAGTGTAGAATCCTTTCCTGCAATGTCTCTTCATTGGCCATGTCTATGAATGCAACAATCCTTAAGCTTGGTGTTGGGCTCTGATCTATCAGTGTTAATCAGAACTTTAATTTAAAATCAATCCGGGTTTGTGAACTTCGAGACACATCCAAGTCTAGGACAGAGAAGCTGGACTCATTTAGAATTTAGCTATCTGTGATTAAATCTATTGAAGAAACTGAGGTACTGCAGCTCTCAGAGACAAAATCCTCTTACAAGGGTAATTTCATTGTTTCCTTTTTAAGCATACAGTGATTGATTTGTGAAAGCATGAAGATTGAGGTAAAAATTAAACAACAATTCTATAAACCCTAAGATTTAAACTGCAAAATTCTATCTGCACTGGAAGTCAATTACTAATCAATTTCTCTTACAAGACAGTGTTCATAATTTGTAAATGTCTTTTTATCATTTCAGTATCGAATAACAACAATGAACAATTCACAAAGGTCGTAGTCTGAACCATTCAATATTCGTATCATTTAACCAGTGAAAGAACAGCGTTTATCCAATACTGCAGTGATATACAGTGTGACAGAATTTGTAATTCAAACCATAAATAAAAGGAACAGAGCATCAATGGAATCGATTTAAAACTTGACTGAACTTGTTCTATGATTTATAAACTGGAAATTACATTCAAATGCATACCCTACTACCAGCAACAGGTAAGTGTGTAGAGTTTGACGATGGGGGCCCTCCAAAGCCTTGCTCAACACACATAAAAGAAACTTCACAGAACTACAGCTTCGTATTCATTCCCAGAATCGTTTTACAACAGAAATACCACGCAGTTTGGAAAGCACAAATGCAAAATGTTTCTCTTCAAAATCGTGATCCCCTATCTCATTGTTTTGCAAATGATTTATACAAATTCAAAAATCAAACTGAAATTACTATAACC
Organism: Larix kaempferi; assembly: GCA_027924585.1. NCBI lineage: Eukaryota > Viridiplantae > Streptophyta > Pinopsida > Pinales > Pinaceae > Larix > Larix kaempferi. Next base: position 6,709,529 of record BSBM01000130.1, read on the forward strand.
CTACATCTAATTAATGCTCAGAGCTAGTCGAGATCATCTTCAGAATCGTGGGGTTCCACAAAATCAGCATTGCTCCTTCTTTTGTGTTGAACACAGAACAGGTGGCCACATTTGACTCTGCTTGACTCGACATCTGCATAGGCCACTTCTCCTGACTGTTGGATGTTCATCCATCTGTGGACATTAAGGATCCATTCCTGATCTTCTGTTTCCCTCCTAACTGTCCTGCAATTACTCAACTTTGGAAGTAATACGGGAAGTTAGTACATCCCGTAATTTTAGTAAAAATCCTAGTTAAATGCCTAAAAATCACAAAACTCAATTTATTAATAAGCAAATGACATTATACCTCTTTGACCACGGTTTATGGGTGAACTTTTAAGGCTTTCTACTCAAAATGGAAATTTTATGAAGGAAATGAAGGTTATCTAAGAGGCAAAAAGGGGTCAAAATAGTGCCCAACACTTGGTACAATGTACTCGATAGGCATCACAGCTTCCTGTCCATAGACCAATCTGATAGGTGTATGGCCTGTTAGTTTCTTACAAGTCATTATGTAAGCCCATAAAACAACAGGAATGCATAGATCCCAATCATCTCTGTTTGTATTCCATACTTTTGTCAGCGCATTCTCCATCACTTTGTTGAAAGCCTCAACAATTCCATTGGCTTTAGGATGGTATGGTGTACTCCCCTAATGGTATATGTGGAACTCCTCAGTAAGGGCTTCAATAGTTCTTTTCAAAAAGTGAGTGCCTTGATCACTCATTAGAATTTTTGGGCATCCAAATCTAGTAAGGATGTTCTCAAAAATGAACTGCACGGCAGTAACTGCGTTACATTCCTTGAATGGTTTAGCTTCTGCCCATCTTGTGAGATCATTTGTCGCAGTGATAATGTATCTCGCACCATTTCTCTTTCCCGGTGGGTTAATAGGTCCCACGAAATCAATAGCCCATTTGTCAAATGCCTATAAAGTCAATTGCAGTCTTAATGGCATTTCATCTCTTTGTGATGGCTTTCCAGTTCTTTGGAAAACATCGCAACTCTTGCAATGTTCCTTTGAATCTTTATGTAGTGTAGGCCACCATAGCCCTGCTCTTAATATCTTCTGCGCAGTATCTCTTCTTGCGTAGTGACCTCCAGAGACACTTGAGTGTGCATTCGCCAAAATAAACGACTTCTCATGCTCTAACATGCATCTGCGCAGCACTTCATCTGGTCCCAACTTGTATAACTAGCCTGCAATGATAGTGAAGTCTATGGTTTTAACTACCAGATGCTTCTTCTGCTGCGTAGTAAATTCTGTGGGTGCCAATCCTGTAGTCAAAAAGTCTACAGTGTCCTTGTAATACTCATCTACGATCTGTATTGCAAACAACTGCGCGTTAGGAAGATTGTCTTCAAGATTGGTGGGTTCTTCTTTTGACTCAATTCTTGACAGATGGTCAGGTCCTAAGTTTAATCTTCCAAGCTTAACAATGATCTCAAAGTCATATTCTTGGAAAAGTAACAACCATCTGCAGATTCTTCCCCCTAACATTGGCTTGTTGACCAAGTATTTCAAATTTGAATGGTCAGTGTACATGGAGAAATGCACACCCAACAAATAGTATATAAATTTCTGGAGTGCATAAACCATAGCTAATCCTTCTCTTTCTATGGTTGTGTAGTTATTTTCAGCTGAAGATAGCTTTCTACTTGAAAATTCAATGGGGTGATCAATGCCCTCTTCACCTGGTTGAGTGAGCACAATGCCCAACGCTATAGATGAAGCATCAACATGTACGTGGAATGGATTATTCCAATCTGGAAAGACTAGGATAGGCGCAGTTACCATTTTCTCCTTTAATGTGTCTAGTCCCTTCTTGCAGTCTGCATTCCAAATGAACTACGCTTCTTTCATTAGAAGTTTCTCCATTGGCGTGGTTATCTGCACATAACCCTTGATGAATTTTCTATAATATCCGGTATGTCCCAGTGTTGTGCGAAGATGCTTTACTGAGTTTGGTGCGGGTAAATTCACAATCACTGTGACCTTCGCAGGATCAACCATCAAACCTTGCTTGCACACAATGTGTCCCAGTAGTATACCATAGGGTACACATAAAATACATTTCTTCAAATTCAAGGAGATTTGATGTTTCCTGCACTTAGCTAACATCATTCTTAGGTTCTCATAATGTTTCTTCAGCAAACCAAAGACATTCAATCATCAAAATAGACTTCTAAAAACTTATGAATAAAATCTTTGAATGTTGCAACTACTACTATGCAAAAGATGGCAGGTGCATTCTTCAATCCAAATGGCATAACTGTATACTGATATGATCCTCATTCAGTAGAAAAAGTGGTCTTATGCCTATCTGCCTCATCAATCCTGATTTGATGGTAACCAGAAAATCCATCAGTGAACGAGTAGGCCTCATTTCCTCCCACATTGTCCAATGATTCATCTGTAAATGGAGTGGGAAATGGGTCATGTAGCGAAGCATCATTAAGCTTCCTCGGATCTACGCAGATTCTTATTTCTCCTTTGTTCTTCTTGTCCTGGATAACCATGGGGATTATCCATTCTGATTCTTCAACTGGCTCAATGATCCCTACATCAAGCATCTTGTCGAGTTATTCCTTGACTCTTTCTTTGTATATTGGGTTCAATCTATAAGGCCTCTGTCTGATGGGATTCGTGCCTGGCTTGAGAGGTATCTTCATCACTCCCAAGTCCCCCAAAATGCCTTTGATTTTGGCGAACTTTGTCGGAAATAAATCTTGATATTCATGTAGAAGGTATGCGATCTGCGCGACCATTTCATCATCCCAATAGTCTCCAATGGATGTGAACTTTGGCTTTTCGCTTGTGCCAATATTAACCTTTCTGGTCTTGACAGGACTGCTCATATCTGGAATTTCTAACGGAGGTCCCTCTACATCACGCGCTCCTTCTGACTCTGGAATGTTAACATTGCGTGGATCCTCTTCATCACTTTCCTTTGGATCTTCTCCATCTTCAGCGAGGTTGTAACATTCAAGTGCATGTTCTATTGTTTTTTCCCATTCTGGTTGTAGGTTCACAGGTACTTTTACATCTTCAAATATCTTTTCTTTGAGGACCTCGAATGCCTTGTTTGTACTTGGGCATTCTTCTCTGAATATTCTTTCTTTGATAACCTACAGAGCTTCATTTATGCTTATACAATCATCTTCAAAACTGAAGGTTCTCTGGAAATTCACAGTTAAAATAGACTAATCTGTGGTTTCTCTGTGAAGCTCTGCTTCTATATACCAATTAGTTGGAATTTACTCTAGTGTATGCACAAACATATGAACCCATTCTGTCTGTGGCATTTTTATCCATGCTTGTGAACAAGTCCCTATGTGATCCCTCAGATCTGTTTGTCCATTGTACGTTTCCATGGTCAGCACAACTTTCTCTGCGAATCTGATTTGCATCATATGTTTGCACTAATCCCATGTGGTTAAAGTGTCCTTATGCGTGGCCCACCATCTGGCAAGTGCGGTGCGCAGTGCTATATCCAATGTTGGTATGCGATGTTCAGCTGAAATTGATACAGTATATTCTTGCAAAAATGTATAGACGTTAGTTGAACCATCATAAGTGGGGATTGGAATTACCTCAGTTCCAATCTAGCGCAGTGATCTTATGATCTACGCCCATCTTCTTGCAGATACATCATGCAATCTACCTTTCCAATTCTCCAGTCCTGCGTCGGATTCTAATACGCAAGAGCTGTCACATCGCCAACTAAGTGTTCCATCAACTGTAGGATTGATGTAGTCAGCGTGGTTAGTTGTCATCTTATAGATGCGATCTATATCATGAGCTCTACATTCTTCTCTGATTGGCTCAATGTATCTTGGTCCTTATGAAGGGTCCAAGGGCGCGATGACCCTGATATCCATCCCTTCAAATATCATTTGTTTCTTCTTTAAGTCGATGATCGCGAGGTTATCCATCGCCCAGTCTATCCCCAATAATGATGGATATGGGTTACTATCGTCAATGATCTCAATAACCTCAAAATCTACTGAAGTGGTTACTCCATCAATATCCACAAGAACATTTGCTAGCCTTCCAAAGGGTATAAGCTTCTGTTGATTTGCTAGTTTCAACTGTATGGGTGACCATGATAAGTTATATATTTTTGATATCATAAGAGATATTATATATGGGGATGTTTTTTTAAGGTTATTCACCACAAGAAATGATGCCACTCAATATTGACCTTTGGAATATAACTTTTTTTATTATTAGATTTTGTTCAATCTTATACTAACTCATTGATGTTTGTTGATCTATGATTTTCATGATAATTTATAAAAAAAAGTTTGACTACTTTTAATATATATGTGATTTAAAAAAAAGAGTTTGAATACTTTATATATATATATATATACTTACTGAATTTTCAATGCATATGGAGTCAAGGATGATGAGTACATCATCAATTCAGGGGGAATGCCATGAACCAATTTTCCGTATGATAAATAAATAAAAGAAAGAAAGAAAAAGAGTTTTGGAAATTAAAGAATAAAAATGAAAATTATGTACAAGTTTTAAAGAAAAATAGTTTTCTTATATTTGTATCAAAATGATGAGTTATGATGTAAATGTGAAAAGTCATTACTTTTCAGTATTTGACCCTTATACGCTATTTCAGGAAGTTTCATTTGGATTGAGGGACATTGGAGGAGTTCCACAATAAGAGAGTGGGGATTGGGGGAGGTCATGTACATGAGGAGTTTTTGTCCATGTTGAACACATGTGGGGGTTACCATGTAAATGAGGTCGGGATGATCTGAAGACCTAACATGTCGTGGTAAGCAACCACAAGGTTTCCCCTTTTTCTGAGTGAGTCGGTGCCCTCCAAGAGACCAATGTTCGCATGTGTAACATATAAGTTTCTTATCTATAAATATACATTGTTGTTTATGTATTATGGTCAATTTAATAATGAAATAGATCCTTTAAATTATTTATATTGTGGCGTTGAGTTTACAATTAATTGTTTATGCATTTCTTGATTATTATTTAGAATGATTATATATTTTAAAGAATGGAAATCGTTGTTAAACAAATAAAATATTTCTTATGTTTATTATAAAAGAAAGAAAACTAAATTAGAAAAAAATATTCTCTAACAAAAAGTAGGCTTCATTTCGCCATCCTTGAGTTTATATAGAAGACCGATTCCTTGTGGGGGGGTCTCATTTTCTTTTGATGAGGATCATTGGGGTTTTTGAAGGAATAAAATGTTTTTTTTTATGAAGTTTGCTTGGATACTTTGGGAGGAAAATCCTTCATTTGAGTCTTATCTCAATTTGTGGCCGAATTTGGCTATATGTGGACAAGGGTCCCCTTGGAGGTCAAATGATGGACACTTTCTCCTTGGAAGCATTAGTACTTGCTAACTTCTAGGATTTTGTGGGTCATCATTGTGGACAATTAATTGTCTAGGAAGCCTTTGAAAATTGGAGCTTGTTGATATGTAGACACCATTTGGTTGTTTAGTGGATGTTGTTATTGGAGTGTCTCCCTTTGTGAAGCCACTTGGAAGGGGCATTGGATATTGCTTTGTGGACACATTTGGTTGGCTTGGTTTCCTTGTGGATATTCCTTGGGGATTTGTTGGCTATTGGCACACATTACTTGTTGGAAAAGTCACCTTGAAAGGGGGATTTGGAGGCTTGATGTGGACATAATTCACTTGAAGAGGCCTTTGGAGGCCACATGGCATCATCAATTGGCATTGATCCATGCTTTTTGTAAGCTAGTACCCACAGAGTTTCGAACCGACAACCTAACACAAGGAGTGCCTTAACAGTACACCCATTCACCGTCTTATTCTACACCCCATGGAATATTGGCATTGATCCCTTGCTTGATGGAGGAGCCCACCTTTGTTTGGAGCCTTATTTATCTCTTGTATTATACATGTGGCAATTGACCACTCATTTTATATATTTTTGTTAGGAGTTAGTTGGATTGGTAGGTTTTTTGAATATTGTACTCCACCCTAGGTTAGATCTAGGAAAATAATCATATTTTATTGTAAAGGAAGTTTAGCTACTCCTATAAAAGGAGATATACTTCCTCATTTGAACTCATGGTTGGATATTTGGAGCTCTCTCCCTTTTGGAGCTTGAATGACGTATCTTTCTTTGGAGCAAATTTTGTCTAAGGGTTCCTCTTGTTAATATATAGCATTTCTCTTGCTATTGTGTTTATCTATTGGGGATCATATTTGCTAACATTGTCCATATTACTTCTCTTGAGCCATTGTAGAGGCAATATTGTCAATAAGTGGATTGGATCTTGGATAAGGTTTTATCTTGGATTCCTCTGAATTTCTTGCATAGAGAGAGGTTTTTCTTTACTTTTTTCTTTGCTCAGATGATGCAATTCTAACACTTTCTAATATAGGATTTCATTCAAGAAAGACATAAAGGAGGGACTAGTCCATCCCCTTGTGATTTCAAGTTGAACCCTCCAATATGTCCATTGAGGATAGGGTTTAATAGAGCTCTCTCGTTACCTGGATGATCTTTGAAGCAAGGCCCTCTAACTTAGTGATCCATTGATTCCATTTTCCCTCAATTGAATTGGCACTAGTCCTTGGATTGATCCCCTTTGTCCCTCCATCACCTATTGTCTATAAATATCCCTATACTACACATTGTTTTCTAAGGAAACCTATCCAAAGCACCTTGCTCCTTATTTCCTTCGCTCTAGTAAACCCTATCTTAGGGGAACCCCCCTTGAGATGGAGAAGAGCCGACCTAATGTTGGAAGAGTAATGGTGTGGCGACGTTAGTCTTTCCTCTTTGGTTTCTCTTAGATAACTTACATCTTTGGGACTTTAATCACACATGCTAGTTTGGAAGGTAACACTCCTGATTTCGCATGGGTGTCCACATTTTATTTTTATCACATTTTAAACAAGAGATTACATGTTGATGGAGATTTGGATGGTCTAGTATTGATGTTTGTGGAGGCCTTTTCTTGTTGGGCATTCTTGATCCTTGGCACATCGATGGAATCACACCACTTTTTGGGTATCATCTTTGGCTGAGTGTCCTCCTTGTTTCTCTTTTGTGGCAGTGTGTGGTGGCATTTTAGTGGCTTGTAGAAGAGCTTTTCCCCTTTCTCGTGTGTTGTTTATCTATTGTGGGTACTTTTTCTTGAGTTGGATGCTCCTATTTTTTATTGATGATCTCTTTGGTTCATGGATTGATGAGTTAACATGTGTCATAGATATGGATCTAGCTAAACTAGCTTACTTATCTTAGCAATCAGTAACATATCAAAGCAAATAAGAACATAAAGAGAACAAGGAAAAGAATACACCAGATATACATGGTTCACCCAATTGAGCTACGTCCACGGGAAGGTTGTCTTTTATTATATCTAGAAATCTCCTTCAATATTACAAGAGAGCAACTACAAATAACCCTAATACAATATAGAAAATCTTGTTATCACAATAACATGTGTTGATACTATCTATGAGCATATACCACTATATCATCATGTTGTTGTGATATATTGTTGTATGTGATGTGACTCCCTTGACCCTATTATATACCAAGAGATGTGGAAGAATTACTCTTACATATTGCATGTGGAATAATATAATTATCCATAATAACATCTCTTTATATAATGATGGATATCAAGAGTATACTTTACCATAATGAATATGGGATATAATGTATTACTCTTTTACATAAGATTGTGGATAACTTCCGACATAATACAAAGACATTATTACCTTCCAAGGAATATAATTAATATATTCCAACACTCCCCCTTAATAATGGCTGGGAGAAAATCCCTTTTTAACACTAAGGAAAGAAGGATTCATTACTGCTCCTTCTAGAATATCCATAAGCTGCAAATAAGAACAACACTTCGGCGAATGGAATTTGATGAAGAAAAACCACTTCTCACTGAGTCATGAAATTGCACACGAACCAGGTTGTACGATGAAATTCCAACAAAAAGATGCACAGATCTAAAGAGAATCCTTTATGGCTACTATATCCAATAGTAAAATGCCGAGAACATGTGACGCAATCCAACAACAAGGTGCCCAGATCACCACAAGAATCATCACAACCATAACTGATAGTTGAAGAACTCTAATATAGCATCCACACCAATGTACAAATATCTTCTGATGACTGATACAACATAACATGTGGCTAAGAACACCACAACAGTGTACAAAATACCCATATGGCCAATACACATGCGGATAGCAGACATTCTTCTAATCAAGGTGCAATATAAATATCTATAGAAGACCTAAAACATCGAAGAAACAAGACCCCAATGGTCTATACATTGAAAATGATATCATACAGATGAACATCATTACTTTAACAGTAGAATATGGTGCTTCATTATTTCTGAAATAAGGTGATAACAAAGATCAAAGATTAATATGCTCAGGAAAGAACTTATCTACACACAAGAACTTCCAAGATTAAGACATACACAGATCATAAAACAAAATTGCTCATACATAAATGAAAATGCTTATACACCAAAGGTTAGCAAACATCATATAAAAAGATGGCAACATAATATGATCAAATAAAAGATCAACTTGCTCATTAAGGAAAATGAAGTTACTTTTACACATTAAGTGTCAGCTACAACATATAAATAGTGAGCAATAAAATAGTTCACACGAGATTTACATATACGAGATTGCTCTTATAGAATTGCTTATATAAACATGACATGATTAGAAATCAACATGATTAAATATGATAAAAAAAGAACAAATTAGTCATTAAGTATCTTGTTAAAATATTAAGCATTAGATGGTTTATATCTATCATTATGACAAAATACTAAAGATCCATGCCCTTAAAAAATGTCAATGCTTCCATATAGGAATGTGAGACAAATATATACCAAGAACAAGAAATAATATCTTAATAAACATGATTAGAAGCAAAACCTAAGTGCAAAAAAATATGAATAACAGAAAACTGAAACACTTTTACCGTTCTGACTTTAAAAACAGTAAAAAAAACAGAAACTATACTTACAGCCCTTTTAAAAGTGCCAATAAAAGTTACTTGCGGGTCTACCATAGTAAAATCATGGATAAAACTGATACTCATGGGTTCTAAACGGTGAAGTCGCGGTTACTCGCGATTTTACATTAGAGTCAGCCACAGGTGCATGGGTCTGTAAAATCAAATGTCGCGGTTTTTATCTGATATTCATGAGTTTCTATACAATAAGGTCATGGTTATGTCGAAGCACACGCGGGTCTGTACACTGAAAGTCATGGGTCCACAGTATACTCTCGGGTTCGCAGTAGGGCTAGTTGTGGTTACCCGCGCTGTCTGCGAAGAGAAAGTCGCAAATGTCTAGTTTGAGGCCAAAAACATTATCGATTAAGCTGAACACGGAAGCCTGCACAAAGTATATCAAACTTGGACTAAAACTGCTGATCTGATAACTAGAAGATAGATCTCCTTGAGGAGAATCCAAAAAACATATAGATCTACAAAAAAAAATCAAGAAACCCTTGAAAAATTTCTGCAAAAATCTACACAACAAGGTTAGGTTTAGAAGTAAAAAACTGCAGAAATGTGCCCAGATATGAAGAGAAGCCTAATGGCTATCAGATAGAAATCAAATCTACAAGATAAACAATGCCCATATAATAATAGTTATTGATTGAAAGCTATAGAAGGTGCTAGATCATAGCAACCAACTCTAATACCATGTCAGAGATATGGATCTAGCTAAACTAGCTTACATATCTTAGCAATCAGTAACATATCAAAGTAAATAAGAATAGAAATAGAACAAGGAAAATAATATACCAAATATACGTGGTTCACCCAATTGGACTATGTCCATGGGAAGGTTGTCTTCTATTATCTCCAAAAATATCCTTCAATCTTACAAGAGAGAAACTACAAATCACCCCAATACAATATAGCAGAGCTTGTTATCACAATGCCATGTGTTGATACTATCTATGAGCGTATACCACTATATTGTTGAAATATTGTAACTTCTAAGAATATTCTATTTGTACTTTAGTATTATTCATTCGGAGATGTTTTATTCCTCCGTTGGGATGTTATTATTATGTAAAGTCATTGAGGTAAATCCTCCCATGTAAGTTGGGGCAATAGATCCCCTAAGAGTCATTTGTAATGGGGTTTTTAAGTCCCCTAGATGGGTTGGTCCAGTCAGCATTAAGTTGAGTGGTTAAGTTGTTGGGGCCGTCTTAGTTAGGGAAAAATTCAAGTGAAAGTAAAGTATAAATAGAGGAGGTGTGTTCATTATTTATCACTCATTCACTCACTTGTGAATTGTGCATAGGAGAGAGAAATATATGCAAAGGAGGAGAATGAGCTCTTCTTTGGGGATTACATCTTTGTATTTGTTGGTCATCTATATTGAGGAAGCTTTGTTGGGTTTTCTAACCCATGAGGGTTTCCTAGGATAAATTGTGTCTCTTGTGTTTATGATGTGCTTGTTGTTCTTCCAGTGATCCTGTATATGCTATTGTTGTGAAACTGAATGGAATACTAATGTTATCTATCTTAGCATATTGAATCTTAACATGGTATCATAGCTAACCTGAAGGAAGGAAATGTATGGCACTTACGACACTTGTTTCACTTGCAACAATTTGAAAGTTAGGGTTTTGTATAGCAAAACCTAGTCATCGTGTAACTTTCGCTATAAATCCATTTTGGCGAAGGTTCAGGTTCTGAAAATTGGATAGAATAAAGATGAAATTTTCCTATACCTTTTTGCCGCATTTCAGCCTCATATTCGTTGTACTTTCTCAGATATGATCCATACACGTTAGGGTTTCTGCCTCTTCCAGAATGAAGCCCTAAATAAGCGACCTAGGTAAAAAGGTCATATCTCAGGATAGGAAGCTCCAAATGGAATTCCGTAAAAAGTGGCAATTAGGGAACAGAATTTAGTTTCTCAAGTCCGAGTTTCAGAGGCTGAATTTGAAACAGTGACACGTGGCACTCTGTACAAGTTCGCTATGTTGTTTCATCCCTTAAACAGTTCATTTTGGGAAATTGAGCATATCTTTCTGATGGAGAATCCAATGAAGCTCAAACTTGTTGCATTGGAAATATAACAGGTCAGGTTACCACAGGCTGAAGTTTTAGACCCTACAGATCCGAAATTTCAGAGATACACCATAAACAATATGGCACATCTAAAATGGCTCAACAGAGGAAATCAAAGAAGAGGAGGAAGAAGCTCTCACTTAGGGTTTTCAGTTTTTAGGAATGGAAGGACCTTATACAATGTTGAAGACACTTGATGCAACATTGGAAACTTTGATAATGGATTTGGAATCGATTCATCATAGATATTGATCCTCCATCAAAATGTTGTGGGAGGAAGGAGACTGAAAATTAGGGTTTCCAAGTAAGAAGAAACCCTAGCAAAGTTGGGAGACTCATGGGGAAGAAATGAAGGAGGTTTAAATGGCACTGATATTTAACATCATAGCACCATGAACCTATATAAGATGTTTACAAGAGATCTACCTTGGATGGTTAGGGTTTTACCCTTATAGAGAAGACTACAAGCAATCTCGACAGATATGACTTGAGGAGATACAGGTATGTTTTGAAATATGTTTCATAATTAAATTCATGATATGTTTGTCTTCATATTATTGAGGTTAGTACAATCATGATTAATTTTAGATTGTCTGATCACCTTAGTAAAAATATGAATGCATGTGAATAATAGAAGACATTCATTGATTAGGGTTATGACACTTATGATTGTACTAATGCACTTGTGGTGTTGTATGAAGATGATGTTGTCTGCTAACATAAAAGGTACATCAAGAAAGACAAATCCATATGACCATGATGACATGAAGACAAAGACTCATCTATAGTCTTTGATCACATAGAAGCTCTACCTACGAGGTATGTATGATTTGTTTCTACTATGCTTAACGTATGAGATATGCAGGTTACTAGCACAAGGTCTCTAAATCATTGAAGAGAACAAAGAAGATATTGTTTGGGTATGTTAGACATAACTAAGCATGCATACTAATCCAGGTATGTTTTTCCTATATCAAGTTAGAATCCTACTTTCTGTTAGGATCTTAGATAAGTATACCTGTGTATGAAATGATCATGACCATACATGCTTAGGATTATTTAGAATCATAATGTTTTGATAATATTGAGATTATACTAATGTATGTATGATTATGTATGATATATTGAGGATGACACAATGATAACACTAGTGCACACTTAAGCATGCATAGTGGTCCAGAATGGATATAAGCTCAAAGACATATAATCATGATGCTATCATAAAGGGAAAATTAGAGATCAAGAGGGGGAAACCACACAAACCTAAAAGATAAATATTTGAGTTGTTATTTGAATTACCTCTTGAATCTTTGAATAGTAAATGATATTGCTTGGAATAGTTGTATGCATATTTGTATTCCTAGAATCAGGACATATATCATGCATAGTGTAAGCATTCATATAGCATTGAACAGTATACTACTAATATGCATATGATGGGTAAGTTGGACGAACATTTCATTGTTGCTTGTCTAGAATGAAACCTCTTTGTTGACATGATGAGAGCTATGCATGCTCTTGATAGTATGTTCTGGTAGAGATGGAAGGCATCTAGATAGCCACTATATGCCTACATGATATGGAAAAGTGTTGTGCCAAAGTATTGGGCAAGATAGTTGCATAACTATGTGAATCATATCATTATGTATAATAGGTTATCATGTCAACATGATTTGATGATTATGAAGTATTACTAATCATGTAATTAACCTTGATTTGTAGGAAAGATCATGTGATATGATCTACAAAAGAAGGACGGTCAACACATATTCCAAAGAACAAGTGATGGATGTTCAACAAAAATACTTACAAATCAAACGTACTATAGAAGGCTCGTGGCTAGAGGATTCTCTTAGAAAGAGGGAGAGGATCATGACGAGATGTTTTCTCAAGTGGTTAGACAAGACCATTCTCTTAATGGTGTAATTGAAGAAGAAGTGTGAATCGAGCAAACTCCTAGGATTCGATAGAGAATCATACGATTGAAGAAAGCTCTGTACGGGTACCCAGGATCGATAGTCATTTGATGAGTTTAATGATCACCACGAGTGATGCGGATTTCAACCTTGCTACAAGGTTGAAGATGGTTTCTATATACAAATGACATTATTCTCTTAGATGGATGCAAGAAGGAACTCACCACAGAGTTCGAATGATCTTAAGGCTCATATCAGTAGACCCATCTGATGGGAGACAACAAGGATAGATATGCAGAAGATCACTCAATGCAAAGTGTGAATGATGTTCAGTCACAGAGAGAGAATTGATAGCTTCTTGACAAGCTTGGGCTTTACCAAAAGTAAAGTTGATCCTAACCTTTACCTTAAGGTTATGGATGATGAACTTGTCATACTATTACTGTATGTGGATGATCTTTTTCTAACAGAGAATGATAAACAGATCATGGAAAGCAAGAAGAAGCTAGCTATATAATTTGAGATGAAAGATCTTGGAATGATGTAGTACTTCCTAGGTCTGGAAGTATGGCAAGGCCCAGAAGGAATCTTTCTCAACCAGGAACAGTATGTTGTGGAAATATTGAAAATATTTGATATGTTGGAATGTAAGGACATGACCACTCCCATGGATGCCAACTTGAAGTTGTTGGCTGATGAATCGTCAGAATTGGTTGATGTAACTCGGTATAGACAGAATATTGGGTCATTGATGTATCTGACGAATACCAGGCCAAATATATGCTTTGTTGTGAACACCTTGAGTCAGTATTTAGTGGAACCTAGACATGTTCACCTGATAGCTGCAAAGCATGTGATTAGGTACCTAAAAGGTACGATAGAATTTGGTCTATATTATCTTGGAGATCATGACTTCAGATTGTATGGTTATACAGATGCAGATTGGGCTGGAAGTGTCTCAGACAGAAAGAGCACATCGGGTGGATGTTATTGTCTGGGATCTGCTATGATCTCGTGGTTTAGCAGGAAGCAGTCCAGTGTGGCTCTCAGCACAGCTGAAGCGGAATATATAGCAGATTACTCTGCTAGTTGTGAAGCCAATGGCTTCCGGATTATTTGACTTAGAGATGGACTCCACTGTGATCTTGTGTAACAAACAGAGTTGTATCAAGATGATAGAAAATCTAGTGTTCCATGATAATTCAAAGCACATAGAGATCTGATATTTCTATATACAGGATATGGTGCAGAAAGGAGATATAAAGCTAGAGTATGTGAGCACTGATGAGCAAGTTAGTGATGTATTGACCAAACCTCTATCTCGAGTAAAGTTTGAGTATTTTCGAGATAAGCTTGAAAGGACCCTCCTCGAAAGGGGGAGTGATATGGTCGATGATGAGGATTCATGTACCGACGATGAGGTCGATGATGTGGATACTTGTTGAAGATCAGAAGGAGACTGCGTTTAGATAGTTTAACTTCTTGACGTTTCGAGCCGCATAGTAGGGCTCATCATCAGGAGAAAAGTGTCTCAAGGTAACAAAGGTAAGGAAGATAGCCATTAATAGGTGTAAGATTGTTTAAAAGATTTAAAAAAAAATTTAGCCGACAATTTTATTCTAGGTATTAAGATCAGAAGGAGACTGCGTTTAGATAGTTTAGCTTCTCGACGTTTCGAGCCGCATAGTAGGGCTCATCATCAGGAGAAAAGTGTCTCAAGGTAACAAAGGTAAGGAAGATAGCCATTAATAAGTGTAAGATTGTTTAAAAGATTTAAAAAAAAATTTAGCCGACAGTTTTAAATCTTACACCTAGAATAAAACTGTCGGCTAAATTTTTTTTTAAATCTTTTAAACAATATTACACCTATTAATGGCTATCTTCCTTACCTTTGTTACCTTGAGACACTTTTCTCCTGATGATGAGCCCTACTATGCGGCTCGAAACGTCGAGAAGTTAAACTATCTAAACGCAATCTCCTTCTGATCTTCAACTACCACTACGTAAGCCATGAACAGTGGATACTTGTATCAATGATGTGGATACTTGCATCGATGATGAGAATGCATGTACCGACGATGAGGTCGATGATGTGGATACTTGTATTGATGATGAGGATGCCTGTACTGACGATGAAGTCGATGATGTGGATACTTGTATCGATGATGTGGATACTTGTATCGATGATGAGGATGCCTGTACCGACGGTGAGGTCGATGATGTGGATACTTGTATCGATGATGTGGATACTTGTATCAATGATGAGGATACATGTCCCGACGATAAGGTCGATGATACCGACGATGAGGTCGATGATATCGACAATAAGGTCAATGAGTGGTCCTTAGACTTGGTCTAAGTTGACAAGTGGATTGTATCATCCCTGGACACATGTCCTAAAGGAATCCGTAGACTCTTGTCTCCGAGAAAGATGTTGAGCCTGGAATGATGTAATGTACGCTCCTGGACTGCTAAGTGTAGCAGTGGGTGATCATTCACAAGTCCTGTAATGATGTAATGTACAGTCCTGGACTACTCAGTGTAGCATCAGGTGATCATTCACAGGTTGTAAATCCTAGATTTGATCTAGGTCACACCCCAGTTGAAAAAGTATTGGCTTTGTGGTTGTAAATCCTAGATTTGATCTAGGTCACACCCCAGTTGAAAAAGTACTGGCTCTGTGGTTGTAAATCCTAGATTTGATCTACGTCACACCCCAGTTGAAAAAGTAATGGCTATGTGGTTGTAAATCCTAGATTTGATCTAGGTCACACCCTAGTTGAAAAAGTACTGGCTCTGTGGTTGGAAATCCTAGATTTGATCTAGGTCGCACTTCAGTTGAAAAAGTACTGGCTTTGTGTTTGTAAATCCTAGATTTGATCTAGGTCACACCCAGTATGAAAAAGGACTGGCACTGTGGTTGGGATTGCATCGTCCCTATACATGATATGGTGTCTTAAAGTGATAGGGATTGATCATCCCGTAAGTGGATCATGATTTTATCATCCTTGGACTCATGTCCTAAAGTGAGAGGGATTGATCATCTCGTAATTGGATCATGTGTGTTGCAGATTATGATGCTGTTGATCAAGAGATCCATATGATGAGGTTGTTGATCGGAAGATCCAGATGATGATGTTGTTGATCAAGAGATCCAGACGATGAGGTTGTTGATCGAAAGATACAGATGACGATGTTGTTGATCAAGAGATCCAGACGATGAGGCTTTTGATCGGAATATCTAGATGATGATGCTGTCGATCGAGAGATCCAGATGATGATGTTGATTAGAAGATACAGATGATGATGTTGTTGATCGAGAGATCTAGATGATGTTGTTGATCGAAAGATCCAGATGATGATGTTGTTGATCGAGAGATATAGATGATGCTGTTGATCGGGAGATCCAAATGATGATGTTGATGTAGCTGATCAAGTGCTGTAGAAGATGAAGACTGAGTACTGAAGATGTTGATGTTCCAGTATTGAAGATCTTGAAGATGTTCTAGTAGCTGTTTGATTTACTGATGATGATTGAAGAAAGCTTCCAATGATTTATAGATGTATCACTGTGATGTAGTTGATGACTCCTTGCTCCTGCAGATGTTGTTAGAATATCCTTCTCGTTAAGGGGGAGTGTTGAAATATTGTAACTTTTACGAATATTCTATTTGTACTTTATTATTATTCATCCATAGATGTTTTATTCCTTCGTTAGGATGTTATTATTATGTAAAGTCATTGAGGTAAATCCTCCCATGTAAGTCGGGGCAATAGATCCCCTAAGAGTCATTTGTAATGGGGTGTTTAAGTCCCCTAGAGGGGTCAGTCCAGTGAGCATTAAGTTGAGTGGTTAAGTTGTTGGGGCCGACCTAGTTAGGGAAAAAGTCAAGTGAAAGTAAAATATAAATAGAGGAGGTGTGTTCCTCATTTATCACTCATTCACTCACTTGTGAATTGCACATAGGAGAGAGAGAGATTTGCAAAGGAGGAGAAGGAGCTCTTGTTTGGGGATTACATCTTTGTATTTGTTGGTCATCTATATTGAGGAAGCTTTGTTGGGTTTTCTACCCCATGAGGGTTTCCCAGGATAAATTGTGTCTCTTGTGTTTATGTTGTACTTGTTGTTCTTTCAGTGATCCTGTATATTCTATTGTTGTAAAATTGAATGGAATATTGATGTTGTCTATCTTAGCATATTGAATCTTAACATATATCATCATGTTGTTGTGATATATTGTTGTATGTGATGTGACTCCCTTGACCCTATTATATACCAAGAGATATGGAGGAATTACTCTCATATATTGCATGTGGGATAATATAATTCTCCATAATAACATCTCTTTGTATAATGATGGATATCAAGAGTATACTTTACCATAATGAATATGGGATATAATGTATTACTCTTTTACATAAGATTGTGAATAACTTTCGACATAATACAAAGACATTATTACCTTCCAAGGAATATAATTAATATATTCCAACAACATGGAGCTTGGTATGTACTTGTTATGTTGACATTCATTGCACATATGTTGAGGCTCTTCCCCACTTGATGGAGTATTGCACATAATTTTGGTTGAGTGTTTGACCTATTGATGTATGGAAGCAACCTCTTGCAATTGTTGACTTGTTATACATTCATCGGTTTTCCCTTTATGAGCACCCACCCTTTGGAGGGTTGTTTACACACTCATTTAGGTCATTTTTGATGGGATGTTTTTGGAGGTGAGTCCTAGCTTATGGAGTAGTTATCGTTTGTTAGAGTGCCCAGAATTAAGCCATCTCAATGCCATTAATTGCAAAGTGGTTGCGGGATTTACAAAAAGTGGTTATAATAGAAAATCCAATAAATATTGAGGAAGTTAGCATTTCCAGAACTACCATTTAAAGAGCCACAATGTATTTATGCCGTGCATTCATTTTGGATACTTTTCATGGAGTGTTCACCTTATTTGAGGAAGCACTCCACCTTTTGAGGCCTTTTTCTTTGAGTGCTACCTTTGAAGATCCTTTGGAGGCTAGGTTTGACTTTTTCTTGTCATCGTTCACCCTCATTTGATCAATACACCCCTTTATTGGGCCTTTCTTCTCTTGGATATTGTACTTGTGGTTTTTATCACCATATTTCATAGATGGTGTTAGAGTTTATTAGGGTTTAAAGGAGTATTTTGGATTTGTTTACTCCTCCCTAGGATAGATTTAGGGTTTTGGTAGATCTATTACTTTTTTATTGTAAAGGAAGTTGAGCTCATCTCCTATATAAGAGAGCCTCTTCCCCATTTGTAAATCACGTTTGGATTGGGGTAGAAATCCCACTAAGAATCAATGAAATATCTTTCGGTTCTTATGGATGGTTGATGCTAGCATTCCATTGAAGGAATTTGTTTGATTTTTCAATCTTGGTTTGATGGATGGATCTTCAAATTGTCAATGGCTTTGAGGTAATAAAAAATAGGTTCTCTATTATTTATGTGGTTGCTATCATTTGGAAGTATAGTTTAGGTGCCTATTTTCTACTGTAGGTCATGTGTTTTCTGATGCCTTCCATGATGGTTTTCCTCATTAAAAGTCTGTTTAACATTTCTTCTCTAGAACTTTCCCTTTGATTGATCTTGAAATTAGCCCGACCATTAGAGAGCAACTAGGGATGTATGCTACAACCCTATCCCTTTCCAATCATTCCATGAAACCCTTCCTTGATTAACCCCATTTGCCCATTTGATATGAAACTGGTCTCCAATCCCTTCATCACTTATATAATTTCCTTCACATAAAACACATTGTTTTGTTAGGGTTACCTAAACTCTAGTAATCCTAACCCAGGGACTCCTCCCTCAATCTAGAGAAGAGCTAGCCTAAAGAGTAGATGAGGGTTAGCTATGGTGACATTGGCCTCCCTCTTGGTTATCCATGAGCTATCATTGACTTTAGCAATTTGATCTTAAGATGCTAGTTTGTGTGATAACATGTATAAAGTATCTAGATTAGATCCTCTTACTGTTCAAAAGAAGAAAATATGTTTTCATAACCATTCTGAAAAGTAAGCAACAATTACATATGATTTTAAAAAGACTGCAAGTACACAATAAAATAGGTGAAGGCCAGATTGTGCCCATAAATCAATAAAGAGTGTAAAGTTTTTTTTTTCTAAGCTGGAGTAACTTGAGTAATTGGGTGGAATACCCCCATCTAAAATGTTACTATGTACAATGAAGGATGAAAAATGTCAAACATATACAGGACACAAATGAAATGTATCGTTTCACATTTAGTTGATCCATAGTTACACTACTATACTATTGAACATATTATGTGATGGTTGTAGCGTTCCCATGTACTAAATCATCAAAATGTGCTTTATGTGCTAAATCATCAAAGTGTTGAGAAAGAAAACAACTCTGAAAAATTCTTTGAAGTTTGCACCTCTACAACATCATTTAAGACCTCGAAATGATTCTAACATGAGAACATTACAAATGCAAACGAAACTAAAAACTTAGTGATATATTTCAATGATCATACAAGGCACTAAGCATGTAACAGAAAGAAAATTGATAAAACTAAATATATTCCATTTTCAAAAAAGCAGCTTTGCTCCTATTAGTCAAAGCCTTGGTAAACTATGTTTGCCCTTATTGTAATCAAATTAATTGAAAACTTGAAAGAGTGCAAACATGGTCTTTCCACCATGCATGAATGGATACAGGTTCCCTTTGGTTTCCTGTGCTCTACATCTTAGTGATAACACTCTCCTAGACTGACTGCTAGACGTGTCTCTGGATATTAACATTTTCACAATTATTCAGATTGAACCATATTGCAAGGCAGTCACTCAGAAATGTTTAGCATCTAGATGTATAATTATTCTAGGAGAGGAAATTATCAAAAGCAGAAAGCCAGATAAGCACATTGGATCTATTCAGAATGGACTATCAAGCAAAACTGAAACAATGTAAATTCATAAGTTCCATTGGGCAACATTGATCGACATACTCAAGAATACACTACAAAAGCTGCATCTTCAAGAAATCAAAAAACGAGATACTCATCAATACATATCCTTATGGCCCTGGCAAAATAAAACCTAGCAACAAGGTAAAACTATAGATATCCTGCTAGTCAAAACAACAATGGCTCCTCATTACATCCTGATGCTGTTAAACTTCTGTCATCGCTTATACATGAAAAGTTTTCAGTTACATTTTCTAGAGACATTTCAACCACACAAACAGCTGCAAACTCTTCCCTAGGCATAGGCTTTAAAAATTTCATTGGATAAGCAGTAACAGATGGAGCTGTCACAGCCTCTACTGCATTGTACACTCTGGATAGAGACTGCATAGTATGCTCATTCTTTGAATCATACCTTCTAATAATAGCAAATGCATTGCAATGTTCCACAACCAGAGATGAAAAATAAGTGGGCCTTGTGGGGGTACAAATGGTAGTACCAAGCTCCTAAGTGCTCAGTTGAAGTCACCTGGTATCTTCAGATCAACAAGTTGACTTGCCAGATTCCTGTAAGAGGACTGCAATTTCAGGATCCTATATCCACATTAAATGCCAAATAGCACAAGAATTTGTCAAACCTTAGCAGGGATTTAGCATAATATTAGGCTTACCATTTTATTAAGGCTATATAGAGAATCTGATCTCTTGGAATTGGTAAGTTGACAGCCAGGGTCATACACTGGCCAATAGAGCTTCAATCCATGATCATACAGAGAGATTAAGATTGAACTCTTTATATATCATCCACTCAAAGCTCTGAGAGTTTACAACAATGTGATTAATGTTATGCATTTCTTCTATTTTCTTTGCCAGCACATAGCATGAGCAAGAATGTTCACTACAATGACTAGCAACATTCCTCAATTTAACAGTAAAGAGTGTCTTTGTCTTTGCAGTCACATACTTGGGGACAAAGGAGGGGCTTGACCTTGAAAACTGTCAATTAAGGTGACATGCTAACCAGAAGCACAACTAACCCTCATATCCTTTTAAAGAAATATAAAGCAGCAACGCATGCTTGTCTTTCTTTTTCATTTCTCCTCAGAAAAGGGTGTTTGGAATCTGAATAACACAAACACTTCTCTTTGTTTGCTGGTTTTAATGCTTTCATAACTGAGTTCACATCAAGCCGGTATTAGCAAACAGACTTTTCCTTACCTGGCATCACTTGTTTCTTGATATGGTATGTACAAGTATACCAATAGGGCACTGATTGGAGAGTCTTGTGTACACTGTGCCAAAGTGACGGCTATCTACTATGATGCAATTATTGGATGTTGCATTTGAATCTAAACCACATAGATAACATGCAAGGGGATACAGAACATAGTTATGGAGAAAAGGAAGATGAAGAGGATGCAATGAATAAAAAGGATGTTAGCTCGAAGATTTGTAGGGCATATTTTCTTCAGCAAATTGAAGATCGTTTGATAGCTCATCTCGAGCTAATTAAATGAGTGGAATGGTCCAGCCTAAGAGAACATAGGAAGCAGCCAACCAAATTAGGAGTATGAAGACAATGTTAAAGGAAAAGGAGCAATCTAATTTTGTTTTGTTAATACTACAGGAGATTCTCTTTCCCTTGTGCTGGTCTAAGCCCATTTCAAGCATTGTTTGAAGATCCATTTTAATCCAACTCTTCTTGGTTCAAATAATGTAGGGAAGACAATTTTTCTAGGATGTAGGAGGTGGTTGCCTAGATTTAGGATATAGTTAAATCCACTTTCTTTACTTCAATTTAAATTTTTAAACTATAGGTTAGGCTTAACATCATTAAAGAGTGAAGGGTTTGAGTAATGGCTGAAGGTAGATAAGACATTTTAGCATTTCCTAAGACCCCCTCACCTTTCCCCTCTTGTGGTATCATAGCCCCTGTAGGCAGTCATGCTCAGTCAGTCTTGATTCTTTTCTGAACTGCAAATATTCACAATCACCATGGTATATTTATTTCATGGTGTATAGAACATATAAAAAAAAAGTCTAGGCATAATTAAGATCAAGTTCTCATCATTCCAAAGGATTGGAACCAGGACATTACAATGTTCCACCCTCATTATATGGACCAGCTGAATTAGTTTTAATGTTTAACATGATGTATACTGCAAACTCAAAAGGCTCATATATCGTTTCACCCTCTTTTAAAATGAATTAGTCTTTTCAATGGGCCCCAACAGTTAAAAAGGCCAAGGCACTCATACTTTTGCAGTAGTTATATTGACCAGAGATCAACCTTGTCATTTCATTTCATGCTTGTCCATAACTGGGTTTAGCAATTCAAACTCCTTCTTAGAGCATATCTTTTCTTGAAAACTCTTATCCTTCTATCAGAGAAGAAGTTGAAAAATAGTCCTATTTTATGGCAGAAAAATACTAGGAGATAAACAATTTATATCGGTTCAACTTGATTAATGTCAGAATTATCTCAGTGAAAGAATGTGTTTATGTCAGAAACACTTTCCAAGTGCAACAATTCACTAGAATAGCTTGAAAATGACCTTCAAGGGGTTGCCCTTCCATGGAAATGTAAATTTTTTGTTCAGATCTAGACCACTTGATTCCGATCGTCAATGTGAACCTGCAATAAGGAAGCCAGATGTGAGCAATCCGTCAGCCAAATTCAAACTGCCCCCACATATATAATCTCATCTATCGCATAGCTATATTTTATTATTTTCCTTAGAAGTTTCCATTCTTAGGAGCAAGGTTAAATCAGAGATTTATTTACATTAAAAAGTGCCTCTGTAATTTTATGAGAAATAATAAATAAGGCAATTCCTAAAAAATGTACTAGCGTTTTTTATCAGAACAAAACACAAATTGGACTTATTCCAAAGAGGTTCAACAATAAGTATAAATTTTACAGGCCGGTGCTTCAATTTGCCACCACTTCTAGTGGTTATTTCATCCAAAATCTCAGCATCATCAACATCTTCCTCAATCTCTTGCACTGTATCTACAACATTTGCCTCAAACTCCTATATTTACAGAAATGAAATGTCAAGACAATAAACATTAAAAATCCTAAAACTGAATTATTGACTTCAACTCTACGGAAAGTGTCCACCAAAATAAGCAAAAAAAACAAATAGTTTAATAGACTGATGCGATCTCTAGGAAATATGTTTCATAAGGTACATACCCTCAATCTGAAGCTAAGCATGCGATGAGGAAGGGCTTCACTCTCCTCATACTTAGCTCCATCGAGTTCACTTAGATGCTCAGGGTCAAATAGCTTTGGAAGAATGTGCTGTCTGATGGTTATTAACAAAAAGAATGGGGCAGGAAAAAGTATCCCTGCTATTGGTATCCATGTTATGCCGAAGCAAACCAGTAGGTACAGGAATTGAAATAGTGTAAATTTAGCAATGGTCTTGAATGGTACTGTTTCAACAAATGATGCATGCACATCCTCAAGCACCCTGCAGACATGAATTGACATTTTTAAAGTGTTAGGTCCCCGTCACAATTTAGTTAACCTTCGAAGAAGTAGCCTATCATATGCTCAATCTTTAGATTAACCAAAAGACCTCAAAGAGAAGGCAGGGACTCACTTATATCTCCTTGATGGTGCAATAAAGAAAAAAAGAAACCTCTCCCAAAACTGATTCCCTGGTAAACTCTCTGTTGCCATGTAAGCAAAGTAGCCCCATAATACAGATGTAGGGACCATTTTGATAACAGGCATCACAGCCACACAGATACCAACAAGCAAGGATTGAATTAAGTTGCTCAGCCTCTGCTCTTTAACTCTGACTGGAAGCAAATAATCAACATGTTTTTCAGGGTCAAAAGCATTTCCATTCATATCGGTGTCCGGGATCCTCATGTCTATAGACTTGAATTGCTCTAACTCATTCAGCTCCCTCAATGACTGTAATGCCAATGAAGCAACATATAAGACTAGATTGCAATTGGCATAAACTCCTTCAGTGCCTTGATTCCAATTTAAATGGAACGGTATAAGGGTCCTGTAAGGTCCAGGCATATCTCTGCCTATATGAAACCAATACCAGGTTTTCAAAGGTGGAATATTACTAATTACTGCACGTTAAGAAATCAGATTGACTGAAAATGATAGATACATGTATTAGATTATCAAGAATTGCATGTCCATACTAATTAAAAGATATTTCTCTGTATTGTCCAGAAATAGACTTTGCAGTAAAATTGCACCATTCTTCGAAAGCTCTATTTTGAATATAATATACTTATTTTAAAACGATTCCTCTGAATTACATATGCCTAAAAAGTAGGGAAATATTATTTTACTGAATGAAATATCTCTGGCTAGCAAAGATAGGGATAACAAACTATTTATCTAAAGACCAAAGAAGAAGGTTTGAAAAAATGCGAAACTCTTTTGAACATACCGGGCTTGGAAGATGATGGATATTATCCATCTCCAGTTGTGTAAACACTTGCTGAATATTATCATAAATCTCTGACACACTTGCCTGTTTCTCCATGCATTTCTTAGCACTGTCTACTAATTTTTTCCGCACTATCTGCATGCAAAGTATCTAGATCAGATCCTCTTACTGTTCAAACTTCAAAAGAAGAAAATATGTTTTCATGACCATTCTAAAAAGTAAGCAACAATTACATATGATTTTAAAAGGACTGCAAGTACGCAATAAAATAGGTGAAAACCATCTTGTGCTTATAAATCAATAAGGAATGTCTAGAGTTTTTTAATTTTCTAGGATGGATCCACCTGAGTAAAGTGTGGAATACCCCCGTCTAAACGTTACTATGTACAATGAAGGATGAAAAATGTTAAACGTATACAGGACACATAAAATATTGTGATTAGACCTATACAATGTAAATCCAAGAGAGATGACTTCGTAACAAGAGTGCTTTATAAGCACATTGCCTACCTGTCTCTTCAGAGTTGCAAGGCTCTTTGTATGCATTGGGGATTGCGGCAATACACCATTAGATGGAGGAATTCCAAATAATCCACATATTAAGACCTACATTAAGGGAATCAAACACGTAACAAAATGTATAGAAGTCAGTTGCAACACCATTAAAGATACGAAATATCAATTGGAAAGCAAAACTTAATCCTAGAGACAGAGTCACAGACCAGGAGACACACCATAACACCCAGTAAAAGTAAGTCATAGTGGTAAGCTGATGGATTTCCCAAATTGAATTCTTTCTGTTGAGCCATTTGAGCTGCCACGCCGTGATCGAAAAAATAGAACCCTGATATCATAATTGCAGGGATAAATGCAGCTAGAATGTAGAGGGGTGGAACTTTATGCATATCCTGCCAAGATTGCCAGTTTAATGTCATCATTTACAGACTTAAAGAGATCATAATTAAATACCTGATTAAATCAAGAAAAAAAAACAGTAAGGTTCACAATTCTCCTAAAGAATAAAGGGAGCTTCCAATCACCTTAATTACTCTCCAATTAGATGAAGCTCCTGGAGACCAGGGATTAGGACTAGAAAGCCTTCTAGGTATTCCAGTGGGTACACTATCAAATGCACTGTATGAGATAGCTGTCCACACCACAATCATCAGGGGTACTCCATAGTCTGCACAGAAACTTCTCAACCAACCTGTTCACAAACTTATCCATTAGATTAACATAAACAATTTTTTTTATCATTATCATAAATTCTAAATTGCCTGCATGAAAGAAACTCTACCTGTGCCATATCGCCATGATCGAGCTCTTCTGCTTTTTAAGGCTGTAAGTAGTAGACCAAAAGATAAAACAATCCCAAATAACCCATTTGCGAAACGCCATGGAAATTTGAACTGATCGGCATGGGGGTTCTCATTTTCGGGCATACGAAATTCGTCTACCAAACCCTGAAAACACAGTTTCAAACTTTCAACAGGGTTCTTTTAATATGAAATTTCAGTAAAATATTGAAAACTTGGTGCCCAGATACAGGAACGGTAAGTGCACATGCCTTGATAGATTTCTTCATGAACAAGACAGCAATCAACATTCCAAAGAGCTCCCCAGCTACTCTTGTAAACCTGTTGATGATCGAACAGGCACCGAAAATAGCTAAAAGGCATAGAAGCAACGACGTCCACACACAAGCCCTGCACACCAGTCCTCCATCACCGAGGATATGAAATGAAATGAATAAAAACTTTAATTACAAACCGAAACTGGATCTATGGGACACCACCAAACACACAACACATAGGTCCATAAGATTCAGAAAATGGGAGTACAAATACAAGATATGTATCTCTGAAGATACAAAATTACATAGAACACAATATACAAACCTCCTCCAAGCAAACCGTCAAATACATATAATGCTTTTCCATATCTTAATCCCTGAATCTGAATGAAGAAAAAAAAAAAAACATTCATATAGTGGTCTTTTTGTTCTTGTGAGGATTCATGCTTACCATCCTGCCCATGCAAGAAACAGCCTCTGTCCTAAATCATCTTTTCCTTTTGCAAAATTATACATGTATGCATACATGAGGACAGTGGGTTCTGCAACTCCAAGAATTAGCAGAGGCTGTCCACCAAAAATAGCGTGTAGAATTCCACATATAGCAGTAGAGAGCAGTGTTTGAATAGCAGTTAAGGTCCCATCTAACAATAACATAGGCATTGCAGAACGTTTAGGTATATTGACTAAAGAAGAAATTAAATTACATTTGACATTGAGGTAAATAGAGAAAACTAAAAGTTACCCGTGGCTTTATTAAGCTGCTCCCCAAAAGCTATAACAGGAAGAGCCGAAGCAAAGAAGATATAAGTGGTTGGCGCCAAAATTCTGCCATCAGTGAAAATGAATACAGAAGCGAAAACACTCAATGTTACAGACAAAATTTGATCTATAAAATGAAGAAAACCAACTTCTGAGATACCTGGCTAATATTTATTTATGGGTAACATCCCAACAATGCTAAAACGCTGCAGGCTTGTTACCCAACAAAATCATTACACATACACACGTTTAAAAATCTAAATCGAAAAAGCTCATATTGAGACCTGATTCCTGCATTGAGTCCATGGACCCAATCTTGTTTGTAACAAGGCAGCCTTCCTCTAATGTCTCTTAGAATTCCCCTAAAAGGAGCAGCAGATGTACTATCCATTGCGCCTGAATCCAAAGTGACAATTATGTAATGTACAGAATCAACATATGGCAGCAAATTTTTATACAAGCACCCTCTGGGTCTGCTCTAAATCAATGTTTCAGTCCAAAAGTCAATTCAACATATAAAGAAAGTTTAAATCATCTGATATGTTCAGAATCCATAAACGTGCCACTATTGAATCAAAAAGATGAACCGGGTATGTACAGAATCAATGAACATGCCAAATTTCAATCAAATATACTATCTGGGTATGCTCAGAATCGATAGACATGATAAGTTTGAATCAATAATATTATCTGGCCATGTTCAGAATCAGTAGACATGCCCAGTATGAATCAGAGAGGGTATGCTCAGAACCAATAGAAAATAGTAAATGGCCTTATGGCTATATCTTGATTTACCCCGTATTAAGAATGATATGTTCTTCAACCACCTCGCTGCAGCTTTCAATCTATTAATGAACTGTGAATAGTTGTAGTTGAGGATATGTCTGCAGCTTCAAACTATTACCAGTTGCATTTAAGAATATAAAGAGGCGATGATGGGATCTTCAAACTCTGGCACAAAAGAATTCTGTAGAATACCACGAAGTGTTAATGAGATCTTATAGAACCCAAACCTCTGAATTCAATTCCATTTACTGCAGGCAAACTCTAACCCTTAGGTGTTAAGCTCCGCCACCCTGCCACCCCAAAATTGTATTTCACTGCCGGAAAAATGAATGCACTATTCTGTATTTTGATTTTACCTTCAGCAAGTTCTGTGATGGGGGAGCTGGGGACCGGAGTCCGGACCATTCGATTTGAATCTTGATATCATTCACTGTACTAGAAAGACCAATTTTTAAACACAAAAGAGAGGAATCTTCTATATACTTCATCAGAAGGGGGAGGTCGTTACTCAAATTAAATTCATAAACACAAATAAAATATCATTAAAAGTTATAAAAATTATATTTATAAAATTGATATAAAAGACAATTTTAAATATGAATTTAAAATTAAAGTAACGTAGGTTAAACTAAATAGTTTTGATATTTTTATTAAGTGATAATATATTCTTTATATTGGATTATAAAGCATCTTGTTACTCTATGCAATCATGATTGCATGATGTATATGATTTATATATATTAATATTTGGTAATCACAACTCATTTAATATAATAATTATACATTTACATATAATCAAATTATATATATCTAAAATTTAGTTTGTATATAATTTATAAAGGAAATTTATTAATAATACTCAAACTATAATATTGATTTTACATCATAGATTTTCTTATTAAGCAGTCTTCAAATCCCTACAACCTAGAAATCTCCTCAAAGCTTATTCTTCTACACATGCTCTTCTTACTCCTATGAACATCTTTGTGACCTCATTTTTCAGTATGAAAGGCTCCTCTCAACATATTCTTCCCATCCCTACCTCCTACCTTTTTCAATATGAAATGCTCATCTCCACATATTCTTCCCCTCCCTACCTCCTAATATAGCCAAGTTGTAATAGAGATACTATATTTCCAAATGAATGTCATGCACAACAATATAGCTTGCCACTTGGATTACACCTAGAATGCTCATATACAACAAATTTAAATCATTGTTGGCTACTCGACTACCACTTGTCTCCAATTTCTCATTTATCTATATGCTCCTACTCCCACATGTCTCCTAGTGTCTCTCGAAGCTCATGGCACATTTGATGGACGCTCCACATCACCTGCTCATGTAATCTCATCATTCTCATAGAATATGGATTAATTCTTAGGCAAAGTGGAGAATTAAACGTCAAACCGAATAAATGAATGATAATGACCTTCATCGTCCCTCCCTCCTCTTTAACATGTGTAGTCATCATATCATCAAGTTGTCACTTATCCATCGACTTGACATGTCTCAACTCCATACCTTGAACACACTCTAACACCCTCATACAAAAAAAAAAGAAAGCTAACTTTATTCATTAAAATTTCGATTATAAACATTATAATCTTTAAATCATATATTTTAAATTCTAAAAATAAATAATAATAAATAAAAAGCTTGTCATTACCAACGAAATTTCAGTATCTAAACGATTTTATTATATAAAATTTTATTAAACATCTTAAAATAACAATAAAGATGCCTATAATAACGACTAAACATATAAAGGATGGATAGAGTTATCTATATACACAAATAAAATAAAACACATTCCATGCTCTCCCAATTAAAAAAATAAAAAATTATCCATCCTAAGACGAATACCCAATCACACTATCTTAACGGTGCCATGACTTTTCAATGATAAAGTTCATGCACTAGCTTTTAGTCCATATTATCACATTCTTAGATTATACAAACTCCCGCAAAACAAAGCCTCTAGGGAATAAATGACATTTTGGAGCTTAAAGGGTAACCATCGCTCTACTTCCCCTCGTTCACAAGTTAGGGAAAACAATGCCAATCCCTTTCATTGAAACTTATTTTTACTCAAAAATTTGATATGAGTAAGAGAAAGGATTGCCCATCCTGTAAAATATGGAAATTGTACTCAGTTTTATATGGGTGTAATATAATTATTTTATGTTTTCATTTTTTTCTAAGTATATTTTCTGTTTTATTTTGTTCATATTCTGGTGGAAATCTTTAAAAAAATTAGATTTGTAAATATTAGTCATGGAAATTGTATAATTTGGATGTCAAAAAAGTATTCAAGGGTGATGAATTTATTTATTGATTCAAAAACACAATTTAAACACACAAAATTTTCTTAATTTTATAAACTAAATATGTCGCTCACAAGGTTTGGACCATTACTACAATACAATACTTTTAGTGTCCTAGTTTATGCAAAATATAAAATGAGATGTAAATCTTTAGGCACCTTGTATGTTCATCTCATTTTATGTTTCCCTACATCTTTTTTCTATTTCTTTTTTCAAATTTTGTGTCCATGTTGCATCTATTTCATCTCCATCCGCAATTGATTTTGCATCATTGTTTCTTGCTTTGTATTTAGATTGCATCCACTTTGAGTCTACTCCGTGCTCCTTTGGCGATCTTAGTCAATTTTGTGTCCCCCTTGTGTCTACTTTGCATCCCTCTTACAATCAATTTGTGTTCTTTGGCATCTCTTTTTCATCTCATATTCTTCTCCTCATCACAAGCATTTTAATGAGCTAATGTACTCCAAATTCTAATTTATATGCAAATTTTATGGTCCTAAAAAGTTGACTATCTTATTTCCTACTCTTGCCATTATAACTTCTTGGATCTCTACCTTGTAGCCTTTTCAATTCTACAACATATGTAATCAATAAAGACATCAATATCTTATCATGGGATTAACGAATAGATGACAATAGAATCATGCATATGACTTCTTTGTGATTGTGTCTCTTATGTATGTGAATGTGTCACATATGTGGGTGTGTGAAACAAATCCTTTGTGTAATAACTTAATTTGGTGTCATTGCAATTTGTCATAAGTTGATATCAATTTCTTTTAAGTTGATTCATGGTTATGGATTAGTTTATGTGCTAAATTTAGCTTCTAAATATTGACTTTATCATTTACACCTTCGAACAATTTACAACAAATAGAACAATCTTACCATGCATATAAATCCAACCAATTTAATATTGTTGTGTTTATTGTTCATTAACACTTTAATTACCATTAAACATATGAACAAGCAATTGTGAATATGATTCAACCCAACACTTGTATTTTCATACAATTAATTAGAGTAGTCAAATGGGTGACAATTTCACCTCTTTCTGACAGTGTTTCCTGGCAAGATTTTAACGGAATCTGGTATATTTTTTAAATTCTCATAAATCAGTGTTAAAATTGCTTAATCATGATGCCCTGGGGATATTCAAGGCCATTGAATCAATTTATACATTCAAAATCATGATTTGAATAACACAAAATCCAAAATTTAAAAAAACGAATTGTCAGATTCCAATAAAAAATTCGTTGGAAAGGAAAATTTGTTGTGTTTAGACTCCTCCCAATTAATTACCATCATAGAACCATCTAAACCCCGGATCTACCAAGCACCAAGAGGGATCCAACTTCTTGAGGTGTTAATTTTTTTTAATTTTTAAACTCAAGAAATTTGATCCATCTCTTACTTGATAGATCTAGTTTAAGTTCTAATTTTTTATTTTATAGGCTAGAATGAATTTTTAAAATTACTTTTCATAATTTTTTTTATTTTATGAGTCGACATGAATTGTTTTAATTACTTTTTGTTTTTGGTAATGAAATGTTATGTTACGTTACATTACATTACCTTACATGACAACATCTCCCCCATACTAGGTTGTAAAGCACCTCTCTCCTCTCAGTGTAACAATAATCTAATTGAGTTTTGTCATACACACAACATGACTTGCATTCCTTCAATTAAGTTGCAACGATTTCAATAGGAATTACTATCATCACAACGTTATGGTAGACCCACCTTTAGATAGGGTCACATAACCCCCCCAAAAATTAAAAATTTGACTTATCAAAATGAAAAGAAAGGGATGGTGACTTACTTCGCCCAAGTGGATCTAGAAATGATTATGCAGATGCTTCATGTTAGTTTTTCTCGGCAGATTTGCAAATCCAATATCATTTTTGTTTCTTTTCTTTACTTTTTTACTTAAAAATATTGTGGGAGACATTATTATTACTTCACCAAACTATTTTACACATATTGGACTGAGACTGATGAGGTTTTTGTAAGAAAACTATCATCTGAAAGATAGAATCTCATGATGAATGTGGAATAAATTCACTTTATAAATAGTAAGTGAATAATTACAGTATTGAGACAAATAGTGAGGTATTAAAAACCCTTAGATAATCTTAAGATGTTTCATTATAAATATAAAATGCTCCATTAAAAAATTATTTTATAACCATTATAATGTCATTTTGTGCAACCACAAGTGTGGCCACTAGAGAACATTACATCACATTCCAACAATAAACATGACTTGTGATACTAATATTGTTGTGATGTCATGTGAAAGACTATGTTGTTGATGGATTGTGTGAGAGGAAAAAATTACCAAACATGTTGGTGGTTTTTCCTTCACTAATAAACTTAGCATTCTAACAACTAGATTGTCATGTAACTTTCTTGCTTAATCAATTCAGTATATGAAGGAATTCAATGAGAGATAGAAGAAGATGGAATTTCACGAGCCTAAGAATGGGAGAGGCTAAGATGAAGGTGGACAAATGGTAGATCAAGTGTTGGTGTAGATATATCTCGGGATGCATAGTGGATGTTCAGTTTTGGCTATAAGCCTTGCAACATTGCAATGGTTGATTGCATGATATTGTACCATGGTACCTTGAGATTCATGTAATATAGCAATTTGAAATGGGTTCTTCTCCATAATGGTTTTTCCACTTTACATCTTGGACTTATTTGTGTGATTATTATCATGGCATGCAATTGCATTTTTTAGCTAAGCATTCTTTCATTCATTATGATTTAAATATTTGGGTAAGTTAGATTATTATTCTATTTCTAAAGGATCTCATTTGAATACTCCTATTGAGACATTGAGAAGATTCAAGATATGAAATGGTGTTTTTAGCATTGTTATTTACATTGAGACAATATGGATAGTAAATGCCCCATTTCTCAAGGGAGTAGGAACCTAGTACCTTACATAGTGGTTCACAACATAGTAGGTAGCTACCAATTTCTTCTAGAAGATGGGCACTTTATTTTATTTTATTTTTTCTCATGGTGTCTTGGAATAACTTCTACAACTATAATATCTCCTTCTCATATGCATTATCCCAAACTAGATTTAAGGGTAGGTCCATGACTGTGTATAAGTCCCAACATACCATGATCCTTTCAAAACAATCAGTGCCAACAATGATATGGTTATTGAAAAATAAATAAACATATTGTGGTGGAATCAATACAGAAGGGGAAAAAAATCCTTCCTAGTTGATTTCTTTTTCATTTCTCAAATGTTGTCAACATAGGCTTTGAACTGATAATAAATGATGTCTGCCATAAATATTTTCACACCAAGTTCTTAGCTGAATTCGTCAAGAGCTCAAGCAGAGCTTCTAAAGACCCAGAGTTGAAGCTTGTACACAACCTCCTTCACCCGTTGTATCACTTGATATATTACATTTTTCATATCTTGCATTGCTTCATCCTTAATATCCTCCTAATCATCATCATGTCCTATGACATGTAACTAAGTTCCTGCAATAGTATGTTTAAACCATTGTATCTTTTTGCTATTATTTTCTTAACTTCCCCTTAATTAAAGCTTCCTAATAATAAACTCGAGATAAGGTTTGTTCACTATTTTTGTGCTGATTAATTCTTCAATTGCTATGTTCCTCCTATCAAAATTCCTTCCTTTTGTTGATATTCCTCCTGAAATTATGCTTCATTTCTTCATATCATGAACCTTGTACAATTAGGAGATACATTAAGGAACATATGCTTAATTCGAGATACTCCAAATTACTTTGCACTCAGTCATGGATTCTTGACAAGACCTTTTGGATAAACTTCTCGATTCAACTTTGTCAAAAAATTTCAAGCAAACTGTTGAAATGCTCTTCTATCAATGTATATGTTTCTTCAAAGATCAGTGATCAACTCATGATGTTTAATTAGTATCAGGTCTATGGACTAATGCTTAATTTTATGTCAGCTTCAATGATCATCTTCCTGCCTTTTCTATTTAACCATCATCTTCCTCGTCTTTCTTTATTCGCTCTTCGAACTTATGATCTTCAACATAGGTTCGATGCGGGTATACGCGGGTAGAGCTAAGCTAGCTCGTGGGTGACGAAAGGTAAATTGGAAAACAGAGAGTCCAATGGCTCAAAACAAGCAAGTTTTCTATAGTGTATCTCAATGACAGATAAGTGACACAGAGCTTCAACAAACAACAACTCTAATTATGGACTAATGTTCATATGTTTAATTATCATTAAACATATGAACAAGCAATTGTGAATATGATTCAACCCAACAGTTGTATTTTCATACAATTAATTAGAGTAGTCAAAATGGGTGACAATTTCACCTCTTTCCGACAGTGTTTCCTGGCAGGATTTTGACGGAATCTGGTATATTTTTTAAATTCTCATAAATCAGTGTTAAAATTGCTTAATCAGGATGCCTTGGGGATATTCAAGGCCATTGAATAAATTTATACATTCAAAATCATGATTTGAATAACACAAAATCCAAAATTTTAAAAAATGAATTGTCGGATTCCAATAAAAAATTCGTTGGAAAGGAAAAATTGTTGTGTTTAGACTCCTCCCAATTAATTACCATCATAGAACCATCTAAAACCTGGATCTACCAAGCACCAAGAGGGATCCAACTTCTTGAGGTGTTAATTTTTTTTAAATTTTAAACTCAAGAAATTTGATCCATCTCTTACTTGATAGATCTAGTTTAAGTTCTAATTTTTTATTTTATAGGCTAGAATGAATTTTTAAAATTACTTTTCATAATTTTTTATTTTATAGGCTAGAATGAATTTTTAAAATTACTTTTCATAATTTTTTTATTTTATGAGTCGACATGAATTGTTTTAATTACTTTTTGTTTTTGGTAATGAAATGTTATGTTACATTACATTACATTACCTTACATGACAACATCTCCCCCATACTGGGTTGTAAAGCACCTCTCTCCTCTCAGTGCAACAATAATCTAATTGAGTTTTGTCATACACACAACATGACTTGCATTCCTTCAATTAAGTTGCAGCGATTTCAATAGGAATTACTATCATCACAACGTTATGGTAGACCCACCTTTAGATAGGGTCACATAACCCCCCAAAAAATTAAAAATTTGACTTATCAAAATGAAAAGAAAGGGATGGTGACTTACTTCACCCAAGTGGATCTAGAAATGATTATGCAGATGCTTCATGTTAGTTTTTCTCGACAGATTTGCAAATCCAATATCATTTTTGTTTCTTTTCTTTACTTTTTTACTTAAAAATATTGTGGGAGACATTAATATTACTTCACCAAACTATTTTACACATATTGGACTGATGAGGTTTTTGTAAGAAAACTATCATATGAAAGATAGAATCTCATGATGAATGTGGAATAAATTCACTTTATAAATAGTAAGTGAATAATTACAATATTGAGACAAATAGTGAGGTATTAAAAACCCTTAGATAATCTTAAGATGTTTCATTATAAATATAAAATGCTCCATTAAAAAAGTATTCTATAACCATTATAATGTCATTTTGTGCAACCACAAGTGTGGCCACTAGAGAACATTACATCAAATTCCAACAATAAACATGACTTGTGATACTAATATTGTTGTGATGTCATGTGAAAGACTATGTTGTTGATGGATGGTGTGAGAGGAAAAATTTACCAAACATGTTGGTGTTTTTTCCTTCACTAATAAACTTAGCATTCTAACAACTAGATTGTCATGTAACTTTCTTGCTTAATCAATTCAGTATATGAAGGAATTCAATGAGAGATAGAAGAAGATGGAATTTCACGAGCCTAAGAATGGGAGAGGCTAAGATGAAGGTGGACAAATGGTAGATCAAGTGTTGGTGTAGATATATCTCGGGATGCATAGTGGATGTTCAGTTTTGGCTATAAGCCTTGCAACATTGCAATGGTTGATTGCATGATATTGTACCATGGTACCTTGAGATTCATGTAATATAGCAATTTGAAATGGGTTCTTCTCCATAATGGTTTTTCCACTTTACATCTTGGACTTATTTGTGTGATTATTATCATGGCATGCAATTGCATTTTTTAGCTAAGCATTCTTTCATTCATTATGATTTAAATATTTGGGTAAGTTAGATTATTATTCTATTTCTAAAGGATCTCATTTGAATACTCCTATTGAGACATTGAGAAGATTCAAGATATGAAATGGTGTTTTTAGCATTGTTATTTACATTGAGACAATATGGATAGTAAATGCCCCATTTCTCAAGGGAGTAGGAACCTAGTACCTTACATAGTGGTTCACAACATAGTAGTTAGCTACCAATTTCTTCTAGAAGATGGGCACTTAATTTTATTTTATTTTTTCTCATGGTGTCTTAGAATAACTTCTATAACTATAATATCTCCTTCTCATATGCATTATCCCAAACTAGATTTAAGGGTAAGTCCATGACTGTGTATAAGTCCCAACATACCATGATCCTTTCAAAACAATCAGTGCCAACAATGATATGGTTATTGAAGAATAAATAAACATATTGTGGTGGAATCAATACAGAAGGGGAAAAAAATCCTTCCTAGTTGATTCCTTTTTCATTTCTCAAATGTTGTCAACATAGGCTTTGAACTGATAATAAATGATGTCTGCCATAAATATTTTCACACCAAGTTCTTAGCTGAATTCTTCAAAAGCTCAAGCAGAGCTTCTAAAGACCCAGAGTTGAAGCTTGTACACAACCTCCTTCACCAGTTGTATCACTTGATATATTACATTTTTCATATCTTGCATTGCTTCATCCTTAATATCCTCCTAATCATCATCATGTCCTATGACATGTAACTAAGTTCCTCCAATAGTATGTTTAAACCATTGTATCTTTTTGCTATTATTTTCTTAACTTCCCCTGAATTAAAGCTTCCTAATAATAAACTCGAGATAAGGTTTGTTCACTATTTTTGTGCTGATTAATTCTTCAATTGCTATGTTCCTCCTATCAAAATTCCTTCCTTTTGTTGATACTCCTCCTGAAATTATGCTTCATTTCTTCGTATCATGAACCTTGTACAATTAGGAGATACATTAAGGAACATATGCTTAATTCGAGATACTCCAAATTACTTTGCACTCAGTCATGGATTCTTGACAAGACCTTTTGGATAAACTTCTCGATTCAACTTTGTCAAAAAATTTCAAGCAAACTGTTGAAATGCTCTTCTATCAATGTATATGTTTCTTCAAAGATCAGTGATCAACTCATAAAGTTTACTTAGAATCAGGCCTATGGACTAATGCTTAATTTTATGTCAGCTTCAATGATCATCTTCCTGCCTTTTCTATTTAACCATCATCTTCCTCGTCTTTCTTTATTCGCTCTTCGAACTTATGATCTTCAACATAGGTTCGATCTGTATGGCGTCGATCACTGTTAATGATTTTATGGAAATGGTCGAGGATGAAAATGGGAATCTTTCTCCTCTCCTTTCGGAGATGGCAGAATGCTTGGAGAGTTTTGCTAGCATGTAGCAGCAATTTCAAAAGATCTTGGATCGGATCACCACAAATCCTCCACCTCCAGCAGTTTTGAAGAATCTTCTAGACAAGTTGAAGATTCTTGTAGAGAGTGGAATCAAATCAACTACTTATGAGACTATAGAATTGTATCTCCAGCCATCAAAATGACCTAATTTCTTTTCTTTCTTTAACAACTCTTGTAGTATTGTATTTGGCAATATGATGATTAGCCCTTATCCAACCGTGTCCAACATTTTGTCTTGTAATACAACTTCACCTTTCATTGCTTATTCTTGTGTGTCTTACATTATGAATTTATGAGTAAACGGTTACTGTCATTGCACTCAGTACTTAAACATTTGATAAGAGTTGTTGATGTAAATTTACTTCCTTTGTTCTAGACCTGATCGTTATTAACAAATTTCTTAAACCCTTAATTCAATCTGTTCTTTATGGAGTACTGTTACGACATAGCTTTATTCAGCCTTTTTAATGCAATCAGAATGTTCTTTATTTATGTAGTAATTGTGTTCTTTAATACTTTCCACACTTATCTATCTCAATAGGATTGTTGGTCTCTTATTTTGACTATCCAGTATAATATTTTCTAGCTTAAAGTCTTGTGGAATCGAATACTAATCAGTTTTGTTTGTACATGATTATGTCTTTTGGGAGGTCAACATTGCTAAGCTTTGGTAAGTGATTTTTAATTACTTGTTTATTACTTTGCCTTGTTTTATGCATATGATTGGGCCTTTAGGTTTCATTTAATGATAGGTTAAGTAATAAGCTATGTTTCTCTTCTATGCAGGGGTCTTTTGCTACCTGACTTCATTCCTGTCTCGGTGTTCGAAGGAAGATTTATGCAGAGATTTGGGGGATTTGATCCACAATGGGGGCGTTTCTCCTGGATTCACCTCACCTTTCAGATGCTTATGAAGATTGCTCAGCTGTTGTTTCGTGGATGTCCTTCATTCGAGGAGCTGTTGTTTTCCCCTCTTTAGTAGTATGGGGATTCCAGGGGATTTGAACTTCCATCCATGGTTCAAATATGCCGAGATAGCTGTAGGGTTGTTAGTTAGATCGATCCTTGTTTCAAGGACGATTTTACTCTGTATATTCAGTATAAAAGTGATTCTTGAAACCCTAAGAAGAGGTGTGTTCAGAGAAACTGTAAACTCTATTTTTATTAATATATCCAGTGTTTATTTTCTTTTAAAAGCTTTGATTTAAAGTTGGAAGGCGTTGAGGGCAGGGCCCCCTTCAACACCAATCCCTGGTATTCTAGCATTGTGCATTTTACAGTAATAGATGTAACGGTTTCCTCTTTTGGCAGTGTTTTCGGGAATAGTAATGGTTTTGCTTATCCATGAGTGGAAATAGAATGTATACCTGCAGGTCATTAGTTAATTTCATTTGTATTTTGATCTAGCGCAGAGAACAGATTTGGAGTAATTTGTATTCAAAATCTTCCTTGGTTTTTAGTGTGAGTTGTTTGCTAATGATTATGGCAATAATGAAATGTGTGATAATTTTGATTGGATTTATTATAGAATCGATTTAATGAGATTGGGAGTAGATTGAAGTGTTACCTTTCCTTTACTGACAACATTGAAGTGATCACTGAATGGTTACAGGATTGGTTTATAATCCCCCTTGTTCATCGAATTTGCAAGACTGTAGAATAGATTGAGGAATGGTGTGCATTTAAATTTCCCTTTTGATTTCCAGTACGAATTGTAGTGTTGGAAAACTGGTAATGAGCTTGATTTTAGTTACTGAGGAATCGATTTACTGAAGAGAACAGATTATATTTCATATTTCCTCTTACTATTAGCGCTCGAGTGAATAGTGAATAGTTCCATTCTTTTGACTTTTGAGCTCATAAAACCGTAGAGTAGATTTTCATTGCAGTGTATGGAGTTTAAAAAAGGATTTACAATAGCATAAGGTTTGAATCTTTCGATTTACAAAGCATCTAGAATTTGTTAAACAGTCCTTTTTGAATGATGACTAAATAGGAGTTGGAGTTGTGTTTCTTGGTATCGAATGAAGTTTGAGAGTCATAGTTTATAATATTGTTTTCATAGAATTAAACTCCAGTTTCATAATTTGCATATAGGTAAGAATGAGTGAATATTTCCTAAACAGCTTTAATATTTATTGGTGAGTATTTTCTGAATATTCTCTTGTGTGCACTTGTATACACAAAACACAAGCAGGGTATATTTCAACAGTAGCAGCAAACCAAACTTCCTTTTGTTAAGATGTTTGTGGACAAGTTAGAGTTGAAAGGAAACAAGTTTCATTTCAGTAATTATTTGAGAGTGTTTATGTAGATTTTAGCATCAGACTTTGTAAGATTAATGGTTGGAAGTTTTAGATACAACACCAGGTCACTAAGATTGATTGAGCAGGCTATTTGTTTTGAAGAGTAAACTATAATTGCTGTAGCTTAATATTACTGTAGTTTAGCATTTCTTTGGAAGATTGCTGTAGGTTGCTGTGAGTTATATTGAATTTGACAGTAAGGTAGGAATCAGCAAATTGATTCCCTTTTTCTTTATGACAGACCTAGGAACCCTTAGCATTGATCATTCAATACAGTAGTAGCTTTGTCAATTTCATTTTTGTTTGTGAGTAGACTAGAATTTCTTGAAGTATGAGCATTAAGACTACTTTGCCTGCACATATAGTGTAGCAGCTTAAATTTTACGCACCCTGGTTGACAATTAAATCAAGGTAAATTAAGTAACATTAATTTTGACCAACATTTTGGCGCCATTGCCAGGGAGTTGCTCCAAGGTAAGCTGGTATTTTGCTCATTTTTATGAATTGGTTGACTGAGAAGTTCAGGTAGATAGGATCCTTTTACAGTACATAACAAGGTAGAGGGGAAACATTAAGACGCAAAGACGAATTCACTATGGGATTTCCATGGTGTAACAGCCTGCCGCAGCCACTTTAGTGGGTTGCCCCAAATTCTTGTTGTGTCCTTCTGGTAAGTGTGGTTGTTTTTCTTCGCATGTTTGAATTATTTTACTGCAAAAAGTGTGTTTATCTTTCCTGTAAAGAGTGTTTATTTTTGTAGTGTAATTTCATGCAAGTGTGGTTGTCCTTTTTCAAGTTAGGTGTGTTTAATTTCAGTAATCTAATTTTACAACAGTTTTTAGGTGTGACTAGTTGTTGCAGATTGGAGGAGAAGGGTTGGAAAGGCAAACTTGCGCATTTCATAACAGGTTCCTTCAAACCCAATTGTGGCACAGGTATTTCAATTTATTTTGATTAAAAGTCTTGTTATTTTCAGTAATTGTTTTGATGAGACCCAGAGATAGTAAGGGAAGATTCATTAAGGTTCATTCCGATCTTTTTGGAAACAACAAAACCCCCCCCGCTTTACTAACCCTAGGGATAGGGATACCGGCAACGAAACTGAAAACAACAACATTCAAAATTTAGTGGAATTTGGGACCAAACCAGCAGGAACTGAGGTTATACTCAGTGAACAGTTACATTCAGAAGAGATCCCACAGATCCAACAAGCTTCACCTCCAAAGGAAGATTCCAACTTGGTTGACACACTGAACATAGGAAAAGTGAACTCCCTTCTTGGCCATACCCAGAATCCGGTGGTTTCTCAAGTAGAATCTACCACAAATTTACCTTTCAATCTTCAATCTTGGCCTAGGCCAGACCATTGGGACTTCATTCTATCCCCAAGAAGAGACGGGTTAGGTGTCAATTGTTTTAGGAACCCTCTTGTCATGAGTGATCAGGAAACGGGACACCAGATGGAAGGAGAGGGAGAACATGAGGGACGAACTGAAACAACTTTTGGCTTCCCCATTTTGGATCTTACACAGGATGTCAGCATGAAAAATATCCTAGCATCTTCATTACCTACCTTCTATGGGAAAAGTACTGAGGATCCGGATACTTTTCTATTTGAGTTTGACATATTATGCAGGAGTTATAATTATCTTCAGGATGCACAAAAGTTAAAAAAATTTCCAGCCACCCTTAAGGATTCTGCACTTAGATGGTTTATGATCCTGGGGGAATCCACCATCCGAACTTGGGAACAGATGAAGAGTGCTTTCCTCAGAAAATACCAAGACTACTATGGACCTAGAGACTCCCAAAATGATATCTTTAAAATGCAACAGCATGAAGAAGAGAGTCTTGAGGACTTCTTAGAATGCTTCTGCTTTGTATTACAGAAGTCTAAGTATAATACCTTATAGGAGGATGCAGTCAGAAATCTTTTTCTGAAAGGGATTCTGGATGAATATGTGGAAATACTCAACTTGATGGCCTCAGGTGATGTATCTCATAAATCTTTTGAGGAGATTACTGAACTATGCAGAAAATATTCCAGGAGTAGAGCCAAGGTAGGAAAAAGCACAAGGGAAGGTCCTTCCCGCATTTCTAGAATAGCAGGAACTAGTGGGGTCACAAGAGTTGAATTGGGGAACCTGTTAGAAAATTTCAAAACTGACATTTTAGGCACCTTAAGCTCCCAATTTGATGCATTGAAAACAAAGAAACGGCAAGAGGAGGAGGACATAGCAGCACTACACATATTCTGCCCTAAATGCAGAAAAAGACACCCTTTGAAAGAGTGCCCTCTTAATACCATTTCAGTCTGTGCTCTTTGCTCTGATCAACACCCAACTGACAATTGCCCTTCTTTACCAGAACTGCAAGCTTTTTACAAGCTTAATGCTGAGCCTACTGATCCATCATATGCATCAAGAAGGCCTTGGCAGCCTAGACCCCAAAACATGTACCCAGAGCCTGTTTTTCCGAACCCTGCATATTACTATCCCATGCAGCAATCTCAGCAGCCATAGAGTCCACAAATGCAGTAGAACTAGCCCTCTCAACCTACTCAGACCCAACCATGGCAGCAAAGCTGGCGGGGACAATCATATGGGGGACCATAAGGACAACCCTATGGAGGAACACAATCAACAACCCCTCCTAGTTACTGTCCAATGCCACCAAATATGCAGCAGCTATTACCAGGATTTACACCACCTGCACTTCCTCCTATACCCCCAGTTCCACAACAATATCAAAATCCAAACCCACCTCGACCCACGTTGTTGCCAACCCAACCTATCCCAAACCCTAATAACAGACCTCCCCAGCCTCTTCATAATGCTGAAATTCAAATGGCTCCAACTTACGTAATTCATTCAGCTCCTTTACAGGAAATACAATTAAGGTCTGGGAAAACATTAAATAAAACCCCTCCAGCAGTGATTATTCATGAAGAGACTGGAGAAGAAAATGATGAAAAAGAGATTACAGAGGAAGAAGAAGTGCAGATTGCCTCAGAAAACACTCAAGCACTGGGAACTCATTTCCAATCACCTGCTCATCCACAAGTAAATAACAACCCCCCTTACCCAGAGAGGTTATTAATAGAGAAGCCTGCGGTGCGTCCACAGTTTGATTTGGAAAATGAGTTGAGAAATGTTTGTATCAAGATTCCATTACTTTAGGCTATTAGAGATGTCCCTATCTATGCAAAACTGGTAAGGGAACTGTGCTTAAAGAAACCTGGTCGAAAACAGAAAGACCCACCTAAGATAAATGTTTTAGGCCAGCTATCCAATTATATTTCAGACTGTTCCTTACCCCCCAAATTTGCAAATCCTGGGAACCCAGTGGTGACCATTTACATCAATGAGATTCCAATAGGAAACACTCTAGTTGATCTGGGGGCTGCCATTAATGTCATGTCTATGACCACCATGCAGAGACTTCAGTTGAATAATCTCCTCAGATCTACTCCTACTATTTTGGAGTTGGCTGATAGGAGCACAGTCAAACCTGTGGGGGCCTTAGATGACATTATTGTCACAGTAGCTTCTTGGGAGTATCCAGTGGATTTTCTGGTACTCCAAACCAAACACCCAATGGGGGAACATCCTATTATATTAGGCAGGCCCTGGTTAGCCACTGCCAATTCCTTTATAGGATGCAGAGAAGGTATTTTAACT
Source organism: Larix kaempferi (assembly GCA_027924585.1). Classification (NCBI taxonomy): domain Eukaryota; kingdom Viridiplantae; phylum Streptophyta; class Pinopsida; order Pinales; family Pinaceae; genus Larix; species Larix kaempferi. The sequence continues at coordinate 6,752,975 of BSBM01000130.1, forward strand.
ATATCAAATGGCACTTCTCTACAAAACCTGATTATTTATCCTCCAGCACAGCCTGTATCGGAAAACATGTTATGGTTAGAGAATCCTTACGGGGATGAGGATGTGGGACAACCCTTACTGTCCATCAGTCAAACTAGGGGACTGGGACATCAGACTGAAGATGATATTCTAGATCAATTTATTTCATCCACCACTAGTATTGAGTTCCCTCAGTCCTTCTCTGACTTAGACAATGTTTTCACAGAATATTTTCAAGAACAATACTACCCTTTAGCCACCTCATCATCAGTAGTTTTATTCATAGATGAGAAGGTTGGAGCTGCAACTATACCAATGGAGATTAGTCCAGGGATATCTTTGTTTATTAATGCAAATCTGTCTCAAAGCTAGCAAATTCAGGTAGTTAATTTACTTAAAGCACAGTCTGGGGCATTTGCTTGGGTTTATACAGACATGAAAGGAATTCACCCTGACACATGCATTCATCACATCTATACGCAGGAAAATATTAGACCAGTAAGGCAGCCACAGAGAAGAATGAATCCTGCGCTTAAAGACATTGTGAAAGATGAATTACAAAAATTGTTGGATGCAGATTTCATCTATCCCATTTCTGATAGAAAATGGGTATCTCTATTGGTGATTGTCCCGAAGAAGGGAGGTAAGTGGAGAATATGTGTTGATTTTCGTGAGTTAAATAAAGCAACTCTCAGAGACTACTTCCCTCTTCCTTTCATAGACTAGGTTTTGGATACATTGTTAGGAAAAAAATATTTTTCTTTTCTGGATGGATACAGTGGGTATAACCAGATAAGAATAGCCCCTGAGGATCAAGAAAAAACTACTTTCACCTGCCCATGGGGAACTTATGCTTACAAGGTATTACCATTTGGACTATGTAACGCTCCTGCCACTTTCCAGAGGGCAGTGTTAGGTATTTTGGCTGATTTAGTCCATGACTGTGTGGAAATATACATGGATGACTTTACAGTCTACGGTAATGATTTCAAAGAAGACTTGGATAACCTGGAATAAGTTTTAATTAGGTGCCAAGAAACAAATCTTGCTTTAAGTCATGAAAAGTGTAAGATGATGTTAACTGAGGGTATTGTTTTAGGGCACCACGTTTCATCAGAAGGTATTAAGGTTGACCCAGCAAAAATTGAAATCATTACTAGTCTATCTTCACCAGCTACACAAAAAGAAGTCAGAAGTTTTCTGGGACATGCAGGGTACTATCGTAGGTTTATTGCTAATTTTACAAAGATAGCAGCCCCACTGTTCAAATTATTGGCCAAAGACAGTGGTTTCAATTGGGATCAACACTGTCAGACATCCTTTGACACATTAAAGTCAGAATTGTCTTCAACACCAGTTCTGCGGGGGCCAAATTGGTCTTTGCCCTTCCATATACAAACTGATGCTTCAGACACTGCCTTGGGGGGAGTGCTCGGACAGAAAGAAAATCAGTCCTCCTATGCTATTTATTTCATCAGTAAAAATTTAACACCTGCAGAACTGAACTATACAGTAACTGAAAAAGAGTTTCTAGCAGTGGTTCATGCCATCAATAAATTCCGGCATTATATTACTGGTTATGATGTATTTGTTCATACTGATCATTCTGCTATTAGATTTTTAATGAATAAACCTATCACTAGTGGCAGAATTACTAGATGGTTTCTTTTGCTACAGGAATTTAACATTACCATAGTTGAAAAACCAGGGAAGGAAAATCTGGTTGTAGATTTCCTCTCCAGATTGACTCATGCTGATGATAATGTTCCTGTAGATGATACATTCCCTGATGAACATTTATTTGTTGTTTCTATTAAAACACCCTGGTTTGCAGATATAGCCAATTATTTGTTTACGGGGAAATTACCTGCTCATCTGTCATCTTACGAAAAATGAAGAATCATATAGCAAAGTGCTAATTACTCATGGGTAGGTAATGACCTCTTTCGAACCGGTCCAGATCTGATTATCAGGAGGTGTGTGAGGGAGGATGAGATGTATGACATCCTTCAAGCCTGTCATGATGGACCTTGTGGAGGCCATTTCTCAGACAGGCGAACAGCATATAAGGTGTTACATCAAGGGTATTATTGGCCTACACTTTTTAAAGATGCTGAAAAATATGTACAGGGCTATGACAGCTGTCAAAGAGTGGGGAGACCCACTGCTGCTGATCAAATGCCTTTACAAGCCCAGGTACAAATTGAACCTTTTGAAAAATGGGGATTGGACTTTGTTGGGCCAATCTCACCAATGTCAAGGAAAAAGAGATATATTTTAGTTTGCACTGACTATGTGACTAAGTGGGTTGAGGCAAAAGCTCTATTGAGGGCCACTGAGAAATCAGTCATAGAATTTATTTACGAAGAGATTTTTACTCGCTTTGGCATTCCTCGTGAAATTGTGACTGACAATGGAGCACAGTTTGTCTCTAAATCAATGAAAGCACTTACAGAACAATATGGAATTAAGCACTATAAATATTCTCCTTACCACCCCCAAGCAAATGGTCAGGTGGAATCAACCAATAAAGTGTTAGAATCCATTTTAACTAAGATTGTGCAGCTACATCACAAGGACTGGGCAGACAGGCTACCCAAGGCATTGTGGGCTTACAGAACTACGTGGAGAAATACCACAGGGTATACCCCATATCATCTTGTATATGGGAAACAAGTTCTGCTTCCTATAGAATTTCAGGTGAAGACTTTTCGTACTGCTGCACAATTGAGCCTGAATTTAGATGAAGCCCAAGAGCAGAGGCTGATGCAATTAAATGAGCTTGATGAAATCAGACAAGATGCTGTCCAACGAACTGTGTTGATACAGAATCAGCGGACTAAGTGGCATGATAAATTTTTGAAGAAGAAGACTTTTGAAGAAGGTGATTGAGCTCTGTTGTTTGACTCAAGGTTCAAACATTTCAAAGGTAAGCTTACCACTAGATGGATGGGGCCATATGAAATTGTGACTGTTTTTATAAATGGTTCTATCAAAATAAAGACAATAGATGAAGAACAAACTGCCTTTGTGGTGAATGGACATCGGTTAAAGGTATATCACAAACCTCTCTCTAAGCAAGAGTTCATCCATAACATGAGTCAGCAGTCTGAACTAGAGCTGGTAGGTGAAGAAATGACTTCTTCATGCCTTACTCTCTCACAGTAATATTCAATTGAATTGTTTTTTGTACATATGTACAGGAATTTGTTTTATTAGGTCTCTTTTTGGAAGGGTGCAGATATTCTTTTCAGTAAGGCTCAGAATGTTTTGAAACCTAAGGGAAATCTTTTCGTCACTACCCCTATTTCAGCCTTTGATTATTCTTGCAAAGCATTTTTTTTAGGACTGTGTTAATTTGGGTTAATTTCTGAGTTTCACTGATTGATTGGAATGCCTGTATCAAGTAAACAAGATGTTTGTTGCTAGGGTTTTCAGACCTGTCCCTGTTATTCATAAGAGTACTTATCCACCTGGCATTGTCTCCATCAGTGATTTAAGGGGTTTTTGCTTATGAACTTATGGGTTACTAGGACCATTTGACTTGGTTTCACACTAGATGGAGCGAGGGAATTGTTTTTAGTAATAGCTATGGGCATGAAATTATTTTTAACACAGGCATCATTTTGAAAAAGGTATCCAGGACTGGGCAGTTTGGGGGTTATTATCTATTGGCTGTTATAATACTAAATACATATATATACATTGTTATACAGCCACTTTATGACTTCCACTTTCTACAGTTGCAAAGGTTAGTTGTTCATCTGGGCAAATTTTTACAGGCATGTACAAAGAATACTCTTCCAATTCTAGTACCATCCCACTCCTAGATGGTTTTCAGAGTAGCTCCCCCACTCATCTATGCTTGAGCAAATCATAAATTTTATCTTTAAGGTGAAATTGGGACAAGAGCCTCTGATAGAAAATGGGTGCAAGAGGTTAACCCGCCGGGATACTGAACAGGTCCGCTGGCAGCGGGTACCGACCTGTGGTATAAACAGGCAAACCCATCAGGGTGCTGAACAGGCCTGTTGGCAATGGGGCATCTTCCTGGGGAAGAAGCTTCTTAAGATGTTACAGTTACCCCACCGGAGTACTGAACGGGCTTGCTGGCAGTGGGTTCTAACTCTAATATCTTCTTTAACAGCCTCATCTATACTTGTCTATATGAACAATGTACCTATGTAAAGGTAAAAGAGAGGCCATAAGGGTGGTTAATTAAAATTTAATAAACTCATTAAAAAAAAAAAGTAAAATGATAGCCAGTTGATAATCATCTCCAGCTGTTCTGCATTTTGGGTTACCTGATTCTAGTAAAAGAAGGTTTATGCCTGATATTTTCTGAGACCTGAACATAGCTGAGAAATTCAGTACTATTTGTTGCACTACTCAAACTATCCTGTGTGAAGCTGAGTCAAAGTGGACCAGTACCCCATTAGCTTCTGTTGGTATTTCCTTTGCCTTGTGGCACATGTCCTGGTGGAAAAAGTTCTGTATGAATGATAAGAATGAAGTCTGCATTTCTGATTGTTTGAGTTGCATAGAGGTAAGGGTGATTGATGAAGCCTGCATTTCTAATTGTTTGAGTTACATAGAGGTAAGGGTGATTGATGAAGCCTGCATTTCTGATTGTTTGAGTTACATAGAAGTAAGGGTGATTGATTGAAGTTTGCGTTCCTGATTGTTTGTTTTGTATTGTTAATAAAAATTGGTTTCATAACACAATTTAGTTTCCTGTGTGATTAAGATGAAGCAGCAACCTTACAATAAGGAAATTATGCCACGAAACTGTTGAGGGTCCAACAAATTTTTTAATCCAGTTTACTTGCTTATTAACTCATCCAAGTGATGTATATTTGGGAGATTAATGGTTTTTAAATCACTATTTATAGCACAGCAGCTGCTCCAGATGCTGGTACTTACTACTATGCTGGTAAATTTTTTGTTCATCTTTATCAGCCTGAAAGCACTGCTGTATTTGTTGAAGTGCCGGATTGAGTGCCGTATGGGGTGCTGGAAGAAATATTGGAAAATTGGCATGTATATGGTAAAGGTAATGAACGTTGATGAAGGTAATGGATGTCGCGTGATTGGTCCTAATTATAATTAAGGATTATGATTATACAAAAGTCGATGAGCTATGGATTATCATAATAACTTGGCATTTATTTAATTAATACACCAATGTTTATTTGTAAATCATTTTATGGTGTTAACCTTCGGTAATATTTCATTCCTCATTGTCGATTTGCAATCCTTAATAAAAATTTATAACATTTATTTAATTGGTGACTCACCATAAGGTGATGGTGAATCAAAACGTGTTCATCATTTCCTGCGACGTGGATGGCACGAACCTCGGCTTATCATGATATCCTCACCACGTCTGCTAATTATTACCACTCTTTACCATAATTCTATCGAGCTGTTTCTAGTTTTACCCTCGCCAGTGAAGGGAACCGTTGATGAAGTTTTCCATTGCCCATGAAATTGACTATCTGATATCTTTGCTAATTCGTTGATTCTTCTCTTTTCCTGTCTTCACCATGCTTAACCGGCATGAACCCTCAGCATATGAGTAGTTGTTAGCTATCCCTGAGTTTGTAGCATGCAAGGAGATGTTCATTCGGGCTGGATGGCATTCATTTTTAACCAATTTACAGGGCCACGATGATGCTGTTTCTTTACAATTCGCTTTGGGTTTCGATGGGCATACAGGTAAGGTGGGGTCCCTGAAATTTGCAGTAACAGAGAAATCTGTTTCATTGGCTACGGGACTTCCACGTACCGGTGATAGATGGTTTAAGAATTTTCGGTTATCGCGGAAGGAGTATGACTGTGTTTTCAAACCTGAGTTTTTGGTCGTGAAGGGTGAGAAGGGCTTCTCCAAGCTTTGGGTTAGGGAGGAATTCCACAATATTTTGATGATTATCACCAAGTTGATTACCTGTGAAGGCCGATTCTCCACTTATAAATCCTGTCATTTTCGCCTATTAGCTCATTTCGAGTTTGGTAAGCTTCTGAATTTTCCATTTTATTTTTGGAAGAGTCTGAGTAAAATGGCCTCACAAGTTAGGAAGAACCTAGAACATCCAACTCACAGTCTTTACCATCATGGACTTATTAAAATGCTAGTTTTAGCTGAATTAAAGAAGCAAGGCCGGGTATGGGAACAGTTCGTATATGAACTATCTAATCCTCATCTTCAGTCATCCTTGAGGAATGAATCCGGTGAGCCTCGTATCCCTGATTTAATGGAGAAAGCTTCCTCTGCAAACAATTCTGCTCATCAAAATGATTGTCCTCATGAACCAGCTATTAATAGTTGCAAGAAACCTGCCCCATTACATGCTAAGAGGTCTCCAATCTCTAAGAGACAATGTGTTAGCTCTCAGTCTGGGGGAGATAAGGAGCATGAAAACTTGTTTGTTTTGCCCAATAGACGATTTACTCGCAGCATGGTTGCTAAAGAGGGGAGAAAGGAATCTAAGGGTGAAGAACCTGTCCAAGTCGAATTGCCATCATCCGATGCTTACTCTACCCATGATAACTTTGATTCTCCTGGTTCTCCTCATTATTCTACAATGTCGAGTCCTGTCAGTGAACCTTTGTTGCCAGCATCCCCTTCAAAATCAAGTCTAAAATATGCCAAAGCATCCCCTTCAAAATCAAGTCTAAAATATGCCAAAGCATCCCCTTCAAAATCAAGTCTAAAATCTGCCAAAGCATCACTTTCCAAATTAGGTTCAAAATCTACTAAGTCGGAGGCTTCAGCACAGGGAATTGATTATTTTAGGCAAAAGAATTTTAAATTGACAAGGAAGTTGCAAGAGTATGTGAGTTTGGATCGGGTCGTCAAGCAGGAAAATGCCATTTTAAAGGCTAGAATAGTGTCTTTACAAACTTTGGTTGATGAGGTTACAGGGACAAATCGCAGTCTTCGAAAACAGTTAAAGAAGAAAGATAAACAGTTTGAACAATTGGTTAGTATACAGCAACAATTTTCCCCGTCTCCTCCTTAGGTTCAAGTCCTATTTAATACCTCAACCTCAGTCTCTGGAGTTGGATCCAAGGATTGATAATCTACTTTGAAGGTTCAAATTTTGTCTATCTGAAACTTTCTTGCATAGGGACATGCAAGACCTTCAGTCTAGGGGAGATGTTGGTCTCTTATTTTGACTATCCAGTATAATATTTTCTAGCTTAAAGTCTTGTGGAATCGAATACTAATCAGTTTTGTTTGTACATGATTATGTCTTTTGGGAGGTCAACATTGCTAAGCTTTGGTAAGTGATTTTTAATTACTTGTTTATTACTTTGCCTTGTTTTATGCATATGATTGGGCCTTTAGGTTTCATTTAATGATAGGTTAAGTAATAAGCTTTGTTTCTCTTCTATGCAGGGGTCTTTTGATACCCGACTGCATTCCTGTCTCGACGTTCGAAGGAATATTTTGTTAAAAATTCAATATGCTAAGACAGAAAATAACAGCATTACATTTCATTTCACAATAATAGCATATACAGGATCACTGAAGAAACAACAAGCATAGCATAAACACAAGAGACAGAGATTTATCCTGGGAAACCCTCATGGGGTAGAAAACCCAGTAAAGCTTCCTCAATATAGATGACCAGCAATATACAAAGATGCAAACCCTGAGCATAAGCTCCTTCTTCTCCATAGCAGACCTCTCCTCCACATGTGTGCCTTTCTCAAGTGAGAGTGTGTGTATAATGAGGAACACACCTCCTCTATTTATACACTTCTCTGATATGTATTTTACACAAGTACATGTAGGCTCGTATTTAACCATTAGGTTAAATACCCCATTATAACTGACTGGGCCGACCCCTCTAGGGTGGTCTAATAACCCTTTGACCCACATAACACATTTAGGGCCGACCCCCACTAGGGAAGTCTAATAACCCGAGTTACCACATTCCGACGGAGGAATAAACATCTCCGGATATACAATAAGATCTTCACGGAGGAATGAATCATCTCCGGAATAATAAAGTACAAATATAATATTCTTTGAAGTTACAATATCTCAACACTCCCCCTTAACGAGAAGGATATTATAACAGCATCTGCCCGAGCAAGGAGTCATCAACATCATACATGATACATCTATAAATCACTGGAAGCTTTCTCAACATCATCAGTAACTCAAGCAGTTACTGGAACATCACTGTCAACATCAATCATCAACATCACGATCTTTAGCATCGTCTTCATACGATCAGTAGCATCGTCATCACACGATCAGCAGCATCGTCATCACACGATCAACAGCATCGTCATCACACGATCAGCATCATCGTCATCACACGATCAGCAGCATCATCATCACACGATCAGCAGCATCGTCATCACATGATCAGCAGCATCGTCATCACACGATCAGCAGCATCATCATCACACGATCATCATCATCGTCATCACATGATCAGCAGCATCGTCATCACACGATCAGCAGCATCATCATCACACGATCATCATCATCATCGTCACACGATCATCATCATCATCGTCACACGATCATCAATATCGTCATCACACGATTATCAGCATCGTCATCACACGATCATCAGCATCGTCATCATACGATCATCAGCATCGTCATCACACGATCATCAGGATCGTCATCACACGATCAGCAGCATCGTCATCACACGATCATCATCATCATCGTCACACGATCATCAACATCGTCATCACACGATCATCAGCATCGTCATCATACGATCATCAGCATCGTCATCACACAATCAGATTTACAGGATGATCAATCCTGCTCTCTTTAGGACATGAGTCCATGGATGATGCAATCCAGATCAAGTTCCAGGATGATCAATCCCTATCACAACTACAGAGCCAGCCCTGTTTCATGCTGGATGTATCACAACTACAGAGCCAGCCCTGTTTCATGCTGGATGTATCACAACTACAGAGCCAGCCCTGTTTCATGCTGGATGTATCACAACTACAGAGCCAGCCCTGTTTCATGCTAGATGTATCACAACTACAGAGCCAGCCCTGTTTCATGCTGGATGTATCACAACTACAGAGCCAGCCCTGTTTCATGCTGGATGTATCACAACTACAGAGCCAGCCCTGTTTCATGCTGGATGTATCACAACTACAGAGCCAACCCTGTTTCATGCTGGATGTATCACAACTACAGAGCCAGCCCTGTTTCATGCTGGATGTATCACAACTACAGAGCCAGCCCTGTTTCATGCTGGATGTATCACAACTACAGAGCCAGCCCTGTTTCATGCTGGATGTAACCTAGAGTAATTCTAGGATTTGTCACGTACATTTTGAACCGAGGTCCAGGGACGATTCAGTCCTGTCGTTCAGTTATCGGAGACCTCATGTCTACGGCTCTTCTTTAGGACTGAAGTCCGGGAATGATCCAATCCCCTCACATGTTCATCAAGAACTTCATTATCGAAGACATACGTCTACGGCTCTTCTTTCGGACTGAAGTCCAGGAATGATCCAATCCCTTCACATGTTCATCAAGAACTTCATTATCGAAGACATACGTCTACGGCTCTTCTTTCAGACTGAAGTCCAGGAATGATCCAATCCCTTCACATGTTCATCAAGAACTTCATTATCGAAGACATACGTCTACGGCTCTTCTTTCGGACTGAAGTCCAGGAATGATCCAATCCCTTCACATGTTCATCAAGAACTTCATTATCGAAGACATACGTCTACGGCTCTTCTTTCGGACTGAAGTCCAGGAATGATCCAATCCCTTCACATGTTCATCAAGAACTTCATTATCGAAGACATACGTCTACGGCTCTTCTTTCGGACTGAAGTCCAGGAATGATCCAATCCCTTCACATGTTCATCAAGAACTTCATTATCGAAGACATACGTCTACGGCTCTTCTTTCGGACTGAAGTCCAGGAATGATCCAATCCCTTCACATGTTCATCAAGAACAGAACATGTATCCTCATCATCAAAACATGTATAACCACAACATGTATCATCATCATCAAAACATGTATAACCACAACATGTATCATCATCATCAAAACATGTATAACCACAACATGTATCATCATCATCAAAACATGTATAACCACAACATGTATCATCATCATCAAAACATGTATAACCACAACATGTATCATCATCATCAAAACATGTATACATCACAACATGTATCATCATCATCAAAACATGTATAACCACAACATGTATCATCATCATCAAAACATGTATAACCACAACATGTATCATCATCATCAAAACATGTATACATCACAACAAAACATGTATACATCTAGCATGTATATCAATACATCTATCATCAAAAGCATGTATAAGTAAAGCTAAGTATTCTAAGTATAAGAGTCCTAAATCTAAATATTTCTAAGTAACTGGGTGTAGATAACAGGTTACCTCATCAACGACCTTGATGTTTGATGAGACAATCTCATCAGTAGTGACTATACTACTCCCCCTTTCGAGGAGGGTCCTTTTGAACTACACCAAGCTTGTCTCGGAAGTATTCAAACTTCACTCGAGACAGAGGTTTGGTTGGTAACTTCTTCACTTGACGTAGAGGCTTGGTTAGTACAATGGTAACCTGTTACAAATTCAAACTTTTAGAGTTCCTTTCTGTGTCATATCTTGTTAGTTCCCTATGTTCTTTGACTTATCATGGAACACTAGATTCTATGTCATCTTGATACAACTCTAATTATCACATAGGATCTCAGTTGGTTCTATCTCTAAGTCAAACAATCCTAAAGCCAAACTTCTTCACAACTAGCAGAGCAAGCAGCCATATATTCCGCTTGTGCTGAGAGCCACACTAGACTGCTTCCAGCTAAACCACGAGATCATGGCTAATCCCAGACAATAACATCCTCTCGATGTGTTCTTCTTGTCTGATACACTTCCTTCCCAAACAGAATCTGAATAGCCATCTGAAGTCATGATCTTCAAGATAGCATAGATCAAATTATATCGTGTCCTTTATGTGCCTCATCACATACTTTGCAACTATCAGGTAAACACATCTAGTTTCCACTAGATACTAACTCAAGGTGTTCATAACAAAGCATATATCTTAACCTAGTATATGTTAGATATATCAAAGACCCAATAATTTGACTGAACAGAGTTATATCCACTAACTCTGATGAGTTAACCCCTAACAGCTTCAAGTTGGAATCCATAAGAGTGGCCATTCCAACACCTCAAGTCATATTTCTCATCATACTTTCCCTGGTTGAGAAATATTCCTTCTGAGCCTTGCCATACTTCCAGACCTAGGAAGTAAAGCATCAAATTGAGATCTTTCATTTTTCATTTCTGCATTGAATGATCTTCTGCATATCTATCTGTGCCATCTCTCGTTAGATGGGTCTACTGATATGAGCCTCAATATCATTCGAACTCTGTGGTGAGTTCCTTCTTGCATCCATGACATGTGTGTATCATATTCAACCTTGTGGCAAAGGGTTGAGATCCACATCACCCATGGTGAACATTAAGCTTATCAAATTATTATCGATCCTAGGTACCTATACAGAACCTGATTCATACTTCTTCTTTAATTACACCATACTTGGAGCAAACATCTTGTCGTGATTCTCTTCCCCTTTCTAAGAGAATCTTCTAGCCATGAGCCTTCTATATTTTGTTTGATTTGTAAATCTTCTTGTTTGAACATCCACCACTTGTACGATGTCCATCATTCTTCATGACCTTTCCTACAAATCAAAATTAAGTACATGATTAGTAATACTTCATAATCATCAAAGGATAACCCATTATGCATACAGATATTATTTACATAGTGATGTAACTATTTTGACCAATACTTTGGCACAACACTTTCCCATATCCTGTATGCATACAGTGGCTATCTAGATGCCTTCCATCTCTACCAGAACATACTATCGAGAGTGTGCACAACTCTCAGCATGTCAGCAAGGAGGTTTCATTCTAGACAAGCAACAATGGAATGTTTGTCCAAACATATGCACATTAGTTGTATACTGTTCAATGCTCTATGAATGTTTACACTCAGCATTATATATATTCTAGGAATACAAATATGTATGCAGGCAATATCATTACTATTTCAAATAGCAACTCAAATACTTATCTTTTATGTTTGTGTGGCTGCCTCCCGCTTGATCTTCTGTATGTCTTTTGAACTTCTATTCATTCTGTACCACTGTGCATGCTCAAGAGTCATCCTCATGATCTCATACACAAACATACACTCATTAGTATATTCTAAATGCTATCAAACATTATAGTACTAAATAATCTTGAAAAAGTATAGTCATGATTATAGTTAATAAACATTAGTATTCAAGATTTCAGGGAAGTCTTCTTTTACTCATGCATATCATTGATAAAAGATATAATATGCATAATCCCTTGATTACTAACTTTATGAATAAGCATAACCAATCATTCCAAGTATACTTATATAAGGGATCCTAACACAAGGTAAGATTCATGGGAAACATACCTGGATTAGTATACCTACTTGGTTATGTACAACATACCTAAACAATCTCTTCAATGATTTAGAGATCCTGAGCTAGAACCTGCATGTCTCATAGGTTAAGCATAATATAACAAAGTCATACATACCTCGTAAGTAGAACAAAGATTATGGATGAGTCTTTGTCTTCATGTTTTCATGGTCATGGAGCCTGATTTGTCTTTTGTGATGTACCTGTATCTTGTTAGCAGACAACCTCAACCTCACACAACACCATAATGCATTAGTATAATCATAAGTGTCAACACCCTAACCAATGAATGCATTCATAATTTTGTTAAGGTGATACAACAAATCTAAAATCAAGATTGTACTAACTGTAATAACATGAAGACAAACATACCATAAACTTAATCATGAACAAATCTCAAAACATACCTCGATGAGTCATACCTATCGAGATCGCTTGTAATCTCCTTATGTAAAGCCTTAGCCTCATCTCCCTCTGAAACATGAACTCCTTCACTTATGTAGGTGACCAATCCATCTTCTTCTAGGATTAACCCTATCCACTTGATTTGCAAGAACTAGACCTGGAGCTGGATATGGGTTTGTCAGAGAAACCCCAAAAATTCAAACTTTGAATTTCAAACTTCCGAAAGGATAGAGATATGCGCCTTGATGAGCTGATCAAACTGATATATTCAGAATTTGAAGACTGCAAAGTTTTACTCCTCAATTTTGCCTTTGAAACTTTCGGATTCACTGGACGTGACCCTGAACTGGGGTTTGATGAAGCCCACTCTTTTGCCCCATCAAAAAGTTTGATCCAAAGCTCTAAGCTTCTATTTTTCTGAGGAGCTTCCAGCCGTGGTCACAGATTTCAAAAATTCCCATTTTTACAGAAGCCCTAATTTTTCGCTTTTCTGATCAAAGTCCCGAACTAGGGTCTAATCAAGCCCGGCCTTCTGCCCAACCAAAAATTCTGATCTTGGTCTCCAAATTTCTATTTTTATGAGTAGCATCCAGCCGTGGTCTCCGATTACAAAAATTCCAACTTTCTCCAAAGCCCTAAATTCTGGAAGTCATGAATGAAGGTACCAAAAAATAATTCTGTTTTGACAGAAATATGTACCTGATTGTTTCTGGTGTAACTCTGAAATTTTTGATCCACAGGGTCTGAAAAAGTTTCTTGAGATAGCCTGACCTGTTATCTTTCCATCCTGACAGGTCTGACCTCAATTGGATTCTCTGAGAGAGAGTTATGCCAAATGTCGCAACGTGACCTGTTTTGGGAAAATACAGGAGAGCGAACTTGTACGGCGTGCCACGTGTCACTGTTTGACCTTCGGCCTCTGAAAAAGGTTTCTAAGATAGCTCGGCCTGTTATCTTTCCATTCTGATAGGTCTGACCTCAATTGGATTTTCTGAGAGAGAGTTATGCCAAGTGTCGCAACGTGACCTGTTTATGGGATAATACAGGAGAGCGCACTTGTACGGAGTGCCACGTGTCACTGGTTCAACTTCGGCCTCTGCAAAAGTGTTTTGAGATAGTGCAGACTGTGTACTACCTGTCACTTTTTACGAAATTTCATTTGGAGCTTCCTAGCCCAAGATATGACCTTTTTCCCAAGGTCACCTGATTTTGACTCAGATCTGGAAGAGGCAGAAACCCTATATTGTACAGATCATAAATCACAAAGTACAACGAATTAGAGGTTGTCCTTTGGACACAAGGTACCTGGAGATGTTAGCTTCGTCCTGTAACAATTTCAGATCCGAAAACTTCGCCAAAACGGATTTATAGCGAAAGTGCTACGATGACTGGTTTTTGCTATGTAAAACCCTAACCTTCAAATTGTCGTAAGTAAAGCAAGTGTCTTTAGTGCCATACCTTGTCTTCCTTCAGGTTAGCTCTGATACCATGTTAAAAATTCAATATGCTAAGACACAAAATAGCAGCATTACATTTCATTTCACAATAATAGCATATACAGGATCACTGAAGAAACAACAAGCATAGCATAAACACAAGAGACAGAGATTTATCCTGGGAAACCCTCATGGGGTAGAAAACCCAGTAAAGCTTCCTCAATATAGATGACCAGCAATATACAAAGATGCAAACCCTGAGCATAAGCTCCTTCTTCTCCATAGCAGACCTCTCCTCCACATGTGTGCCTTTCTCAAGTGAGAGTGTGTGTATAATGAGGAACACACCTCCTCTATTTATACACTTCTCTGATATGTATTTTACACAAGTACATGTAGGCTCGTATTTAACCATTAGGTTAAATACCCCATTATAACTGACTGGGCCGAACCCTCTAGGGTGGTCTAATAACCCTTTGACCCACATAACACATTTAGGGCCGACCCCCACTAGGGAAGTCTAATAACCCGAGTTACCACATTCCGACGGAGGAATAAACATCTCCGGATATACAATAAGATCTTCACGGAGGAATGAATCATCTCCAGAATAATAAAGTACAAATATAATATTCTTTGAAGTTACAATATCTCAACATATTTATGCAGAGATTTGGGGGATTCGATCCACAATGGGGGCATTTCTCCTGGATTCACCTCACCTTTCAGATGCTTGTGAAGATTGCTCAGCTGCTGTTTCGTGGATGTCCTTCATTCGAGGAGCTGTTGTTTTCCCCTCTTTAGTAGTATGGGGATTCCAGGGGATTTGAACTTCCATCTATGGTTCAGATATGCCGAGATAGATGTAGGGTTGTTAGTTAGATCGATCCTTGTTTCAAGGACGATTTTACTCTGTATATTCAGTATAAAAGTGATTCTTGAAACCCTAAGAAGAGGTGTGTTCACAGAAACTGGAAACTCTATTTTTATTAATATATCCAGTATTTATTTTCTTTTAAAAGCTGTGATTTAAAGTTGGAAGGGGTTGAGGGCAGGGCCCCCTTCAACACCAACCCCTGGTATTCTAGCATTGTGCATTTTACAGTAATAGATGTAACGGTTTCCTCTTTTGGCAGTGTTTTCAGGAATAGTAATGGTTTTTCTTATCCATGAGTGGAAATAGAATGTATACCTACAGGTCATTAGTTAATTTCATTTGTATTTTGATCTAGCGCAGAGAACAGATTTGGAGTAATTTGTATTCAAAATCTTCCTTGGTTTTTAGTGTGAGTTGTTTGTTAATGATTATGGCAATAATGAAATGTGTGATAATTTTGATTGGATTTATTATAGAATCGATTTAATGAGATTGGGAGTAGATTGAAGTGTTACCTTTCCTTTACTGACAACATTGAAGTGATCACTGAATGGTTACAGGATTGGTTTATAATCCCCCTTGTTCATCGAATTTGCAAGACTGTAGAATAGATTGAGGAATGGTGTGCATTTAAATTTCCCTTTTGATTTCCAGTACGAATTGTAGTGTTGGCAAACTGGTAATGAGCTTGATTTTAGTTACTGAGGAATCGATTTATTGAAGAGAACAGATTATATTTCATATTTCCTCTTACTATTAGCGCTCGAGTGAATAGTGAATAGTTCCATTCTTTTGACTTTTGAGCTCATAAAACTGTAGAGTAGATTTTCATTGCAGTGTATGGATTTTAAAAAAGGATTTACAATAGCAGAAGGTTTGAATCTTTCGATTTACAAAGCATCTAGAATTTGTTAAACAGTCCTTTTTGAATGATGACTAAATAGGAGTTGGAGTTGTGTTTCTTGGTATCGAATGAAGTTTGAGAGTCATAGTTTATAATATTGTTTTCATAGAATTAAACTCCAGTTTCATAATTTGCATATAGGTAAGAATGAGTGAATATTTCCTAAACAACTTTAATATTTATTGGTGAGTATTTTCTGAATATTCTCCTGTGTGCACTTGTATACACAAAACACAAGCATGGTATATTTCAACAGTAGCAGCAAACCAAACTTCCTTTTGTTAAGCTGTTTGTGGACAAGTTAGAGTTGAAAGGAAACAAGTTTCATTTCAGTAATTATTTGAGAGTGTTTATGTAGATTTTAGCATCAGACTTTGTAAGATTAATGGTTGGAAGTTTTAGATACAACACCAGGTCACTAAGATTGATTGAGCAATCTGTTTGTTTTGAAGAGTAAACTATAATTGCTATAGCTTAAGATTACTGTAGTTTAGCATTTCTCTGGAAGATTGCTGTAGGTTGCTGTGAGTTATATTGAATTTGACATTAAGGTAGGAATCAACAAATTGATTCCCTTTTTCTTTATGATAGACCTAGGAACCCTTAGCATTGATCATTCAATACAGTCGTAGCTTTGTCAATTTCATTTTTGTTTGTGAGTAGACTAGAATTTCTTGAAGTATGAGCATTAAGACTACTTTGCCCGCACATATAGTGTAGTAGCTTAAAGTTTACGCACCCTGGTTGACAATTAAATCAAGGTAAATTAAGTAACATTAATTTTGACCAACAAGGATGTTCTTAAGACTATGTTCATTATCAGAATCTCAGGGTACTCCAACTATATGTATAATCAAGTGATGCATCATTATTAATACTCGATGCTACTTGATTTGCAATACTTTATTGCTCTGTCAATTGGTGTATCGTGCTTGAAGCTCAATTTCCAGATTAGCACCCTCTAGATCTAACTCAAGAGCAGTTGTTTTATCTTGCACTTCCTCATAATTGAGCTAGAGAACCTTAACTAGGTTTTGAAATTTCTCAAACCCTTGTTCCTTTTTCCTTGGTGTAACTTCTATTGCTTGAAGTTCTGCTGGTGTATCCTCGAACTTCAGTCTTGCAGGACTTTGTTGTGAGTGCTTCATAATATAATTTGGGATCTTCCCAAATCTTCATTAATTTCATCATCATTATTTTGAACCTTTGTTTCAACATTCCATTTATGAAATTCATCATCATTGTTTTGAGCAACAAAGTATCCTTCTTCATTTAATGCAATGGAGGCTTGCTCTTTTGTTTCATTCATTTTATGTACAGGGTCCTTATCAACACATAAGATTTCTCAGACTGGATTATTAGTATGTTCTTTCTTTCTTCAGACCTTCTTCAATACTTTCTCATTTCTTAATGGATGACATTTGTTAGGTTTTCTACAGTCCCAAGCCTTATGTCCAGGCTTATTGCAATTCCAACACTTTATGGCATACTTATTATAACCATATCTCCTTTTTAGTATTAGATTTACAATTCAAAGCTTTGTGTCCACAGTCATTACAAGAAAAAAAATAACCATTAAATGATGTTTCATACTTGGACTTATAACTCCAATTTGCAGATTGTTAACACCTAAAAAGTGCTCACTAGCTCATTCCCTTATTCACATGACCCATTTGTCCACTTTTCCACCATATGAGCCTCTGAAACCAACAAAAGGTCACCAAAAGACCTTAGTACACCCCTTTTTCCATTAAAAAAGATTATTTTTCCTGAAAAGCATAAAAAACCCTCAAAAAGGGTCCAAATTCCAAAAAATATTAAAAAGGGAATTAAAATATTAATTTTATTCAAAAAAGGAGAAAGGAGGGAAAAGTACCTAAACCATGTTGGTCAATACCATTTGGTTTCCACAAAACCAAAAATGGTATTCCCCACCACCAAAACCTATAAAAAGGTGGTAGGGGCTCCTCATTTCACATCCATCCATTATCTCATCCTCATGCTGCTGAAATCTCCCTTGAGCATTTTGGCCATTGTAAGCAACCTTGGAGAAGGAGACCTCTTGGAGCTTGGAGCTACTCATCTTGGGAGTTGCTCAACATCAACCTTCACCATTGAAGGTATTATCGCAAGCACTTGCTTGCCCCCCATTTTTCAATACAAATTCATTCTTTAATATTTTCTTGTTCTTGTTTTTTAAATGTTTACATTATTTGCTTATATTCTTGCATAGATCCATGATTAGTTTTGTTTAGATTAGTTTCTTGTTTAATTCTATTTGAAACTGCTGCTACTAGTTAGCAGGTGCCCATAGCACTAAGCCTGGTTGCAAAACCGGGCCAACAGTTTTGGGCGACTCCGCTGGGTTTGAACAATAGATCTCTAGTTTTACTTTTACTTTTAGTTTTTTATTAGTTTTTAACCTTTAGATCCATAGATCTGCCATCTTAGACAGCAGATCCATTGCTGCTCTGAGTTTTGGCCCCATCTATTGCCATTAACAGCCCGAAATTCTCAATTTTCGGGTTCGTTTTTTGGTTTCCGTGCACGGCTTTCGCCTCGCGATTTTTAGCCTAACAGTCGCGCGGTCCATCGCGGCTTTTGTGCTTTTTTCCGCGCGGTTCACCGCGGCTTCGCGACCGGTTTTCGCGCTACACATCGCGGCTTCGCGGTCATTTACCGTGCTGCACATCGCGACTGCGCAGCCCTTTTCCGCGCGGTTCACCGCGACTTCGCGGCCTATTTGCACGCTGCACATCACGGCTTCGCGGACATTTTCCGCGCGGTCCATCGTGACTGTGCGACCGAAACCCACGCGGTCCATCGCGGCTTTTCTGTCAAAATCCGCGCTGCTGATTTTTTCATTCGGCCATCCCGATTTTAAAAATTAATTTCTACTGTACTTTCTGCCCACATAGCACATTTTTACAGTATTAAATTCTACATATTTTACAGCTATAGAAAAAATTTTCACTATTTAAATGCACATTTAGAAGTCTTTTTAAAAAAAAATTCAAGAAAGTGAAAGAAAGACTTATTTTGCAGTTTATCTAGGTTAAAATTTTTTCCTGTTTACTTCTTTAAAATCTTGCCCGTAGCAATTTCCTTGAAAAAGAAATCCATTTATTTCTTTACAGAAGTCTATTATTTTCTTTCATGATTCAAAAGATCCTTTGTTTTTTGAGTTGATTGTGAAAAGCCTTTAATTTCCATTTATTGAAAAAAGTCAAAAATTTGCTTTGTTATTTTCGAAAGATCCTTTATTTTTTGGAAATTTTCAGTAAAAGCATTTACTTCTTTCAAGTTCAGTTTACAATACCACATGTGCACCCACTCGATCACTTAATTGAACTGAGCCTTAAAACTTACCCTAATTTCAACACACTATTAACCCCACTTGGGGAACACTAAAAGAACTTTGTAGCTAGGTAGTATTGGGGGGATATGTGTTCCAATAACACCCCTCAGTTATTACATCTGAGACATAGTTGTTGTCCTTTAGGGAGCTAAAATCTCTTAGTATTTATTGGCGCGGTCACAACCGGTTTGTGGGAAGGCCTCTACCCTAGGAGGGTTGAAGTCGCGAGGATGGTTCCGGAAGCCTGAGTGGAATACCGAAATCCATTCAGTAACCGAAGGGCTACCATTCGCAGTTCTCGGGATATCCCTGTATTGGGATATTGCGATCAAGGACCAAACGATAGATTTACCTTTTCTCGACGCGTCATGAACGGAGTATCCTAGTAGCCTTTCTTTAGGATTGATTACCCGGTGTCCCTCCCGGTAGGGGGATATCTAGCCGTTGTCTCAACACTCATATTGTCTGACTTGGATTTCATCACCTTGCAGAGGATATCATTTGTTTGAGTCACAATACTTTTAGTTAGGTGTTTGCATGATTCAACCCACCTTTGGTCTAGTTACACCTATTTTTTCTAGAAGCCATTTGTATGTTGGTACTCTGACCATTTGTTGCATTCCTCCACTTATTGTAGCACAGCTGCTAGAATAAATGCCTTTTTGAGGTTGATTTTTTGGCCTGAGAGCCTTCTTTTTCACTCCCCTTCTTGCACCCCTGGTTGCATTAGGGTTTTGAGTTTTTATATATATATCACCACCTGATACTTAAACAGATTTTTTACACAAAAACTTAATTCTCACCATTGAGAATTTTAGACGCTCTCGTCGTCTACAGGGTGAACTCCCAGAGTTTAGCCTCCTTGGCTCTCCACGTCACCGACGCAGAGCCTTATCCCTTGATTTGACACATCGTCGGTCAACCAGACGGTCATCCGATTCTGACACGCCTCACTTCACCTCTGATTCTGAGGCAGAATCCGAAAACTACGTTGTATTACTACCAACCACCATTATGGCTGGAACACCATTTGATCCACTGTTTACCAGCACCATAGGTGAGACATCCACAGACCCTTCTGCGACGGTGCCATCCATGGCAACAACCACCCCCCTGGGTATGCCCAACATGGGCAACACTCCACATTTAGGAATTCCCAACACAGGGCCACCACCTGTTATGGGTATACCCAACATAGGGGTCACACCCCCTCTGGTTTCCACAAACCCTATCCCAGGAATCCCTACTGCTATTCCTAACCCAAGTGTAACCCATGTTTCACTTGGAGGCACTGGCCCATACCAGACTACACCTATTGGAGGGAACATACCCTCCATACCTAGCATACCTTTAGGCGCTACTGGACCCCTACATCATACCACAATGACTAGGCAGGTCCCAGTTCCAGTCTCCACATCTGCTAGCTTACCATACATGGCGAGTCTGAACCTGCCAGACTTAGCTAGGCTCACTAATGACCCCATCAGACACGACCCTGCGTGGCCTCACATGCCCACCAAACTCCCCTCTGACATCCCTAAGTTTGAGGGCAAGGCAGGTGAAGACCCCCAGAACCATATCATGTCCTTCCATTTATGGTGTTCCTCCAACTCCATAGTGGACGACTCAATCCGCCTCCGGCTTTTACAGCGCACCTTCACTGGCTCTGCAGCTAAGTGGTATATCGAGCAGCCTCATGGGATGCATGCCACCTTTACCTCCCTTGCCTTGACCTTCCTGCAGTTTTTCCAGTTACCTGTCCGTTATGATGCGGGAGTCGAGATCCTACTGTCTTGCAGACAAACCACGGCCACCCACATCACTGACCACATTCATGAGTGGCGTCGATGTCGAAGCCTCTGCAAAATTAAGTTAGACGACCGTATCTTCTTAGATTGGTTCCTAAAATCCCTCCTCCCTCTCATTGCGAAGGATGTGGCATCTGAAAGACCCCAGTCTGAAGAAGAGGCCATCCTTAAAGCCCAACAGTTTGATCTCATTTACACCCAGTCGGGTTATCTATACACAATCATACCTGACGCCCCACGAGGTGACTCTTCACGTGGTGACGCACCGGGGGCATCACATGCCGCTGATCGCATCATTGGCCAAATCACACCGCAACCTAAACCTTTTAGCATGATGAGCACCACGCCCGCCCCAAACCTCTCTAGGGCTACATCCAGTTCCGGAGCGACAACTTCTTACGCTCCAACAAACCAGACCCATCACATTCATGGACCCTCTTGTCCGCAACATTGCTATGGACAAGCGCCATCAGCATATGTACCTTCTACATACCATATCCAACCTGTGACACAGAACCCCATTCAGTTCTCGCCACAGCAGATGCAGTACCCACAGCAAGCTGCACCAGCTAATCCACCACATCCAATAGCTCAGGGGTACCAACAACCCCAACAGGCAGCTGGACCACCTCCAGCTCCACTAACATATTATCCATCGCAACCTGCTCCTGCACCTGCAGCTCCCCAGAATCCCCCCAATGCTCAAGGGCATGTGTACGCACAACAACATCAGCCCCAATACCAAAATAACCAACGCAACCAGGGTGGGAAACCAAACCGCGGAAGAGGACGTAACCGTGGAAACAACCAAAACCATAACCAAGCTCCACAACCTACCAATCCTCCGCAAAACAATAACGCGGCGCCTGCTCATCAGAATCACGATCGGCCACCTAAGCAAGCCAAAAATGCTAATTTACGAACAAACCATCCTTGTTCTATTTGCGGTGTCTATGGCCACTATACCCACGCTTGCCCACATCTGGAGCGAGCTCGACAACTATGGACAGATGACGCCCATCGTCAAGGGCAGGCAGCTCCTCAGCCGCCACCCAACCCTCCACCACCTCAACAACAACCTTTGGTGCTACAAAATCCTTTTCCAACACAAGGAGTGGTGAACACTCAGCCGTTAGCTCCCCCACAGGGAAACGTGCCACCACAACAGATCACTTACGCCACCCCTGAACAACCAATGTTCGATTCAGGCACCCACCACTTATTGATGATGTCCACTGCCGACGTCAACATCCAAACCCATCGGAACCAGTATGGCCCTACCTCCGAAGCCCCCCCCGCCGATAAGGATACTAACGCTCATCCCACCGATCAGACGTTACGGATACCACCGCTTCCACTCGATGGCGCATCTAAAGCACCTCGTTTCCCACTCCACCGTATCAACAACAACCCCAATGCACGGGCTGCGTCAAATTACAACATCGTAGATGACCTAGCTCAATCTCCCGCAGCCATGTCTGCGTTAGAAGTCTTGAAAAACTGTCCTACGCAGCGCAAGACTTTACTTTCCGCCATTGGGGCGATTGACCCAAATGATTCGAAATTGATGACCTTTGATTTGGACCAGTCCGAACCATGTCTGCCTTCCACCATAGTAGTCCAAGTTTCTGTTTCTATTCGGAATCTTGTCATCCATTGATGTATCATCGACGAGGGTGCCTCCACATGCGTCATGTCCACATTTGTTTGGCAGAAGTTGGGATCCCCTACTCTCCAGCAATCCACCACTGCATTGCGGGCCTACGACGGTCGGTCAGCTCAACCTCAAGGTTTACTACCCAAGGTCCCCGTACAATTAGGTGGGAAAACTGTGCTCATCGACATAGAGGTCATTAATGCCCAGCTCGATTATAACCTTTTACTTGGCCGCAGTTACATGTACGCCATGAAAGCGGTCGCCTCATCCGTTTTTCGCACCATGATGTTCCCCCACGAGGGACGCGTGGTCAAAATTGACCAACTCACCTACTATGATCCCAATGCCCCCGCAGCACCCGAAAATGTTCTTCCCATGATTGAACAACCCGCTTCTAGTGCAACTACCTCCTTTGTTTCTTCTGTGGGACCCGGACTTTACTCAGATACACCAATGACCTCTACATTCCAGGCCATTCCACCACCGTCACCGGAGACCCACGTCGCAAACCTCTGTACCCTTTCACAGAATACACAAACACCCGGTAGTCAACCACCATTGGTCCCTAGTCACATCGGTGTTACACCCATCCACACCATCCCCTTTCTATTTCCTCCTTCGGGTGTAGTAAGCACCCCGGTTATGGCTACCCTTAGTCTACCCGGGTTAACATTGGGATTACCCGTGTGGTATATTTCACCTCCCCTTCCACCACCGACACCAAATGTCATCCTCCAACCGGTACAACCTATTGTTACCACTACTCAACCTCCTCCTGGTGTCACACTCCCTTCCTCGTCGACGAAACCATCTCCTGGTCTCACGATCCCTTCATCGTCAATGAATCCTCCTCCTCTTGTCAAGCCTACAGGGGGCAGAGGTCCCCAACCATACACTGCTATACCACCCCCTAAGGCAGTCAAACCCCCACCGGTGTTTCGAGCTCCTCCTAAATGCTCTTTGTGTGATGAGATAGGCCATCCAACTCATCAATGCCCACAGCTACCAGCACTCCAGAAACATATGAATATGTTGGAAGATGATACCGGCATCCCAGTCGTTAGACTTGAGCCACCTCCTCAGCCTCGCGACAGATCACTGAGCACCAACCATCCTTGTGCCATATGCAGTGTTTACGGCCACTACTCTCACCATTGTCCTGATCTCCCTGACTATAGAGCAGCATTGTACGAGTTAAACAATGTAGATTTGGAGATATCTCCTCCCCTCATCGAGGAGATCTACCCCCCGCCATCATCCTCGTCGGAAGAAGTCAATGCAATCTATATGATTTCAACAAATTTCAAACTAGAACCCCTTGATCTATGGTCTGACTACTTCAATAATGATGAGCAAATTTTGGAGACACTCACTGCACCCGACTACCCTTGGGATGATATGCATCTTCGCTCGTACTTCCTAGCGGAAGCATCTACATCCACCGCATCCAACCAGCTATCGGTCGAATCGAAAGATTTCATACCCACTAAGGTCGATTGGTTAAAGGACCCTATCCCAGCACCGGATGCCTTTGAAGAAGGGAACATGTCTAACATTTCCCCCACTATACAGATAGACATTTCCACAACACCTAGGAAACCTGAGTTCATCTCACTGGGCGCATCTTGCACTCAAGCAGAAACTCAGGCATACAAAAAGCTCTTTCAAGAGTTCCATGATGTCTTTGCCTGGTCCTATACCGAGATGCCTGGTCTCGACCCCGCCATCATAGAACACCACATTGATACATGGCCTGAGGTACCCCCTGTTCGCCAGAAACAGCGACCCATTCATCCTTCCAAACTCCCAGCCGTTAAAGCTGAGGTTGAGAAACTTCGCAAAGCAGGATTCATTTATCCTATTCCGTACACCACCTGGGTGTCAAACCCCGTTCCCGTCAACAAAAAACAAGGCACCCTTAGAGTATGCACTGATTTCCGTGACTTAAACCACGCTTGTCCAAAAGACAATTTCCCCACGCCATTCATTGACCAACTCATTGATGAGTGTGCGGGCCATGAGGTCCTATCTTTCATGGATGGGTTTTCCGGATACAACCAGATTCACATCCGTAAGGAGGATCAGTACAAGACTTCCTTCACCACCCCATGGGGCACCTTTGCCTACCGTGTCATGCCATTTGGCCTTAAAAATGTTGGTGCCACTTTCCAGCGGGCCATGACCTATTGCTTTCACGACTTAGTCCATATCCTGCGAGTCTACCTTGATGACCTCACAGCTCGTTCCCGAAAACGATCAGACCACCTTAACGACCTCAAGCAAGTTTTCCTGCATTGTCGCAAATATAAAATCCGCTTGAACCCACACAAGTGTGTCTTTTGTGTCCTGGCAGGCCGCTTGTTGGGTTTCATTGTTTCCCAAGACGGAATCACTGTCGATCCCCTGAAAGTCAAATCCATCTTAGAACTTCCGCCTCCTCGCATGCTTCGGCAGCTCCAAAGTCTACAAGGGCGGTCCAATTTCCTTAGGCGCTTCGTTCCTGATTATGCCACCAAAGTCCACGGGTTCTTACGCTTACTTCGTACCCACATACCCTTTGTTTGGGATGAGCAAGCAAACACGGCATTTGAATCCCTCAAGAAAGCTCTCACACAAGCCCCCTTGATATCCCCACCGGATTTCTCTCAAGACTTCACCCTCTATGTCTCGGCATCTGAATATGCTGTGTCCGGAGTTTTGGTCCAAGAAGATGCCTCCCACCAAGAGCATGTGATTTATTACGTCAGCCAGACCTTGTCTGGCCCACCTCTGCGTTACCCATATGAGGAAAGATTAGCCCTAGCTGTAGTCTTTTCCGTGCAAAAATTGTGACACTACATTCTACTCAGTCATACCACAGTCGTGGCCGACTCCAACCCTATGGTCTATCTCCTAACCCGGCGGCTCCTACAAGGTCGTGTTGCTAAATGGGTCATTATCCTCCAGGAATATGACCTCACTTTCAGAACTCCCAAGAGCACAAAAGCCCTCGCACTTTCTCACCTCATCACTGACCTCCCATCCTCTTTGACATCACCCGTTATCCAAACGGACCTGATTGACGAGCAAATCTTCATCATTTCGTCTGACGACCCTTGGTACGGAGACATTTTGACATACCTTCGTACGCAAAAATTTCGACCACACATCGATCGTGACGGACGCCGTCGCATACGACACCACGCCCCCCGATACCTCTTGTTAGGGGACGTACTTTACCGACGCGGCGTTGATACCATCCTACGCCGATGCCTATCCCATAGTGAGGCAGAACAAGTCCTCAATGATTGTCACAGCGGTGCTTGCGGAGGCCATTTCTCCGGCATGACCACCGCCCAGAAGATCATTCGGGCAGGTTATTTTTGGCCATCATTGTTTACTGATTGCATCACCGCAGTCAAGCATTTCCAGAACTGCCAACTCTTTGCCCCCAAAGCAAGAACCCCCCCCGCCCCCCTTCATCCAGTCATCACTGTTGGACCATTCTGCAAGTGGGCCATCGACTTCCTCGACTGCAACCCCACGTCAGTCGGCGGTCACAAACACATCGTTGTGGCCGTAGATTATTTCACCAAGTGGGAAGAAGCCATGCCGACCTATAATTGCAAAGCCGACACTGCAGCGCGGTTTTTCTTCAACCATGTTATCGCTCGTTTCGGAGTGCCGAAGCAACTAGTCTCTGACCACGGCTCTCACTTCGAAGATGCCGTCTGGAAAGAATTAGCAACCATGTTGAAATTTGAACACCATTTCTCTTTCGCTTACTATCCCCAAGGAAACGGCCAAGTCGAAGCGATCAATAAAATTTTGAAGACCATTCTCCAACGTACTGTAGACAAGCACAAATCCAATTGGCACCACATGGTTTTCCCGGCACTATGGGCCTACTGCACCTCAACCAAAACCGCCACCGGGTTTACCCCTTTCCATTTAGTTCACGGTGTCAAATCCGTCCTCCCTATTGAGTGCCAAATCCCAGCCTTACATATCGTCGTTGAACTCCTACCAGACACTTCCCCGATCGAGCAATGTTTACTACTCCTAGAGCAGGCCGATGAAGATCGGCGCACAACCATTCAAAACATGGAAGCAGCTAAACAACGATCGAAACTAAGTTACGACAAACACGTCCACCCAAGAACCTTTTCTGAGGGAGACCTTGTCCTCGCTTACGATCAAGGTCATGATAAAACCGGAAAGGGAAAGTTCGTGTCTATGTGGCAAGGCCCCTACATCATACATACCTACCTCGGGCAGGGGGCATACATTCTGACCGATTCAGAAGGCAATCCCCTACGCAACCCACGCAATGGGTTGTACCTTAAACGATTTTACCCATAGAAAATATGATGGACACCACCGTCCATTTTAGTATAGGCATACTTTCTTTGTTCACAAAAAATTCAAAAAACCTAAATATTTGTTTTTCTCTGCATGACCACAGATGGATTCTCTTCCACTCTGCCATGTCGGTTTCACTGATGGTGCAAGCCGTTGGTCTCCCAATCTCACCTCCGCAGCTTGGGTAATATACTCCCCTTCACATGAGTTAATTCACATTGACGGAGTATGTTTAGGTGCCGCCACCAATAATCAAGCTGAATACGATGCCGTGACCGGTCTCCTGGCCGCAGCTCTCCAAATGAGCATCCGTCACCTCAACGTTTTCTTGGACTCACAGCTCCTAGTTTCCCAGCTCAACAATGATTACCAGGTACGCGATCCCTGTCTTTTCAAAAAATTCCTGTGCACTAAACAAATGGTTAGACAGTTTGAATCCATTTCATTCACACATGTCCCAAGACACCTCAATAGTGTAGCAGACAATATGTCCAACAATGTCCTCGACTGGCACACCAATCACATCATGTCATATCAATAAACAAAATGCATCCATGTGCATAACATGTGCCTCCCAAGCATATCCATAAACAAAATGCATCCACGTGCATAACATGTGCCTCCACGGGCATACATAAATAAACAAACATACTGCATCCACGTGCATAACATGTGCCTCCACGGGCATATACAAAAGACAAATGTGCATCCACGTGCATACACGACAATATATACAAAATATATACACATATATATATAAACCATGATAGTCAATATGTCATAGGTGCCCTCAGCACCCAATATACAAAAAATACATCAATCGTACCAAAAAAAAATGCTTCCCCATATTCTCATCAGCATTTGGGGGCAGATACAATATCATCTACTCATCAGGATCCCTAGGCTCCTCCGGCTCCTCCTCTGCTGGCCCCGCCGGGTCCTGGCGAGCCCGAAATCTGCGCTCCTCTGGCGCCTCCTCCGCTGGCCCCGCTGGGTCATCCCGTAGACGGATCCTCATCTGAGCCGGCTCTGCAGGGACATCCCGAGCACCACCCCTGTGCCCTGCCACAAACACCGCCGTCCTCAACAAGAGCGACCGCCACTCAGGCGGCGCACCAAAGCAACCCTCCAAAATATCCCGATCCAGGTCTCTCCAACCATCCTCGGGGAGTCGAGCTAGGATCCTGGAAAAGGTCTGTCTGACACCCTCTATGGCGTCATCGCGAGGGCCAACCCCTCGCCCATGAGCCGCAAATCCTCCACCACGTGGAGGGGGTACCGCTACAGGTGGATGGGCCACCACCATCGCCCGCCCCTGACGAGCCACGTAGTCAGGCGGTGGCACTAGACCCACATCTGCACAAAGCAAGTAAACCATCACATACTATACAACTATAATCATAAATGATAAACCAAACAACATATGATATAATATCAAATAAAACACAAAACATACCGTCTAAACTCCAGGCCTGTCCTGGGGCACGAGGCATCTCTGGGTCACCTCAATAGTCCATGCCGGCGTAGGGGTAGTCCTCAATCACCAGGGGTATCTGCTCCCACTGCTGATAAAAATCCTCCGTGAAGAAGCCGTGGACACCACCGCCGCCACGAGGCATCATCTGCCCCCATCTCATCATACGAGGCTCACTCACGAGACCAGCATGAATGGGTACCCGTGGCCGCAAGGTCGGCACCCACTCAAAGAAAAAACAACAGAGAAAAGAGGCATAACAGAACTCACCTCCCTCTCGAATGGCCTTGTCCAGATCTCTCCGGACACCGGCCAGAAACATCTGCCCCCAGGCATAATATGTCCCCCGATGAACTGAGTCCACCATCATCGTCTGTCCCCCAGACATACGATGTGGTGCAGCAGCACCCAATATACGCAGTACACATGCCCCAACAGCTCGCATATCCCACTCACGTAGGGATCGCAGACTAATAGAGCTGTTCTGCAAAACAGCATCATCGACACAGAAAGTCTGTAACAGGTCCTCCATATCTACACCTGGAGGGATCCTCGGTAAGAGATCGCCCACCTCACCCAAATGAGGCAACCCAGTCAAAAAATAGACATCCGTGAGAGTGATCTCTAACCTCTCACCCCCAATGATAAATGCACCCTCCGCCGGCACCCACCAACGCACAAGCTTGTTCAGGAGCCGTCTCACTGAACGAATAGGCGGGATCTGAGCAAACTTCAAAAGTAAGCTCATAGCCAGAGTCTGTCTCACCCCCGGATCAGTATGAATCCTCTCCATAAGATCATCATCGATCTCCCGCTCCCGCCACGAGGACAGTGGTCTCCTCAACATCCTGCCAGAAAACAGAAGAAATTTTTAGCCCCAGCATAAAAATAAAAAAAAATTAAAAAAATAAAAAAATAAAATTGAAAAAATCCCATCACGGCTTTTCCACAAAAAGCCGCGATGCCCATCGCGGCTTTTCCACCAAAAGCCGCGATGACCATCGCGGCCTCCATGCAAAAACCCGCGATGAACATCGCGGGTTTTGGCTGGACAGTCGCGATGAACATCGCGACTATACCCCATGAACTCACGATGAACATCGCGGGTTCCAACCTCGCAGTCGCGATGAACATCGCGACTGTCAGCCTAAAACCCGCGCGGTTCATCGCGGGGAACAGTCCCGAAACCCACGATATTCCACGTTGGAGAGTCAACATGGAATTTCGCGGCCTTTGGGGGCCCACCGCCAAACAAAAAAGACATAATTGACAAGGCTAAGGCAAATAGAGTTACCTGCAACTCGCTGAATCGAAAACCAACGGTGAAATCTCCCGGAAATCGAGAAATAGCTCTGACAGCTCTATCAAACTCGCACGTAACAATGACAAGTCATTTGGGCCCCACGCCTTATTTATAGAAATTCCACCAATTTTCCAACAACCATTGCGGTATCATACGAAGTCCATTTCTCAAACCGTTGGTATCGTTGGAATCAGCACAGCGAGAACTTCATGCAGGTTCCTTCCTTTTTCCGTTTTCACAGGGTCCATTTTTTGGCCTCTCTCGTGGCCTCGGTTTGCGTGCCGCATCGGTCGTTCTCCGTTTTGGACGTGCCATATATCACTGGATTCAATTTTCCGTGCTCGTGATGATGCTTGAGATCATTTCTCACCATCATGTCCCGATTGTCAGGGCATTTTTTCCATGCCCCCTCGTCACCTCGGTTTGCATGCCACATTGGCCGTTCTCCATTTTGGACGTATCATATATCGCCAGATTCAGTTTTCCGCGCTCGTGATGATTCTTGAGATCATTTCTTGCTATCACGTCCCGATTGTCAGGGCATTTTTTCCATGCCCCCTCGTCACCTCCGTTTACGTGCCACATCGGCCGTTCTCCGTTTTGGACGTGTCATATGTCACCGGATCTAGTTTTCCGCACTGATGACGATGCTTGAGACCTTTCCTCGCCATCATCAATCCCTTTTTGTTCGGTATAATTTTATCCCTTTTTCGGGCCAAGCAACCCCTTTTACAAAAAAGGCACTTACGGAGTTTCTGTTAAGCTCTTTTCTGACTCCTAAAACAATGAAAAGATCGCCGAGCAATCTTGCTTCCTTTCATGCTCGCTAAACATATCTGAAAGGGCGTCTACCTGGTATAAGTTTACCCCTTTTCCAGACCTCGTAGACTAATTACGAAAAAGGTATACTCTAGTCACATCGGCTAGAAGAGTTCTCCATCCGCATCATTTTATGCTTTTTCGGGCCTTGGAGACTAAACTTACGAAAAAGAAACACAATAGAGTCCACTTACCATTTTCAGACTCTCTAAACATGAAAGCAACCATGAGCATGAGCCGTCCTGAGCTCACAAAATCCACAGGACTGTACCATTTCAGAGCACACTTTTATCCCTTCTTGGAGCTCATTAAAACTACGAAGAAGGAATCAATGGTGCCTCTTGGCGCCACGACAGATCACATCTACTCATTAGGCAGCTTCCCCATTTCGGTCGCCTTTGTTCAGAATATTCTGCAGTATGTCACCTTGATAATCCCTCGACGGAACCTATTAGCTCGTCTTCCCCCCCAGAGTCAATATATACCATTCAGTCAAAGCAATGATCCCCACACCTACAAGTCAGTTCCCTACGCTGCCAGGTCAACCATGTCATCATGCTCTGAACAAAGGAAGTTTGAGTCTACCCATTTTTTGACCCAGTTATTTCCCATTCCCACAAGTATGTCAGTCCTACCATTAGTACTACAACACTACATTTTTACACCTCGTACTCCTATCAAGGAAACATCATTGCCTTGTTAGTTGTTGGTCTCCCTCTGTCGACGACAACCACATTGATTCCAGAGGATAGACCTAGAGGTCCCTGTGTCTTGGACTCATCACCATTTATGATGAGTTCCTACGAATCATTTCGAGAGGAATCTTCAGTGCCTCTCCAAACGATTGTTTCTCACATGCTCGACTTCAACACCTTGATCGCATCGTTGAGACTCGCACAGGGTATTCGTCCGTTTCACTTATTAGTCGAAGACCCCGGATACCTCCTGACTCCTCCACATTTGAGAGTCTTCCTATGGATAAAATCAGTGACACTTTTTCTATAGATATCCGGGTTGCGCATGGCGACAGTATTCATATGTACCCCAGTTTCATACTCCCTTGAGTATAAGGTTATATTATTTCTCAGATTTGACTCATAGTTTTTGAGTCCCTACAGATGTTGGACACCTTCAGTTTCAGTAGTTCCTCAATTATTCCAGTGTATCAGTTATTGAGATCCGTTATGATCAGGAGTACATCCCAAAATAATGTCCCCCCTGGACCATTATGGTGTACCAGTAGATTCTTTATGTATTAGATCCCCCTTCTTGGGACTAATTGTTATGTATATGTCTTGATACGAGCATGGGAATGCCCACCTCGTCCATTATCAGAGATTATACCTCATTCATATTGAGGCCATGTAATATTTATTGTTTCTTGCATCTTCCAAGGGCCGTGGCTCCAGTCTCCAATCGGTCTCTTCTCCTTCCCAAACCCCTGAAAAAAGACAAAAGAACTATGATGTCTATCGGCCATACGATGAGCTCCTGCCCTCACACATCAGGGGGTAATCTGTTAACACCTAAAAAGTGCTCACTAGCTCATTCCCTTATTCACATGACCCATTTGTCCACTTTTCCACCATACGAGCCTCTGAAACCAACAAAAGGTCACCAAAAGACCTTAGTACACCCCTTTTTCCATTAAAAAAGATTATTTTTCCTGAAAAGCATAAAAAACCCTCAAAAAGGGTCCAAATTCCCAAAAATATTAAAAAGGGAATTAAAATATTAATTTTATTCAAAAAAGGAGAAAGGAGGGAAAAGTACCTAAACCATGTTGGTCAATACCATTTGGTTTCCACAAAACCACAAATGGTATTCCCCACCACCAAAACCTATAAAAAGGTGGTAGGGGCTCCTCATTTCACATCCATCCATTATCTCATCCTCATGCTGCCGAAATCTCCCTTGAGCATTTTGGCCATTGTAAGCAACCTTGGAGAAGGAGACCTCTTGGAGCTTGGAGCTACTCATCTTGGGAGTTGCTCAACATCAACCTTCACCATTGAAGGTATTATCGCAAGCACTTGCTTGCCCCCCATTTTTCAATACAAATTCATTCTTTAATATTTTCTTGTTCTTGTTTTTTAAATGTTTACATTATTTGCTTATATTCTTGCATAGATCCATGATTAGTTTTGTTTAGATTAGTTTCTTGTTTAATTCTATTTGAAACCACTGCTACTAGTTAGCAGGTGCCCATAGCACTAAGCCTGGTTGCAAAACCGGGCCAACACAGATGCATTCCTTTCAAAGTTATTTTGTGTTGAAGAGTATGCCCTTCTTTCATTTGTAGGTTTACTAACTTGGCCTCTTTTGTCATTGTTTGTATGTGAGAAGCATGGACCTATTTCAATTGAGTTTCCTTGAGGGGATTTAGTGATCTCATCAAT
Source organism: Larix kaempferi (assembly GCA_027924585.1). Taxonomy (NCBI): domain Eukaryota; kingdom Viridiplantae; phylum Streptophyta; class Pinopsida; order Pinales; family Pinaceae; genus Larix; species Larix kaempferi. Next base: position 6,786,306 of record BSBM01000130.1, read on the forward strand.
TTTAAAGCCAATGCCTGATTTATCAAATGTATGTCTTTGTTTCTTCAGAACTTCTTCCAAAGCTTTTGTGCTCTTATTATACTTTTTAATTCTTTCAAATTCTTCCTTAAGTTGAGCATTTTCAGTTTTCAACTTACTTTCTTCAGTGTAACTAATCTTCAACTATTTCTCTAGGCCATCCTTGTCTTCTTGAATTTCTTATAGCTGATCAACTAGCATTTTATTTTCTCCCCTTAGCTATGTAGGTGCTTCTTCTAGATTATTAATCATGATTGTTTGATCATTGCTAGGACTCTCCTTCCATTGATTGCTTTCCTATTCTTCCTTTAATTTCTTGTTTAAACAATCAATCTTCTTGTCTCATTTCTTGACGATCTTTCTCCAATCATGAATTTCTTCAAGGGATACCTCTAATTCAACTACTATCTCTTCTTCATTCTCTCTTTCTTCTTTTGTGTTGTCCTTGACTTTGGATTGCTTCTTGTCTTCTAGAGCTAGGAATAATATCTCATTTCTTCCTTCATATACACTATCATCTTTATCATCATCATCATCTAAATATGTTTCCCATGTTTTGGTGTAGAAACTTTTCTTCTTGGGATAACCTTTCTTGTAGTAGTTTCTTTTTGGCTTGTGTTCAATCCTTTCCTTGAGAGGACACTTGGATGAAATGTCCAATATTTCCACACTTGAAACATTTTAAAAGTAGTTTGACTTTGTACTTACCTATATCTCGTTTTAGCTTCCTCACGAAATGTGTTGTTTCTTCATCAAAATATTTACTTGAAGTGAAGAGGAATAAGAAGGGACATTCTTCTTATTAATTACCTTAAATGTTGCTTCTTTAGGAGTTGGATCCTCAATTCTCATTTCATAAGCTATGAGAATTCCATGCAACTCGTCCATTGTCAGTTTCTTTAAATTCCTCATTTACTCTATGGAACATACTTTGGGATTGAATCTTATTGGTAAAGTGCTTAATACCTTTTGGAATATCACCTTTTCATCAACATCTTCACCAAGTCCTCTAATTGTATTCACTACTTCGTCAATTCTCTGAAAGTATGATGCAATTGTTTCTTCTTCCATCATTCTTAAGGCTTCAAACTTGCTTCTAAATGTCTGCAATTTTTCTCCTTGAATATTTGCATCTCCCTTAAAAATATTTATGAGTTTATCCCACATTTATTTTGCAGTTTCACAATGTATCACTTCTACAAATTTTGTCTTCTCTAGCCCGCTAAGGATTGCATTCATTTCCCTTGAATTTTTTCACTTTATTTCTTCCATGCTTGATCTTTTGGTTGATATTTTGGTTCTTTGTTGTCATTAACTACACTCCTCCATACATCAAATCCTAATGCCATGAAGTAGGTCTTCATCCTTTTACTCCAAAAAGCATAATTGGTTCCATCAAATAATGGATCCTTGTTTGTACAAAAACCTTCACGAGTAGCCATGTGTGTTCTTAGAATCTCCTTCAAGTTGGTTAGACTTGTGTGAAGGCTCACTCTGATACCAATTGTTGAACACACTAGGGACACTGAGAGGTGGGGGGGGGGGTTGAATCATTGTCCTATACTTTAACTACTTTTTTCTATCAATCTATACTCTTGAAACACATTCATACATTAATCATTGTAAGTATACCAACATCAATAAGAGTTCATCAACAAGTACACAAGATGTATACGGAAACTATATATATAAATCGACAAATTACATCAGATTAGTGATCATCTCTGTCCTCTGGTCAACCACTATTAGTGGTAATCATTGTTTATCTTCTAATATGTGATCTATTCAACCAATACAAGAGATCTCGACCTTCTCTTATGTTTCTAATATGTTATCAAGGATAAATACAAACCCCATCAATAACAAAAAAACCAACAAACTATTTATCTCCTCTAGTTGTCTTAGATCAACGAGTAGTTGATCTCCCCACTAATTTGTTTCCTTTGTTGTTATCTCGGATTCAAAATTCACTAATCACTCAGTTTCTCAAATCGATCTCTTATTTATAGATCGTGGACCAACAATATTGATTTCTTTGGGGCCAACCCAACGTTTTGGAATTTGGTCAAGTGCAGTCATTAAACAATTCATGTTTTATTAGGGCCAACTTTAAAGCATTCTTTACATTTGCAAATTCCATACAACACTTCTCTCAAATCGAATTTGGTCTATGTATGAATTCATCACGTGGTCTTTACACCAAGTTCTTGTTTGTGGCACCATTAAACCATCATACTTCTTTGGACTATTTGTGAATTAAATCTCCTTCTTCCATGGTTTTGAATATTGATTTTGGGCTTCACCTTGGTTGACTTGACTTGGTTTAGCTTCATATTAATTGTTCCTCAAGTAATCAAGTCTCTCCCACATCTGCTCATGGAACATGGCTACTTCATCCTCTTGCACATTGTGCTTCCTCAAATCAGCATGCTTGGACAGAGTTGCTCTATCCCCTTAGCAAGCTCTCGGTCGGCTTTGTCATCACTATCTTCACTTAATTTCTTCGACTTGTCCACTTGTTCATGAGTCTTCTTGCTCATCAACTTCTTGTTCATATTTCTAATACTTCTTTCTTCTCTCCCATGATACCAGTAATTTCATCTATCTCTCTTGTATTCATGTTGACATCAATGACAACACTACATTTCCATCAACCTATGGTGTTGTATTGTTAGGATTGAGGGTCCCTTGGTAGTGTTTCTTGAATTTGTATTGAAGATGCATTATTCTTCCTTATATTTTATGCTGGCCATTTCCTTATGGGGGACTCTCACCTTTTTATTGGTTTAAGTTGTAAATGCATTGCATAATTCCTGATTGCGCTTTTGAGCCTAATGCATGCTTCCAACTTACATCTCTTTCTAATCCCCCATTTACAATCTCATTATCATTAAGCCTTGCATCATTTTCCTTTGCAACTTGACACCCTTTTACCAGGAGGAAACACACCCTAGTGTCCTTATCCTTTTCATGTTCCTTGCATTATATATAGGTTTGCTCCATGTGCTTGGAACTAGTTCGCTTGCCCCTGACACTCTTTCTTCTCGTGCACTATAGCATTCTTTTATTCTTTTTTTAGGCTTTAATAATATGAAAAGACAATATATATATTTGTGTGTGTGTGTATGTATGTATGTATGTTCCAAAAATATAGATGGCAATCTTAACTTTAGTATGTCGCCCTTCTCGTGTCAAGTATGTTTCAAAATCAATCAGTTTGTCCCACCAAATCTTTGGCATTTTGCTACTACCTCATTTTGGATGATGGGGTATGACTTAATGCCATCATTCCAATGGATCACTTCCCATCAACTCCAAAACATCTATTATGGGATAGAAATCTAGAGTACTTTTAGTACCTTGGAACTTGCATCCATCTTTGGTAGGTTTCCTCGTTACCGACAGTGGGAATACACCAATTTCCCCTGATCATTAGAGTTTATAGGTGTTCAATGTCAAGACATATATTCACACTTGTTAGATTGTACTAGGTACCTTGCCTCTCATTATCATTATCGGTGATTTGGCTTACGTTTGTTAATGGTATACATCAATGAATGTTAATCAAATGGTTTCTTACTATGTTCGACTTTAGGACATCTATTCACATAGTTTAGACTTGTACACATATTGGTTGGTTTGAAGACCTTGATCCCATGATATAGAATCAAATATTTATGCTATGACTCAGGTTGCTTTGGATTACCATTTACCCCTATTTTGGAACTGATCCTTATGGAGATTTATATGTCCTATCTACATATACAAATATCTTCATTTGAATCTAATACATAGATCCACTATGTATCTTTTTCATGGCTATTATCTCTTTTTGACATGGATCCACTTTGTACTCCTTTTTCGTGGCCATGATAATTGCTTATATATACCTCATGGATCGTGGTGTACTTGATTTGGAGGCCATGTTTTTTTTACTCCTGAGAATGGGTATGCCTTCCTCGAGAAAAGAGATTTATTACTTGATCTACTACAGGTGTCTCCTATGGATGATTTTAGGGAACTTTATCTGGGTTACTTCTGCACTCACTTCTAAAAGGGTTGTAATTTATTTTGGCCATCATCTACCCCTATGACCTCACACATTAGGGGGCATCTGTTATAACATATTTTGTCACATTTGTCTTATAGATACTCATGATGGTATACTCTTATTCCTTTTTTTCTCTTTTGTGGACTTCCTTGATCCTTTATAATCTATGAACAAGCACTTTGTCTTAGAAAACTTCTTAAAAATCATGTTTTTCAAGTCATATTATCCCTACTCTATTGCTAAACCATGTATACGCACTTTCCCTTTGTCTAATCCACGTACGAGCTCGTTCAAAGGTAAAAAATTATAAAATCAGTTATCTTATGAGAAAATTTTCAGTTTCGACCATTCCCAGTTATCCCAATCCCATAGGTAACTGTCTCCAACTTCCCCAATTGTCTCCTCATCCATATAAAAGAGGTACAAATGAAAGAAAATTGATCTTAGATCTTGAATCTTAATACTTTTGGGTGAAGCTTTGGAATATTAAACATACCCTTCATGTAAAAAGCAAATTCAAAAACATCTTTATCTTGCGTCTGCCAAATTCCATATCCCATAATTGGAACATAGCTTTTATAGTCGTTCTTGTGAGTTTTATTGTGCTACAGAATTGTATGGATTCTCTTGGGAATATTTTCTAAGAATGGAACCAAATTGGAAGTTGAGTGTTTGAAGGCTCAGGTGGAAGAACTTTGATCTCAATTTCAGAACGATGCCACATCGAGACTCAAGTGATATCTTCTTATTTATCTCTTGTTGTTACTTATATATAAAATAATTCTCTTTTTAGTCCAATATTAATTGTTCTATCAATGTTTATGAATGTCTAATTTGGATGAGTAGTTCTGCAAGTTTTCAATTATATTTAGAATCTTTGCTACTTCAACTACTCTTCGCTAGTTTCTTGATCACTTTCATATCACAAGTCAAGATTTTGAGTAGGAAGATTGGAGCAACAAACTAAGGGTTTCTTCTTCAAACATTTGGAACTGGGAACTAGTACATATGGCTCAAAATTTCCACGAAATGTTGCCACGAATAAGTTAAAATCAAAATTTTCGTGGATAAACAGATAAAATTTTTGAAAAGAAAATGTTCTGGCCCCCGATAATCGTCGTTATAGCGACGGAAATAAATTTTTGTTGCTATAGCGGCATATATGAGTTGTTTGTCGATGTAGCAACGAAAAGACAAGATTCTTCACTATAGTGACAATAGACTTAACATGTGCAACATCAGCGGCTATCATAGTAACGGTCATTGACTTTTTGTTATTGTTGAAATTTGATTGTTGTGCATTTTCAATGGAACCGCCACGCTCATTGATCTATAAATACATGTTCTTAAGACATATTTCCACAAATTATTTGATCTAGTTGCAACAATTTTTCTGTTGATTGTTCGATCTGTGATTTCAAGAGTCCGGTACTGGTTTAACACATCGAATTTTTTATCTCCTTCGGTTTCCATGTTAGTATTTTTAAATTATTTGTCTCCTTTAATGTGTAGGGTCATACATAAAGTGGGTCGACTATTCATTTTATCCTCAATACTAATGCTTACATATATTTTCCGCTTATACTTTGATAGATACATGATCTATTTTTAAAGACCACGGAGGGACATTTACTAATTAGATTTTTCAATGTCCATGTCACGTCCTTTAATTTTATCTCCTTTAATATATATATACTCTATTCAATTTAATTATATATTGATTGAGTTTTTTTGGTTCTTATAGGCTATTAGAATGTCAAATAAATATACTTGGGAAGAAAATAATAAGAGGTATGATGAGTTTAAGGCAGCATTGGAGGCGAAGGGTGATGAAAAGTGTCACTGCCCTTGCAATTATTGTAGAGGTTTGAGAACGAGAAGAATTTTAAGAACAACAGCAGAAAAAAATTGTAAGGAGAAGGGGCATGCTGAAGGGGGGTATGAATATCATCCCTTGGTAAGACGTTATTCATTACATAATGTACTTCTTGTAATAGTACTGATCATGTATTCACAAAATGTTTCATCAATTTTAAATATATGTGTTGTATATTATACACTAATTTTATTACATTGTTTGTAAATATAAAGACAATGCCCCCTAAATGTCGACCGCCAGAGAGCTATTTTCCACATAATAGTAGAAATACTACTTTATAAGGTGAGGAACATGGAGATCAGAATATTGAAGATTGACTTTTAAATGATCTTATATATGAAGATGACGTTATTGATACAAATGGAGAAGATGAGATAAATATATTGATCCAAGACACATTTGCTCCATTGGATGAGGACAACCTCCATGATATTCATGGTGTTCCTCTACTCGAGAAGTCCCAAGAATCTCTTTATGAAGGCTCAACAAAAAATATTCTATCTATTATATTGTTGTTGGTGAACTTGAAGGTTTTGAATGGTTTATCAAACACTTGTTTCACACAACTCCTAAGGTATGTAAAGTTGACTATTTTCTTCTATTTTTAGTGTTAATTAATTCATAAATTAGGGATATGCAATATTTATGATTTATACTGTTTACATTTCATTTTTTTGTCAATGTTGCAGATTGTTGGGTGAAATTATATTACCACCATCAAATAATTTACCTCGCACATGTCAAGAGGTATTCTTGATTATGAAAGAAATTGGAATGGAGTATCAAGCTATTGATGCATGTCCTAATGATGATATTATATATTATGGACAATATGTATCCAAAAACAAATGGCCACAATGTGAAATTAGTAGATATCGAACTGATCAAGTAACAAAAAAGGTGCCTCACAAATTTCTTCGTTATTCCCATAATTCCACGTTTTCAAGGACTATTCAGGTGCCAAAGTATAGCACAGTTTATGGATTACCATGCAAAGAACATAAGTGAATATGGTGTTCTTTGAATGCCTGCAGATGGCTCTGCATTGAAGAACATCGAAGAAAAATGGCCAATTTTTAAAGATGAACCTCGTAATGTTAGACTTTCATTGGCAACTGATGGTTTCAATCCATTTGGTGAGATTCGTTCTACTTACTTAGTGTGGCCTGTTTTCATCATAAACAATAACCTTCCTCCTTGGATAACGATAAAGAGAGAGCACACAATGTTGGCAATGATTATTCCGGGTAATTTTTTGAAAGTAATTATATTATTTCATTTCTTTGTTTAACTACTGCATGAGAACACCGTCTATATATTGGGACACATAAGTAAATAGAATTGTATGTTGAATCAATTAGTTAAGTACCAATTTGAAGATATGAATGTATATATTGAGCCTCTTATCGATGAGCTATTGAAGTTATGGGATGGCATCGCTATGTATGACATCTCTAGACCAATGGGCAGAAACAATTTTAGTTCCATGGAATACTTGCATGGACAATTCATGACACTCCCGGGTTAACACATTTTTGTGGTATGTAACTTTCTGTTGCACGTTAAAATTATATGTTTTTAAGCTAAATATCATGCATCTTTTTATTTAAATTAATAATCTTTTGATGCTATACCATTAATACATATATCTTGTAGGTCTTCAAACAAAGGGAAAATTTGCATGTCCAGTCTGTGGTCCTAGGATAAAATCTCGTCGTTCAAGAAGTTTAGCAAAGGAGGTGTTTGATGAGTACATGCACTTCCTCCCTAAGAACCATAGGTATTGAAATACCAAGAAAACAAAATTCAGTGGTAAAGAAGAGAATGGAAAGAAACCATGAAGAATGACACCTCACCTATGGAAGTTGGAATATAATAGAAATTGTCGAGGTATGCAAATGTGTATGTAGCATATAAATATATAATATTATGAATTTATATTTTTACTGAATTTTCTCTACCATGGGTGTCATGAATTATTGTTAATGGGTTTTCGTTTATGTTTAATGAATGTCGCTAAGGCATGAATGGGATTCCAAGAGGAATGAAGAGTTATCCCATACAATTCAGTAGGTTTCCTTACTACGAGCACCTACAAATAGCTCATTTGTTCGATACAATGCATATCGGGAAGAATGTAATATAAATGATATGGTGAATAATAGATGGAAGGACTGACAAAGATAAAATTGGAAAAATTCGTAGTGACATTGCAAAAGACAAACACGCATTGCAAAGTGTAATTAATTCCAATGCCGGAGATGGGGACCGAAATATTAGTATTCCATGGTTATTGATAGAGAAACAAAGCAATGCTATAAAAGAGGTCATTCAGAAAATAAGGTTTCCGACGTGGTTTTCGCCGAACATATTAAATATCTTAATGAAAAAAGGTGATTTTGGTGGTGTTAAAACTCATGACTGGCATACATTCATTAACGTAATTATTTGAGTATATAATTTCCATTTAGTACATCTTTTTAGTAATTGTTGTCTCTTATTTGGAAACAGATAATGATTTTCTTTTTTTTACAGTATGTTCTACCTCTGTCTCTCCCAGATATCTTTGACGACAGCATAAAACAAGTTATATATGATCTTGGTAAATACATGAGGTAAGTAACAATTTATATGTATGAAAGTGTTTGTTCACTTTGTTGCATAGCTTATTGACATATTGTGTTTTAAAACTTGGAACTTTATTATATATGCCTCAATCTTGTTGATCACTATTGTTTTCTTGCATAATTTGTAGGTGGCTTTCATCTAAAGAAATCCATAAAGAAGATATTAGGTATTGGAAGATAGAAATTCCTCATCTAATGTGTGAAATGCAGAAGTATTTACCTCCAACATTTTTCAATGCACAAGAACACTATCTCATACACCAAGTTTAGGAGATTGAATTGCGTGGACCTGTAAACTCAAGGTCAATTTGGATGGTGGAAAGGCATTTGAATTCATTGAAGGATTTTGTTAGACAAAGAGCACGTCCTGAGGGTTCTATGGTGTAGGGCTATATGGTATATCAATCCATGGTGTACATTAGTCAATATCTTCCAAATTTAGCAAAAAATATCAATATGCCTCGCATTTGGCATGTCAACTCCATCAGCAAATTTGAAGGGGAGGTACTATTTGGGAAAGGTAGAACGAGGAAAGTGAAAGGTAATTGAATGGTGTAGATTTAATTTATTATACAATTAATTTTTCAATTCCATATATATATCTTACTCATGTAATTTTTATTATTCCATCAGTATTTTAAGGTAAACTTAATTGCCTTTAATTTTATGATAGCTAATTTACAATTCTTAATTGTTATTTTTTCATATAGTTGGTCGCAAGTGGGATGCACTACATTTATACATTGCAAAAAATCTTGATTGGATGGAGGAATGGATAGAACGATGTACAAAATTTTATGGTACCTTATCATGGGAAGGGGTTAGTAAATTGATTAAAACAGTGCATCATCATCGAGAAGAATATCCCAGTGAACTTATGCAAAGGGAAATTGATTTAGCATGTGGTTTAAAAGATAAAAGGGCAAGTATATTTACCCTGCTCATTTTTTCCGTTGTTTCCCATTATATCAATGTATTTATTTTGTTTATTTCTTCTTATATATTTATTTACCAAGACGGGCATGATGCAGTTGATACACCACAATGATATGTGGTGCAATGGTCGTAAATTTTGCATCAAAAATTTGGATGACAAGAAGAAAACATTTGATTGTGGGATAACTACATTTTTTCAAGTCACTAATGTTTCCTCTAGAAGTGACAAGCATCTCGAAGTATTTGAAAATAGGTACTATGGTTATTTGGAAGATATAATTGAGTGTGACTTTAATTCCTTTACAATAGTTCTGTTTGAGGTCAAATGGTACAGGATATGAATGAATGAACATGATCCCAAAAGATCTTTTATTGAGCATGCCAATGGATTTACCATGGTTAATATAAGGGCACTTGAACCGGGTATAGAGCCTTATGTTCTTCCAAGTCAATGTGAGTAGGTATTTTACTCAGAAGTGCCATGTAAAGCAGGTTGGTCATACATTGTTAGATATGATCCAAGAGGAAGACCGATCAAGTATAATGCATAGAAAGAAGACAATGTTGAAGAAGAAGGTGACGTATATTAGGAGCCGTTGGTCGCCGACACAGATGTGTCAGATGAAGAATCCGATCAAGAAGTTGATCATCCAAATGACGTAGCAGACAATGTAGTCAGTAATGATATTGATGATGAATATATAACATAAAATGACGTTGATGATGATGTTGATATGAGCGATCCTTTCAATGATAGCAATTCTGAACCAGATGATGATACAGATGTTGAGTTAGATAAAGAAGAATATGAATGATATTGTAGCAATGTTGGAATCTAAGAGGTATGTGAATATATTTTTTTGCATAATGTATTATGTTTAAATTATTTAGTTATGTCATTTTTTATTTAGTATGTTACATGTTCTTCTTTATGTGATCATGGTTGTTAGGGAATTGAGAGTGATGTGAGGGGGGGGAAGGGGCCTTCAGAACATTTCATGATACTAATAGTTGATCCAATATTTCATGCATATAATTTTATTCTAGGTATTTTTCATTGTAAATATCCCAAATATCCTCCTTCCTTAACGTAATGTCCATCACCAATGTTGTCCATCGATCCTGCAAAGTTAGCAGTGAATGGGGCCAATGTTGAAATTTCTTCAAACTTTGCTAGTATGCATTGAAATTTGATATTGTTAGACTAGACACATGCCTTCATGAAATGGGAGGGTTTCAAGACTCAAGGATGGGGCAAAGCTAAAAAAACACCCTAACGAATGTAGAACCCTTATGAATATAGAACCTTGACTCAAGAATTTTGGATTTTGATTATACAAAATTCCACTTATTGCATGATAGGGGATGAAGGTTCAAGTAGATGCTTCAACAATTCTTTTTGGTCAAACATACACTCTAAGGAAAAAATTCCCTTGGTAAAAAAGTTCTTGACTTCTCTAAGGTTAACACACATATGCTAAATCCCATATTTATTTGGAACCAACAAAATCAAATATTCATAACAAGGCATGCTAGGATTGATAATGCCTTAATCTAACCATTCATGTATAACCAGTTTATCTCATCACTCTCCATAGGAGAAGTTGGATACAAACCAGGATCCATGCCTCATATGGATGTGGATGAACATTAAAAATGGATCACTCCATTTCTGATGTGGATGAACAACCCACTGATGTACTAATTTGTCATCACTATCCTATCATATTAGGTAATGCCTAGTTGGATGCACTCCTTTCTAAACTTTGATCTATATACTTGAATCCCCTATTCTTGTCTTAGTCTAATACAATTCCACTTGAAGTCATGTTATTCCTCATACACCATGTGATAGGATTAGTCATTAACAAGTGTCTTAAGCATGGGTCTAGGGAATATGTAATTAGGGATAGGGGTTAAGACTAGGGAGTATCAGTTTCAAGTCATGTTGAATGTGTGTGGGGTTTGGGGTAGGGTTAGTGACTTCCAATACTATTATATTATTATTAGGGGTTGGGGTTAACCAATATGAAATTAGAAATCATGGTTAATAGATATGTGGATTCAAGTGGGGGTTAGAGGATAGTGTTCATAGTTAGGGGTTGTGTGTTTTGAGGTGGGGTAGAGGTGACATGGTACTATTTAGGGATAAGAACTTAATGGGGAGGGATTCGGGGATCAAATGGTCATGATGAATATGATGACGAGGATGATTTATTTCTCAACATCATTATCAGCATCGTCACTAACGATGATGACGACGACGACGATGATGATGATGATGATGATGATGACAACGATGGTGTTGTTTATGATGATGATGATGATTGACGATGATGACGACAGTGAAAATTATGATGACATTAATGTTCTTGATGATGATGATGTTGATGTTGATGATGATGATGATGATCAGGATTTTGGTGATGGCGATGTTAATGATTGTCATTGGCATCGATGTTGTTAGCGTCATCAACACTCACATCATCATTGCATTTTTAATATGTTCTTTTTTAATAAAAAAATTTCAAATTAGATATTATTTTTAATTATATATATATATATATATATATATATATATATATATATATAGATAGATAGATAGATAGATAGATAGATAGATAGATAGATAGATAGATATGTATATATACAAAAATTAAGTAATTATATATATATATATACAAATTGTTTTATGTATTTTTTTTAATATTTATTTATTTATTTATGATAATATCTATTTTATGTATTATTTTTTAATTTTTAATTTATTTATAGTAATATATATGTATGTGTGTGTGTGTGTGTGTGTGTGTGTGTGTGTGTGTGTGTGTGTGTGAAAATCAAAACAAAAAAATCACCTTACTAATTCCCACAGGCACGAAGAGAGAGAGAGAAAGCCCTAGTAGCCTTCTATTTTGAACCTAGTTCGGATTGGGGATCAACACCTCCCTGTTAACCACCACCAAAAACACAGGAAACAAAGGTGAAAGAGGTGGAGGTCATAGAGGTTGCATTTTGTATTTCGTAGAGGTTGCAATCTGGAGGTCGCAGAGGAGGCCACATTCGCCGAGAAGAGGAGACAATGCCCCCCAAATCGGTGAGAAAATCGAATCCCTCCGACCTGGTTATAAAGTTATCCTTAGTTTACATGAATTTAGCCTGTTCTTGGAGTGGAATTTACCCTAGTTTTCTCGAACCTGCTATTTCCATTTTGGAAATGGGTGGGGTGATAAATTTACAATTTTCAGTGATATCATCATTGAGATATGGTATTCTCCTTTCCATAGTCTTGTGATAACTTTTCAATTTTCATTAATTTGCCTAAGGAATTTGCAGGCTATAGACATGAGGGGAGATGCAGATATTGGCCGCAGGTTTAGCTCCATTTTTTTTGGTAGCCTTGGAGGGGTTATTCCTTGGGGGTATCAACATACTCTCAGCCAAGGCCAGTGGTCGAAATAAAAAATGTAAACAACAATCTGGCCCTTATGCTTTTCTCTGTGCTTAAAGACACCAACACGACCTCTATTATGGCTGAAGCGAACATCTACATTGGATAAAAAACTCCCCATTGGGTTACGTTATATGGAATAGAGAGCATTTGGGAAAAACCGGGCCTCATCCTCATGCTCTCCCAACGTCGAGCAAGCAGTACCTCCTTGAATTCTAGAGGAGGTAAACAATGCTTTCAGTAAAAAATAATGACCAAAATCCACCACTTCCAGTTTTAACTAGTCGATGGGACAATTAGGGGTGTCCTTCCCACATCTTATTTTAACCAATCATTCAACAACCATTACAAAATTACCCACATCAAACATGATGAACTCGTTGGGACTTTGGGATTTTGCATCAACAACATCAAACCATAGAAAAATTTAGTTGGGATTTTGCAGTAACAACATAAGTGGCAGTCAAGACTTTCATACATGTTGGATATATGAAACATGACATGGGTTGATGGCACTATGATTAATTTTATTCTCAACTAGATTGTTACCTAATGCCACTTGTAAGTTGTTGGTATTATGCATTTGAAATTAATCTTCCAAATTAAAAACTTGTGTGGGTTAATTCATAACCAACCATATTCAATTAGTAAGAGAGTTCATACCCACTGTCTGGGACATTTTTACTAATAGAATATCTTGCTGCTATTCTTCGAATGTGACACTGCATGAAAGTATTGACAAATCCAAGTGTGCTTTTCTTATTTGTCTCCTCTTCAATGTTGAGAAACTACTCATGCAAAGTGACCATTAACAAGCTAGATTACCTTGCTCCCTTGTGAAGAAAATGCCTCAAATGATTCTTGCCACATTTTCAATGGACTTGTTTGCATTGGAACATAAATGAGAAAAAAAATTGTATTAACACAGTCAAGATGTTTAATTGTTCAAAAGAATAACTAAACAAGACCTTTGGCAATGAAATGCAATCATTGTTGGTTATTCCTAGATTTTCCATCCCCTTTAGTACTTGGCATTATTATGGAAGTCCTACACATAAATCCCAATTCAATTATTGTGGCTAATGTTCTGCCTACATGAGAAAATTTATTGGCTATGGAAGAAGGTAAGATGATGGAATGGAATAATTATTGGTCATTCCCATATTATCCATCCCAATGAAGCCTTGATATTCTTCAATGAAGCATAAGTTGTCTTGGACAGAAAAACCAATTCAATCACTGTGGTTAGTGTTCTTATTGCATGTGTAGAATAATGTCTATGGAACAAGGTAAGAACATTGTCAAGTAAGTCAAGGCGATATCCAAATTCTTATTGTCAATTATAATGAGCATTGAGAGAAAACAATAAACATTAATGTTTAATTTTAAGGGTGCCAAGAAAGTTAGAACACCAATCATCATTACAAATTTGAATAGGTCCTCTCATTTAGAGACATGCCCACACATTGGTAAAGTTTAGCTTGAGTGTAATTTGGTCAATGGGGAACAACAAATCTCAATTTACAAATTAATATGCTTGTGTTGATACTCACACCTTCATATACCTATCCATACGACTCGATGGTTCACACTAAAAGTAGTAATAAAAATCACTAATTTAAAGGCCACATGCATATTGATTCATAGAGTATCAACAACATACTCGTTGAGTGGACCTCGTTTAAACATCCAATGGTACATTTCAAAGACTAATTACTTACATCCATTTATGATATATGATTGCTTTAGAATAGGAAGCCCTCATTTGTCAAAATATTTCTATTACATGTATGGAAACTATTAAATTGAAAGCTTATGGATATAAAAACTACCTTTTGTGAAAAACAACCAAAGAGGAAAATGAGTCCACCTCATTATCTAACCAATCAATTGTCAAATCAAGCGAAATAAGCTATGATGTTGATTGAAATAGTCCCCAAAGTTCAAAGAAGGTCAAAATAGTTGTTAAATGGATACAATCAACCTTTATGTGTGCACAAGTGGAGTGCTTCATCAAAGGGGTGCCTATATGTAACGATATAACAATACATGTGTTACGAATCCTCAAATGGGCTAGGCCATTCTCAATAGGAGGCTCAAACAACATCACATCACCTGAAATACTCCAATAACTAATGCTAAAACCATAGAAAAAAGGGGTGCATATGCTTGGAACTCCTCCATAACATAACTTCAATGCTACCAAGGTGTAACCATAGGAAAAATAGGCCCATAAGTTAGGGCCCTCTCTCTCTCTCTCTCTCTCTCTCTCTCTCTCTCTCTCTCTCTCTCTCTCTCTATATATATATATATATATATATATATATATATATATATATATATATATATATATATATATATATATATATATATAATGTATTATGCCAAAAATATCTAACCATGCCTCAACCCTGATCATGTCATAATTGTCACAATGAAAATAGAAGACCCGTGTAAAGTGCTATCTCCTCAAGAACAAATGGTACACCAAATACACCCAAACACTACGATACACTAAAGTTGAAAATACTACTAGGATCAAGGTAAACCAAAAGTACATGAAACCAACGGTAGTCAAGTAACTAATGTTGCAAATACAAGGTCTTCCAAACATGTTTCAACACTAAGACATGAACAATTGCATGTTGTAACCCATGGTAAGGCATGAAAAAAGTAATCTCAATGTACTAAGGGATGATTGATGCTTCATGCATATAAGGGAGCATTGATACTTCATGCATACATGGGAGCATCAATGTTGTGCATATGTTATAAGCATCAATGCTTTGTGTATATCAAAGAGCATTGTTTCTATGACAAAGGGTACCATAGAACTAGTGAAATTGCATGCATTGAACCCATTGTGCACTTAAGTTAACATATCACACATATGCTTCATTTTATCACGAAGCATATGTGGGAAACCAATGAGTATGCACATATACAGAATTTGTGCATATTATAATGAAAGGAAATAAAACAATCAACGTAAAGGATATTCCATATATATTGATGGAAGACCCAAAGCTTTCAGAAATGTTGTTGGGTTTATAAACAACATTCGTCATACATGACAAGCTTCTGCACAATTGCATGTTAGATTCAGGATTTGATTCACATACTAGGATTCATTTATCATTTGGATTTGTCCAAATATTGTAACACATGCCCATACTCTAACACTACCAACAAGATAAGAATGTGCCCCTGTAATGTCCCCATTCAAATAATTGTATAACAGACAATCCCCATCATTCCTACCAAGTTCCCTAGGTTGAATGGGTACATTGGGAATTGTAATAAGGGAGCAAAGGAATAATTTTTATACATTAGAATAGTCCAAGTATTTAATAAATAAGTTGAATAAATGGATCCAACAGGAATTATAGGTGGCAAATGGTTTTGAGGACATTTGGAGGATGTGGGACCCATACTAGCTTGGTTTCTCACTGCCACATGGAAAATCTCAGTTGCCATTTCGAATCCATGGCAAGGAAAACATTATTGGGTGAGTTGGTAATGCATACACATGGCATGGAGCATCTTAGGTCGAAATGGGATGGAATGGTTGTGTTGGAGAAAACTCACTATGGCTTGGGGTATACCACAATAGACAGATGACTACCAGAAATCAACTCAATTCTCAGAACTATGCTATATAAATGACAATGCTAAGATAATGAAGAAGATAACCAACCTCGATCCAAATGTTTGATGTAGATCCTCATTGGAGCTTTTCCGATCCGTGCACTTGAATCTGCAAATTAGTCTTGACAGCCAATATACAACAAGTACATATAATATATAAACGACATTAACATCATCAATAGCAATGGTCCATGATATAACAAGTAAATGCAACCCAATGTAAGATAAACAACATTTGCAACATTAATGGACGAGAATATGAGTATTTCTATTAATAAACAAGAAGAAGTACAAAGTGATACGACCTCTTGTCGGCAACCAATCTGAACCAAGATTTGGATTAATCCACTTGTGCCTCCACCACTTCAATCCTCCATGAATGGCAAACTCAAACTAGATAGGAGTTTGGAAGGTGAACATAAAGGGTTCACAACTACAAGGATCAATGAGTGTAGACTCAAGATAGGGAAAAAATCCACTAGAGTTCTCTTGCTCTTCTTTCTCCTCCCATCCATAAGCCATATGTGCTCAATATATAATCCTCTCAAAGGTAAGTGAAAGGACACATCGAGATGTTACTTGGGCAGATGGAGAGCCAAATGTCACCCAATGACTGCTTTTTGGGAGTAAAAAGTAATAAACTAGTGATTTTTACCATTTTACTTGATACCCGCGGGCTATAGTGATTCAACTCACGGGTACGCTTTCTATAATGATGCAACAAGCAGGTCAGAGGAAAAATGAGGAAAAAAATATGTCTGAAGGATATAAAGTGAATCTGAGTCAGTGAAATGGATCCTACAGGCCAAAGAATGCTGATGCTCACAAGGTGGAATATTACTTTGTAACAGATGCCCCCTAATGTGTGAGGTCAGAGACTGATGCTACGATGGCCGAAATACATTATAAAACTCATAAGTGGAGTGATGGAGACACAAGTGGAAAGAGCAGTTCACTCGTCATAATACAATAGTATCCCTGAATACATGTCAGTAGTACAACAATCTGATACAATGGCCATGAATAGGCAGTACATAGTGAATACATGTCATAAGTGATCATAGCCATGATCCCTCTACAGTAAGATATGGTCTCCTGCTGAAAAGGAAACAACTGGTGCAAACTGGAGGTACAAACTGTTGATATCTGAGAGGTGATATCTCAAATGTAAAGTCAAAGTCATAAGTAGCATACTGAATGCCACTATCGCTTGGGGTCTTCTACACAAGTCTTTGATGGTGCAAGTCCCGTCAAGTGAATAAATAAGTTGGGGTCGAACCTGATGTGACATCGTCTGATTACCGGTCAATGATGTATACCGTTAACAAATGCGAGATAACCCACCAATAATGAAAATGGGCATCAAGGCACAGAACACAATCATCAGAGTGTGAATAAATGAGTTGAAGTCGAACACTAGGATGAATCCATCGATCAAGGGACATTAATGTATTCCCAAAACTGTTGATGGTGAGAGAACCTACCACTAATGACTGCAAGCCTCAAGGTACTCAACCGAACTCTAAGACTCAAGTCCTGGAATAAATGGGTTGAAGTCGACGGAACGAGACTCATTGGAAGGAGGGCATTAAGGCATCCCCCATCAACCAGCACAAGGTACCAACGACGCTGAAAGATTTGGAAGAAATCAGGTGAACAGACTGACTCAATAAGGATGGCCGACATGCAATAGTGGCAAGAGATCTGAGGAGTGAGCGACACTGGTTTAGGACTTCCTTTGAACAAGAGCATGAGTAGATGGATAGACTCAGGCAGCATAGAATTGACATAAACTGTGCATTGCAGGAGGCATTACAAAGGGCTCCATAATGACTAGAAGCTTAACCAGTCGGTGGAGAAAATTGAGAAACAAGTACAGTTCCTAAGGTCCAATTATAGTCCCAACTCATAATGTACAGAGTGGAATGAATCCTCTATTCAAAGGCGACACAACAACTGCCAACAAGAAGTAGTAACCATAATCCCGTCTAGATTTCTAGAATATTTGATTTTTTTGGTCTTTTTCATATTTGGGAAAAGCTTGAAAAAGAATAAAATTGCTTATAGTACAACAAGTGAGGGAACGAGTGTCAAATAGCAAGCAGACTAGTTCCAAGCAGTAGAACATACCTATGATCAATGCAAGGAAGTGCATGCAAGATGTGGACACTCGGGGGGGTGTTCCCTCAGGGTCAAAGGGTCATCAAATTGTGAAGGGAAAATATAAGCTCTGTAGGGCTCGACAAGGAAAAGTGCTTAAGCACCAGGCTAACAACTGAGTAAGCGGGAGTCGACACAAGGCTCAATCAGCAAGCAGGATGATGCAATGCAATCACAACATGGTATAATTGAGGGGATTCCTTAAGGGAGATGGCCAGCATAAGACAAAGTAGAGTATGAGTCTTTATCGCAACGTCATGGCGTAACTACAAAGGACCCCCAATCCTAAGGACAAACAACGGCATGGGCACTAGAATGCACAAAGGGGTTCTAACTAGGGTACCGATGTTCGGAAAAGCCCACCTCCGCATAACGACACTTCTATAGCAGTGTGAAGGTTCTGTGTCAGTTACGAATCGGGGTCACACCTAGGGTTTATGAAAGTGGTCAACAGGTCAAATGCACAATGCACATGGAAATGGCATCTAACCTATATGCCAAGTGTGAAACGTACCTGCCGTAGGTGTGAAATGGTCCAGAACAACTTTCGCGAAGAAATATGATTAAAAAATACTACTCCAAGACAATATATTAGTCCATAATGGCACAAAACGACAAAAACTATAGACAAGTGGGTCCTGAAAATTATAAATAGTAATAAAAAATTACAATTTACAATTCATTTTTACTATTCACCCATTTGGAGCTTTGTGGTTAGTTTTCACCTAAAAGTTAAGTTGCCGATTCTGGGAGCTACGAGCGACCGTTCATTGAACCGTCCGGAGCAGGTTGGTAGTCTCATCCATACCTTTCATTTCAATGCTTTCATTTTAATTTTCAGGGTGGGATTTTTAGTTTGGCCAAGCCCTAAATGGCTTCGACGCTACCCGCAGGTTGTAGTTATGCGGGTTGCGGGTAGGGAAAGATACTCGCAGTCAATACACAGACTGACCTCGGGTACCCGCACCTGTATACAAGTTATCCCGCGGGTACGGCCGTGTAGTTGGTTTTTTAAAAGAATTTGACTAAAATGCTTGTTTTTCTTCACTCCAAGATGGTTCTAGAGTGGAGGGAAAGAGAGCATGACCAAGTTTATGAGGCTGTGTGCAACGATGTGCAAGCACAACAGGCATTGCAAGCATGTGGGTTGTACAAATTCTGGAGTATACGGGGTTTAGGGGCCCAAAACCTATTACTCCGCCACTTGATCGACTATTGGGATGTTGATGCACAGAACTTCAATCTCAATGGGAAAATCCTCACACTGGAAGTGGACAACATCTACTTCATTACTGGTTTGTCCCATCGAGGTGAGGAGGCTAGTCTTCGGCCTCGTACAGTGGGTGGTGGGATCACCGTCCTTGACTACATAGCACGGTATTGCCCTGCAAACACACGCACAGTGGGAAGTCAGGTGCCCATCAATTCCATGGTAAATTTGAGCATGAAGATCATTGTGGCTATTTTAGTGCGGATCACGGGATCCAAAGCTCTGCACCAGGCGTCCTGGCCAGTAATGTTCTATGCATCACAATGCATGCAGCCTATAGTATTTGACTGGTGTACCACACTGCTGGGGTCTATGAAGACCCAACTGAGAGAATGAAAAGAAGGGAAGGCCAAAAACTTCGGGCATGGGAGTATCCTATGCAGCTTCTTCTTTGAGAGGGTTCCAGTGCTTAGTCCGAGGGTGGATGTCCCTCCTCATAGTATCCGGTATCCAGCCCTGACCTAGTGGGCTGAGGTCTTGACACGACAGAGTGGTGGCCATCTGGAATCACCATATATCGAGGATTTCTTCTGTTGGTGGGACCGGAAGGTCATCACCATAGAGGACTACCCCTATGCAGGGATAGACTTCCACCAGGATAGGGACATGCCACTCCCACCAAACGCAGCATTCAGAGACATTGGTGAGTACTCTTTTTAGGTTTTGTGTATTAAATTTTTATGGATTTTTTTATTATAGATGTAAATGCAAAAAATATTTTTGGTGGTAGTATCATATGCTAATGGTTGACTGTTTGCTCGCAGACAAAGGCCCAGTGAGACCCGATGGCTTCCTGAGACATGGTCATCGGGGTAGGGGTGAGGAGACAGGTGATGCTTCAGCAAGATGCACTCTACAGACCTTGTGTCGCAACCTCACATGGATGGTTGCTAGGGTTCCACAGATAGAGGTGGCGAGACTACCTGAGTCCATGCAGCGCCAAGTAGTGGGGGTTCCGAGTGACTAGGTGCGACTACTGCAACGGGTAGCTAATGCAGTTCAGTATTTCTACAAGACACATCCTATCGAGGCAGAAGCTAGTCCTCCTCGTAGGGAGTAGATATCTCAGGATCTCATTTTTTGTATCGATATGTATATTTTTGAAGGCTACGGGCTCCAGTTTTGTATGACACTACCATTTTTGGAGATATTTATATATATAAAACTTTGGTTCTCTGGTTCTACTATATGTGTGTATGTACAAATGTATGAATGTCTTCTTATATTTGTGTGCTTTATGATGAATGTGACAAATGCCAATCTAATACATAGTTAGCGGATGCATTAGATATATGATTAACACTTCTCGGAACATGTATGTATGTAATTGAAACAAAATGTCGTTCCAAGAGTCTTACCCTTAGGAATTTCTGTAGTAGTGTAGGATCTCGCACACGGTACTGCCCATTCAGCTGACACACAACTAGTTGTGAATCCAGGCGGACTTCTAAAGACTGGACGCCATGGGAAATGGCATCCCGAAGTAGCTCAATGACGACACTATACTCAGCCACATTGTTAGATGTAGGACCAAGACAAGCACCTCCTGAGGACACAAGTAGGTAGTCAGGTGAGAAAATAACCCAGGCAGCAGAAGCAAGCTACTGCATATGACGGCTAGCACCATCCGTGAACCCTAAGAATGTAGGAAACTCTATTGAGATCTGTCAATTAAACGGAAGCTAATCAGTAGACCCGAAAACCAAAATAAATATAAACTATGTACAGAAGCAACTATACAATAGTATACAAAAGTATCAGCCTGAGCTGGAGGTTCAAGCATAATACCGCTTGAGGTAGAGCCCACTTCTAGGCTCCTTCAAGACAGTCCCCTCATAGTCTTCTAATTCATAGGCTCCTTTTTCCAAGACATGCCTCACAATGTAAGGACCGTGCCACATGGGGTTGAACTTGCTTGCCCCCAGGGGGTCTTTAGCTTGGTTATATAAGAGGACCAAGTCACCTTCAGCATATTGTCGGGGACAGACAGACCTATCATACTGAACCTTAATACGTTGTTTGTTGGCATCTATAGCCACAGCGGCATCTCGACGTTGCTCGTCAAGTTGCTCAAGGTGGATTAAACATTGCTTAAGACCCATCATATCAGGGAGGAGCTATATGGCCAGTTTAAGCGAAGGGATCTCGCATTCAATCAGTAAAAGTGACTCCACACCGTGAACTAGCTGAAATGATGAGAACTCGGTGGCAGTCTTGACTGCGGTTCGATATGCCCACAAAGAAGGATATAACATGATGTGCCAATTGGTCTTGCTTTGTTGGATGGTACGTTGGAGAATGGTCTTCAAAGACTTATTGACTGCTTCTACTTGACCATTCGCTTGGGGATAATAAGAAGATGAGTGTTCTTGACGAAACCCAAGCTTGAGAGACAAATCCTCCATTATCTTGTTCTGAAAGTGACTGCCATGGTCAATGACAATCTCTTTCGGAATACCGAACCGAGTTATAATTTGATTGAATACGAAGTGGGATGCTGTAGCACCATCGGCTTTAACGGTAGGCATGGCCTCATCCCATTTGGAAAAATAGCCCACAGCCACTATGATATGGTGATGCCCCCCAGCCGAAGCTGGTTTGCAATCCATGAAATCCACCCCCCACTTGGTGAAGGGACCAACGGTGACAACCGGATGAAGGGGCGCTGGATGTGAGCGTATGTTCCAAGAAAACACCTGGCAAGGGTGACATCTTTTCAAAGAATTAACACAATCCTTAAAGATAGAAGGCCAAAAAAAACCAGATCGCATAATACGTTGGGCTGTAGCAAGCCCGGATAAGTGACCGCCACATGCCCCAGCATGGAAATCATTAAGCACCCGCTTCGCTTCTTCATGAGTTAAGCAACAATGGAGGATAGAATCCTTTCCTCGGTGATACAAAGTGTTACTGATGATAGTATAATCTTTAGCATGATGTTTTACATGCCGTCGCTCATCTCGTGAATAGTGCGGAGGAAAATTCAAAGTTTGGAGATATACAATGACATCCCCATACCAACGTTCCTCAGACGAGATAAGAAATAAGTGCTCATCCACAAAGGAATCTTCATGAATGACATCCTCATCAAGTCTCGGAAGGTCCGACATAAGCTCAGCAAATACCAACGATTTCACCAACTTCGTCGAAGCAAAATCAAGATCAAATTCTTGAAGGATAACAATCCATTTATTATACTTCCCCCCGATAAGGCGTTGTGATAGCACGAACTGAAATGGATTGATATGCGCGACAACTGTGGTTGTTATAAGCAAAATGTAATGTCGTAATCATTGGACCGAATGAACAGTCGCAAGCGCCAGCTTTTCCACATGAGTATACCTTAGCTCAACATCTACTAGATTTCGACTAAGATAATAGATGACATGATCGACAAGCGCATCATCAACCTGAACCAAGACCATGCCAATCATCTCTTGAGACGCGGCCACATAAAGGATAAAATCTCATGTGAAGTTTGGTGGACTAAGCACAGGGGATGATACCAAATCTTTCTTAAGGGCATCGAAAGACTGTTGGGATCACTCATCCCAGATAAAAGGTGTGTCCTTCTTCAATAAGCGTGCGAAACCTTTGGTAATATTAGCATAATTGACTACGAAACGACGTAGAAAAGTGGCTCTCCCTTGGAGGCTCTGAAGTTGTAACAAATTGCGCGGAGGAGGAAACTGAAGTATTGCCTCAACTTTTAGAGGATTGACTCTAATACCCTCTTTTGAAACTATGAAGCCCAGAAGGCGACCCGTCCTTATAGCAAAGATGCATTTGTTAGGATTCATTCGAATATTGTATCGTATACATCGTTCGAGAATCATGCGGAGGTGCTTGGGATGGTCCACTCTCTTGTGAGAATGGCCGACAAGATCATCCAAGAAAACCTCCATAATCGTCTTAAGATCGTGAAAGGCGTAGGTCATGGAACGCTGAAATGTAGCTCTGGCGTTTTTAAGGCCGAAGGGCATTTTCCGATATGCAAACGTTCCCCAAGGACAAATAAAAGCTATCTTATGTTGATCCTCGGTTTTGATTTGAATTTGGTTATGTCCAGAAAATCCGTCCATGAAGGAAAAAATCTCACTTCTGGCACAAGCATCCAAGATTTGATCTATGAATGGTGTGGGGAAGTTGTCTTTCAGACATGCACGGTTCAAATCTCTAAAATCAGTGCATACATGGATCATTCCTTGCTTCTTATCCACAGGAACGGGGTTTGACACCCATTCGGTAAGGGGAACGGGGTATATGAAACCAACTTTGAGCAGTTTCTCCACCTCTGCCTTGATAGCGGCTTCTTTTCTAGGGTTCACGGCACGTAAGCGTTGTCGAACCATTTTAGCATTGGGATACATTCTAATCTCATGTTCAACAATGCGGGGGTCTATTCCTGGCATCTCCTCATATGACCAGGCGAAATCTTCCCGGAGTTCTGTAAACAATTCAGTGTAAATAGCAATCTCCTCAGGAGTGCAATCATCACCGATGTAGACATTCTCAACTATTACGAGAGTACGAGAGATATTGATCGACGTAGTTGGGGAAATGTTAGCCATATTCCCTTCCGCAAAAACATCATGCGACTCCAAAAGAGCCACAGGGTGACCAACCATATCTACTAGAGTCATCCTAAACTCTTCTCGTTCGGCGAGCTCGAGTTTGGGAAGGAAATAAGAGTGATGGTGCATATCTTCCCAAGGTCTCTCACTACTACACATGGCCTCCATGATAGCTTCATCAGAAGGAAAAGTATCATCGAGGCAATCGTGGGAAAAAGATGAGTTGGCTGCCCAAACCAGCAGCGTAATAGGATCTTCATTGACTATTTGGGAAGAAGAGAGATTCGGCTTTGTAGCAGCTTGTTGAATATGCTGGTAAGAAAGCTCAGCTACAAACAGTGGCATAGACATCCCGATATGCGAAATGTTTTTAGATGTGGAACTCGTGGACGATAAAGTCCATGGATCATCAAAATAGGAAGTTCGGAATGACATATTATGCGAAGGAGGAGACGCATCGTCCGTAATGGTTCCAATAAAATTCACAGGTGCGGCAAGATCATAAGTTCCCATCAATGAAGGGTACATGCCAATACCCATGTTCCCAGCTTCCGGTTGAGAATGAGTAACCTGCAGGACTATGGATCCTGTGGATGCTGTGGAAGAGGAGTTAATGTAATCCAGCTGATTGATGGTCACAATCTTTCCTTCGTGAGGAAAGAAGATAACTCTAAGTACAGTGGATGCAATAGCTTTCATGGCATACATCCAATTTCGACCCAATAAAAGGTTGTAGTCGATGGGCGCATCAACCACCTCGACTTCAATAGGCATAGACTTACCTCCCAAGGAGACAACAAGGGAAGGGATAATTCCATGCGGCTTAAATGAATGACCATCAAATGTAGTGAGCGTGGTTCTAGACGCGAGTATGGGAGGAGAGCCAAGAGATTTCCAACAAGCTAACGACATTACTGACGCATAGGCACCTTCGTCAACCATAGTACGTTTGACAAAACTCTGAAGGCACACCACCTGGATTTGAAAAGCCACGTGGTAGGGTAAGCGAGGTTGGACATCAGTAGTATCGAACTTGATAACAGTGGGACTTCCCCCATCCTGAACTCCTAACGCACTCAAAAGAGCATGCTTCTGAGAAGGACGGGCTTGCAAAACTTCAAGAGCTGACATGGCACACGAAGTTTGGCCCAAGACTTCTGCAATGGAGTAGTTGTGGGCAGATCGAGCATTAGGATTATGCATAGAGCGCTTAAGAACACCTTTCGATATCCGCAACATAATAGAGGGCTTCTCGATATGCAAGGAATTGTCAGGAGGAGGGGGAGGCTCACTCCCCAAATTGGGTTGTGGTGCATCATAATCGCGCTGACGAGTGGCAACACTAACCTCTGACTTAACCATGTTCACACATCCATAGCCACTAGTATTGGAAGTAGACGTTGTCGTCTCAGTAGGTCCATAACCAGTGGTGGGAGCATGCGAAGCCATGTTTTGGTGATGAGGTAGGGGATCCTTCAACACAGCTGGGCTCTCTGCCAAGTGCTTCGATGCTTCTTCAGTATGAAGACATAAGTGAGTAAGATGGTCTTCCCCACAGAGCTTGCAAGGAAAATTCACCTTACGCCTAGGTTTATGGTCCTCACCAGCATTTCCACCTTCCCGAGGAGGGTTGGCATTATCCTTACGGGGGTATTGCGATTGCTATCGTTATTCCCATTGTTTCCACCCTTACAATTATTTTTGCCCTTTTTCTTACCACCAGGTTGTTGGTTACCTGACTGGTTTGTCGTTTGCACACTGTGTACATTGGATGATGGGGTGGAAGTGGACAAGGTGTGAACCTGTCCGGGAGTAGATTGGTTTAGTGACAAATTTTGCATTTGATTAGCTACCAAATCTACAGTGCGAGTGCTTGCAGATCCAACGATGTCATCAGCATGCAGTCCAGGAACTGACGTGGGCTCATGACGTGTGTGCGGTGCGTCAGGGATGA
The DNA here is from genome assembly GCA_027924585.1 of Larix kaempferi. Taxonomy (NCBI): domain Eukaryota; kingdom Viridiplantae; phylum Streptophyta; class Pinopsida; order Pinales; family Pinaceae; genus Larix; species Larix kaempferi. Next base: position 6,812,874 of record BSBM01000130.1, read on the forward strand.
TGTCATACAAAATGTGAGACTGAGAGTATAATAAGTCTAACTGTTGGACTTTCAAGATAGCTTGTTCCTCAGTCACAATGTCGGAAATCGAAACATCCTTAGCAATGTATGGGAGTAGAGACTTGAGGAACCATTCCAATAGGAACTCTGGAGGAATGTTGGCTTTCACTAACCTCTTCCGTCGATGCCACTCTTGAACATGGCCAGAAATATGCATGGCCTTGTTTTGACGGAAGGTAGATAAAATTTCAGTGCCAGTATCATAGCGAATTGGCAATTGGAAATGATCTAAGAAAACCAAAGCGATCTCGTTAAAACCCTTATAAGTGTTTCCAGGCAACTCGACGTACCACTTCGCGGCTGCCCCCATGAGGGTGTGTTGAAATAGTCGCAATCTAACGGAATCGTGATTCAATGAGTTGGAGGAGCACCAAAGGTGAAATGTCGTGACATGATCTCTTGGGTCCTCACCACCTTTCCCCTCAAACTTAGGAATGTACGAAGGGATCTTGGTAGGGACCAGGGGCCAAGTAGGTTCATGACACACCGGATCATTCGTGAGCTTCGAAAGATTTGAAAGATTCAAGCGTGCAAGGAACGGGAGATGAGGATGGAAAGATTGATTATGAAGCCCCCATAAAGGTTGGTTAAACAGAACCAAATTATAAGATGGACCAAAAGCTTGACCATGAGGATTAAACTACTGATAATAAGGACCTGACTGACCATAAGCTTTCCCATGGCCATAGGATTGATAACCTCCTCCTGCCCGACCCATTTGAGAGTAAGCAGGTATGTGCGTATTTTGGGCACCATATTGGGGTGGTGGGTTATACTGGTGTCCAGCACCGACTATGTTGTAGTAAGGATTTCCACCATGAGTATGGGGCATATATGTACTATTCATAGTGGGAACCATGTTGTAATGACCATAATGGTATGGTATGTTCCCACCCCTAGCATTAGGATTAGCTTGAGCAGTTGTGTGGTGACCAGAAGCATGAGAAGTATTACTAGCCCCAATATTGGTGTTACTAGTAGCATGGATGGTGGCGTGATGTCCATGTGGATAGGATATATTCCCACCCCGTAATTAGCATTACTAGTGGCAGTAGTGGACGCAAAAGTATGCAGGATATTTCCACCCCCGTGATTGGGAGGAGCATTAACATCCGTAAAAGTAGTCCTGGGTTGACAAGTAGTGGCATGTGTATTAGGTGGTGGATGGCGAGTCGTGTTTTGAACAACATTCCTATTAGGTTGGGAAATCCTAGGAGGTGGTCTTCTTCCAACATTAGCATTGTTAGGAGGAACGTGATCAGTCCCCATACTATGTGTGTGAGTGGACAACGTAGTGCCCCCAGCGAGGGTAGTGCCCCTAGTGGGTACAGTATGGCTAACACCATGACTAGTGCCAGCTTGACTACCAAACGTAGTGGAAGGTTCGACGGTACTATAACTAGGCATACCAAAAGAGAGTGCGGTTGGGTTGATCGTAGGACTAGTGTCGTCATGTAACTCTGGCATCCCGTGTCTATAACTACGTGGAAATGGAGGAATGAATGTGTCGTCATGTTCTTCGTCCTTGGGTAAGGTTGGCATCCCGTAAAGATAATTATCCGGATTCGAAGGATCGAACGGATCTCGCTAAATTGGATTAGGACAAATAGAACCAGGTTGAGTCTCAAGTGGATCACCTCCCCACTCTTCACGAGGAGTATGGGGATCGAAAGTGTGGTCAACTCTACCCAATGGAGTCGAAGGTTTTTCCTCAGTATCGGAATGTGTAGCAGTCATGACGTCTTGGATGTATGTCTCATAAGAATCCGAAGACTCAGAAGGAGCCCTCCGGTGTCCTCTAGCAATACAGTGTGAAAACTCAGTTGGCTTTAAACCAGCCAACCGATGGGATCGGCGAAGAGTAGGGATTCGTGCCACGATATCTCCGGGAAGAATATATAATCAAAACATCCCCTAAAGGCCAACTATTGATCAAAAAATAGTAAATCAAAAGCACACACCTAGAGAAACTACAACCAAGAGCAGACAAACAGAGTGGCTAAATGAGCTCCCGACACTAGAGCCGGTATGTCTCACCTAGGAGAGGCTTGAGACTCCCAAACTATAGCCGGAGGTAATAGAATCAGTTATAGAGACACCCAGGATTCACTGCGTGCAAAGGGCCATAACCCTCGGCAACAAACAACTGTGTTGTCCAATCCCTATCTGACTCAGGAGACGAATAGTATAACCACTGCAAGTACCCTGTGCGATACCTAGGTAAGGAAACTATGGTCACTGCAATATAACCAATGCTCAGGGGGACAGTCGCAAGTGGGATCCGTCGTATGGGAAGGGTAGCTGAGCCCGAAACTCAATGAGGGTCAAATTCCCCAAGAGTCCCCAGATACGAACAAATCCTGGAAATATCTCCCACGTTCAGCCGGTATCAAAGGGATATCCCTTCAACCAACCTCCCGTGACCTCGTGATTAACTCTGGATTAAGTAGAGCTTCCTGAGAACACCGATATATACCATGGATTCCTCCACTCCTTGGTCAAACACCTAATGTTTCGTCTAGTAGTCTTGGATTGTTAACTCACAATGATCTATTCCAAGACTCTAAACCTATGCTAGTTGGTGTACCCTATAAATAAAATCAGTCTAATCAATTTTAAGATTAAGTGTTAATTTTAATGGTTGTGATTACTCAAGGGATATGATCGTGAAACTAGTGATATGTAAGACTCAATGGTATGCAAAGTCGTCAAATCCTAGACTCATCTATCCAATGAAAACAGTGCCCCTAATATGCACAATCAAACCAACGCTTCCGAAATAAATATGCAATCCTTTTATATTTCTTTCAATGCACAATCAGAATCTAAATGAAGCCAGAAAGCACTCAATGCAAGATGCAATACATAAAAGCAAAAAAAAAAAATTGTATTTTCTCTTATAAACGAAAGGAAAATGAAAAAAACTATGTGTATTTTTTTGTGTTTTTCAATATATCGAAATGAAAAATGCAAGCAAAATCCTACTATCTAGTCACTGATATGCCAAGGAGATCACTAAGACAACCAGGCAGATACCAAACAGTAAGACTCAGCCAAAGGAATGAGCTCAAAAGGAAAAAACCAACAAGGCTAAATCCAAAGATGGGTAAAAAACCAACAAGGCTCAACCAAGAGAAACGAAGAGTTCTGGTCACAACCAAGGCATGGAATAATCAAGAAACAGGCCAACAAAAACTCAGGATCAATAAAAACCAACCTAGCAACAACCAAAGGTCATAAACCAACAAAAGATGGAGTTGTACGCTATTGTCGAAGGAATACCTACGGGTACCCGCGAGCAGTAGAGTAAACAAATGTGGGTATACGCGGGCAGAGCTAAGCTAGCCCACGGGTGAGGAAAGGTAAATTGGCAAACAGAGAGTCCAATGGCTTAGAAAAAGCAAGTTTTCTATAGTGTATCTCAACGACAAATAAGTGACACAGAGCTTCAACAAACAACAACTCTAATTATGGACTAATGCTCAAAAAATCTCCAAAATGGATGTTTTCCCCAGTGGAGTCGCCATTTCTGTGTTGGAGAAAACTCACTATGGCTTGAAGTATACCACAACAGATAGATGACTACCAGAAATCAACTCAATTCTCAGAACTATGCTATATAAATGACAATGCTAAGATAATGAAGAAGATAACCAACCTCGATCCAAATGTTTGATATAGATCCCCATTGGAGTTTTTCTGATCCGTGCACTTAAATCTGCAAATTAGTCTTGACAGTCAATATACAACAAGTACATATAATATATAAACGACATTAACATCATTAATAGCAATGATCCATGATATAACAAGTAAATGCAACCCGATGTAAGATAAACAACATTTACAACATTAATGGACGAGAATATGAGTATTTCTATTAATAAACAAGAAGAAGTACAAAGTGATACGACCTCTCGCCAGCAACCAATCTGAACCAAGATCTGGATCAATCTACTTTTTCCTCCACCACTTCAATCCTCCATGAATGGAAAACTCAAACTAGATAGGAGTTTGGAAAGTGAACATAAAGGGTTCACAATCCACTAGAGTTCTCTTGCTCTTCTTTCTCCTTCCATCTAAGCCATATGTGCTCAATATATAGTCCTCTCAAAGGTAAGTGAAAGGACACATCGAGACCTTACTTGGGAAGATGGAGAGACAAAGGTCACCCAATGACCGCTTTTTGGGAGTAAAAAGTAATAAACTAGTGATTTTTACCATTTTACTTGATACCCGCGGGCTATAGTGATGCAACTCGTGGGTACGCTTGCTATAATGATGCAACAAGCGGGTCAGAAGAAAAATGAGAAAAAAAATATGTCTGAAGGATATAAAGTGAATCTGAGTCAGTGAAATGGATACTACAGGCCAAAGAATGCTGATGTTCACAAGGTGGAATATTGCGTTGTAACAATGGTAACCTCCATGGAAGAGGAAGAGTCAAATTGGAGACTAGTGGACAATTGGGCTAGATTCCCTAGTCTTATGACAACAATGATGAAGCATCTATGAAATCTATGACAAAAATCAGATCTGACTTCTGACATCTGACCATTATGACATGTCATCCCCAAAAATAGGCTCAAGGAAAGCGCTCATGGAGTTGGAGAAGCCCAAGAGACTCCTACTTGAATTTGGGAGAAGATGGAAGGTTGGAAACTAGGAGACAAGAGGAAAATGTGGAATATTTTCTAAGTGGAAATCTCTAGAAGATAATGAGAGGATTTCGACCCTTAGAAGGCTAATTTTGGTTATAAAATGTAGAAATCAAGTATGAGAATGGATTTTGATGATTTGAGAAAAAAATGCATTTGTGAAGAGAGAGCTAGTGGATGACTAGTTTCTTGTCTTAGCCAATTTTGAGGGTGAAAGATTCCCATCCAAGTTGGTGTTTGGAGAGGCCACTCAAGTCTTTCATGGTGCTTTAATGGATTTTGTATTTTCATATAGCAGCTATAGGAAAGTTTGTGTTTTGTTTTAGTGAAAGAATTTCTCTCCACCATTTCCAGTTTTGAAGGCATATTCATGCTCGAGGGATTGTGCTTTGGGTGAGCTCTTGTACTCATTGGGAGAGCTTCATATGATGTATTTCTGATTTTAATAGCTTCATATCCTATTTTCTTCATATTCATAAATTCTCAGGTCGAAATACCCACTGCTTGTATGCAAAAATGTTGATTATTGAGCAAACAATGTCCATTTCCCCTCTACATTGATGTATATCATTATAATGTTGATGATTTCAAATGAATGGATGATTCTATGATACATTTGTGATTAATAGACTGCCATGGATGTATTTTACAAGTTTCATGTACTGTATTTGAGCATTTGAAGTATTTTTACTCTGTTTAATTGCATTGGGAGAAGAAATAGTGTCATTTCCCCAAGGGTCCAATTGGTGATTTTTGTAGCTGATTGGGAGAGGGTTGGAACAAATATATTAATAAATTAATGGTGCACATGAGACCTTAACAAAATCCTTAATACATTTCCTACCTCTTTTCATAAATTCTATGGATTTTGGAATCATTTGGGAGGCCATTTCAGTGTTTACCCAAGGGGGATTTGATGCACAAATTACTAGTTAAAATACCACACATTGACCAGAATATAAATCAAGTTTGCAAAAGTCTTTTGAGGGTTATAAATCATCCCTGAACCTAATATTCAAGTCTAAATATCATTCATATTCCCTTATAGAAGATTTTGGAGCATTTGGGTTAATTTGGAGGCCAAAACAGCAAAACTAGTCAAAGGTTGAAATTGGGGAAAATTTGGAAAATTGGGCATTTTTATAAAAATTGAAAAAAGGACATTACAAGTGGTATTAGAGCATGTTATTAGAATCTGATGGTATTAACAAGAATCCAAACAAATAAACCACCACCCTTTGAACCAGTAATTGAAGAAGTTTTTGTTGAAGAAGAGGTAGTAGAAGAAAAAGAGTTTTTTCTAAAACCATGGGTAGAGAGGAGGATGAAAAATTATGACATCAAGAGGAACTTATTGCAACCTTAGAACCATGTTTCTCTAAACTTTCCACCAATATAGAAAGAATGGTTAACAAAATGATGCAAGGATTGTAATTGTTGGTCAGCCAACTTGGAAGCAAAGGGGTGATAGGAGATAACAGTGGTTCACACTCAGGGGAAAATATAAAAAGGAGTGAGTATATTTTTTCAAGCACAGGACATAATAGACCTGATGAATTTCAAAGCACACAAAGGAATATTGCACCTAAATTTCTCATACCCAAAGAAGAGCCCGACATTCAGGTGGATAGTATTAAACTAGCAAATGAATGGAATGGGTTGAGTGAAGAGTGTAAACGAGGTTTATCATTCAGTGACTATATTGATGCTATACATAAAATGAAAAGGAGGGAAGACAATAGGAGTCCATTCCAAAACAAAGAATTAAATAGTCCTATTGGAAAAATGTCACTTCCTACTTTTGATGGTTCTTCTCAAAATTTTGCTAACACTTGGGTGCAAAAATTGGATGTGTATTTTCAGTTGAATCCTATGTTGGAAGAGGATGCATTAAAAATGGCCATTTTGCATTTGGAAGGAGATGCCAATGAATGGTGGTTTCATGGGCTGAAAACCTTGGGTCATGATCAAGTTAAAACATATGGAGAATTTGTTGACAGGGTACTAGAAAGATTTGAACAAAAAGATCCAGAATTACCTTTCAAAGAACTAGCTCAATTGAAGCAAACTGGTACCCCTACTGAATATATATTGGACTTTAAAAAATTATCAGTTACGGCGGCTGATGTATCTATGGGAAGGTTGGTATTTCTATTCATTAAAGGATTGGCTGAACCCTTAAAAGGTTTGGTCAAATCCCACAATCCAACTACATTAAAAGATGCAATGAGCTTGACTAGGGATCTCCAAAATGTGATTCCTAGAATGAGATTTCGTCCCAAGCCTAACTTCAAATTTGAAAAGAAACCTTGGCAAAGGGATACATATGATAAGAAAACTTGGCAAAAAGATTCATTTGAAAGGAATAAAAAGGACTAAACATGGATGAACTTCGAAAAAATAAATTGTGCTTCACATGCTTTCAACCATGGACATCGGGGCACAAATGTACTAAAGGAAGGGCTCAATACATAGAAGTATTTTCTGATAATGAGGGGTATGATGGGGGCATGGATGAATATGGAAATATTTCATATCAAGAGGGGGAATATGAGACAACAGTAGAAGAGGAAAGACAAGATGAAAATCAGCCCTCACCGAACAAAGCAAGAATGGCAGTACTTTCAGCAATACTTCACTATCATACTATCCAATGCAAGGGTGTGGTACTAGGACAAAGAACTTCAATTTTGGTAGATGGAGGAGCCACCCATAACTTCATTGATGCAGAGATGGTGGAGAAAATAAATATACCTATTGAACCATTTGATGGCTTCACAGTTGTCATTCCCGGTCACAACAAAATGCAATGCAAAACATGGGTTCCAAAGTTGCAAGTCACCATAGGTAACTATACTTTTGTTGATAGTTTTTATGTGGTTGATGTTGATGATACTAATGTGGTTTTGGGAGTGCAATGGTTGTATTCAATAGGAGAGAATACAGTAAATTATCAAATTCCTGAAATGAAATTCCAAGATTCAAAAGGAGTACTAAGAGTGGTGAGAGGGCAGCACACTTATCCAAATCAAGTAGTAACTTGCAATAGTATGAGATCTATATTGAGGCATGGGGACATAGAATGGGCTGTTGAATGTCATATTACATCTCCCAAGCCAAATATAAAGATTGTTGAATACCCAAAGGTGATAGAGAGACTCTTGCAAAAACATGAAATTTTTTTTAGAGACCTTCCACATGGTAGACCACCAGATGGGGGGTTGAGCACAACATTTTTTTGAAGGAGGGAACTTCACCCATTCAGATACCACCTTATAGACATCCTAAAAATTTTATAAATGAGATGAAAAATCTATCCAAGAACTCCTAGATTTGGGACTCATTAGACCAAGCTCTATCCCTTATGCTTCTTCAGTAGTGCTAGTGAAGAAGAAAGATGGAACATTGAAAATGTGCATAGATTTTAGAGCCTTGAACAAAAAGACTATCAAGAATAGGTATCCTATTCCTAGGATTGATGAGCTCATGGATGAGCTACATGGGGCCAAATACTTCTCCAAAATTGACCTTAGATCAGGGTATCATCAAATTCGAATGAAAGATGGAGATGTGCAAAAGACTGCTTTTCGATGTCATTATGGCCACTTTGAATTTCTTGTCATGCCTTTTGGGTTAACTAATGCTCCTGCCACATTTCAAGAATGCATGAATAGGATATTTTGAAAGCAACTAAGAATGTTTGTTTTGGTTTTCTTTGATGACATTCTCATTTACAATAAAACATGGGAAGAGCATTTGCAGCAATTAGAGATTGTGTTGAGAATTTTGCAAGAAGAGTCCTTATTTGATAAGTTATCAAAATGTGAATTTATGATGAAAGAACTACTGTATCTTGGGAACATTATTGGGAAAGAAGGGGTGAAGGTACACATGGAAAAAATCAGGGCTATCTTAGAATGGACATCACCAAAAAATATTACCGAATTGAGAGGCTTTATTGGCATATGCACCTACTACAGAAAATTTCTGAAAGGATTCTCCAAGTTGACTTCTCCACTCACTGATTTGACTACGAAGGATGCTTTCAAGTGGGATGAAGAGGATGAAAAGGCCTTCCAAAAAATGAAATAGGTAATGAGTAATTGTCCCATACTTGCACTTCCCGATTTTACTAAACCTTTGGTTGTGGAATGTGATGCTTCAGGTGGAGGAATAGGGGCTATCCTAAAGCAAGGCCAACACCCCATAGCCTTTGAGAAAAGAAAGTTTCAGCCTCATGAAAAACTTTACTCCATCTATGATAAAGAAATGCTGGCCATTATGCATGCATTGGACAAATTCAGACAATACTTAGTGGGCAGCAAGTTTGTGGTGAAAACTGACCCCAATAGTCTAAGACACTTTCTCACCCAAAAAGATCTAAATGAAAGGAAACAAAAGTGGGTAAGCAAGATTCAAGCTTATGATTTTTATATTGAATATGTCAAAGGAAAGAATAATATAGTAGCAGATGCTTTGTCAAGAAGACCTTCTTTTTCTCTCATGGACATTGCCAAGGATTGGAAAAACATGCTACTAGTTGAATATGCTAAAGACAAATTTGCTTCTGATGTGTTGGATGAAATCAAAGGGGATGATAACTACAGGATTTTGAATGGCTGATATATTATAGGGGCAGAATTTATTTAGTTCAAAACTCAAAGCTCAAGTACCGAATTTTGCAAGAAGCACATGATTCCCCACTAGTGGGCCATCCACGGATCTTCAAAACTTATAGACAGTTCAGGCAAAGGTTTTTTTGGAAGGGGCTGGAGGAAGATGTTCAGAAATATGTGAATGAATGTAAGGTATGTCAACAAAAAAAATCATAACTTACATGTCCAGCTGGCCTATTACAACCCTTTCCCATTCCGGAGCAAAAATGGGACAATATCTCCATGGATTTCATCACTGGTTTGCCTAAATCTTTGGGTAAGGATTGCATCTATGTGGTAGTGGATAGGTTGAAAAAATTTGCTCATTTCTTTGTTGTTACATCATCTTTTAGTGATGCACAAGTGGCTAATATTTTTTTGAAAGAAATCTTCAAATTGCACGGGCTCCCCAAGAGCATTGTCAGTGATAGAGATAGTAGATTCATGGGTGCTTTTTGGAAAGAACTTTTTAGATTGGTGGGCACTCAATTGACTCCAAGTACCAACTATCATCCACAAACTGATGGACAAATAGAGAGGGTGAATCAATGGTTGGAACGGTACCTAAGAAACTATGTGGGAGAGCAGCAAAAAGAATGGGCAAAATGGCTACACTTGGGTGAGTTTTGCTACAACACCACTTATCATATGTCAATAGGGATGTCTCCTTTCAAAGCATTATATAGTTATGATGCACTTACATTTTCTGAAATTATATTTGGTTATATTAGAGCCCCAAAGGATAAATATTGGGTGGAAGAGATCCAAGAAATTTTAAAGCTCTTGAAAGACAATTTGCAGGTTGCTCAAAATCGGCAAAAACAATATGTTGATAGACACAGAGAAGAAAGAACTTTTCAAGTCAATGATTTAGTATATTTAAGGTTGCATCCCTATAAACAAACATCTCTAAAAAAGAATGGAGCAGAAAAATTAAAACCAAGGTACTATGGGCCATACAAGGTAGTGCGGAAGGTTGGAGAAGTAGCATATGAACTAGAACTTCTGGAAGGGAGTAAAATCCATAATGTATTTCATGTTTCTTGTCTCAAGAAAGACCTTGGTCAGCAAATCATCACTTCATAAATACTTCCTCCTTTGGATGATGAAGGTCAGCTCATACTTGTTCTAGAAAAGATTTTGAAGACACGGGAAAGGAAGTTGAGGAGTAGAATTATCAAAGAATATTTAGTGCAATGGAAGGACTTACCAAATGAAGATGCCACATGGGAAGAGGAGAATATTTTGCAGCATCCTAATTTGAAATTGCTTGAGGACAAGTAATCTTGGGTGGGGAGGACTGTAGTGTCCCCATTCAAATTATTGTATAGCAGACAATCCCCATCAATCCTACCAAGTTCCCTAGGTTGAATGGCTACATTGGGAATTGTAATAAGGGAGAAAAGGAATAATTTTTATACATTAGAATAGTCCAAGTATTTAATAAATAAATTGAATAAATGAATCCAAGAGGAATTATAGGTGGCAAATGGTTTTGAGGACATTTGGAGGATGTGGGACCCACACTAGCTTGGTTTCTCACTGCCACATGGAAAATCTCACTTGCCATTTCGAATCCATGGCAAGGAAAAAATTATTGGGTGAGTTGGTAAGGAATACACATGGCATGGATAATATTAGGTCAAAATGGGATGGAATGATTGTTGATGTATATGTAACTTCGGAATGTATTTCACATATATGTATATTGTATTCCTATAGAGATGGTATTATTCCTCTATAAGGAAGTGTCGTCATTTATATTGTAAGTGTCGTAACTTATACTTGATGGGTTATTAGACCACCTTATTTGGGGTCGGCCCTGTATAAGTCATGTGGGTCAAAGGGTTATTAGACCACCCTATTGGGGGTCGGCCATGTGGGTCAAAGGGTTATTAGACCACCCTATTGGGGGTCGGCCCACTCAGCATTATGTTATGTGGTCAAGTTCGAGCCTACATGAGTTAGGTAAAAAAGGCAAGTCAAGTCAAGTATAAATAGAGTGCGGGAGGCACTCTATTTACTCACTCACTTCTAACACATGCACTCAAGGAGGAGTGGCGCACTTATGGAGGAGGAGGATCTGCTGCTAGGTTATGGCTATCTCTCTTGGTTGGTTGTATCATTGCTCTATCTATCTCTGAGGAAGTTATTAGGGTTTTTCACCTTTATGGTTTTCCCCAAGTAAATCTTTGTGTCTCTTGTGTGCTTGCATTATTGTCTCCATGATTGATATGCTGTATATATGCTGTACATGTTGTTCTCTCAGTTAATATCCTAGATCATATTGAAGTAAATTCTGAAAATTTAACATGGTATCAGAGCTAGCCTGAAAGAAGGCATGATATGGCATATATGACACTTGTTGCACTTACGATGCTAGGGCTTGATATAGCAAAAACCAGTCATCGTAGCACTTTCGCTATAAATTTGTTTTGGTGAATTTTTCGGACCTGAAATTGTTACAAGACGAAGATTAAATCTCCAGGTACCTTTTGTCCAAAGGACAACCTCTAATTCGTTATACTTTGTGATTTATGATCTTTACAATATAGGGTTTCTGCCTCTTCCAGATCTGAGTCAAAATCAGGTGACCTTGGGAAAAAGGTCATAACCTGGGCTAGGAAGCTCCAAATGAAATTTCGTAAAAAGTGACAGGTAGTACACAGACTTTGATATCTCAAAAAACATTTTCAAAGGCCAAAGATGAACCATTGACACGTGGCACTCCGTACAACTTCACTCTCCTGTATTATCCCATAAACAGGTCACGTTGCGACATTTGGCATAACTCTCTCTCAGAGAGTCCAATTGAGGTCATACCTGTCAGGATGGAAAGATAACAGGATGATATATCTCAAAAAAGTTTTTCAGAGGCCGAAGTTCAATCAATGACACGTGGCACACCGTACAAGTTCGCTCTCCTGTTTTATCCCAAAACAGGTCACGTTGCGACATTTGGCATAACTCTCTCTCAGAGAATCCAATTGAGGTCAGACCTGTCAGGATGGAAAGATAACAGGTCAGGCTATCTCAGGAAACTTTTTCAGACCCTGTGGATCGAAAAATTTAGAGGTACAGCAGAAACAATCAGGTACATATTTCTGTCAAAACAGAATTATTTTTGAGTACCTTCATTCATGGCTTCCGGAATTTAGGGCTTCGTAGAAAGTTGGAATTTTTGTAATCGGATACCATGGCTGGATGCTACTCATCAAAATAGAAATTTAGAGACCAAGATCAGTATTTTTGGTTGGGCAGAAGGTCGGGCTTGATCAAACCCTAGTTCGGGACTTTGATCAGAAAAGTGGAAAATTAGGGCTTCTGTAAAAATGGGAATTTTTGAAATCTGTGACCACGGCTGGAAGCTCCTCAGAAAAATAGAAGCTTAGAGCTTTGGATCAAACCTTTTGATTGGGTAGAAGAGTGGGCTTCATCAAACCCCAGTTCAGGGTCACGTCCAGTGAATCCGAAAGTTTCAAAGGCAAAATTGAGGAGTGAAACTTTGAAGTTTTCAAATTCTAAATATACTAGCTTGATCAGCTCATCAAGGCGCATATTTCTATTCTTTCGGAAATTTGAAATTCAAAGTTTGAATTTTTGGGGTTTCTCTGACAAACCCTTATCTAGCTCCACTCCCATTTCTTGTAATTCAAGTGGATTGGGTTAATCCTAGAAGAAGATGGATTGGTCACTTGCATAAGTGAAGAAGTTCATGTTTCAGAGGAAGATCAGGCTAAGGCCTTACATAAGAAGATTACAAGCGATCTCGACAGGTATGACTCATCGAGGTATGTTTCGATATTTGTCCATGATTAAGTTTATGGTATGTTTGTCTTCATGTTATTACGATTAGTACAATTTTGATTTTAGATTTGTCGTATCACCTTAACAAAATTATGAATGCATGATAGAAGATATTCATTGGTTAGGGTGTTGACACTTATGATTGTACTAATGCATTATGGTGTTGTATGAGGTTTATGTTGTCTACTAACATGAAAGGTACACCAAGAAAGACAAATCATGTTCTGGTCCAAGAACATATGACCATGATAACATGAGGACAAAGATTCATCCATTGTCATGGATCTCATAGAAGATCCATTTACGAGGTATGTATAACTTGATTTTGTAATAGTTAACCTATGAGATATACAGGTTACTAGCACAAGTCATTGAAGAAAAACAAGAAGACATCATGTGAGTATGTTAGACATAACTAACTAGCATGCTAATCCAGGTATGTTTTTCCTATATCAAGATAGAATCCTACCTTGTGTTAGGATCTTATACTATTGTTGATAATGATTATTCATGAAGTCATAGGTTTGAATAATCATGGTTGTATGCATATTATGTTTCTTACCATAATTGATGATATGACTAACCAGAAGAAGCATGAAGGTATAGGTTTGAATAATCACAGGTTTTACGCATATTATATCTCTTATCTTGATTAATGATTCAACTAACTTGAAGAGTCATAGGATTGAGTAATTATAGGTTTAGACATGTTATGCTTCTTATGATTTGACTAACCATAAGAATCCTACATAAACCTTGAATGCTAATGCTTATTATTTCTGTTTGAAATGATCATGACTATACATGCTTGAGATTATTGTGTTTTAACAGTATGCTAATGAATGTATGATTTTATATGAGCTCACAAGGATAACACAATCATGATACTAATAAGCATGCACAGGGACCAAGGATGAATGTAAGTTCAAGGACAGGTAATACAGGAAGCAAAGATCAAGAGGGAGCACACTCTAGTTGTTCTTGCAAGAAATCAAAGGAGCACACTTTAGTAGTTTCTGCAAGGATGCAGATATTCAGAGGGAGTTGACCATCTCTCTACACTTCACAACAGAAAGGTGTAGAAGAAGCTACTTCAGATTAGGACTCCAGCATCTCCTGCAAGGAAGCGAAGACTCAGAGGGAGTCCACCCAACGAAGAAAGAAAGATAAGTATTTTAATCATCATTTCTTGCATATTTGTTTGTTTAAATAATACTGTTCACTGATGTATATACTGATGTTCCTAGAATTAGGTTCTGAATTATGCATATTAGAATAAATTGCATTGATGAACAATATACTACTAATATGCATGGGTAAGTGGCCTATGGCACTGTACAACATTCCATTGCTACTTATCTAGAATGAAACCTCTTTGCTAACATGTTGGGAGTTGTGCACACTCTTAACAATGTTCTGGTAGAGATTGGAAGGCATCTAGAAAGTTACGGGATATGGATAAATGTTGTATTGAAGCATTGGCTAAGATAATTGCATGACTGTATGACATATTTCTTTATGTGTAAGATTTGTTCTGAAAACTATGAGATGTTTTCTAATCATGCAATTTAACTTGTTGTGTAGGAAAGATCGTATGCCATCTCCTACAAAAGAAGAACTACAACATTTGTTCAGCAATAAAGATATATATTGAAGATATTGAAGTTTCCAGGATCTGAGATGAAGAAATGAAATGCCATGATCCGTCGATCATGAAGAATGATGTTTGGGATGTAGTACCAAGACGTGAAGGGAAGTTTGTTATGACTTCCAAATGGAACTATCAGATCAAGCATGTTGCAGATGGCAGCATTGAGAAATATAAAAGTGATGAAATACAAGATGCACCAGATGGTAATCCAGAAGATGCACCAGAAGATGCACGAAGGTTGAGGAAGGCAATCCAGTGATACTACTTTTGTATGCGGATAACCTGTTTGTTACAGGTGAAGATAGATTGATTGCCGACACATAGCGGAAGCTTACTGCCGAGTTCGAGATGAAGAACTTGGGGATGACGCACTATTTGTTTTTGGCATGGAGGTGTGGCAGAGTGTAGATGGAATCTTCCTTGGACAAGGGAAGTATGTAGTAGAGATCCTGAAGAGGTTCAGGATGATGGACTGCAAGGATATGGCCACACCTATGGCATCGAATCTGAAGCTTCTATGTGATGCTTCATCTGAGCCGGTTGATGTCTCCATGTATCGTCAAATGATTGGGTCCTTGATGTACCTGACGAACACGAGACCAGACATTTGCTTTGCTGTGAACACATTGAGCTAGTTCCTGACGGATCCGAGGAGTGTTCACCTGGTTGTTGTAAAGCATGTTCTGAGGTACCTGAAGGGTACAGTGGATTATGGGCTCAGGTATGAGGCGAATCAAAAGTTTAACCTGCAGGGTTATGTTGATTCAGATTGGGCTGGCAGTGCTGCAGATAGGAAGAGCACATCTGGGTGTTGCTTCAGTATGGGATCAGGTGTGATCTCTTGGTTTAGCAGGAAGCAGTCCTGCGTAGCACTGAGTACAGCTGAGGCAGAGTATGTTGCATCCTGTTCAGCTAGTTGTGAGGCAGTATGGCTACGGAAGCTACTGTCTGAGTTATTTGATCTCCCGTTGGAGGCTACTGGTATCTTCTGTGATAACCAGAGTTGTGTGAAGCTGTCCGAGAACCCAGTGTTTCATGATAGGTCGAAACACATAGAGATCAAATATCACTATATCAGGGATATGGTGTAGAGAGGAGCTGTGAAGCTTCTGTATGTTGCGACGGATGAGCAGATTGTAGATGTGCTGACGAAGTCACTAGCCAGAGTGAAGTTCGAGTACTTCAAAGAGAGGCTTGGCATTCTTCAGATCGAGGACACTTCGAGGAAGAAGTGATTGACACATTTGTTGAAGCCATTCCAAGCATGTTGGAAGGAGGATCCTTCACATGGCTGTGGATGTAAGCATTGGATGATTAGCATCAGGTTGATGTTCTGGCTTCTACTGGATATGATCTGTTGGATCATTTTTATGTATGTATGTATGCATCATGTTGATGTTGGATATGATCAGTTGGATCACTTATATGTACGCATCATGTTGGATGCTAGATATGATCAGTTGGATCATGTGTATGTATTTTGTATATGCATCATGTTGGATGCTTGGACCATGTATCTGTATATGTATCAGGTGGATACATTGTATGATCAGGTGGATCATGTATGGTGATATGTATAATGTATTTGTATTTGTATCAGGTGGATACATTGTATGATCAGGAGGATCATGCATGATGATATCTATCAGATAGATACTTGGTATGCATCAGGTAGATGCATTGATGATCAGGTGGATCATGCAACAGGATGTTGCAGTGATGATCAAGATGATCATGGATGACGAGCTTCAGGATGTTGCTCCAGATGACATGCAGCAGGATGTTGCATTGATGATCAGGATGATCATGGATGATGAGCTTCAGGATGTTGCTCCAGATGACATGCAGCAGGACGTTGCAGTGATGATGATCAGGATGATCATGGATACATCAGGATGATGTATGGTGAGTATCAGGTTGATACTCTGTGGCCATGGATCAGGTTGTGCAGATGAGCATGTAATTCGGTGCCCTAGGAGATCTGCAGATAGTCTTTCGAGGTTTTGCCTATGGCATGTAATTCGGTGCCCTGGGATATCTGGCAGATGCTCTTGCGAGGTTTTGTCCTATGGCATGTAATTTGCTCCTGGGAGATCTGGACAGGATGAAAAAGGCCTCAGATGCTTCAGCCAGGTTTTGTGGTGGACCACATGTAATGTGCTCCTGGGAGATCCGACAGGTAGAGCTGTGTGCTCGTAATAGCCTGGGATGCTTCAGCCAAGTTTTGTGGTGAGATCACATGTAATGTGCTCCTGGGAGATCCGACAGGTAGAGCCGCGTGCTCGTAACAGCCTGGGATGCTTCAGCCAGGTTTTGTGATGGGTCACATGTAATGTGCTCCTGGGAGATCCTACAGGTAGAGCTATGTGCTCGTAATAGCCTGGGATGCTGCAGCCAGGTTTTGTGACGCACGTAATAAGTCCTGAGGATTCCACAGTATGGCCAGTGATGATGAAGACCTGCAGGTGGTGGGCCTACATCCAGTATGAAAAAGGACTGGCTCTGTAGAACTTCCTATGACGAGTAGATTCAGAGATTGATTGAGATAGCAGCAGCAGTGACGATGATGATGACTCAATGACGATTATCCAGTGACGATGATCCAGAGAAGATGACTTGTGCTAGAAGAATTGTGCTGAGAAATACCTTCCTAGTTAAGAGGGAGTGTTGATGTATATGTAACTTCGGAATGTATTTCACATATATGTATATTGTATTCCTATAGAGATGGTATTATTCCTCTATAAGGAAGTGTCGTCATTTAAATTGTAAGTGTCGTAACTTATACTTGATGGGTTATTAGACCACCTTATTTGGGGTCGGCCCTGTATAAGTCATGTGGGTCAAAGGGTTATTAGACCACCCTATTGGGGGTCGGCCATGTGGGTCAAAGGGTTATTAGACCACCCTATTGGGGGTCGGCCCACTCAGCATTATGTTATGTGGTAAAGTTCAAGCCTACATGAGTTAGGTAAAAAAGGCAAGTCAAGTCAAGTATAAATAGAGTGAGGGAGGCACTCTATTTACTCACTCACTTCTCACACATGCACTCAAGGAGGAGTGGCGCACTTATGGAGGAGGAGGATCTGCTGCTAGGTTATGGCTATCTCTCTTGGTTGGTTGTATCATTGCTCTATCTATCTCTGAGGAAGTTATTGGGGTTTTTCACCTTTATGGTTTTCCCCAAGTAAATCTTTGTGTCTCTTGTGTGCTTGCATTATTGTCTCCATGATTGATATGCTGTAGATATGCTGTACATGTTGTTCTCTCAGTTAAGATCCTAGATCATATTGAAGTAAATTCTGAAAATTTAACAATGATAACCTCCATGGAAGAGGAAGAGTCAAATTGGAGGCTAGTGGACACTTAGGCTAGATTCCCTAGTCTTATGACAACAATGATGAAGCATCTATGACATCTATGAAAAAATTCATATCTAAATTCTGACATCTGACCATTATGACATGTCAGCCCCAAAAATAGGCTCAAGGAAGGCGCTCATGGAGTTGGAGAAGCCCAAGAGACTCCTACTCGAATTTGGGAGAAGATGGAAGGTTGGAAACTAGGAGACAAGTGGCAAATGTGGAATATTTCCTAAGTGGAAATATCTAGAAGCTAATGAGAGGATTTCGACCCTTAGAAGGATAATGTTGGTTATAAAATGTAGAAATCAAGTATGAGAATGGATTTTGATGATTTGTGA
Source organism: Larix kaempferi (assembly GCA_027924585.1). Classification (NCBI taxonomy): domain Eukaryota; kingdom Viridiplantae; phylum Streptophyta; class Pinopsida; order Pinales; family Pinaceae; genus Larix; species Larix kaempferi. The sequence goes on from BSBM01000130.1 coordinate 6,831,408, forward strand.
AAAAATTGCATTTGTGAAGAAAGAGCTAGTGGATGACTAGTTTCTTGTCTTAGCCAATTTCGAGGGTGAAAGATTCCCATCCAAGTTGGTGTTTGGAGTAGCCACTCAGGTATTTCATGGTGCTTTAATGGATTTTTTATTTTTAGGTAGAATCTATAGTAAATATCGTGGTTTGGTTTAGTGCAGCACTTTCTCTCCACCATTTCCAGTTTTGAAGGCATATTCATGCTCCTTGAGGGATTGCGCTTTAGGTGAGCTCTTGTACTCATTGGGAGAGCTTCATATGATGTATTTCTGATTGCAATAGCTTCATATCCTCTTTTATTCATATTCAGAAAGTATCAGGTCTAAATACCCATTGATTGTATGCAAAAATGTTGATTAATGAGCAAACAATGTCTATTTCCCCTCTACATTGATGTATATCATTATAATGCTGATGATTTCGAATGAATGGATCATTCTATGATACATTTATGATTAACAGACTTCCAAGGATGTATATTACAAGTTTCATGTACTGTACTTGAGCATTTGAAGTATTTTTACTCAGTTTAATTGCATTGGGAGAAGAAATAGTGCCATTTCCCCAAGGGTCGAATTGGTGATTTTTGCAGCTGAATGGGAGAGGGTTGGAACAGATATATTAATAAATTAATGGTTCACATAAGACCTTAATAACATCCTTAATACATTCCCTACCTCTTTTCATAAATTTGAGGGATTTTGGAAGCATTTGGAAGGCCATTTTCAGTGTTTACCCGGGGGGATTTTATGCACAAATTACTAGTTAAAATCCCATACATTGACCAGAATATAAATCAAGTTTGCAGAAGTATTTTGAGGGTTATAAATCATCCCTGAACCTAGTATTCAAGTCTAAATATTATTCATATACCCTTACAGAAGATTAGGGAGCATTTGGGTTAATTTGGAGGCCAAAACAACAAAACTAGTCAAAGGTCGAAATTGGGGAAAATTTGGAAAATTGGGCATTTTTATAAAAATTGAAAAAGGGACATTACATCCCCCCCTAAAGAAAATGTATCCCAATAAGATTTATTCATTGCAATTTACTACTCTAGTACTTGTTAGCATCGTTACTGTTCCCATCTTTATTTTTTTGCAAGAGCAAGAGCCATGAATGATGTTTTCAATATTGAAAATTAAACTACAACATGTTGTCTCATTTTAATGATTGTACGTACCACCAACTAGGTACTTGTCGGATATATATTCCTCAAGTGAGGAAGATAGACTAGAATAGGTTGAAAGTGAGACATCTATTACAATATCTAATAGGTCAAGATCAACTAGAGGTGAAAAGGTAAGGAGAAAATTTTGTAGACGCATGAAACTTTTTCTTTCTGAAGGAGGATCATGTGATTATGATAACGAGAGAATAGGTGACATTGAGTTTCCCCTGAGGTATAGACATATTGTCAAATGATGGCTACCCAAGGATCTACCCCAAGTGGACACATATTTCTTCCTCAATGGGAGGATTTATCGCATTGCTCCATCGTCTTTACATGGATTGGTGCTATTTTCCATGGATGGCATAAAGTTCAAATGTGGAACTGAAACTGAATTGATGGAGAATGTCGGACCATGATACAAATACAATGACTGGTTTTTGTGGTCCGATATACATGAAGTATGTGGACATACAGAGTGGAAGCAAATTATATACAACTACTGGACAACAATCTGAACAAAGGAGCTACTATGTATATTGATGGAAGGCCAAAAGCTTCTAAAAATATCGCAGGGTTTATAAATAGTACATGACCAGGGGAGTGAAGGAAATCGTGTACTCGTATGTGAAACAAAATCAATAGTTGTAGGTGAAGAGTTGTTGATCGATTACGGTTTGAATCGAATAGATGCGGGGTTTCTATTATGGGGGTAATTATCTTATACAACATTTAACTCAACCTTTGATCGATGGCTTATTATTTTTCTCTTGCAACAAATTTAATTATATGTCATGATTTTTATAATATACACGTGGTTAATTATATGTCATGCTTTTCATTAATCATGTTTAAGAGGCATGGCTAAATATGTACTTTTCATTTTTAATATGTCTTAATTCTTATATTTTGGCAGGGTGATCATGGCCATATCCCACAAGCAAGTAGATCTGTTGAGGTAAACATCAATGTAATAGTAACCACAATTCATGATTATATTATAGCTATTAAAATTTGACCTTTTTTATGCTTATGAGCTCAATTTTTCAAGATGATATCATGCTTATTATATTGTGGCAGGGGGGTACTCAGAACAAACCTACAGCTTTTGGTCAGGTAAACGTGATTGTCATATTAACACTAAATTTTTTCTTCATTAATCACGTTTATTAGACGTGGTTCAATTTTTACTTTTCAATATGAATATGTCTTGCTTCTTGTATAATGGCAGTCTGATTGTGGAAAGTCACCAGTGGTGTCGCATGAGGTAAATGTTAGCGTAATAGTACCTAATAGCATCAATGTAATAATAACCACAATTCATTATTATATTATAGTTGTTAACATTTGACCTTTTTTATGCTTATGAGCTCAATATTTCAATATGATATCATGCTTATTGTATTGTGGCAGGGGGTACTCAGAACACACCTGCAAATTCTGGTCACATAAACGTGACTGTCATATTAACACTAAATTTTTTCTTCAGTAATCACGTTTATTATACATGGTTCAATTTTTACTTTTCAATATGAATACGTCTTGCTTCTTGTATTGTGGCAGGCTGACCATGGGAAGTCACCAATGGTGTCACATCATGTAAATGATAGCGTAATAGTACCTAAACATGATTAAAGTAATTATTTTTGTTATTATATGCATGCTATTTTTTTACGTGAATTTTTGTAATGATAAAAATAAACTAACTACTTGTATTGATTGATGTTTGTAGAGAACACCAAATCACGATGATGAGGTGGTCATTGAGGAATATATCTTTTATTCAACTGACCCAATGGAAAATATGAAGAAGGCTTTGAAAAAGTCCAATCAAGAACTTCTTAGACTGATTGTAATCAAACCCAGGACTAAAGAAATCAAAGCAATAATTGATGACTTGAGGCAAAAAATAGAACAATACGAGGTAAGTGGCATCTTTGAAATATTTTACGAACTATAACATATATTCATTTATGTTATTTAGTTCTCTTTTTTTATATGATCTAATCAATTAAAGTTTTATTTTTGTAGTATTTTTGGAGATAACACATGTGCATTGAGTACAGGCTGCAGAGGTCGGTATTGGTAGTAGCGATGGTTCAACACATCGTGAATCTACCGTACCAACGAGGCTATTTGACTCTCCTGACCAACAATGCACTTTAGAATCTATGAACTCACCGGATGTTGGATATCAGCAGGACCCTTCACCCACTACTACTTCACAGGATGTTAGAGAGGACAATAGCATCGAATGTGAAAGTTTCTATCTTGGAACAAGACTATATTCCAATCAAGATACCAAATATTGCAGGTATTATTTAATTTATTCAATGTTTTATTTCATGTAATTCAAAGCCACATAGCTCAAATTAGTTTTAATTAATGATCATATTTTTTTGCAGGAAATAATGTTTTTTATAAGAACCTACATGAGAAGGCGTTGGATATTTTTGGGCCCACCATTCGTACACAGTGGAATGCCCAAATTGACAAATTGAAAGGTGATATGATGAACCACATGGTCAGCTTGTTTGGTGATACCTTCAACATAAAAGGTGTCACCGCAGCAGCTGGATTAAATTTGAAATATGTTAGGGCAGATTATAGGGACAATTCGCAAATTAACCATAAGTATGAGCATCCTTTGATGGTTCCAGAGAAGGATTGGAATGCGCTCATGGATGATGCAAAGGAAAAGGCATCGAGAAAACAAGGAAAGACTCGGCCACTTGGTTCAAGAAGGTATGACATATATCATATTTTCAATGAACAATGTTTAATTTTTATTTACTTTTAAATATATTTAAGTTGCGATATCTAACATATTTGCAACCTTTCATAGGATCCCCAACACCTCTAAAGCGATAAAGGAAAGAGTATAAAAACATGGGCAGCACAAACTGGGCCAAGGTGGATATCAAAAACTAAAGGCACGAATTGTAAGAATCAAATGATCATTATTTGTAGCCAAAAAAATTTTAGCTGTAGCGAACAAATAATTGATTGATCACAAGCAATTTTCATGGTGTTATGCATTGCAAGGAAATGCTTTTCAAGAGGAAGCCACTGAATAAGACTCAAGGATCGGCTTCAAGTACAGTTTTCAACATGTGTTGGAACGTCGAAAAAGATTGGGGCAAACCCCAATTTCCCCAGTGATGCACACAGAGGTAAATAAAACCAATAAGGCCATCATTATAATGTACTTGTGTAATCTATTCATGAATGATTACATCAAAAAATAAATGTCTTTTTTTGTTTTCAAGGTGAGAGCAACAAAAGCAGTGAGGGTAGCGGTATCGAACAGGTACCACATTATGGTGGGGATCTGCCTCATGGTGGTGGCGAGTAGCCTAGCCATTCAGGTATATATGCAATAAAACAAAAGTATTTACTATGATTTTGAATACATAATTGATGACGTGTACTAATAAATTTTATTCTGTGAATGGCATAACATGTACCTACTCATGCTCAACTTGAAGAGGAACAAATGGAAAAACCAATGAACACTCCAGTTGTCCCAGCTAGTCAGCAAACAGGTAAATATCATTGAAATGATATCGAAAATAATGAAATACATATCTCAATAATAACTATGCTTTTATATCTATATAATTGTCTTGGTTTTTGCAGATAATTCCCCTCTCCAGCGACCTCCACGCCCTGCTAATCGACGCACCAGGAGTATGGTATGGTAGATCATGCCCACACAAGCAACAGAAAGAGAAGGCACAACAACTACAGTGGATCATCACAACGAAGATGATGTCCCCATCTTAGAATTTCCAAAAAAATAAAATAAAACAAAAAAAAATGTAGTTGTATACATTTAAGATTTGTATTTGACTGAGTAAAGACATGAAATATTTATAGTTTTGTTACAAGTTTCTTGATTTATTCGGTGCATGGTCATATTATAATTGAGTTTTATAATGTGAATGTTATTGGTCAGTTCATATTTTTGAATATGTGTGACATCTTTCAAGGGCTATGGTTATCCTCAAGGGGCTGGCCACCCCTTCCTGAGTTAACCTGAGGAAGATGAGATGACCATATCATTTACAATTGGTTTAGATCTAATATATTCATGTTATTTTTATGTCAGCATTGTTGTCTTTCATTAACAACTTAGATCTGATATATATTGCTACTGTTATTATTGTTTTTGTTTTAAATACTTTAATGATTATTGCAACTCTCTGTTTGATAGTACTGTGTTGATTAAAATAATTAATATAACTATATTTGTGCTTTTTAAAATTTATATGTGAAATGTTTGTTCACTTTGTTGCATGGATTTTTTTTAATATGTGTGACATATTCTGACTATGGTTATCCTCAAGGGGCTGGCCACCCCTTCCTGAGTTAACCTGAGGAAGATGAGATGACCGCATGAGATTATTTATCCAGTGATGATGATTATGATCTTCCTCTCTTTGCATGAGACACATGAGACGTATGACCACATACAATTGAGAAGGCCAAGTAACCTACCCTCACATTGACTTGATGTGCATGGGCCTATTATGATGCCATGCTGCCTTGTCATGTTACATTGACTTGCATGTTTACTTGTATGTGATGTTTAGCCTTGTGGTGACTCGTGATTGACCCTTGCATGGTATCGTTGAGCTATACAACCATTAAATGTTAACGTCCATATTGTTGATGACTAGTGTGACCCCTTAGGATTGATGTCCACCCTTGTGTTGACCTTAAGATCCCTCCTTAGGTGCCATCCACCATAGTGCTACCTTATATGAATTTTTTGGAGTACTTTGCTATCCTTTTTTATTGTGAGTTGATCGTACTAATGTGCTTCTACTGTTGTTTATTTGTGAGGGTTGGATGATCTATTTTAGAGTCTTTTCCAGTTCTAGGTTCTCTCCTTTCACATGTATGTTGGTCTAGTTGAGTCTCATGCAGGTAACCTAACGCTAAGAGGTTGAAGTCTGTTTAGAAGCATTTTTTCTGAGGATAAGGGAGGTCTGCCCTAACATCTGATGTTGAGTTTATAATTGGTTCAGATCTGATATATATTTCTACCGTTATATATAGATTCCTACTGTTATTATTGTTATTGTTTTCAGTACTTTAAAGGTTATTGTAGCTCAATGTTTTTGGGATATGCTGGACATGCTGGATATTGAGGTATGGTTTTTCTTTTCCACAAAAATTACATAATTTTATTGTACTGTAGTAATACATACAACATGACAATTGTTCCATACTGTTTTTCTTTACAGGTCCTCTATCTTGTAGACCCAATTGATGAGGTTGCTATTCAAAATCTTCAGATGTACAAAGACATAGGTTGTTATTCAAAATCTATCTTGTGGTGCTGTGTGAGATGCCCAGTAGTTGTACATAAGGCATGCAATAAATGGATATAAGCGATGACTCTTTTGAGGGATACACTAGGGCCATCAGTTTGTTGGAGGCATCACGAAGATTGGAGGTTGGATCACGAGGTTATATTTTTTTTATCCTTCCTTGAGGTGGCTTACAAGTGTTTTTAATAATTTTTAGTCAAGTTTATGAATGCAAACACATTAACACCATAACACATTATTCCATCTAGCCTATAATTCAAGTAGCCTCAAACCAACACATTTGTAGAGAAGGTTTTCTCACCTTATTTTGTAGAACATCCAGCCTCTAGAGGATCTAATAGAATGTCCATCTAGTGAACACCAATAATATACAACAATAATGACCGAGTCTTTGAAGTATGGTGTATGGAAGAAATAGTTTACAGTGAAGGCATGTAGGAGGGAATGTTGTGCCCCTAGTACAATGTAATACATGTATAACATATAAGATGACCCTTCCATTGGGTCCCATCGGTCCATAGGAGTTAGTTGAAACATACAAGTCAATGTAATAGGTCATCAAGGACATTTGATGTAAATAGTCCTCTTAGACGGTCATAATACTATTTTATCATGTGTAGGTGTTTTGGTCTTTATCTTTAAAGCTAGGACTCACTTCTACTATAAATAGATGGCTTTCATGTCTTTTCAAGGAAACACTAACAATCACTGAACAATAGCTTGTGTTGTATTTTGTGGGATCTCAAGTTTAACTCCAACTCTACTAACAATCAAGGGCTAGAAAACAATGGTAATGAGATTCATGTTAACAAATGGTGGGACCTCTTATAGTTGTACACCATATCATTGTGACAACTATAATTGAGTATCTCACTTAGGAAAAATCCATGGCACCTTTGGCCATTTTACTATTTAAAAGTCCTTAAGGAAGACGATGATCTATCTCCATATGATGTTGGTAGGAAAAAACCCAAATATATGCCAAAGGGACCCAAATATATGGTATTGTTTCCTTTTAATGGGGTTCAAGTAGAATATTTGGGATACTTTGGCTTTAGTGGATCCATATACAATAATGTGTTTGGTCTCAAGTTGTGTAGGTTCTTGCAGTTTGTCATATTGGGAATTTTGAAAGCAATGACCACAACTAGCATGAGGTCAATAGGTGTGGATGGAGTGGGGAAAGAGATCTCATGTACGATGCCAAATTACATGTGAGAATTTGTATGCTATCTACATAAGCTTCTAGATATCATAGATGGATATGAGGTTGGAATTCAAAATGGTGGTATACTTTGCATCAAGGAAGTTGTCAAAGTGGACACCAAAAGACTAACATAGGTGACCAAGATTAGAGTCCAAATGTAGCTAGTTAAGTAGGTTTGAAAGGAAATTACTGCATCATTGATCAATGGTTCTCATAGATAGATAGGGATTCAGTGCTTGTCATATTGGGGCACACCCACTACACAGTCCTCCATTGATAGGGATTCTTTGTAGTAATGATTAATGTGCAACCTCTTAGAGTATATAGAAATCCCATAACCTTTTCCTTTGAATATTGATTACTACATAATCATATGTTTTAGGTGCTTAAATACCTTGAACCTAGTTCTTGATATCCATTGAAAACCTTAATAAGTTGAGTTTCACTCTCCACTAGTAATCTTATCCACATCATTTATTTTTTCATCAACATCAATTTTTTTTTTAAATACACAGAAATCATCGCTATAGCAACAGAAAGAACTTGGTAATTCCTTAAAATGTGCAACGCTATTCTGTGGCTATAGTGACAATAATCTATCTCTTGTATAGAAAATTCGTCACTATGTGCATGATTGGCTATCTCTATAGCAATAGCAAACCGTCGCTAGAGCGACGGCCATTCCGTCGCTTGTATAGAAAATTCGTCGCTATGTGCATGACTTGTTGTTGCTCTAGGAACGATTGGCTGTCGCTATAGAGACATATTAACTTTACTATATCGACACACTATCATTGCTATAGAGACAAATAGTCGTTGCTATAGTGACAGATTTACATTGCTATACAGACGAATAGAGGTTTTTTAAGCATCGTCCACTCACGCCATGTGTCATCTCTTTCATGTCACCATAGTGACGAAAGGTTCTAAGTGTGGCTACAACGATGAAAATGTTTCCACAAAAATATGGGGTCATGTTCTTTGCTATAGCAACACAAAAGTGTTGCAATAGAAACGATTTGCTGTGGGAAAAATGTGCACATGTACTAGTGGGGTAATTCATATTCCAACCTCTTTCTTCATTTATAGTTGCTTGTAAAGACTGTGAATTGTCCTTGTATGAGTTAATTGGTTTTCTTTTATGGGTATCTGTTGGAGCCTAATCCTCGGTTTGAGGAATATTAACGTACAAGAGAGACCAACAGTCACCCAGGAGTCCAAGAGACCTCTTGGAATATGAAATCCAAGGGTCAATTATCAATGTATATATTTAACATTTGAGTTGATTAAATGTGTGCTTAACGCCTGTGTTCTTGTCTTTAGTTCATTTATGCCTATTTTCCCAAGAGGGAACCTAACAATGGTATCAGATCCAGGTTATCTATGAGGGCTATGTCAAATTACAGAGATACTTCCCATCAATCTGCCATTTTACAGTCCTGCATGCTCAGTGCTCAGTCTCTAAAACTGGGTGTATTGACCTTACCTAACCCTAGTGTCTATTTTCATGACTCATCTTCCTTATTCATCCTCCGTGTAACTGTTTACCTACAACCTCATTCTTGCTTGTACGTTACCATCCTACTTGCTAGTATTTCTAATCTGTAACCCACGACTTGTGCTATTTTTTAGACCCGAGGTTATGCCCTCCTCCATACCTGCTACTCCTTCTCCCATCATATTCTTCAAATATGCAAATCATATTTTGTATGGACATTTTTATTTGATGAATCCTCTTAGGTGTAACTTCTACCTAAAATTCTGTCTACCCCCTGTATGTTCCTGGATATTTCCACTTGGGTGCTTCAGAACCCTAATTTGTGAAATGAGCTACCACTATTTCCAACTATGAAGTCTGGTGCGTTTCTCTCCTATTAGTCTCATGGAGCTTGTAATGTCCCCAATTAAATAAGTTTTTTAGATAAATAATTATGTTGGCCTATCCCATTCATAAGGGTTATGTGGGAAAATTAAAATATTGATATTTAACCCCAAGGCCTATAGTTTCTCATGGAAATTCAAGATTCTAAATTGATGGTGGAAAATAGGCCAATAAATTATGGAAAAATCATTAATTGCTCCAAATTGAATTAGCATGGGGTCCTAAATGGACTTGGGGGCACATAAGTGGATATGTGGGGTCCACATGAGGGAATATTCCTCCTTTACACATGGCACCATCCTCAAATTCAAATTTGGAAGGATAAGTAACTCCCATGGGGAAGGTGAAAAGTCATAGGGCTATTTTTAGTTAATGGCAGATTCTATGACAACCCTATGACACCTTATGACACTTATGATAGATTCAATTACAACTATTATGAAAATATGATAGATTTTATGACATTTATGACATGTAAGGGATAAAAATAGACTCAAAGAGGGTTCATGAGGTGTGTGGGTGTTACACCTAAAATCTTACCATCATGAGATTCAGTGTATACATCCCTAAAGTTTCCTTGGCTAAGTAATTAACCTGGAAGAGATGTGAACTCATTTACACTAGGTTTTGAGAGGTCATCACATGGTGCACTCATGCAACCTGCGACTTTGCAGCTTGCCCTCTTGCAAGGTGCAACGATGTCAGTTAATGGACAAAAATAGCTCCTTCGAGCCCATTCTCGAAGCTAACTGACATGGATCCCTATCCCTGACCTTTTGGGAGAGATGAAACTCGATTCCTAACCTCTTGGAAGGATCCCCTATCTCTCTCCTACCATATCTCAACCTACCCTATCCATACCCTATCCACTTAGTCCTATATAAGTGAAGCTCACTCCCATTCCAAAGGGAGGAAGCCTATAGTGTCTACATGCTAGTGAAATCATCTTAGAGAGATCTCTACTCATCCATTGAGAGACTCACACTTCCTTGGGAGGATATGGCATTGGCTTGGATGGAGAAGGGTTACTTCGTTAAGCTATGGTTGTAGTCGTTCTCTTGCATGTACTTTCCCTATTTTTACAGTAATATAAATGCTTTCCACCATTATTGTTGTGTTGATGATATTATGTAGTTTACCTGCTTAACTGTTTACTTAGATCTGTTATCGTTAAGATGCTTTTTACTTGTTTGTCTTGTTTTATATATCTTGGCAGGTCTTGCAGCTTAGATCTGATGACCGCAAGGTGTGGAACAACATCTAGGAGAAATGATTGCAAACTTAAGGTAAGACATCTAATAACTTAATCCTTAACTAGATCTAGGAAAGTGGTTTATAGTCTATTTTATTTGTTCTAGACTCACTTTGAGCTAGGGAGATCCGGCTCGCATCCGCTCAAGTGGATTGTCCGTCAAACAAATTTGGTGACCATACTGGGGAAGAACATTGTTTTGTAGTTGTCAATTTGAATGTCATTTTCAGTTGATTTCTTGTTACAAGCCATTTTATTTGTCATTTGCCTCTTAAACTGGTTTCACCATCAGATCTTCACTTTGAAGAGTTTGATTACCTTCATTTCAGTTTGTACTTCTCATTTTCAAACCATTTCATTACTCATTGTTTGGAGAATTGGTTCATTTTTTAACTTAGATCTCGCCTGTCGCACCTGGTCAGTGGACTCAGTGAGACACTGTGTCATATTTTATCTTTGTTCTTTTTTTGTGGGCCTTTTGTCGCACTTCCCGCATTGGTAAACTGCGACATCTCACTGTGTACAAGCACATACTGCGTCGATCTGCCAAAATTGACATACAGGCACCCCTTCTCCATTTCTGATTTGAGTTTTGGTTTGTGTGCAAACTCCCTCTGTACTGTAAGATCCAGTTAGATACCCCATTTTGATTTGTGTGTTGAGTTGTTTGGTTTCATTTGGAGTTGTTTTGGGTTCCATCTTGGACAAGTCTGAGATTTGGTAGTGGTGGACACTCTTGTCTCCCCCACCTGCTTCCACTCACCCTTGCATTTCCCCCTCTCCTTGCTGGATCTAGTCATTGCATTGGATCGGTTTCCAGACCTCATTTTCATACATCTTTTGGTTTTGCTTGCATCCGGTTGATTTTGGGTCTTTTGGGTTTTGGATCCATGTTTGGCCCCTTGAGTCAAAACTAGTGTTTTGCTTACATTTTTAAGTGAAATGGGTTCTATTTTTGAAAAAAAAATCCCCCTCATGGCTGCGGGGGGCCATGAATCATGTATCCTATAGTCGTTTTGACCCATTTTAAGGTTTTAAGTTAAAGTTTTGGTTTGGTGTGATTAGCTTGTTTTGAAAAGTCTTGAAAAGTGTGGGATATCCATGCCTTTTTTAGCCTCTTTTTCTTGGGTTATGCATCTTGTTTCCCTTACATGCTAAGCTATCTAATTATTGTTGTAAAATATTGATTCTTTGTCTCCACTTCAGTTCAAAGAAAAGCTTGATTTTGTCACTCTTTTTCTATATTCATGAAATTGGAAAACATAAGTATTCTTCTTGCTTTAATTTGATCATTTGGCATTTTTGGTCTTACACTCATAGGAAGAAGAAAGGTTTGTTTCAATTTTGTGTACATTTGAGTTAGACATGATTATTAAGTGCTTTTCTTTGTCTTGTGTTTGATTGGAAACGTTTATGGAATCCTTCTTTCCGTAGCTTAGATGTGTCTTTTTCAAGTGTAAAAAGATAGGAAATGAATTATAATTGTTGCATTTGGTAGATTTTAAGCCTTTCTTGAGTACCTTTGAGTTGTTTGGGTGCTTGTCATTTTTCTTTCGAAATTTCTGAAAGATTAGAGTGTCGTAGATATTCTCTCACTTTCTGTATGTAAATACGAAAAGCGTTTAGTTATCAAATTCCATTTTTGATACATGCATTTGAAAATTGAAAGTGATTCATTATTTTGTCTTATATATTGTTAAGATTAGTTGCATCTTTCATTTTCTTTGCGCTTTTTAACTGATTATTACAGAAAGTTAGAGTTATTGCATTCTAGGAAGGAATTTTTCTTTTCGCTACTACTTAAGTACTTTTGGTTTGAAAAAAAGAAAAATCTCTCCTTACCTTAAGTAGTTTTCATTGAAAAGGAAAGGAAAATGCACATTATCATGTAGTTGAGGATTGCATTATGTTTACATTTATGTACTCACCTCATGCATCCACCTAACCGCACAAGATAAAATTAACGCTAGCTTAGGTTTAAATCATTTCGTAACTGTGTGTAAGTTAGAGACGTGTTCCAACGTCTTTAAGTGTGACAGCTGTCGTTATTTGCTAGCACTGTATTCTAGGGGTATTGTAGTCTTCTACGTACTTATCGGTATATCGAAGCTCTTTCACATACCCACCAAGTACTTCGCATACTTGGCGTATATCGAAAGGTGTTTCACGTACTCGGTAGTATATAGGAAGGTCTCGTGCCGTACGGTTGTGCATTAGATAGCATCACTACGGATTTGAGCTCCCACGTACATTGCGTATATCGGGAGACACCATTAGGATTCCTGAAACCAACTGAGTTAACCATTTGGTCGTCTTGGCAAAGCAATACACCAAGAACAGCACTCGGGGAGATTACTACACACGTACTGTCCAGGTAGTCGGGTATTCAGAAAAGGGTATGGTCCCAATCCTCCTTGTCGCGTTTTACTGTTGGACCCTGCGGTATATAGTGATTTGCGAAGCCTTGAAAACCCCGTGAGGTTCCAGAATTTGAATCCACTCCTATTCACACAGCTTGCTTGTTTCTTTTAGACTTGAGTAGTGTTTGATTTGTGTGGTACTTTAGAGACTCTTAGGAAGTTAAGATATGGAAGATTCTTTCGGGACTACCAACCAACAGACCCCTTTCTAGGGTATGCCATTTGTTATTCCCCCTTGTGGAACTATTAGTCCTCCCTTCATGGCTACGTTGAGTCTTCCTGGATTGATGATAGGCTTACCAGTATGGTTATTCTTCAATCCGGTTACACCAAGTGCACCAATTGTGTCGAACCTAGGTCCTTCACCACATGAGCATCAATCTCATGGTGACCCTTCTCCTTCTTCATTGAAAGTTGAATCGGCTTCCGTCTCTTCCTCTTCTCCTACTGAAGAATATGATGTTAGTAAGAAGGTGGAGAAGAAGAAGAAGAAGAAAAGGAAGATTAAGAAGAAGAAGGATAAGAAAGGGACCGAGCATCAACCATCTTCCTCTGATGGTGCTCATTCTATGAGAACACCTCGTAAGCCCAAGTTCCCTTGCAAACTTTGCAAGGGTGATCACCTTCTCAAGAATTGTCCTGGTCTTTCCCGTGTGTCAGAAGTGTGGTCTAAAAACCCCAAACCACTTATATCATTGACCTCTGACCATCATGTTGATGACACTCCCTCGACCGGTGACCCATTGGTGAAGGGTCAGAAGGGTAAAATCCTGTATCCCTATTTGATATGCAAGGGTATGCACCATACTTTCCTTTGTCCAAGAATGGATGAAGCTTCACAGTGGTTGGAAGATATTACTAGTCCTCAACAGGTGCTTCATGATAGTAAGTTGTCCCTCGAACCCCCGCTAGTTGACCAAGTGATCAATTCAGTTTCATTTGTATTTGATCCCACTCTTCCTTCTGAGAGTGAAGTGATTGTGTTGCTATCATCTCCACTTGATCTCGCTCTTCTATCAGAGATCGTTCAGACTGCAACTGTCACCTTGACACAGTATTCATCTCATCCTACTCTCCCCGATGAGAGTGGATTGATAACCAATGATGTTTTTCTATTCAGTTCCGATCATGGGGGGAAAGATTATGTTTCCATGGGACCCCCTCCAAGCACTGAGGTTATTTCATTTGAATGAAATAGTCTAGCAGAATCTCGTCTCCCCTCAGATGTTCCTTTCCAGATATCTGTAGGTGTTGCCGATAAGGAAATCTTTTGCACTATAGTTGACGAGGGAGCTTCTCTTAGTATTTTATCCTCAATTGCTTGGAAATCTATAGGGTCTCCTCATCTTTTACCGGTTACCGGCCAGATTTTGGCCTTTAATAGAAGGCCTACCTAACCTTTAGGGATTCTCCCATAGTTACCTATCACATTGAGAGGTAAAACTGTTTATTTTGATGTCATGGTTGTCCAAGGTCCTTTATATTTCAATTTACTTGTTGGGCGTGACTATGTCTATGTTATGAAAGCCGTCGTGTCCACACTCTTTTGAGTGATGTATTTCCCCTATGATGGGAGGATTGTGACCGTTGATCAACTTTTCTTCATGACACCCAATCATCACATGACTGCTAGTCATTAGACTTCCCTGAATGTTCCACACATATTAGTGGTTTCTTCCCCTTAAGCACGAGGGGCGTATCTCTAGCCTCTGGACATCATGCTGGGGGGCACACTACCAATCTCTGGATAGGTACCCGTAGAGCAAGCAGAGTTTACCTTTGGCTTCAAGCTCGTTAAAAAATGAAACCAGTAGTTTGAGTAGAGTTTACCTTTGGCTTCAAGCTCGTTAAAAAATGAAACCAGTAGTTTGAACAGAGTTTACCTTTGGTTTCAAGCTTGCATAAAAATGAAACCAGCTTCACTAAGCATAGTTCCATTTCTATGTCAAGCTCGTTAAAAAATGAAATAGGTTCCCTTGAGCATAGATTAGTCTTTGATTCCAAGCTCGTTAAAAATGGAATAGAACCCCTAAGCATAGTTTACCTTTGGTTTCAAACTTGCATAAAAATGAGACTAGCTTCATGAGCATAGTTCCCTTTCTGTGTCAAGCTCTTTAAAAAATGAAATAGGTCTTTTGAGCAGAGTTCTATTCCTCGTAGACTTAGTACCTGGACCTTTTTTTCACCCGCCTATGCCTTAGGCGAATGAAATGAAGCTTGGGGGCATGTCTTCAACCTCTGGAAGTTACGTTGAAGTCAACTCGATCGCCTCTCCACACCACGTTGGAGCTAAGTCACTTACTTATAGCAATCATGTTGGGGGCATCTACCAACCTTTGGATTTCATGACGGGAAGAAATCCACCATTGGGAACATTTTCGAGCATACTTCCCTTTTTGGTTTTCGAGCTCGTTAAAAAATGAAACAGTACCTCTAGAAATCATGCTAGAAGTAAGCCGTTAGTTTCTTGTGCTGGGGGCAAACTTTGGACAACCTCTAGCCATTATGTTGGGAAGAAACATGCCAATGGGCATTATCCTAAGCATAGTTCATTTTCTGTTACAAGCTCGTTATAAAATGAAGCAGGCATCATGAGCATTCTTCCCAACTTATCTTCAAGCTCGTTAAAAATAGTAAGATGGTATTTGAGCTTACTTTTTCACTTTTTTCGTGCTCTGGTTAAAACATGAAAAACAGTTTGAGCTTACTTTTCACTTTTTTCATGCTCTGGTTAAAACATGAAAAGTGGTTTGAGCTTAGTTTTTACTTTTTCGTGCTCTGGTTCAAATATGAAAAAGATTTCGAGTGCTTTTGATACCATTGTCGTGCTCATTAAAAATTTGAGTAAAAAGGTGTGTCTAATGAGTAAAGGTTTATCACTTTATCCGGCCTCTCTAGACCATTTACGGAAAAGGAATTGTGCCGAGTTTACTTTTTCCTTTGTCGTACTCAATTATCAACTATGACAAAGTTGTTCATGGAATCATCTTTAAGCTATTTTCAGACTCCTAAAATAGGAAAAGATGGCCAAGTGAAATTGATTCGTTCACGCTTGTAAAAGGATTTGAATGGTTGTCTTCCTGGTGATAGTTTACTCCTTTTTCGGACCAGGGGGCACTACTTACGAAAAAGATATACTCCAGCCAATCATGACTAGAAGAGTCCTATCCCGCATTATTTTACCCTTTTTCGGGCGATGAGGCTAATTTTACGAAAAATGACCGTTGGAGTCTTCTTTAGTTCTTTTAGATTCTCTAAACATGAAATGATGATCGATTTTACCTTCTATGGACTCGTTAAACTTTCACATCGAAGGGCTAGTCATGGGACAAACCCCTCCTATCCCAGGTTTGGAAAATATTTTGGATTGGACTCATCTATGAGATGAGTTATACCGAGCATCTGGTTACCCTCATCAAGCTCATAAAAAACACATGAGGCACTCATTGTTCATGATGGGGAAAAAGGAAAGCTTTTAGGTTACACCCTTTATTAGTGGCAGTACCTAGTCATTTCTTGAACATGGCACTGATTTGCATTTGCATACTGCACTTGGATCATCCGTTTGTCCCTCGAGTTTCACACCCACTTCCTGAGTCTTGTTACTCCTTTGAGTCATTCAAAGAACGCTTCCATCATCAGTTGCATTAGGAGTTGGTGCCATAACTCATCAAGTCAATACTGCCAAGGCATGCCACGCCCATGTTCAAGAATATTATCACTACTCATTATCTGCAGTCAATACACCTTCCATCATGTTGGTCTACTCTGAGTCAGTCTTGCACATTACTGTACCATATGATTTGCTCTACACATCCTTTGTCATTTTTCACGTCAATGATGGGGGATTCATCATGGACCTCCTTCGATGGATTCATCCTTGTCGACTTCGAATCATTATCTGAGGATTGAATCTAGAAACCAACCAAGTACCTTGGCCCTGCATGCCTCAATGGCAGGTTACCTCTCTTTCAACACGAGTTTACGTCATTGACTCTTCATTGAAATATTTCATCTCACGTTCGACTTCAACTCCTTTATTCATGGTTGATGATATGTACTGTGATACCTTGGGAATCATTGACAACAATGGTGATTTCCCTCGCGCTTGTTAATGATATACATCAATTACCGGTAATCAAGTGGTTTCTACCATGTTCGACATCAAAACATTTGTAATCACATGGATAGATTCGTATCATTGCGGATTCAGCTTGAAGACCCTGGGGAGTCATGTTTTACCCAGGTTGCGATGGAGTTTGTATTGAGTCATATCACACAGATCCACATTTGTATTGGTCTTGGTTGTGTTATCATCTCATCATGATCTACGCTTGTGTCTAGTAGCCATGATTGTGTTCAGTCGGTTATTACTACCATGGATCTGCATTGTATTGGTCGGCAGCCATGTTGTATGTCATATGAGACTGTGTACTCAAAGTCAGTTGTACTACAGCAGCGTCCTTCGTCCGATAAGCCATTTCCATTTCTTCTGTCAAATCATTTCACCTGTTCAATTTTTCAACAGCTTCATGTTTTGGGGGGCATTCTGTAACACCTAAAATCGTACCATCATGAGATTCAGTGTATACATCCCTAAAGTTTCCTTGGCTAAGTCATTAACCTGGAAGAGATGTGAACTCATTTACACTAGGTTTTGAGAGATTTTCGTAGGCTCCACTCATGCAACCTACGACATTGCAGCTTGCTCTCTTGCAGGGTGCGACGATGTCAGTTAATGGACAAAAATAGCTCCTTCGAGCCCATTCTCGAAGCTATCTGACATGGATCCCTATCCCTGACCTTTTGGGAGAGTTGGCACTCAGTTCCTAACCTCTTGGAAGGATCCCCTATCTCTCTCCTACCATATCTCAACCTTACCTATCCATACCCTATCCACTTAGTCCTCTATAAGTGAAGCTCACTCCCATTCCAAAGGGAGGAAGTCTATAGTGTCTACATGTTGGTGAAATCATCTTAGAGAGATCTCTACTCATCTATTGAGAGACTCACACTTCCTTGGGAGGATATGGAATTGGCTTGGATGGAGAAGGGTTACTTCATTAAGCTCTGGTTGTAATCGTTCTCTTGCATGTACTTTCCCTATTTTTACAATAATATAAACGCTTTCCACCAATATTGTTGTGTTGATGATATTGTGTATTTTGCCTGCTTAACTGTTTACTTAGATATGTTATCGTTTAGATGATTTTTACTTGTTTGTCTTGTTTTATGTATCTTGGCAGGTCTTGCAGCTTAGATCTGACGACCGCAAGGAGTGGAACAACATCTAGAAGAAAGGACTGCAAACTTAAGGTAAGACATATAATAACTTGATCCTTAACTAGATCTAGGAAAGTGGTTTATAGCCTGTTTTATTTGTTCTAGACTCACTTTGAGCTAGGGAGATACGGCTCGCGTCCGCTCGAGTGGATTGTTTGTCAAACAGTGGGGCCCAGGGAAGCTTCATGAAGGATTCCAAGTCGAAATACATGAAGGAGATCAAGAAAAATCAAGACAAGTGTCACCAAGATTAACACTAGTTCGAGTTAATGAACCAAGAAGAGGGAAATTCGAGTTTCTTAGAGGGAAAGGAGGCAGAGGAGGTTATTAAAAGAGGATCAAGTCAAATTGGATCAGCTTTTGGTAATTTTTCATTTTCATCTTTGCAATTTGGGAGAGCTTTAGCTTGTCCTTGCACAATGGATGTTCATACTCCCTGCCATTGAACCAATTTCGAAGGTGAAAGATACCTATCCAAGTTGGTTGGAGGAGATTCCATTTATAACTAATAACAGAGCTTAATGAAGTTTTTTTGTTGCAGGTTCGAGTCCCTCTACAGTTCGAGTTCATCTCTCATGTATTTCTCCACTATCTCTTCTCACAATCTTCTCTCAATGTCCATGTTCATTTGTTGATGGCACACTTATAGTTGTATAAAATTTGTGGAGAGTGATTTTGTGATTCCATTGTGATGATATATGATGTATAGAACTATATTGAGATGCACCTTTGAGCCATAGCTCTAAATTCCATGTCTTTTTATGTAAACATTGCAAGCAAACCATCAATTCGAGCTAGTTTCTATCGGATTATTCTCACCATATCATTTTGGTCTTGCATGCATCAATGCATTCCATGCATTAGCAATTGAGTCTCCTAGCACCTAGTCCTTACTTTGGTCCCCCTGGAACTTTTTTTGGCCATCATTAGCCCTCCTATCCACTCATAGTGCCTTGGTTACATCATTGAAGTCCAAATTTGCCCTCATGCATGATTTTAGGAGTTAGCACACTTAGTTCCATGATTTAGGGAAGCTTGTCCCCTTGATTGCCTAGTTAACTAATTGTTACACCTAGTTTCACTGCTACTAAGTGTAGGAGCACCTATCTTTACCACTACAAGTCAGTATTTCTCCCCCTTGGAGTCTCCTCCCCTATTTTGGTTCCCACATGATTCAATATGCTCAGTTCTACCTCAGTTAACTAATTATTCATCATCGGTGGCCACTAAAATTTATTAGGAGATGGTTCCAATGCAAACTAAACCTATACTTGAGGTGAATTTGAATCCTTCAAGGAGTATCGAATTCATTCTATTTTATTATCATATTTTTTCCAGCTTACAGCTGATGAATGCATCAATGGTAGTTTCTCATATCTTTCGATTTTCATGAGTGAGTTTGACCATGTTGCTTGCTAATTCTTCTCTGCAATAAACATTGTGAAATTGTGAGGTTTTCTCAAGCTTAGTGATCTAACCCTGTGGAATTTCACATGGTATCAGAGCTTGTGAAATATTTTTGAGTTGCAGCAATTGTAGTAGTAGCAGTAACAATCCTCCAAATATTTTTCCATTTTTTTTGCAGGTATTCTACAACAGCTTCCATGAATATGAAATCAATTCCTCCTCTCTCTCCATTCAACTATGATGAGTGGAAACCAAAGATGATAGCATATCTGAAGAGACAAGTTCTTTTTGATATGTGTATTGATGTTATGAGATATTTTTCTTGTTATGAAGAGGAGAATGATTGGATAAATGAATGTGGCATAGCCTTTGGAGCAATGTGTATTGTTATGTCTCCTACTATGTGCTATCTCATTGATACTGTTAAACATCCAAGTGATCTCTGTACAAATTTGGATAGAGAATTTGGAAAGAGGAAGGAAGAGCATCATGCTAGCCATTTGGATAACAAGCCCAGTGATAAATCCTTGAGTGTTCTTTTTTATTATGTCTCGGCCTCAATCATATCTCATGATGAAGTTGTTCAAGATGACGAAGAAATTACAAATCCAACTGCTCAAGTTTATGTTGAATACATTCCTTCCTCTATTGCTCTAGAAGTTGAAGACAGTTTCGAATTGTCCCTTTCTCATATAGCTAATGCAGATGAAAGTGATACAACTAATGAAGATGATCCTTTTGGAGAGATTATCCATTCCTCACTCATGTTCTCAATGTCTTCTATTTTGAATTATGAGAAAGATAATCCAATTCATGCTCTAGAATTTGAAGAGGTTCTTAAATACTCTCTTTCACATGAGTCTATTGGTGTGCAGAATGATGATCCATTGAATTTTTTGGAGGTTAAATCAGAGTTTCAAGGTGATTCATTCGCCCTCCTTGATCGCATGCTTCCTATCAACTTCTATTTGATCATTGGAACATGTTCTCAGAGTTTCACTAAAGATGGAGGACACTACCATTCACTTGGGTTCAAGTCTCAGGCACATTTTGGTGTTTTTGGTTTTGATCTCACCCTTGTTGGTTCAAAGGAGATCACAAGAAAACATCTATCAACTCTTGGAGTTGATTCAACTTCCACCAATCAGAAGTTCAAGGTTCAAGAGCAATTAGATCTGATTGGAGCTGATCCTACCTCAGTTGGTTCGAATTACAGGTTCTAGGATGATCTTCATATTTTTGGATTTGTTCTCACCATGTTTGGTGTGAAGAGCAAGTTCAAGAAGCCTTCAGATTTGCTTGCATCCACTGAAAGAGAATTCAAACACATGTTTTGGAGCATGATCCACTTCTTCCCAAGAGGAAGATGCCCCCATACATTGAATCAAGCATCACACCTACTTGAGTCTCGAGTAACAATTTTTGGTTTGTTTCAGTCTATCTTGAGGGTTTTTTTGCCCACTGGATTTTCCCTCTTTCCTCACCTTTTTTATATTTTTGTGCGGGGTGACCTTTGGTCTCAGTAACCAGGGCCCTAATTTTAACTTATTTTTCCTCATAGTCCGAATTAAGGGGGAGTGTTGGAATATTCTCACCATCTCATTTTGATATTTCATGCATCCATGCATTCCATTCATTAACAGTTGAGTCTCCTAGCCCCTAGTCCTTACTTTGGGTCCCCCATAGCTTGTTTTTGGCCATCATTAGCCCTCCTATCCACTTAAAGAGCCTTGGTTACATCATTGAAGTCCAAATTCACCCTCATGCATGATTTTAGGAGTTAGCACAGTCAGTTCCCTGATTTAGGGCAGCTTGTCCCCTTGATTTCGTAGTTAACTAACTGTTACACCTAGTTTCACTGCTACTGAGTGTAGGCGCACCTATTTTGATCACTACAAGTCAGTATTTCTCCCCCTTGGAGTCTCCTCCCCTATTTTGGTGCCCACATGATTTAGTTATGCTCATTTCTACCTTAGTTAACTGATTATTCATCATTGGTGGCCACTGAACCTTATCGAGAGATGGTTCTAATGAAAACTAAGCCTATACTTGAGGTGAATTCGAATCCTTCAAGGAGTATCGAATTCATTCTATTGTATTGTCATATTTTTTCCAGCTTACAACTGATGAATGTATCAACAACACTTTCTAATATTTTTTGAGTTTCGTGAGTGAATTTGAACATGTTTCTTGCCATTTCTTCTCTGCAATAAACACTATGAAATTGTGAGGTTTGTTCAAGCTTAGTGATCTACCCCTGTGGAATTTCATAGTTTCCCCTCTACTTTCATATGGACTTTTTGAAGTAATTTTATATATGTTTGTATCAGAATTTATCTAATATTTCGAGTAGCATATGATGTGATTTTTATGACCAATATACTATATGCAGGCCCCTTTTGGTTTTTGATTAAAGTTAGTGAAGCAAATTCCATGTCCATTGTTAACTTTTCCAAGCAATTTCTATGTCTCACAACATTCTATTTTATGGGAGCGATATCAAACTATAGAGCCTAATTAATGATGCATTTTGATTTCCCTTGAGGCCCTTAATCAAATCCAAGTCTCCGTTCAGAAATTAGGGAAGGCCATATAGTTTTTGGGAATCCAAAAAGGTCCAAGACTAATTGGGGTTTTAACATCGATTTCCCTAGTATTTTCCCCTTTCAATACCTCTTGATAAATGAAAGCCATGGATGCATTCACTAAGTGTATGAATGTCTAATATTTTTATTATGATGTACTAATACCTCTCAATCCCTTCCATACATAATTCGAAAGAATTTGGGCACATTTGGAGTAGTTTGGGTTTCACTAGTCCAAGGTTCGAAATTGGCCGAATTTGAGTAGACTTGAATAAAATTTCAAAGGGAGTTTTGAGATTCGACCATTGAGTGTTTGAGGTTTGTTGGGACGTGTTAAATCCCATAAGGTCCTTCCAGAAAAAAAATTGGAAAGGTATGGAGGTGTTTTGGAACAAGACAAAGGAAGACTAGTTTCCTAGTTTTCATAGCTTCGAAACTAGACAAAGTGCTAAAGGAGGATGTATAAGAAGTGTTTGTAAAAATTACTCAGCCAAAAATTATTAAGCAACCACATATATAATTTTTTCAAGCCAATCAGAAGCTCCATATCACTTTCCTAGAGCTTCCTCAATTGTCTCATAACCATGGAATCAGTGTGAAATTCATTGTCAATGAAGGTTCTGAGAAAGAATGCTTCCACTGTCAAAAGTTTTAAGCCTCTATTGAAATATTTTGTGATAGTGTGCCTAATTTATCCAATAATGGAAATTAAAGAGTTGCGCCAGTTGTTGCATCTCTCTTGTAGAACCTTGCTGTGTCCACATTTTTTAGAGGCTGGGCGATCTCTTAGGTCGATGGTTGATGTGAACTTTGCTTTGGGAGCAGTGAAGCTACGACACGACTCCATCATTGCTTGTGACCCGTCTACATCATTGTCTTCTAGCATGGGAGTAAGCAATACACTGATATCCAAGCACTGCGGAACCCTAATTTATGATCTGCGTTTGTATTCAGTTGTGGAGCTACGACATTAATCTTTGAGTTGTGTCTTACCTAAGATTGTTTGAAGTGTGAGTCGTATCCAGTCGGAGCCTGTTGGAACGTGGTATAAAGACTAGTGTTGAGAGTGGGATCTCCTTTGGAGTGAAGCCTGCGTTTTCTAAAACTCTATCGTGGAGAATTCGTGGAGTGAAGTATGCATTTTCCTGAATCTTGCGGTGGTGTTGATTATCCTTGTCTTCGTGGAGAGCTTGTTTAAAGTTGTGATTGAACTCGTGGTTTATGGGCCTTCTTCTTTGAAGTGTTTGAGCACTCTCTCGCTCATGAATCCTAATCTAGCCACACTCTCCAGTTCATAGGAACCAATATGGTCGCCTTCCTCATGCGTTGATTGAACTGAGATCTTTGCACTATCTTCCTCTGAATATATTGAATATTGAATATTGTTTATTACTGCAACCATTGATGAAGACTATTAAGGTGGAAAGAGCCACGACCTCCATTCATTGGGAACTGCTACACCGTGACCTGTAGCTGCGACATTGATTTTAAACATTGAAGTTGCATTAGAGCTATATTTGAGCTAAAATTCCATTCAAAGGTATTGCGACTTCACCATTCAACAGAGAGTTGCAATCATGTTGTATTATGTTGATGATGCATTGAGAAGTGTGATGTGAAGAAATATTTGTCTTGTGTTGAAGGACTACTAAGAATCTGTTGGAGCCCATTGGAACATGATATAAAATAAGTCTGTGAGTTTGAGCCCATTGTAGCTTGAGCTCGGTGGAGAGTAAGCCTGAGATACAGAACATGATCCCGAAGACTGTGTGGAGGTAAAACTTTTTACAAGTTTTGTTGCAATTGATTATGACCATTGGGAACTACAAAAACCCTAATTCCTGCCCTAGAACTATGCATGGAGTTTTTGAAGTAAATTGGGACCGCTAGGGATTCTTTGAAAGATACGTTGATGTTGATGTGAAGTTGTGAGGCTCTTTCTCTCTCTCCATTGTGAATCTGTGTTGGTGTGTTGGACCAACGCCCACTCTATTGTGAACGGGTTTTTGCGTATCATATTTGGAAGAATGGTGTACTTGTATTTTCTATTGGATATGATTACTTGAATGCCCTCTTATTGCATTGAAGTCTGCACTTGATTGTTGAATCTCTTTTCCCATGTATATTGTTCTCTCTTTCAATCACCGTGAAGAGCTGCGTTTTTGGCATAACAACGATGAAGATGACCCTAGATATACTACTATTGCTTGTTGCTGCATTGGATGGAGAAGATTTATAACTGTGCATGAAGCCGAATGTTGAAAGAGTTGAATACTTGATTGCATGGAGCTACAATGACCATTGAGTTTCCTGGTTTGACATCATTCCACCAACTTTGTGCTATGGAGGTGTACCCTATAACCGATATGTGTTCTCTCCAGTGTGTCAAGTTTTGATAGTGATATGCTCTCTTGTTGTTGTGACCATATCTATAGAGTTGAAAGTTGATGCGTGAACCCTAACCTCTGCTACAAATGTCATGGAGCTCCTCCTCCTTGTGTTTTGGATGTAGGTTGAACTACTGGCACACTTGAGATCACGTGGAAACTCTCTGTTGGAGCTATCCTAATGTGGGAGAGAAGTGACCTCCCTAGAAAGATGCATTGTTGCTGAGCTAATTTTCGATTTGAGATACCCTTGCTAGTGTAAGTGTGATACTCTATGATGCGACGGTGAATGCAACGTCACCCACATTTTCTTTATTCTCCACAAGACAAGTCAAATCTTGCATGCCAATGTTTTGGGACTGCGCGCGAAGAAATCAAGATCATCCTGTTTCTACCTAGAGGTTGGGAGAGAGACCATTCTCTCACCATGTGAAGAATCTACTCCCTCTCATTGGAAGAAATGGACAGTGACATGAGTGAAGATTCCTCCCGATATCAATGTGAAGATGATACCCCCATGGATCCCATATCAACTGCGTGCTACTACATTGAAGAAGTGAAGACTCCTTTTGTCAAGCTTGGAGTTACTGTGAAGAAGTGAAGACTCCTTTTGTCAAGCTTGGAGTTACTGTGCGGGAATTCCGTTGATGTTGTGTTAAAGTGAAGTGTTGTTGCATTGAAGTCTGTGGATCTCCAAATGTGTGTGAGCTCCCTTGCCTTGAGTGCATCCTGGAGGATTCCACTTTGATGTTGCGACTCTTCTACTGGGATTTTCCATAAGCCATCCTTGAATCTGCGTTCCTCTTCTGACAATGGTTTGCACTCCCTCCATTCTACATCATTTAATTTGTTAGAATCACAGATTAATTGTTTTATGGTAAGCTAGCGATCAATTCAATTTGAAGTTCTCTATGATTAACGTTTTAATCAAGGAGTATACATGGTCCTTATTTTGGAAGGAGATTGACAAGTTGATGACAGAGTTATGCCATTTTAGCATTGGAAGCGCTATAGAATTGAATAGCACTACAAAACTAACTTAAGAGTGCTACATAACTAAATGCTGCTGTCGAATTGAATTTGCAGAATTATATGGTGATGTGGAATAACCGCTGCAGAACTGGTTTGATGACCGTTGCGAAATTGATGGTGCTGCAAAATTGAATTTGCACATTGTTTGTGATACAAAAATAAAAATACACTGCGTACATGCAATATTGACTTCTCGTTTCTAGCCATCAAGCATTGTGAAAAATAAATTGCAGCCTTTGAAGTCAAGCAACCTTCTAGTTGTTGCTACATCTTCTCCAAAATAAGAGAAGTTCCACATCATTGAGGTATAAGATTCTTCAATTCAACAATCATTAGTGTAACTTGCAACTATGTGTTGTTTGTAAGTTAAATTGTTTGTTTTGGTGCTTGCATATGTGTTTTTGTATAGTACCAAAACTGAAGTTAAGTTGAATTGTACGTTGTATGTAGGTGTATTTTCGGTTGAGACTAACACGCCTCACTTTCTAAATTTGAATATGCTGATATATTGCTTGTAAAGGGCGAATTTGCAAGAATCCCCAAGTATGATTGAGTCATTGTACTTGGTCCTACCTGCACAAGGAGGCCTCAAACTGCCCTCACAATGTCTAATATAGAAGAAACATTGGAGTTGATAAACACTCTATCACGTACAGTTGTAGATGACTCAATCACAATCAACAAAGATACACTCCAAACTATTATTAATCAATTGTAGAATTTGAAATACAAAGAGGAAAATGGGAAACCCGGGAATCAACATTCTGAACTAGTGCTTGTTCAGAATAACCCCTTGTTTGAAAATGATTCCTATCAGCTGCCAAGAAAAAAAAATCATGTCAAAATATTTTCACTGTTCTATATGCCAACGGTGTGACCGCATTGGCCATATGAAAGATCAGGGTGTGTGCAAGAAGATGAGGGTCACTTTAGATGCAATGCTACTTTTTTCAAAACTCGTTCCTGATACATAAAACATAATGCGTTTCTGATATTTAGCACCTGCCATGGTAAGACCCGAGCCTAACATGTCATTGGACATGTAGGATAGGTAACCATAACGCGTACGCGTTATGTAGTTACAAAACGCGTACGCATTATGTAAATCTAAAAAAAAATTAAATACACAGTCCCGACGATTGCCGACCACCCGCGGCACTCATGCATCAGAAACGCGAAATAGAGGCGAAATAGACCCTGGACGAGGACGATTTGTGGCCCACTCAAGTATCGGTGTTGCTCGATTTAGCTAGAGGGGAGACAAATTCACCGGTGGATTGTCATCTAATCAGGTAATTCATTCACCCATACCATTTTTTTGTCATTTCTTAACCTAAATTACTATTTTTTTATTATTTAAAACAACCTAGTTTTGTAATATTGATAAAATTGGGAATAACCCAATCTCTAATTAAATTCACATCTCCCTCAACCAAGATGAGTGAATAATTAAAATGAATCCCTTTTCAAAAACTCAAAAATTCATAATCCAACCAAAAATTGAAAAAAATAAAACTCCCCCCTTTCTACAATGTATTCATCTAAGTCACCCGACACGAGGACACGGGACACGAGTGTCCCCACCAGGCTTCAAATTTGAAGCCTTCATGCCACTTCAAATTTTACCCACACGTCATAGAAGGCCACTTCAAATTTTACCATGCAAAAAAAATTTAATTTCATGGTAAGCCCTTCAATAATTAAATTAACCACTACTGTTTAAAATTGCAACAGAAGGGTAGCTTCAAATTTCACCCATCAACAATTTTTAGTGGGAAATTGGGAATGCGGCTACTAGCTAGGTGACTTGGGAGTGGGACTCAGTTACTCTCCAATATCCACGTATTCGATCATCCATGGATCATGGACCATTGGGTCTCTAATAATATCATTGAGCAACTTACATGGACGGGCTTACACTGAGTAGCCCATGGCTTGAACGCTTCGAAGTTCTCGTGTTTGTAGCGAGCGCTTACGTGTTTAACACATTTAATGGCATCAACAAAATTATTAAACCTGGTAGGTGGCTCATACGTGTTGTTGCTAGCGGGCTTACCAAGTTACAAGTTATCACATACCAATTCGTGAATGTTGACTCCGTGAGTTAATTGAGTATTCAATGTATAATATATTATGTTAATGTGCCCCCGTGAATTTGGCATTTCAGACAAAATCCACAATCCATAAACTTCTTGTAATGTTGCAGGTTGTTGCTCCTGCCCATGGCCCCTACCTATAGCCCTGTGTTTTCTTTATTGTATCAAGTTAATCCTACCGTCTACAGCTCCCAGCCTCACACCCTGTGTTTCTTTGTTGTATCAAGTCAATCCTACAGCTCCCGAGTTCCACCTTTTGTTTTCTTTGTTGTATCAAGTCAATGCTCGAATTCCATGCTTCCATGGCTCCAACCATCAATATATAATATTGCATGAATAGAAACAAGCTTTTTCTTATACCCCTATTCCACTGTGGTTGAGCTACTTCCAAGTTCCACCTACCCTATCTCCTCCATTCCTCCAGGAGAATTTGCGAAATATGGTTGTGTTATATGACATATATAATGTTCAGTGCTGCTATATCCACTGAAAAATAAAGCCTCTCAACTTTACTACGTCAGTAAACATTGAAATTTTGATGTACTATTACATTTTCAAATGAAAAGAATAACTTATTTTTACATGGCAGCATTGAAGGGTTCAATATCTCATAGCCCTTCATAGTGAAATGGGACCCCACCCTTCAAATTTGATCCCTGGTCCCCACTAGACACGATGACCCCCGGAATTAGGACACGTAGTACACGGTGACCCCCGGAATTAATATATTTTTAAAATATATTAAAATTTAAAAATATAGACATATAGATCCAATAAAATTTAACATTTACAATTACAAATATTCAATAGAAATTACATTTACAATTACAAATATGAAATATTCAATAGAAATTAGATCATTCACAAATCACAACACATTTGTCATTCACAATCACAAATCACAATGAGACATTGAGACACATAGATGCAAACTCATCACTGCCCTGATCCTCCTCCTCCATGCCTGAATCAACAAACTCATCACTGCCCTGATCCTCCTCCTCCTCCTCTCTGCCAATCTGACTAACTTACTTTTTAATTGTCAAATGTTTAATTTTAAGTTTTAAATGTATGTAAGTGAATGCCATTAAATTGCTTACTTGAGTTTGATTTAATACATGTTCAATTTTGAAGAGACGTCATTATATACCATGTATATGTTTCTAATGATTTTCGTATTAATGTCTTTATTGCAGTTGCGGCTATGGATACCAATGCCGAGATATTGATTGAGCTTGCCCACTTGAGGGGCATAAGTGCAGCTTTTAGTGGTGGTGACAGAATTCGTCGTTCACTTGCATCAACCTTGGATGCAATTGTGGACACCATTTCACAATCGACCAATGTACTATATGATATTGCATCTTATAGAGAAAGAAAAAGACAACAATATGCTGATGGGCTAGACTACAATGCAATAAAAAAGTTGAAAATATCCAAAGAGCTCATATTTGCATTGTTTATGGACCCTTGGACGGGGGAAATCCCAAATGCAAACAGGCCGCATATCTCTATTGAGTGGTGCACGTTTCAACCATTTGTTGATAACTGGATGGATAGATGGTACATGGTTTTTGATATGCCACCACACAACAACAGGGAAATTCCCTTATATTTCCTTCGAAAGATGTACGCAGAGTTCGTGTTGCATAAACACGTTAACTATTTTGACATCTTGCAGTTTCAGGGGATCGGTGGGGGGATGCCCCAAAACCAACCCAATGCCAGGCTTCGAGACCAGGATCGCCCTATCCCTGCACCTCGCAGGCAGTTGCCTGGGCCAGATGTCCCACCTGCACATCGTATTATTCCGCAGACACGGGATGCATTTTTGAGTTTGGCACGGGAGGTTGTTCGCCATGGCACGATGGTTCAACATATGGGTGAGGAAGGGACATTTGTCCCTGGTGTGGTACATACACCAGCTCGTCACCATGAAGGACCATCAACTAGTGCAGGACCATCAGGACCATCCACTAGTGCAGGACCATTAAGACCATCCACTAGTGCAGGACCATCGACACATCCCCATCCTAGTACCGATCCTCACGAGTGCACATCATGTGGTCGTCCCTGCTATGGTATTGCCTCAGATGTTGCCTTCAGTGGGTTTTTGAGAGAGGTATGTTGATGGTTAATTGTAGTAAATTCTTCATTTATTTTCGTCTTTGTACACATATATATAGTTTGAGCTAATATATTAATTTTGTGAACTTGCAGTTGATGCTTTATGCCGGCAGTGACGCCCCAGAGCCGGATGTTCCAAACTCTACAGGGGGGCATGATGCTACCCATTTGGTAGGCCCATCTTATATACCACCTATTGCCGTATCTCACACTGAGGTAAACATTTTAAAATTTCAGTTTTTTAATACTTGTTAATTTGTTAATTTCCACATACTTTACATTTTAGTTCATTAATGCTATCTACGGTCTAATATTTACAATTATTAAACTTGCAGATGGTAGATCCTTCACTGGGGCAAGGTAATGTGGAGGTAGTACCCATGGTCATACCGTCCCATGAAACATCTGGGTTCCAGGTAAACAATTAAAAATGACATTTTTTAAATACATGTTTGTTTGTTGAATCATGCATGTCTAACTACATGAACACTTGCTGACTGTAGGCACCATCCGAGACATCTGGACCATTGCTTGGATTTGTATCTCCCTCCAGGCCATTTGTGAACAAGGGTCGTGTGTATGTGAGGCGTTCTACTCCTAGAAAGACTCCAGCTGCCCACGACCATGGGCTTACTCACACCATGGTAATGTATATCCTTCGATGATATTTTTTGTTTAACTTGAAATCCAGTGCATAAATCGTTTTTGTTAATGTTTGAATTGCATGTTTACTGCATCAGGAACCCGAGTTGTCTACTGAGAACCTCGCATCGATGGTTGATGCAGCAGTTAGTGATGCATCTGCAATGGCAACTGATCACACACAGGTATGTAACTATTTCAACATTATCTTTACATAGTTTATTATTGTTGTCTATTGTTTATTCATGCATTTCTAACTATTTCAACATTTTTTCATTGTAGCCACCACCAGCAGGAGCAGTTCCTGGCCCCCCTGGTTCAACCATCTTGGATGTTCAACCAACGGCTCCATCTGCTACACAAGCAACGCAATCTCCTTTGTCAATTGAGGTGAGATGTCCTTCAGTGACCAAGTGTTTCATGCACTTTCCATGCACCAGTTGATAATTGTTGAGCTAATGTATTAGTGTACATAGTTAGTTGAATTTAACAATTGATATTTAATTTGCAGGATCCAGGGATGCACATTGATCCTAGAGATGTGCCTAGAGGATCAACGTCGGGAAAGAACAAGAGGAAGCTTGATTTTTGATAGTTTTGGATAGTTTTGGACACATGTGCTTTTGGATACTTTTGTATATATATGTACTTTTCGATACATTCAGTTTTGGAGACATGTACATTGACTTTATTGTGCATGTACTTTTGGAGACATGTACATTGACTTCATTGGATACATGTACTTTTGGATACTTTTGGATATACATGTACTTTTGGAGACATGCACATTGACATTTCACTTATAAATGAATGATACATTTCACTTTGTATTTGTTCTTCGATTTCCACGTGTTCTTATGTCATTCTAATGTGTTGATTTGTGTGGATTATCTATTACTCATGAATGCACTATGTCAAAAGAACAAACTATTATATTCAAAGGTTTCAACGAATTCACTACATGCATGCACTAATTGGTATCTAATTAAAATTTGTGATTTTGGATGATCATTACAAGTTATGTCAAAGTTCTTGCTCGTGTAATTTAATCAAACTAAATGCAATACAATATTTTTCAAGGTTTCAACGAACTCACTCATGCACACCCATTGCCATCAACTACCAATGAAAGTCTAACATTATGAGGTTCTTCTTTAAAAATGGGTAATATTTCCTTGATGATCGTAAATTGAGAACCATTTGTAGCCACTCATATAATACCATCTTCACTTATCTTTGTACATGATAATCCATAAAATGTGCTATGTTTTTTAACCTAAACAATCATCAAAAACCTAGAATTATAGGGATATGACAAAGAACCTTATGGGGCACCTTATATATTACCTAATTAGTTCAATATCTATTGATCCCACATTCATGGCATTTTAAATTTGTTGCATGCTATCCATAATATATCATTTGATCATAATTAGGACAACCATCAATTGTTTGATACTCCTTTCTTGTATCTTTCATAAGGGCACACAATTCTCAATATGTGGAAGGTAAAATATTTGATGGTTATAGGAAAATATTACCTAACAATCTATAAGAAAAATTCAATTTATGTACTAAATAATGGATATCGCAATGTAGTTATTACAATCACAAAAAATATTAAAAACTTATATTTATTATTAGAGTTATTGTCTATACATTAGGATCTTTGTCATACCATTGTTTGAAATGTCATTCAATACCTTCAATTTTATCAACATCAAATTAGTAGACAAAGTGACTCATCTTTGATCTCTTGTATAGGCCTTTGTGTGCCTTATCAATAAGATGTACATCATGAATATTATCATAGGTGCATCCTCATCCATGCAAACAAAGGTGTCATGGATCAACCTATTATCCATTTATTCTCAATAATATTAGTATCATTATCTTCCATAGGATCAAATTCAACTCCATCACCCCCATTATTGCTACTCTAAATTGCAGCCTTAGGAGTTTTGATCATGTGTTTTTGTCTCTTTAGGAGTTTTGAAATATTATACTCTTTCAAAAATAATATGGAGGTTCAAATATTTAAAAGTGGCTTAAATTATAAAATGGGCGGAAATTCACCAAGTGTCCCTGAACGACATTTTCATGCGACTTGCAACTTGACATAACTCGGAAATCGGACGTCGGACCGACGAACCGTCGACTCCATTGGTCTCCTGGCGTGCAATTACCTCTAGGGGGGCCTCTCCCTCGTCTCCCCATGGCCCAGTGGCTTCATTGTGCATTCATTTCGTAAACTAGGGTTTTGCTCAGTTTAATTGCATGCAATCTCGCATTGGTGGGTCAACTCTGCAAAAACCTCCCCCGAGCCAATGTTGCCAGTGTTCCCACATCGACATTTCCCACACACACTTGTGAGAGCCAACGGCATGCAATCTTCCTGCTCCGTTTGCTTTTTGGCTCCCGGACGGAAATTCACCAAGTGTCCCTGAACAGCATTTTCATGCGACTTGCAACTCGACAGAACTCGGAAACCGGACGTCGGACCGATGAATCGTCGACTCCGTTGGTCTCCTAGAGTGCGATTACCTCTAGGGGGCCCTCTCCCTCGTC
This sequence comes from Larix kaempferi, assembly GCA_027924585.1. Classification (NCBI taxonomy): domain Eukaryota; kingdom Viridiplantae; phylum Streptophyta; class Pinopsida; order Pinales; family Pinaceae; genus Larix; species Larix kaempferi. Next base: position 6,864,831 of record BSBM01000130.1, read on the forward strand.
TCCCCATGGCCCAGTGGCTTCATTGTGCATTCATTTCGTAAACTAGGGTTTTGCTCAGTTTAATTGCATGTAATCTCGCATTGGTGGGTCAACTCTGCAAAAACCTCCCCCGAGCCAGTGTTGGCAGTGTTCCCACGTCGACATTGCCCACACACACTTGCAGGAACCAACGGCACGCAATCTTCCTGCTCCGTTTGCTTTTTGGCTCCCGGACGGAAATTCACCAAGTGTCCCTGAACGACATTTTCATGCGACTTGCAACTCGACATAACTCGGAAAGCGGACGTCGGACCGATGAACCGTCAACTCCGTTGGTCTCCTGGCATGCGATTACCTCTAGGGGGCCCTCTCCCTCATCTCCCCATGGCCCAGTGGCTTCATTGTGCATTCATTTCGTAAACTAGGGTTTTGCTCAGTTTAATTGCATGCAATCTCGCATTGGTGGGTCAACTCTGCAAAAACCTCCCCCGAGCCAGTGTTGCCAGTGTTCCCACGTCGGCATTGCCCACACACACTTGTGGGATCCAACGACACGCAATCTTCCTGCTCCGTTTGCTTTTTGGCTCCCGGACGGAAATTCACCAAGTGTCCCTGAACGGCATTTTCATGTGACTTGCAACTCGACATAACTCAAAAACCAGACGTCGGACCGACGAACCGTCGACTCCGTTGGTCTTCTGGCATGCGATTACCTCTAAGGGGCCCTCTCCCTCGTCTCCCCATGGCCCAGTGGCTTCATTGTGCATTCATTTCGTAAACTAGGGTTTTGCTCAGTTTAATTGCATGCAATCTCGCATTGGTGGGTCAACTCTGCAAAAACCTCCCCCGAGCCAGTGTTGGCAGTGTTCCCACATCAGCATTTGCCACACACACTTGCAGGAGCCAACGGCATGCAATCTTCCTGCTCCGTTTTCTTTTTGGCTCCCGGACGGAAATTCACCAAGTGTCCCTGAACGGCATTTTCATGCGACTTGCAACTCGACATAACTCGGAAACCGGACGTCGGACCGACGAACCGTCGACTCCATTGGTCTCCTAGCGTGCGATTACCTCTAGGGGGCCCTCTCCCTCGTCTCCCCATGGCCCAGTGGCTTCATTGTACATTCATTTCGTAAACTAGGGTTTTGCTCACTATGGGAGTGTGCAATTTTTGCACACGGGGGTCAACTTTGGAAAATCATCCACCGGGAAAGTATGGCTAGTGTTCCTAGCCCGAACCTGTCTAGACACACCTACAGGACTCCCCGGAACCCGGTTTTGTTGCATGGTTGGAGTTATATGCCCCCGGTAGGTATCCAGCAGGTGTCCCTGAAGGCCTTCTGGTAGTGAGACGGGACGAGCCATAGAATGAAGACCGTGGCTCGGATCGACGAACCATCGACTCCGTTGGATTCAGCACACCGGGATAGTGCCAGGGGTGCCCCTCCCCTCCTACCTGGTGGCCCATGTGTCACCTTGCAGGTCCATCTTGGAAACTAGGGTTTTGCTCAGTGTGGGAGTGTGCAATTTTTGCACACGGGGGTCAACTTTGGAAAATCATCCACCGGGCGGGTATGGCTAGTGTTCCTAACCCGAACCTGTCTAGACATACCTGCAGGACTCCCCGAAACCCGGTTTTGTTGCACGGTTGGAGTTCTATGCCCTCGGTAGGTATCCAGCAGGTGTCCCTGAAGGCCTTCTGGTAGTGAGACGGGACGAGCCATAGAATGAAGACCGTGGCTCGGATCGACGAACCGTCGACTCCATTGGATTCAGCACACCGGGATAGTGCCAGGGGTGCCCCTCCCCTCCTACCCGGTGGCCCATGTGTCACCTTGCAGGTCCATCTTGGAAACTAGGGTTTTGCTCAGTGTGGGAGTGTGCAATTTTTGCACACGGGGGTCAACTTTGGAAAATCATCCACCGGGCGGGTATGGCTAGTGTTCCTAACCCAAACCTGCCTAGAAACTTTGGAAACTAGGGTTTTGCAGGTCCATGATGATGATGATGGTGATGATGATGAAGATGTTGATGATGATGGCTTGGTCTAAGGTGGTGCTCTCAAATAGCTAATTCATTATGAAATATTTAACAAGACATGAATTAAATTTAATATAAGTGTATTGTTTAATATAGTGAGCATGAATTGAATTAATTTTGTTGGGTGAAGCCAATAACCAACATGATGAACATAATATAATTTTAGGGTTTACTGATCATATGTAAAAAATGGCATATTCATAAACTTGACATACAAGAGAACTTTTGGCATATTTATAAACAACGTAAACGTAAATTTGGCATATCAAGAACGCAAAATTGACATATTCATATGAAACATACATGTGAAAATTGAGCATATATCAATATTCAATTACAAATAGTATAAATAGTATAGTATTAAAAGTATGTAACATACCTCATCATGCTAGATCCCACCTATTATCATACAACCAAGCCCTCCGAATCATCGCTTATACTGATGGTCTCCATTAGTCTCTCGTGCTCTGTATCTGGTAAGAAGTATCGTACCTTCGATGTATTTCGACTAGGCATTTTTCGTACCTGAAGGTTTGTGCCAATGATTAAGTTGGTAAAGTGATACACACTTGCACCTGGTTTGTAATCCCTGTAAACATATCCACCCTTCTTTCTTCCATTGTTGTCCCGTGTCAAGTATTCACCTTTAACAACCATAGACCCAGTTGGAAAGTGGTTGTTTTCATCATCAGTCATGGACACAATGAGGGTTTGCTTTCCATCTATACAGCGTGCCAACCAGTATTCATCACCCCATTCAGTATCTTTTGAGGCAACCACTGCGTATATGTGCCCTACATTATATGATTGTAGGTATATGATCAAAATATTTTTCGTGCGATACAAGGTCATTAATGTGCATTTGAAGACTACGTAAACAAACAAAAAATGTTAAGGAAATGCATCATACCGGGTTGTACAAGGTCTGAGACATGATCAAAATCTACAGAAATAGATGATTGGTCTTCTTCCAACGGAGTTAACTCAACAATTGCACGTTGATCAAGTGGAAGTGATATGCGATCCCATCCATCAACCCAATCCAATGATTCACACCCATCCCAGTCACCATCACAACAAGGCGGGCAAAAACAAGCGAGTTTTCTGGTCCAAATTTCAAATACTGGGTTATCAGAGCTTCGAACCGAATGAAAGCCACGAGTCCCAGGCACAGTCTTGCATTCCCATGCATGTGAACGATCTATGTCTACCACCTCCCAAAAAAATGTCTCCACGTGTCTCTTTCTTGTGGATTCTACTCGCATAGTTGATTCCTCTCCCATTACTGACGTGCACCACCTGACTATAGATTGAGCATTTAGAATAGTATATTCTGTAGATACTTTCAATTCCTCTCTTCGTAGGGCTGTTTTGACACATGCTCCGGCTCCATCATGCTCTCCTTTACCATGCCCAGTCTCAAAATAGTTCCACATATGTGGCACTTTGTAGTTTTTATGCAATGAACACAACCACTGAAATATGCGTGCATTTTTGAATTGACCAGCACACCCATCAGACCAAATCCAGTGTCGATCCATCTATATGTTCCTTCCCTTCAAGTGATCATAGAACATGATGAAGCAATGACATACATAGTGGAAGTTGTGGCACCTATCATCACTTATGTCGAAGTGATATTCCTTTAGAATTTCTCTTTGCTCTTCAGTGCTATTTGGGCTATGCCTATATGTGATATGGACCATCAAGGAAACCTGCTCAGAGTGATAATACTGACTTTGGATCTCATTTTGAGGTTGCAGAGTGTAGTTCTCGGCAAAATCAACAACTGAAAGTATAGTCCCAAGGGGAAATGTATCTCTGCATATTCTAAACTTCTCATCCTGCCATCGTGCCACGTGGACATGCTGAACATATTGATGTGTCTTTTCAATAAATTCCTTGATGAAGTCACTAACTTGTACCTGGTGACACAAAATGATCTCAATGTCAGTTTTTTGTTGTAAGTAAGGATTGAAATGTAACCATTACAACATAATTTTATAGATATAAATGCATACCTGAGATGTCACCAATTGTATTTTTTTGCTTTCTTTCCGTGGGACTATTTCATAGTTGATATATTTGAAACTTTTCATGTCTGTAACCATTTTCCCAAATTCACTGTCTCCATTCTCGTGCATACATTGGCTCAATAATGCCATTCCAGCACAGTTGGAGCATGTTCCATCCAAACAAGATTTTGCATAGTATGTTTGCCCCTCGGGCCTATTGCACATGATGCTATGAATGAATTCTCTTGATGAAGTCGGTGGTATTGTCATGGAGCAATCCTGCACAATGTTAGTATGCAACACACGACGAATGTACAAAAATGTTTCATAGTAATATTCATATTCTACATGGTATCTACAACAACAAGTGTTACGAAGAGTATTTATTCTAACATACCATGGCTTACATTTCTCAAAAGATCTTTGCCCCAAGTTCAATTGTCTATGCTCAATCTTAAATTTCTCGTAAAGCTCTGTCTGTGTTATATCAAGAAGATGCTTAGTATGTGGTTCACGATCCTTTGAACCCCTTCTTAGTTTTATTACATCCTTTCGGTTTGAAGAAGGCCTTGTGTGATCATGCCAAAAAATGTGCACTAGTCCCTTTACTGCATCAACTAGCTTCATGTCACGACATGGCAACCGACCAACAAAGGCCCAAAAATCTGTCTGATCGGTTGTGTCAAGATGTTCTCTTCTAATAGAATACCTACGGAGAGTTTTTACATTCAAATTAACTAGTTCGGATGTAGGCCTGAGAATACGAAGGGCCCTGGTGTTCTTATTTGCAATTGATTGTGACAACACACGACGAGCAGCATTGCGGTCCTTTGAACGTGTGTTCTTACCAATTTTACCAAATGCATCTGCTAGGCTTTTAACTATATGAGAACTTGGTTCAGAATTCCTTATCATCTTTATCCCTAACTTTTTCCTAACAACATTCATGCTCCTAGATTTTAACAATGATTAAAATAATCTACATTTATCTCCATCACATTTAGAAACAAAATATTTATCAAATATCTGTTGAGTTTGATAAGCAATACTACGTTTAGATAGCGTACCTTCAATGGAATTCATAAGTCTTTCATCAACTTGTATACGCTTCGGAGTTCTTCGACGTGTTCTTGCTAATGGAGGTAAGGGGGTTGGAATTGTACCATGTAGCGCATCACCAAGATGCTCTGGCGTTTCAGTAGTAGCTTGGTGTCCTTCATTCTCTTCCTGGTAGTTGGATGGTGGAAGTCCAACATCCTCATCCATGGTCTATGGAATTCCAACATCCCCTTGTGGAAGTCCAACATCCTCATCGATGGTGTGGATAACATTCTCTTCTTCAACAGTAGGCAAAATTTCCAACGCCTCTCCGACTTCATCGCTTGTATAACCACATCCGGATAGAAAATTGGGTGTTTCTTCGTGAGCTTCATCTTGAGATGGTAACTTATCACTTTGACTTGAAGTGGGAATTGAAACATCCCCTAATGAGCACCTACGTTTTGCTTCTTGATTACTTCCAAGGGGTGCTTGTTCAACAACTATTGTGGAAATTGAAGGTCCCTATTGTCGTGGATTAATAGGATGAACCGTGGTATCCTCTACAATTGGATTTGGATTAGTTTCCAAAGAAAGCCTCCGATTCATCATGTATATTCTTTTCTTTTCTTTCTCTTCTTCAATGACTTCTTGAGGTCTCTTCTTCCTTGTTGATTTGTTTACTCAGTTACGTGCATTCCCCATCACCACAATGATCAATTCAATATAGTTTGTTTTTGTTGCTCCTCAATTACAAGCTCTTCAATAATAAGCAAATGGAAGTTCTTCCTTGTTGGTCTTGAAGCTTGATATCTTATCTTGTGTGCTCCTCAAATATAGGCAAAATGAATCTTTCAAAGGCCTTATCTTTGGTGTTATTCAATTGGAGATTCTTCAAGCTTGCTGATTATTTTCTTCAAATATGGCCATATAACCCAACACCACACTGAGCAACCATGAAAGATGTCCTCAATGATGCACCTGCATAAAAAAAAAATGATGGATTTGGTGTAGAATGTGAAAATTTCCAGTGGCGGGCTCGTGCTGTTCGAAAAATCGCGGGACTTGTTGTTTTCGTTCGGACAGAGTGAAGTTGAGCTCGGACAGCAACAGTCCACTATTTCTAGAGTTACAAAACGCGCACGCATTATATAAATACAAAACGCGTGAGCGATATGTAGTGAAAAAACGCGAACGCGATATAGTCAAGCACAATAAATAGGTTAGGTGCACGGCTAGGGCAACGAACAAAATCAAAAGAAAACTAATATTTTATATGGTTACATACAAAACAAATGTTTTGTATGGTTAAATACCCCCTAGCTCTCTCCCAATAATCCCTAGATACCCCCTATCTCTTTCTAAATATCTGTCCCTCATTCTCCCTACATCCCTCCCTACATGTTTCTTTCATGTTTCTTTCTCTCCCTTACTCCAGCCATGTCTCTACCACCCCACTCTCCATCTCTCCACCTTCTCTTTATCTTCGTCATTATCCCTCCCTATAGCACTCTCTCCCTTCTTCTCCCTTAATCACTAACCCTCTACGCCTTTATCCCTCCCCCCTGCCCTCTCTGTCTTACCTTGTTCCTAGAGCCCCTCCCCCATAAAGGCCTTTAGACCCTCTTCTAAACATTAATCCCTAAGTGCATAAGTGCACAAGATGATGAGGAGGAGGAGGGTGATGACAATGAAGATGATCATGATGTAGATGAAGATGATAAAGATGATGATGAGGAGGAGGGTGATGACAATGAAGATGATCATGATGCAGATGAAGATGATAAAGATGATAATGTTGATGAAGATGATGGTGATGATGATGAAGATGTTGAGGATGATGGTGATGGTGATGTTCGGATGATGATGATGATGATGATGATGAAGATGATGGTGACATGATGGAGATGTTGATCTGATGAGGAAGATGATGATGATGATGGTGATGACGGTGATGATGATGAAGATGTTGATGAGGATGATGATGGAGATGAAGATGATGATGATGAAGAAGACGATGATGATTGAGATGTTGTGTTGATGGGGAACCTAGAGATGACAATGATGATGAAGATGGTGATGGTGATGGTGATGGTGATGACGATGAAGATTTTGATGATGATGCTGATGGCGATGATGATGAAGATGCTGACGATGTTTAGATGATGATCATGATGATGTTAAGAAGATCATGATGGTGATGATGGTGATGATGATGGAGAAAATGACGATGATGGATATGTTGATGAGGAACCTGCAGATGCCGATGATGATGATGATGGAGATGTTGATGAGGAACCTACAGATGCCAATGATGATGGTGATGACGATGAAGATGTTGATGATGATGGTGCTGGTAATGATGATGATGATGATGATGATGATGATGATGATGAAGATGAAGATGATGGTGACATGATGGAGATGTTGATCTGATGAGGAAGATGATGATGATGATGATGATGATGGTGATGATGATGATGAAGATGTTGATGACGATGATGACGGTGATGAAGAAGATGATGATGAAGAAGATGATGATGATGGAGATGTGTTGATGGGGAACCTAGAGATGACAATGATGATGAAGATGGTGAT